>OZ022491.1:0-1200000 GCA_963989405.1 Trypoxylon attenuatum
CCTGACCTGACCTGACCTGACCTGACCTGACCTGACCTGACCTGACCTGACCTGACCTGACCTGACCTGACCTGACCTGACCTGACCTGACCTGACCTGACCTGACCTGACCTGACCTGACCTGACCTGACCTGACCTGACCTGACCTGACCTGACCTGACCTGACCTGACCTGACCTGACCTGACCTGACCTGACCTGACCTGACCTGACCTGACCTGACCTGACCTGACCTGACCTGACCTGACCTGACCTGACCTGACCTGACCTGACCTGACCTGACCTGACCTGACCTGACCTGACCTGACCTGACCTGACCTGACCTGACCTGACCTGACCTGACCTGACCTGACCTGACCTGACCTGACCTGACCTGACCTGACCTGACCTGACCTGACCTGACCTGACCTGACCTGACCTGACCTGACCTGACCTGACCTGACCTGACCTGACCTGACCTGACCTGACCTGACCTGACCTGACCTGACCTGACCTGACCTGACCTGACCTGACCTGACCTGACCTGACCTGACCTGACCTGACCTGACCTGACCTGACCTGACCTGACCTGACCTGACCTGACCTGACCTGACCTGACCTGACCTGACCTGACCTGACCTGACCTGACCTGACCTGACCTGACCTGACCTGACCTGACCTGACCTGACCTGACCTGACCTGACCTGACCTGACCTGACCTGACCTGACCTGACCTGACCTGACCTGACCTGACCTGACCTGACCTGACCTGACCTGACCTGACCTGACCTGACCTGACCTGACCTGACCTGACCTGACCTGACCTGACCTGACCTGACCTGACCTGACCTGACCTGACCTGACCTGACCTGACCTGACCTGACCTGACCTGACCTGACCTGACCTGACCTGACCTGACCTGACCTGACCTGACCTGACCTGACCTGACCTGACCTGACCTGACCTGACCTGACCTGACCTGACCTGACCTGACCTGACCTGACCTGACCTGACCTGACCTGACCTGACCTGACCTGACCTGACCTGACCTGACCTGACCTGACCTGACCTGACCTGACCTGACCTGACCTGACCTGACCTGACCTGACCTGACCTGACCTGACCTGACCTGACCTGACCTGACCTGACCTGACCTGACCTGACCTGACCTGACCTGACCTGACCTGACCTGACCTGACCTGACCTGACCTGACCTGACCTGACCTGACCTGACCTGACCTGACCTGACCTGACCTGACCTGACCTGACCTGACCTGACCTGACCTGACCTGACCTGACCTGACCTGACCTGACCTGACCTGACCTGACCTGACCTGACCTGACCTGACCTGACCTGACCTGACCTGACCTGACCTGACCTGACCTGACCTGACCTGACCTGACCTGACCTGACCTGACCTGACCTGACCTGACCTGACCTGACCTGACCTGACCTGACCTGACCTGACCTGACCTGACCTGACCTGACCTGACCTGACCTGACCTGACCTGACCTGACCTGACCTGACCTGACCTGACCTGACCTGACCTGACCTGACCTGACCTGACCTGACCTGACCTGACCTGACCTGACCTGACCTGACCTGACCTGACCTGACCTGACCTGACCTGACCTGACCTGACCTGACCTGACCTGACCTGACCTGACCTGACCTGACCTGACCTGACCTGACCTGACCTGACCTGACCTGACCTGACCTGACCTGACCTGACCTGACCTGACCTGACCTGACCTGACCTGACCTGACCTGACCTGACCTGACCTGACCTGACCTGACCTGACCTGACCTGACCTGACCTGACCTGACCTGACCTGACCTGACCTGACCTGACCTGACCTGACCTGACCTGACCTGACCTGACCTGACCTGACCTGACCTGACCTGACCTGACCTGACCTGACCTGACCTGACCTGACCTGACCTGACCTGACCTGACCTGACCTGACCTGACCTGACCTGACCTGACCTGACCTGACCTGACCTGACCTGACCTGACCTGACCTGACCTGACCTCTCCTACTCTTACCTGAGCGGAGCGAACATGACCTGACCTCTCCTAATCTTACCTGAGCCGACCCAACATGACCTGACCTCTCCAACTCTTACCTCAGCGGAGCGAACATGACCTGACCTCTCCTACTCTTACCTGAGCGGAGCGAACATGACCTGACCTCTCCTACTCTTACCTGAGCGGACCGAACATGACCTGACCTCTCCTACTCTTACCTGAGCGGAGCGAACATGACCTGACCTCTCCTACTCTTACCTGAGCGGAGCGAACATGACCTGACCTCTCCTACTCTTACCTGAGCGGACCGAACATGACCTGACCTCTCCTACTCTTACCTGAGCGGAGCGAACATGACCTGACCTCTCCTACTCTTACCTGAGCGGACCGAACATGACCTGACCTCTCCTAATCTTACCTGAGCCGACCCAACATGACCTGACCTCTCCAACTCTTACCTTAGCGGAGCGAACATGACCTGACCTCTCCTACTCTTACCTGAGCGGAGCGAACATGACCTGACCTCTCGTACTCTTACCTGAGCGGACCGAACATGACCTGACCTCTCCTACTCTTACCTGACCGGACCGAACATGACCTGACCTCTCCTACTCTTACCTGAGCGGAGCGAACATGACCTGACCTCTCCTAGTCTTACCTGAGCCGACCCAACATGACCTGACCTCTCCTACTCTTACCTGAGCGGACCGAACATGACCTGACCTCTCCTACTCTTACCTGAGCGGACCGAACATGACCTGACCTCTCCTACTCTTACCTAAGCGGAGCGAACATGACCTGACCTCTCCTACTCTTACCTGAGCGGAGCGAACATGACCTGACCTCTCCTACTCTTACCTCAGCCGACCCAACGCGACCTGACCTCACCTGACCGTGACACACGAGGGCCACGCCGAAGGCAGAGAGGGGCGAGAGGGGAAAAGAATTTGGGAACAAAATGGCGGATTTTTGGTCCAAAATGGCGGATTTGGTACCAAAATGGCGGATTATGGTCGTACTCTTGTTGGACTGGTCCCACCTGACCTGACCTTTTTTTTTTTTTTTTTCAATCCCTCTACCTATCCTCGCCACACCGTGTCTGCGGCAACGGCTTTTGGCCTTTTTCCGTCGCAGACTCGGTGCCCCGGACGCGCTGCCCCGGGAGCGACTCGCCCTTTGTGCCATCGGCATTATCGTCGCCGCTTTCTTCACACCCCTCCGTCTGTGGCCCCTTCTGGGCCGCCCTTTTCTTGCCTCCGATCCGCGCGATGTCCCTGCGCCCTCCGATCGTCTCCTCGATGATGGGTTGCGTCCCTTCGTGCGCTCCCCGTATGGCGTCGTATTCGTTTCGCGCGTCCTTAAATTTACTTCGCGTCCCTAATTTTTGTGTGTGTCAGTTGGTCGCGCAGCCTTTGGGGCGTCCCACAAGTAATCGCTCCTAAATTATTCCCGAGCGGTGGTGCCATCTCTGGGCTAGTGCAAGCATAACCCGGTGTCCCTAAATTTACCTTCCTCGAGGTTTCCTGGCGTTTCTAGAGTGCCCGCGCATGCGCTGCAGGCACACGGGCCTGTCCCCAAATTACTTTCTCCTCCTCTATAATCAAACCTCCCTCCTATGTCCTTTGCGCATGTGCTACAGGTGCACGTGTCCCTCCCCGGGCTCCTTCCCTGCCCTCTGCGCATGCGCTGCAGGCACGCGGGCCTGTCCCTAAATTTCTTTCGACCCCGTTATATTCGAATTTCCCTCCCTTGTCCTTTACGAATATGCTGCAGGTGCTCGAATTCTTTTTACCCCTGGCAGCCGGGGCTCCCCTATCGTGGGTGCCGGATCGGAGGCGAATGCCTCTGGTGCAGCCAGCACCCTTTTCCGCCGTTCGGACAGGGTCAGGGTCATGGTGCCGGCCCTTCCCCCCTCATGCGAGTAGTCCGCCCGGCGGGTCCCACCTGACCTGACCTGGTCCCAGCTGGCCCCACCTGGTCCCAACTGTTCTCAATTGGTCCCAGGTGGTCTCTCCTGGTCTTACCGGGTTCCCTCTGGTCCTGCCTGGCCTCAACTGGCCATCCCACAATTCTGCACGACACTCTCAAATTCCTTCCAATTTCTACACTCTTTCTTCACGTTCTCCAAAATCTCGCCGTCCCAGTCTCCACCAATTTCGACCCTCAACCGCTGAGCCACAAACAACTGCAACAGAAAAAACACACACAACTTTAGCGCGGCTACTGCTATCTTTACGGATTACCTAGATAGGCAACCATGGTCCAAGTCTCACCTGCCCGGTGCTGCCGCTCATGCCCACGAACCACGCGACCGCCCCAACACTTCCGATCCTCCTACCCTCCAACCGGATTCCCATCTTTTACATACTACTCAAAGACCCAAAACTTCTCGCCACTACATTTCCTTCCTTACCGGCCTATCAGCATGCCGCACCGTAACCCTCCACCACCTCGTCCGCGACACGTCCTACGACTCTATAATCCTCCGACCTGTCTCCGATCATTTTATAAACGGATCACACTCTTTTATTCACCTCCCCACCACGTCTACCGTCTCGCACTCCCATCCACTCCGCTCCTCTATCACGCTCCTAACCCCCACGATAGTCTTCTCCACTCTCCTCCTACACTGCCATGCACTCCAATATCCGACTCCTCTTTATACACTCCAATCCTTTCCGAATCCGTTACACCTCCTCACGCTCCTCCGATTCACTGTTCGGATTCCCCGATACTATTTGTCTTATACTTCCCTTTTCCACTACATCTCCATTACCATCAAATTGCAGTTGCTTTTCACAAATATTTCCACAAGTCAAAACTTCCGCCGACGTATCCCGTCAGTGTTTTACCAAATTTTGCTCTCACCGCATGCCATCGCTTTATCTTCCATCGTTGCTTTCCGTAGCGGTGCGTCGATGGAAAACAAATTCTTCTGCGTGTGCCACACGCGTACCGTTACTTGATTCGCGAGAAATTTCCAATAAATCAGTAAATGCTTTTTGCGAAGTACATACACACGTAAGGGGCGCTACGTGGAGTCGTTACGCTTTCGCATGGAATCTACGTCTTCTTGCAGTGTGGGTTTCACTACATTAACATGCCTCGACTCCACACCGCTCGCTGCTATTCTTGCAGCTAATTATTAATTATTCTATATATTTTCCCTCCCACTCAAAAATAAGCCGTACATTAAAATTTATTTCAGTTCTGTTTATTTGTCAATATTACATCAACTAATACATTTAATATTAACCTAATGCCTTTGAAATTATGAGTGTAGCAGGAAAAGCGATGTCGTACTTGTTATTTGTCTTCCCTCGCCACAAGTCGATGAACCATTAACCTGAAACAGCAAATTAAACAATGTCAATTATTATCACTAACTTGTAATCGATCTTCCAAAATAATGAATCAAGTTCTACGTACTTACCACAAATGTTTCGTCTTCTCTCCCTCGTCATAACTTGAAGATCCAGGAGTCCGAAAAAACCAAATTAACACGAATTAGACTCAGCATAATGATTAATTTCAAAAGACAATGAATCAAGCTCTACGTACTTATTATGTATATCTTTTTTACGTTATTGTATTTTTACTTTATATTGTTTTTAGTTTCATGTATTTTTAGTTTGTTATGTTTTTAGGTTATATTACTTGTGTATTATTCTGTTTTTAGTTTTCATTGTATTCCGACAGAAATAAAAAAAGAAAAATACGCAAACAGTTTATATTGTATTTTTATTAAAATCAGAGCTAATAACACAATTATATTTTACCTTCATACATTCTGTCCTGGCCTTTTTCCATGATCCTCATTAAACCGAAGATTTGTAGATAATAATATTAAGTTAAAAATTTCATGATCCTCATTGTCACATTCAACCAGCAGACTCCAATTTTTAACTCATCTGGTCCAGATTCACGTATTGTTCGTCCAGCAAACGTTGACTGTCGACAGTCGCAACATCCGCGATTGCGACAACCGGATGACATGTTTTCATGAAAGGTCATAGACCGCAACTGGAGGCACGGATGAGGCACGAATTCCACTCATATTGTCCAAAGCTTGCCGCGGCCTGCGACTATCAGGGACTGCTTCTCTCTGCTCTGCACTGTTAAACAACATAACCAACAACAAGATAACAACATAACTTTTCTTCATTTGGAACTGGGCGCGTATACGATTCTCGAATAATGACAACCATGTGACTCGTATCGTTGCGGTGAAAAGTTAATCATTTTTCCTCTTTTCTTAGGAAGACTATGAGATTGATGCATCGCGAATAGTGATCTCGGTACAATAATGATACTCCGTACAAACATTGGCCAACTGTGAACCTCCATCGTGACAACCCAACCATGCTTCTACTGTACTATGTAGACCACTCGAACGAATACGTTTCAGCATAAACGATTAAAAATGTTATCACGGACTTATCGACTGGTGCACTCATCTCGCGTAATTAATTCTGTGCGAAGATTCAAATATTCTCCCGTATTGGACGCGAGTAATAGTGATTTGCCACAGAGCAACCTTACGGACGAACGATCGAGTGTATTGTCGAACACGAAACGAGATTGCAGTGTCGAAGACAATCGAACCAGCTGCATAACGGAAAGTACTGATGGCCTTGCCCCGAACACGGAGGGTTTCGGTAATCCGAGGAAAACTCGAGGTACAAAGTCAAACACTGAAATCTCAATATCAGCAGAAATTGTCGAAAATCCTCAAGAGTTACTCGACGATCAAGATATAGATTTGGATCTACCTAATGCGTTACATAAATGCACCGAAGATGTTTCGTATCTGCTCCCAAAGCGTGATCCGCCTAGAACGTTTGCCTACGTAGCGGACAAATCTATACTTGTTCAACGACTGATCGAGTACAATGTCAAGTTGTACCTGATAGAGAACGATCCTGAATTGTTTTCCAAAGTTATTGCATGCGACTATGAGTCTTCCGTAAAACCGGTTATACAATTTCTCCATGATCGTGGTCTCGACGATACGCAGATTAGCACAGCTATTAATCGTGTTCCTCAAATCTTAATTACGCCCTTGGATGATCTTAAAGCGTGCGTTACGTATCTTGCTGCGAGTGGTTTCACTGACCGGATGATTACCAATATTATGGCCAATGCTCCCAATATTGTTCTCGACGAGCCGATCGAGCTTGATCACAAAATAGGTTATTTGCAATGGACGTACGGTCTTACCTCTGCGGAGGTTACCGAACTAGTCAGCTCCCACCCACGTATCGTATCTACCGATATCTATCATTTGGAACAAGTCAAAATTATACTCTGCGACGAATTCAAATTTAGCACCTGGCAAATCAAATATTTATTGCTACAAAAACCTTCCATATATACGAGGGGTAAGTTGTATATGAAATTTTCATCGGATTAAATATCAGGATGATCCAAATTTACCAACGGTATATCGCTCTTGCTGATACGCGAGAGAGACGTTTCGAAACGGTCATTCTCGATGTATAAACTTCTGTGCTTCCAGCACCAAACCAGTTGAGATCAACGATGGAATATGCTGAGCAAACAATGAAACTAACCACTACCGACATACTAGCTAATCCAGCGATATTGACCTGTAAAGTACACAAGCTTAAGGCGAGACACGAATTTTTGCAACTCTTGGGCAATGCTCAATACAACCCAAAGTTACCGTGTTTCGTGTCACCCACCAAGCTAGTGGCAGGTGACAATAAGCAATTTTCTGCAGAAGTAGCGGAGGTTAACTACGATTTGTACTGTACATTTTTGAAAACCTTCTGAAATTAAATTTATATAATAAAGTTCTTATATTTATTTTTTCTTCAACGAGTGTGCCGTGCATCCCCGTATCTCCACAAGCATTCCACAAAACTTTCGTATAATACTTATTGCAAGATTTGTCCTTTCCGACAGGCAACAGCCAAAGCGATTCGCACGAATCCCTCGATTCTTATATACATGTACAGTTTCTGATGAAGGAAGAAGGAACGAGGAATACGTTGGACATGGAAATCCTTCCTTTCTCCTCTTCGATTGCAGGTAGCACTTTCGGGAGAAACCCTAATAAAATCGGTATCTCGAAAGGAGCTTCCCAATCGTTCAACGTCGATCTTCGTTCGCTGCACTCGTAGTATTGGTTTAGTCTTTTGCGACCTACCGGTCTGGTTGGCCGCACTCTAATTGTACTTTCCTAGTTCGATCTTTTTTTGTATCGCTCTTACGGAGTGGTAAAGGAAAGAGTCAATTAATCCAGCCACCGTGAAAACACCGCCGATGATCGCGCATGTATTTGTCGCAAAGTGACCGAACGACTTGACCTTCTCCGTGTACTTGACCATGAGAGGACTAAGTTCGTAACTGAAGAATATTCCTGATATCCCAGATTCTCCGGTCGAAAGAGACACTTGTCTCGAGTGTTTCGTCACGGAGAATTGATTGGTTAATAAAGTTGAGCCATCCGCCCTTACGTACGTTGTTGGGACAATTTTGATGTAATGGTAAAACATCATAGCACCTGAAAAGATAGATAAATTACTATTTTGCCTATGGCATACTGTCCACAGAGAAATTCACTTTCGAAAGATTCGCTTATACCACGGATTACCGAATTTTGTATTATTCTTCTTCTTCTTCTTCTTCTAACGATAAAGTTCGATCGAGGCAAGTTTCAATTTCCAAAGCTTGTTTGCGCCCTTGCCCAACCGGAAGTCGGCAATGTCGGCATCCAAGATCGCGCCGAGGACACCATGCGCACACGCTTGAGCCTCTGGGCGCCACCGCACACAGTCGCTTATCGGTATCGCTCATTGTCAACTTAACGTGGAGCGCCCTTGCCCGTTTGCCGCATTGGCCGCTTTCTCGTATTGAACGAATCACGTTCTGCCGTGCCGATTAAACGCAAATAAGAGAATAATCGGAGGAGCATTTTCTGCACCATTTTCTTCCAGCTTCGCGTAACGGATTCCCTTCGATCGTGAGTTAATCATTCTCACTCTTTCCAACGCGTTTCTCTTCCGCCCGATCTTACTGGATAACCTATTGCGTATGCAATCCAAGAGAAACGTGCAATCCAATGCAATGCAATGCAATGCAACGCAACGCAATGCAAAAAGATTGAACGAAATCCCTCCAGCTAAATATAAATAAATCGAGTTTTGATCCAACGACATGACCTTTCGACCGATTCCAAGAGAGAGCCTCACGATCAGTCAAATCTCCTGTTTCAGATCAAAATGCCAATCGTTCAAGGGGGCTACCATCAAGGACCTACGTGCATAGATAGGGTGAAAACAGGTTTTCTTATCGGTGCCTGTGTTGGCATGGCGTCCGGTGGTATATTCGGAGGATTTTCCGCGCTTAGGTACGACTCTCTTTCCCTTATTCCCTTACTATTCGCAACGAACGAGTGTGGACCGATACTCTGGTTATAGGTTAGATTCTAAACGATACCGACTTTCCTAATCAACAGATACGGAATCCGAGGACGAGAGCTGATCAATCAAGTGGCTAAAGTGATGCTGCAAGCGGGTGGATCGTTCGGCACGTTTATGGCTATAGGAACGGCAATTCGCTGCTAGTCTTACCGAACTACATAGATACGCAAAGATTCCCTAGAATGTTAAGCCTTGCGCCGAGCAAGCGAATTGTTGAGTTCTTAATAAAACGATTTCAAGAAACGAGGACGTACCTTCCATCGCTATGACGGTCGTGTCATCCATGGGATTCGTTTTTCCTGGGATGTTGAGGCCAAAACTTAAATGCCGAATCTTGTGTGTCATGTTGAAGTCGGCCGATGTATAAGGCTGGACGTCGTGAACGTGTACGTGATTCGCAGAAAAACTGTCTCCGGGGGCAATATGAAAACTGCCACCCACTCGGTTCACTTCCATGTAACCATAGATTTGGCAGCCTTGATTAAAAGCATTTTTCATTTTTTCCAACGATTTACTGTTTTGGCATTGTTTTATTTTAGACGGGTCTGGAAAAGCCCACTGCTTCTGTTTATATGCTTCCCTCACATCCTCGCAGGTGTTGCAGCATCTGCGATCAGCACGAGTTTTCATTGATTTTCACATTACCGTATTCCTGTACAATATACAGACGTTGAAATACGTGTATTCAGGAATGATGCGTATGCCGACACGTACTTTATTGTTTCCGAAGCTGCGCCATAACAATCGCCGCACACTGAGATAGTTGTATTATCCGCTGTCTGTGAGAAAAGGTGCTTTTAACGTCGTTTTTATTTCTACGAGAGTTCTCGTCGATAATCACAATTATACGAAGAATAAATACTTGCAGTGTTGGTTACCTTCCCCGCTGTTCTCAGTGCTTTCGTATCTGTGATATCTGCAATGGAAATAGCGGTAGTAATTGTTATTACGATCGACTAAATTAACTCGCTCGGGCTTTGCGATTTTCATCTATTAGTTTTGCGTACTTGTCCTTCGGGGACGGGGATCTTCTACGGGCTTGCCATTCTGATCCAAACGTCTTTTAAATATATTGTGCTCTATTTGTAAATGTTGTTCCCCAGTTGTATCCATTGCGTCTATGGATAATACTGAAATTCATCGTCAAATGTTATTCGTGCTGGGGGAACGTGCCTTTCGGTAAAGCAGCCAGTGGGCACACTTACGATCGCAAGATATCTTGGGAACTATAATATCCAAGTTGATCCTTAACTTGGAACCTCTCGACGTGTCTACAAACAATTCCTCGCTCAAAGTTGGGGTAAGATAATAATTGACTTCGGACAAAAACAAAATCCCCATGATAATCGTACTCACGATCGTTACTGAAATCATATTATCTCATGACAGACTCTTGTTTTGCGGCCAATTGCCAATTTATCTACGATAGATGTATCTGACGCGTCTGACAGATTTACGCTCCAACGTGATAGAAGCGTAAATAGATGGTCGTAAACGATATTGACTACTGGTATCGGTTGGTATAGGTTGCCGTAGGTTCTATATGCAAAAGCACGCAAAACTATACGCCTTGCTTTACCTAGAAACACTGTACTTTGCAAACAATAATCGAAACGACAAACGGAATGACATGCATGGTCGAGGACGTCGAGGTAAACACGCGTCTTTTAGG
Source organism: Trypoxylon attenuatum (assembly GCA_963989405.1). NCBI lineage: Eukaryota > Metazoa > Arthropoda > Insecta > Hymenoptera > Crabronidae > Trypoxylon > Trypoxylon attenuatum. The sequence continues at coordinate 11,129 of OZ022491.1, forward strand.
TTAACCTACCACGGTAATTTCGTTCGATTAATAAGTTAAAACTACGACATAAAGGGCCTGAAATATTCTTCCGTTGAGTATAATTATTTCTCGGGCCGCGAAAGCGTGTATTCCGCAAAGAAAACTCGAACAGCTGCCACTCGTAACGTTTCTAACAAAATCCACCACTTTACCAATAGCACCGCTAAACGTTCGCACAAGGATATCCGCGTCCTCGCACACTTTTGGATGCACATCGAGCTGCCGTAGCACGTGCATCTTTTCCCCAATTACAACTCTCTTCTCCTGGAACGTGGCTCGAATGAGTGCTTTCCAAATTCAAGGGGTGATCTTTCCCGTACGCAGTGTCGTGCCCGACAAGTTTACGTACATTACGTAGACATGTGTGTGACAGCGGCGCGAGCTGTGTCGGAAAACGTGGCTTGCGGCACCTATACAGCCCCAACTGATACGTACTGTACACGTATCCGCCTTCTGAAGTTCAAGGAAACCCAAGGACTCGAGGAACCGAGGGATTCGTTAATGATCGACCACCGTTTGTAACAAATATTCGATAAACTTTATTTTCTGTGTATCGCATGGTTGCACGATGCAAAAGGCGCGTATCTGCCCCGATAGCATAGACGAGACTAAATGTGTATCCTGATTACAAGTTTTTCTTGCGATACTGCAAGTTCTTCCACGGGTTGAGCCACTTGACAGGGCTCTACGCGCGGTTAAGGCACTCTATGCCAGGAATATTCTTAACATGCACGAGCGGTAAAAACGAAATCGACGAATAGTACACATATGCATATGCATATGCATATACATGTATAAAAAGAACACTTTTCTCGTGAGGCCAGGTGACATAAGGTAAAAGTGATACGTACAGAAACTCGTGGACTCGAGGAAAAAATTAAAACTAGTTCAATCCTACAATTAATTGGACGGCGGTCTAATGATTATACCGATCGACCCGTTCGTTCTACATTGTAATTCAAAACGACAACTTCGGTTCTTCGGTTTTACCAATTCCATTAGGTATTTGGGGCATTGGAAAGAAAAATTCCAACTGTTGAGGTTTTCTCCAATTTCTAGCCGCTCAAACTCCGGAATCTTTTTTCATACCTTCTGGAACCCGACTCACCTCACTATCCTCCTCGTTAGAGCTCCTCGCCAAGTTAGTCTGCAATCTATGCGACGATAATGAGATTTGTCGGATTCCTGGGGGCAAAATGCAGTAACGGTACGGGTCTCTCGCGAATTTAAACGAAATAACATAAATCCTACGGTGGTATTCACTGTCAACGACGAGACACTCATTGGTCACTCGTACAAGTACAAATCACTGTCAAGCGTCAATGTCAAACGCTCTAATACTGCCGGCGACAGCGCAATTCTCGGCAGAATGATTTTGGCTAGAAAGAAAGTTTGCCAACTGATTCTCAAGTTTTGCCAAACAATCGACGTGTGTACCGAGTGCGTGGAAAATATCCAAATGCTTCCTGCGAGGGTTAAGTAAATAGTGACGTCTCTATCTTTCGCATCTACATACCATAAACGACGACAAACGACGATTCTCAAGTATTTCTTCGCAAACTCGCTGTCTATTTTATTCTTTTTTTGTTTTTTCCCCTACTCTTTTTTTCTTCTCTTTTTCCCCTTCTTTTCTATATCCCAACGATAAGCAACTCTGTTTTGGGGAGAAATGCATGTATGCTATGCTGCACGCGCGAGACCCGTTGCCACGACAGGGAACAATAGTAACACGCGTAACTCATGCTTGGAATCAATCATCCCTCTTTCTTCCTCTATCTACGTATAAAGTAATGCGCGACAAGTACATGTGTAGCTACGAAAATCCATTTTCCTGGATTCCGTGGGCAGTAGTAATTCGTTTGCTGGCTCGTGTGAGAAGCCCCCAGTCTGGGCTATCTTCCAAGTGACATTAGCTGTTAGTAGATCCAGTTGACTGGGACCCACTGATGTTCGGTCGCAAGAGCGTCGAGGGCTGCTACAACTTGTCTAAACGTGTTGTCGAAATCCTCGTTTATTATAACGAGGTCGATGTACTTCTCGTAGGCGCGCTGCAAGGCTGCCGATTCTTCCAGAGTAGACTTCAGATCCTCTTCCTGTGGAAAGATTTCGGTGAGAGTCGTGTCAACGAGCTACCATTGCCAATCGTTCGGCTATAAGAAATGTGCGGCAATTGTGGTGCAATTGCAATGCAGCGGAGTGGTTTGACGACAGTTTCAATTTTTCTTTACGGGGAAATGGACTCGTGGGAAAGAAACGATGCTCGGTGTTACAACGGAAATGGCGTTTGCAACATTTTCGGGGCAACTCTACATCCTCAAGACTAACACAGTGTCAGCAGTGTTAGAGTCGAATTAGTAAATTGCTCGCCGTTTGCTTGCGAGTGGGGCTCCCGAAATGAGCCACTTTTATTATTGTGGGTATGCAACTCTCTTCTCAAATACCACGATCCGAGCGAAAGCATCTCTAGCAGTCCTCGAAATTACTACTATGTACTACTACTACTTGTTTCTTTTGCGACGCTACTAATCAAAATTGGCTATGCTAAATTAAGGTGCTACCCAAAAAAGGGGAAAAAGAAAAAAAAGGAAAAAAATGGGGAGGGGGGGGGGAAGTATGCGAAACGAGCGAGAGACAAAATGTAAACAAAAACAAAACATGCGATACAGACCTCGTATAAGGACGCAAGGGACTCCAACGTCCTGGCTCGCCGGGAGCTGTATCTGATGGAGCTCTGGCGGTCAAACTAGCATAGCCAACATCAAATACATACAAACAATTAAAAAAATAACACTGAAAAAATGGGGCAGTTTACAGAACGGGGACGTCGGCTATGTGAGACAACAGGGCCGAAAGGAAGAAAAGTTGAAAAAGTTGAACAAATTGGAAAAATTGGAAAATTTAAATATTGACTGAATTGACGATAACATGAATTTTAATTAGCTATAAACCATAATTAAAAAATATAAGCAAACAATAATGACTATGGATTCATGCATTTCGTCGGAATGAACGCACTCAACAAAGGGTCTGACTCGTGAGTAGACAATAGATGACTTGAGAAAATAAGTACATGCAAGATGATCCGACAAATGTGGATTGTATAAGTAAACTGTACATTCTCATAGGATCACTTGAATGGAACGAACGTAAGAGGCAGGCACAGCTTCCGAGATAAATTGGCCAAATTATTATTCTACTGTTGAAAAGTGATCGTCAGGCATGTAATTACGATTCAGCATATTTCAATCGGAAAAAGCCAACTGTACTGCTCCATAAAGAGCTATTACGCTATTCGAAAAGTTTTTACAAGGATGCCAACGAGGTGAATTTTAGCTAGGTTTGCATGAGCTTTCATGATTTTGCCGCACCCAAAGTGAATCGATTCTCCCTTCGGTATTTGGAGAGATGCAGCTGTCTTCCCGACTCATAATATTATACGTACGGGGGGAAAAGGACGATTCATCGTAGATCGAATCACAATCCAAGATATAGTTACCGTCAGGTTACGACTACTGGCACCAGTGGACCTTCCCAAGTCGTACAACGACTTGAGCTGCTCCATTCCCGGCGCCGCGATGAAGATGACGTAAGGCATAAATTCGGTGCTATTGTGAAGAATTTTAAGCGCGGCTGGACTGCAATCCAAGACGCACATTTTCCCCGCTCTAATCAACTCCCGGACTGAGTCTAGTTTGGTTCCGTAGAGGTGACCACCGTGTTCACCATACTCGAGATACCGGTGTTCCCGTATATCCTGTTCCATTGAGTCGCGGTCAGTGAACCAGTAGCTCTTGCCGTCCTCCTCGAGGACTCGAGGTGGCCGCGATGTGTCTAAACGTGGAGTGCAAGACACGCGAATGCGAATTATAACTTGTCTTGACTTTTTTTACTTATTTCTCATTTCTCATTTCTCATTTCTGTTTACAAGTGTCGAACGAGTAAGCGTTGTACGTCTATGAAAAAAGGTTCAACTCACATGGAACGATGGTACCAAACTTTTCGGGATCGCTGTTTATCAGCCTGTTCTTCAAAGTCCTGCGACCAACGCCCCGTGGGCCAACCAACGCGAGAGTCTTGCGCCTGAACGGTGGCATCCTCGCAACTTCCTCGTAAAGTAACAACTCGGCCCCGTCGAATTCCCCATTCGACTTTGACTGATACATCTTTCGTTTTTTCTTCTTCGAGATTCTGGTGCCGCAGATACTAATTTTGTGCACAAAATCGGCCTCTGGCGGTACAAACGCCTTTCTACGTTCTTCGAGCTCGAGAGAGGGAACGAGGCCAGGTGGGCCCAGGCCATCACCCTCTGCTCGCCTTGCTTGCCACCAGTTTGGGTCGGCTTGATCGACAATTTGGAGGACGTCGCCCTTTTGGAAGGGCAGGCCGATCTCTTTGCAGGGCAGAAGAGAGTCTTCCGCCGGATTGTAGTCGAAGAGAGCTCTCATGTAACACTGCGTCAGATTGGAATGGAATTTTAATATTCAACTCCTATTGAGGCATTGAAATATTATTTTCATTCCTGCCTCAGAATCTGTCTCGTTGAAAGTGACGGAAATGGACTTACCGTAGATTTGAGGGGTCGATTGGTATCACTGCCAATACCAGGCGCAAGCTTTAGAGTAAGGTTCTCCTTTGCATCGTGTATGGATTCTTGAAGCTCGTCAGGATTCTGGACTTGTTTGCCATTCACTTCGAGAATCACTTCCCCAGTGCGAACGAGTCCTTGTCGCGCAGCGGTACTACCACCTAGTATCCTCGCGATGATCAGGTTCCCGGATTCGTCTACTTGCACCGTCAAGCCCTGGTGCAACAGGATAATCCAATTCTCAATTTATAGCGTATTGTCCACTTTGATTTTTTCCTTGCAAATTTATGCAAAGTTTCGAGCCCCGAATGCTTTGCAATTGGAACTGCGCTTGGAAAATAGGAGCGTTGTGGGGCCACGTGGTCCTGACGATAATAAACGTTCGGTCTTATTTACGAACTGCAAGTGGCATTTCCGCCTTTTCTCCGTAAGAGCACCGCCAATCGCGATCTCGATGGGATTTATTTCTCCCACGTGACGATATGATAAACTTCTAAAAGTAGATCTTGGCGTTAGAAAATCCCCCCGCGAAAATTTATTTCAGACTCTCGCGTTTCGTTGCGATGAATATGGAATATGGAATATGTAATGTGTAATGTGCAATGTCCAACAATATGGAATATACGCGAGGAGGTATCGTTACTCTTTCTCCGGTGTTTCGGTAGCGAAGAACAATTTTTCATTTCATTTTCCGCTCATCGCAACGCAATAATGCAACTTTTTTATTAAATTCCCATTACTAGCAGTCAAGCAAGTTTCGGGGCCGAATTTTCGGCAGAAATCGACAAAGTACCGTAGATACGCGTTAGTTCGTTCCCTTCAGAGTCCTAACAAAAGAGAATCATTACCAAAGGTTCATCCGGTTGTCTTCTGAGACCCACCACCCTGACAGCTTCGGTTTTCTCGCTGGTAGGCATCGTGGGCGCCGGTGGTGTTTCCGCTTGTCTGGCCACACTCGCGGTGTTTTTCCGTTCGACCACGGCGTCGTGGGTCTCGAGAAGTGCCCTCAGGTGCGGACGTCTCAAGTAGCTGACCAACTCGCGTGCGTACTCGTTCCGAGAGTTGCGAAACCCGTGACAAATCTCGTCGACGATGTCACAAACGCAGGCACATACCGGTTCCACGTGTGCTGGAGGATCCTCTAGTCGCTCTTGGACCTGAAACATAAACATTAGGTACGACTTGCAGCATCGACTTGCACCTTCTTGTATGCGTCACTTTCTCTATTTATGCCGCAAGGATGATGTACGAGTATTCGAAGAGTAGACTGCGCGGAAAATCAGGGTTATAACAATATCGTAGCAAGTAAATGCCTCCGAATTCGCGATACCCAAATGTTTATGGACGTAGCTATGCAGATCGCGCTGAGAAACATCTTGAATCGCGGTAAAATGCCAGCTATTCAAACGCTCTGACGGATGGGAGGATTCTCCGAATTTCAACATGAGTCACACTGTGTTTTGGGAGTAATTTTTGAAATTAGTATTCAATTATTCATTTCTATTTCATCCGTAATACTTGAACGTAATACTGATAGAGAGTACACTGTAGAGACATCGGGATATGTACTGCTGTACATACGTATATATTACATACATATTGTATATGTAGGTAGCGCATGTGTAGCGTGTATGTAATGTGTATGTGGCGCGTACCATGGTTACTCGATAGGATCGAGTCCCCAAAGCGTGGCTTCGGCCGCTTGTGAAAGTTGAAACGGGTTTCCGCATTAAATTCACCGTAAGAGAGTATGCGAGAAACCTTGGCTGCCTCCCGGTCTGTCTGCTCGCAGACCCGCTACCCGTTTCTAACTCACAATCAGACCGAACTCAACGAACATCAATGCAGCTAGGTATTCTTCAAGATTCCCTCGAAGCAATTCCCACTTGTACTAACCATTAATCTACAATAGATACAATTGCCGATTAATGTGCCCTATGTATATTTTTCGATGCTAAATACAGTCCACGATAACTCAAGATCACCGTGTGCGTTCGGCCAGAAGTTTAGAATAAAAACAGGATGGTCCCGCAAGATACAAGTCTTTTTCACGCCCATTGCGCGCAATACGATACTCATTGCAAAAGAGCATAAGTTTATGGGGGGCTAGTCACTAGTGATTGGACGTGTAGGAATGCAGAATATTTTCACGGTGGTGACGACGATGGTCACGTTGGTGTGCCACTCGCACGTAGGTACGTACTTGGATATTGTGCAACGAAGACAGTGTCAACGAGGTTTCATTGGATTAGTATTCGTGGAGACAAAGCGTAAAGGGCTCCACACTACATCGCCGATAAAATGCTACAACAATGAACGAGTAATTAAGAAAAGTGGGTCACTCGCACGGTTTAAGAGCCACCTTCGAGTATAGAGAGCACCTGGATCTCTTCTAAAAGGAGTGAGCAATCGAGTGAGCAGTTATTTCCAAACAATCATAAAACCCTATAGACCCCTTCACCTTTCTCATTCAATTGAGATAGCGCAACGAAGCAGATTTCTTATAGAAATCTCTATTGATTAATTCCCAAGAGGAATGGATCATATTTTCAAAAATGAGGATTTTAAACAAGTTCGTCCGTGTTTCCCATTGAGCGCAATATCACCGAAAATGAGTTGAACGAATCGACCACACGGAAATGACTAGTGTGTCTTTGTCACACGACACAGTAATTATGCAAGAGATTCTTTGACACGGATCTCGGTGTTATCATCAGCTAATCGTTCGCTTTGACGCATCTACAATTTCATCTACAATTTCTCTTTAGCCTCGCGGTCAAGATGCACAAAACGCGAAATAACGCGAAATAACGCGAAATAACGTGGAATTTTCCGGAAATCGTGTATTATTTGTGTAATATTTAAGCGCCTTGTCATGCCCAATTACTATACAATAATTTAATGTAAACATTCGAATACGGAAAACGTTCGAGTCAAGCCGATACGTGGAGTGTATACGATATGATAATTATAGCCTATCTATCCAAGGGTTAGTAGCTGATCATTGCAAACCTCAATAGTTATCAATGTCGTCGACTATCTTCAAATCACTTTTCAAGTAGACCAGGTTGCCAACGACACAAGGATAATCGTGTGGTTTCACAGAAAATAACTATGACTCCGTTCTAGCAACAGTCGGCAGAGACGCACCTCGTCACGCCATCAATTTGACGCTTGTTCGGACGAGGCCTCCGTGCCCTCCGCCCACGCGACTCGCCGACAATAAAATTGCGAAACCAATAAGTCGAGTGTCATTAGCGTTTCGAACTGACGATTCGATCGCATTGAATTTTTCTGTCGCAAAGCGATCTCCTACACTTCCGCGCACGGTGCTGAAGGTATGAATTCCTGTCGAGGAATTACCGGTTGTCAGTCGCCAACAATTATGCACATGTACGTCTGTACATGTAGGATAATTAAAAGCACATTCACTTTGATCACTGGCAGTTTCATATTTCAATTCTTTTAGAGCACTGCTTCACATTTGTCCAGCCACCATCTGGATCAAATTCATTACGATCAAATTAGGATCTATAGATTAGGAAGATATTCTTCATAAAAATAGAAATGACTAATAGGCTGTTCAATTAGGAATTTCGGAGAAGACGAACCGATAATACATGTACATGTACTTGTGAAAGCATTTCGAATAGAATGTGTAGCATCAGGTGTTTCGTCATGTGTAGGAAGCCAGTGTTATCGTAGGCATTCATTACACAAGGTTTGTCGTAGAAGCAGTCATGAAACAGCTGCCGGAGTCGCCAGACGGTTAAAAGCTATAATGAATTCCTTCAGTCTTCTGTGACGGCCCTGAAGAAACCCGCGTGGAGTCTCGTCGCATGCTCCGGCAAAAAGTGAACGTTTAATTATTGTTCGTTTGTTTCTTTGCATCTTACGATAGGATACAATTATCATGGAATTAGTGTGTTATGGAACGGTTCAAGATTTGGATGCAAAATATCGTACAACCTACAAATTGGTTTTTTGTTCTGCATAATGCGCAATAAAGCCTCGGACGACTTATTACGAGTCTCGATTATACATAGTTTACGATTTCTTTGACAATTTTTAACTATTCTACAATTCTGTTTACTACGAGAAATTCATTCGTCTTTCTGTCGAGTTTAGAGTTCAGAGTTTATGCTGCATTCCGGTTTCTCTGTCTCCTGTAATTGTTAGATTGAGGGCACTCGAGAAACTCCGAATTAACGAATTGTCATGTTTTGTTCCATAAACAATTTGAAGTTTGCCTCATTTCGATAAATTGACTATTGTGGAGTAGACTCGACGGAGCGGACAATGTGGATCCTGATTGTTGCATCAGATTGCGAAAAACTTATCGAATGCACTTGGCAAACAAAATAAATACATAATGAATACATAATTACGGATGACGAAACGAATGAAAATTCTCCGGAAAAAAAGTTGACTGAAACTACGAAACTCACAACCTGCATTCACAAGAGGTGTGTCCAAAAATGCTTGACTATCATACAGCGAGCAACAGTTTCCCTGAATAGTAGTTGCGATAAAAAGAATCACTCGATGTGCATCTTTCATCGGACATCCCATTGCCAGCATTCCATTGAGAGCGCAACAGCCCCGACTTGGAACGCCGCGCCGCGCCACGCCGCGCCACGCCGCGCCACGCCACGCCACGCCACGCCACGCCACACCACGCCACACCACACCAACTGTATCGTCACCGGGTGACTCCAACGCCTAGTCCTCACCCTTAATCGCTTCTTCACACTTGCCGTAGAGGATTCGTTACCGTAACACTCCCCGAGGATACTCGAAAACCGGCGGAAAAATATGACGTGAACCGAATAAAGCGGATCCAGGCCGTTGTCAGAGTCGTCATGGCCTCACCTTATGCTCTCACCTGGGCTGGTGACTATGTTCCAGGCGATTTTGACGGGTGTCTCTCGAGTCGCTACTCGAGGAAAAGTCGAGTCTGACCGGTCCACGGACACACTGCTGGATTCAAGATCCACGGATGAGAAGGTGGGCAGAGCAGCAGGGAAAAAGCCAGAGGTCGCAATCGCGGCCAGCCTTGGCTGGTTAGGTCCTCAGGAGTGGACTAGTGGTAGAAGTGTGTAGCCTGCGAGAGTCGGTGGTGCGCTGCCAGGCGTATCGATCCGTCTCACAGTTCGCCCCTTGACTGGTGGGGTTGCCTGCAGCGAGTTGCAGGGGTGAATGGTAGCACCCAACGGCACACGGTGTTGTCTCTCGACCCGTTGGGAACTAGGAGACGACGTTGCTAACGTTGCTGTTGTCGCTGCTGCTGCTGCTGCTGCTGCTGCTGCTGTCCGACTATAAGACGTCTTGCTGAGGTACGCCGCGTCAGAAAACTGCCGCGCCTACTGACGTTTCTGCCCCTCTATCCTCGAGACGAGGAGTTGTGCCTGGCCGCTCGCTCACTCGCTTGGCTTTTGTTGAACAGGTGGGGGCCCTGCCTCGAATGGTATGCAACACTCCGCTACTTTCGCGCCAGGGACGGAACATTCTGGTGCCTCGAAGGCTTCAATTTTTACCGGTACCCCGGACTCCAATGATATTTCATCAAAAGACGCTTTGTTTCGTCTTTACAATACTTGATTTGCAAACAATATCAATCAACTAGGATTAAAACTGTCGACTCGAACGGGGAAACAGGTGGTTGGTTTTATTTGCCTGACGTGCAGCTAGCTCACCGCCAGCACTCGTTCGCTTTTCTTTTCGTTAGCAGAAACCGTATTGTTATTTTCGCGTGAAACGCGCTGGTAAGGAGCAGCTGGTCTTGGGAAGTGCATTCGGATCTCCCTCACATTTCTGTACGTATGCAGTTGTACAATTTGACCGACTCATTTGACGATTCACTTTAGAATTGAGTTCTCATACAACTCGTCAATATCGCCCCAGACGGCCTGGACGGTTTCCTCGTCGTTATTCTCAATGGTTGGTCAAACATTCTGAGAAAAAAAGACAAGAGCAGTGTGTACGTGGTAGGCTTAGTTAGGCGTTCAGTCAAATTATATCGTTATAAAACGTGGGCAGTTGGCCGAAGCTCTTTGAAAACAGGTTCGTCCTCTCCTTCGTCTAGCGTAGGCAGTTCTACTACATTCTCAGTTCTGAGGAGGCTGGCAGTAACTGTGATTCACTGGCCGGTCGAGTTCACCGGGGCTCAGCATACTGCGGGTTTCACTCGAGATAGGAATCTTGCTTTCGTTACCCACGATTCTGCAAGCGAATACGTACACGCATACATACATGTAAACCAGACTGCGTTTTACGAGTGATAGGAAACAACTTCTGACATTGAATGCAGAATTCATTGTGCCAGGAGAGTTGGATCGAATCGGGAGCTCTATTAGCAAGTGTACCACATGCTTTGTTTACTCGAAACGCACGATGCAATTTTAATTTCACCGATTGAAATACTTTACTATATTCTACTATACTCTACTGTACTTTTATTATGCACACACACACGCGTGTATATCCTTTCCACTCTTATTCCGTGGCCTTGAATCTATCGAGTTATCTTTGCCCAGTTCTGCAGTCGAGTCCGTTTCAGTTTATTTCAACTTGAAAATCCTTCGGTTCTGCATTTAGGTTCTTTTGGCTCGCTTTGGAGGATACAGCCCCTCCTTTCCAGTCGCTGCACTTGGATAACTTTAGTCTTTAGGATGTAGTTTGTAGTTATGACCATCACGAAACGAGTTCCAGTGAGAACTGGCACTGACTTGGCACTCCTCAAAGTTCTTTGTCTCTGGTAGATCATGTCTGGCAGTACATATCGTACATGTATTATTGTCAGATGGAATTACGCATTGCATACGAGAAAATATGTGCAATGAAAAGCCATTGAGAAAATGAATCGTATCAGAGACGATTGCATTGGCAGAGTCGTTGACGCCGACACAGTATCGATGGATGGATGGATGGATCCCTTCTCATGATACACGAGAATCCGTTATACGATACAGCGGGATCGTGTAGCTTACTTCTGTCGCGAAAAATAGCGTACAACGCACCGCGTACAATGATCGACGATAAATCCATTGATAGATACGACAGATATGTACTGTTGTTAAAGTACCAGGACTTTTTCAATAATTGTGCAATTGTCGTCGAGCGAATGAAAATTCCCACTAGTCATAGAATCCCAATTGAAGAAGCGTTCCCAGGGCATTCTCCTCGATATTCGATTCATAGTTTCCTCCCCCAAGCGGGGAGGCTCTCACGGAAGGTATGCCGCGGTTTCCGGCTGAAGGGGAAAAGTAAGGCGTGTCGTAAGTCTCGGCACGAAGAAGCACGTGGCTCCATCGGATTCCACTTACGCTACTGGTCACTATGTGCGTCAATGTCGCACGTACGTGTTTCTCCCTCTCTGGTTTCGTGTGATTACAAAACCGGTTGAAATTACATACATACATACATACATACAGCGTTTGGTACACGCTACATACTCGTACATGAGGATGGGACGACTGTCGACAGGGAAGAGCAACCCAAATCTGACTATGAGTTGGCAAAGGCAAATTTCTAACAACAGTAAGTAGACGTTACATGTTACGAATGTAATAAACGGATGTTTCCAAAAACTGGGTAGCAATGGTACCAATATCTAGAATAATTATATCTCATGTGTGATCGTAGGAAAAACCAAGTTACGTTTTCTCCAAGAGTTTAACGGAATGGTGATAACGTTACGCATGTACAGTAGTCTGACAATGAATCGCAAGTGTCACGTGGAGGCTCTGGCGCCTACGACCTCTCCGAATTGGAAGGTTCTCCGAGATCAGAACCAATTACGCTCTCGATTTGCCAATTAAATGCCACGTACCACTGGCGGGTATCTACTACTCACTGCTCACTGCGCACTGCTCGCGTTCTCTCTTTCCCTCTGACAATATTTCCTTCCTGCCATGGGGTTAATACTTTCGTGTCAAGTACATATTGTCAAAGTTGAGATCTCCCCCTTTGCCACGTTTGCCGCAATCTGGAGAATACCGGTGAAACACTGCATCGTGTGTTCAATTTACCACCAGGGAACATTAGGTGACGGATGGTAATATTGTACTTAACGTATGTATGTATGTATGTATGTATGTTTCTTGGTTCCAGGAGAAACGTGGAATTTCACGGAATAATAATTTTAAGAAAGAGAGTACTTGCATAGACTAACAATGAGTAAAGTGTGATTGCACCAGAAAATTACAATTTAACCCGAAATCGCAACGGGAATTGATTGATAGTTTCCCAAAGTTACCCGTTTATTGGTTTGAGCCCTCAAGAGCCCCACTACGAAAACCCTAGTCGCACGAACCAAATTTCATTGTTTGCACTTTGCAACCCAAACGCCTCCTTTTCGACACATTTCCAAACGAGCCAATTATCCTCGGGCGAGAACCTTCTACCAGTCGGTCTTTTCACGGTTTCGACGCAAGATTTTCCACAGCTGACCCCCGCTGCGACTCTATCCGAAAATGGAGACCGGCTTCTCGGAGGGTTATCGGCGAGTTCTCGGCGAGTTCTCGGCGAGTTCTCGGCGACTTTTCACCGACTTCTCACCGACTTCTCGGCGACTTGTACACACTCGGCTGCGATCCTCTACCTGCCTCGATTCTCTACCTGGCCGCGCAGTGGAATGTGGCCGAGTACGTGTGAAGGGTTCGTAAGGTGGCTTTGGACATTGAAGGAAAGATGAGAGAGGACAAGGGACAGAAAGTTACTGAGAAAATTCCAACGGCTAAGAGGCTTCAACTGTGGACACTGGTGTTGCCCGATTTTTTGCGAGTTCACTTTATGTAGTTAACTTTAGTTATGTAACTTTCGTATCTACTTTATGAGGATAGAAGGTGCGAATTAAAAAAGGCAATAAGTATTGCAATATGTATAATATTATACATATTGTACAATAAGATTCTCTGTTTTGACAATTCAATGGACATAGTCTGCCTTGGCAGATTTGTCACTCGTCGCTAAACAATTTGTCAGTACACATTCCTTCTTTATCGAAAGAAATTTTGGCCGAGCCAAAATTGCCACCAGCAGGCTGGTAGAAATCGTTTGGGGATCCCTTAATCGTAAGTGACTCTAGGAGGGGAACGCGTTGTCATAAAGGCCTGACATATGGTTCCTCTCTCAAAGATTTTCTAAACAGAGAGTCTTACGTTTATTACGCTTATAAAGCGGAATCATCGCCTCATTCCCGAGGCATTTCACTGGCACCACAAGTTAACTAGACGATCGTTCGCCTTTCGAATCCTCAATCGTCGCTGCAAGTTTGTTGCAAGAAGAAGCGAAGAACTTGGTCGGCATGTGGCAAAGTCGGCAGCCCGTCAAGCTACTCGAGAGATGGACACGAGATATCGTCGTTGAAGGCTAGGGAGGTTTTCGGGCTTCGACGAAAATAAAGTGGACTTGTGATGCAAGAGCCCGATAAAAATAAGCTAGCCTTAAGAATCTTCTCCTTAAAAAGGCCTCTCGCCAAAGCGGATCCCACTCTATACGTTTGATAGATGTGTGTTTTCTTTTCATTTATACCACCGCACCACCGCACCACCGCCTAGAAATTCTTTCGAAAACTGTACGATGTTCGTGGCGCGTGTTTGTTTTGTTGCGTGCTTTTCAATAGGGTAATGATTCTCTTGAGAATGTTTTTTAGTTTGCGAGCGTGAATTATGCGATTAAAAGTGATTCGTTATTTTACTACGGTTTTTCTTACTCAACCTAATAAATAGTAATAAATAATAATGAATAGTAATGAATCTTTCAACATTTATTATTATCTATATGACCCCGCGAATTATGTTAGCTATTTTGTCTGGTTGATCACCGGTGACGTAATGTTCTGTTAACTTATCCAATTGAACAATTTGTACATAAAAGGACATTTTACACTCGGAAGGAAGATATTCCATGGAGCAAAGTACATAAATGTGCATAAACATTGGTGGTTCGTTGTGTATCTTAACGCGATTTCATTAAGGTCAGCGACGCATATGGTAGCCAGCCAATGGCCAGTAGCCGAACGGAATCCTCTCAAAAGCAACTCAAGATTTCTCGGGAATCGAGAATCGGGCTGACGTTTCGTCTATTTGTACTGGAATCAAACTCTACCCTTTCCCGTCGTTCTCACGCAATGCACCCACATAGTCGAAAGTAAAGTCCAGAGTAAAGCCGAAAAGAGACGAGAGAAGACGGGAAAAGACGCCACAGTGTAACGCGCAATGCACGCTGTTTGCTTTCGACTTGGAAATCTGCTCCGAGATGCCAAAGAGGGTCGGCTGTATTTACAATTGCGTCTGCGCCTCTTCAAAGCTCGCGAGGCTTTTCGATCAAAACTAAAAACGCCTAAATATGTATTTCAATTGTATCGAAATATGGTACTTATTTACTGTTTCTGTAATACTTTTCGCTTGAAACGTACTCAAGATTAAAAGTTTTGAGTTTTCCCCAGTGAACGTAATTCATTGTCAAGAAACGGTTGTTTGCGTTCTTGGGCACCTGCAGTATTCGCGGGAGGGCGATCTACGATCTGTAATTCCTGCAGTCCCCGGCATTATTAGTGCCTGAACACTCAAACCGCATGAAAATTTGAGGACACAGGAGCACAGGAGAAGGCAGGATGCCCGCATGGCTGCTTTGGCTTTTTGTCGGGTGTAGCGTAAGTTGTGCAACAACAAGCTGGAACCGAGTGTATCGTAAATGAATTTCCCCCTGGTAGTAAACGCGTGGCACGTGCAGTACTAGACACTATGTACATACATATGTACATAGTTATGTACTTGGCGAACAACGCCTGCGCATGCCGCAGATTCGGGCGAACAAATATTCATTGACATTGTCCCCTTTAAAAATATTAAAAAGCCCAAATCAATCAACGGATTATTCGATTGGTCGTTTACAATGACTGAATTCGCTCACCGGAATTCTAGTACGTACAATCAGGACTAGTACCGACGGGTACAGGTTAATAAATACATTTAATGTACAATATTTACAGCCCAATTTCGCTTGTTTCAGTGTTGCTGTATGATTTACAATAGAAGGAGGGTGCCGCTCATTCAACCCTATCGGTAATAAGCTCAACTCGTCACTAGAAACAAACCTGCAGAATATAATCCGTTTATCTACTCATTGTCAATCAAATTTATCAGGTTATCCAAATACATACTAGATGTTAACCATATTCAGTATTTTATGAGTTGAATGTCGATCACATTCAACTGATATCAATTGTTATCCTGCCTCGATATCTAATTTCAATCTGGATATCTAGAACGATTTATCACGATTCCTGTGAGAGTATGTGTGCGATGCGTGTATGAGTCTTCTGTCGAGAGTGCGTCGATGTTAATAAGAAGATCCGAAATGGTGATGGGCCTGTACGTACTATGTGACGATACGTACAATGTATGTATGTGGATACACGTACGTATGTAGGAAGTGGAGGTGGCCCAAAATACTTGTGTACTTACTTTGACCAGCGAGGTGACAACAGGACTGTCGAGCAAGCCTTTCAAGAAGAGGAGGTCCGTGTCGTCTGCCACCTTTCCAAGCTCTTCGAGGTTCTCCCTGACGTGCATGAAGGCGGCTGGAACAGGAAGAACGCACCTTTCCATAAGCGAGGAACGAGTGTCGGTGGGAAAATCCGTCGCGGTGACGGCGGTAGCGACGGTGGCGGCGACGTACCCGGGTGTGGCCACCTTTCGGCTCCGGATCAATATTCGGACAGCTACAGGTGGCTGACACGCGAGACGCTTTTCCGCCAACCGAGACACCCCGCCGCGCCGCGCCACGACGTCAACCGCCAATTTTTCTCAAGTCAGGAGCTTGCACAGGTTTGCAAAGCAACCAATCGTTTCAAAGAGACTCGTTTCATTTCAATTCTGATGTACGATCAATGTCAGACTCTACCGTACCATAAGTAGGACTTAATTGAACTCGAACAACGCGAAGAATTTGTCGGGTTTCGTTTCTTAATTGTTAGGAGTTTGATCGATTTGCTGGTAAACCCTCCCTCTCCGGCGAGCGAGAAACTATGCGAGAAATAAAGTGCCATTGTTCGATCGGAAGCTGTGAAAGATGATTATTTCGAGCAAGCTCAAGGACTGCCGAGTCCAATTGTATGTAGTATTCTGCGGCTAATAGCAGTTACTAACACTAATTGTAAGTAAGTGGGACTGGATTAGCTTAAGAACTATTACCGAGTTTGCAACCTAGTTAGAAGAACGCATGCCTCTAATATTCCATCTCGGTCTACGCTTGTCTCGGACCCTTACATTTATTGCTAGCTGGCTAAACAGTTCCAGCGATCTAATTTCGCGGTGAATTGCGTTTCAAAACGAGCAGTTGACATGTTTCCAGGTCTTTGTAATTAAATAATACATAACGATTTTAGATTTAGGTTTAGAATATCTGCTAATCCCTCTTTTGGCTACTCGATGAATCTTTTTTAGTCTACAATTGACGATACATCAATGATACTCATCTTGAGGCGAAACCGACTCTTGAGGGTCGAGTACGCGCTGAAAACCAAACACTCGACCTGCAGTATTAAACGATGTGGGACGAGCGGTCAGGCTACATGATAGATGAATGATAAATACCCTCTACACGAGTGCAACTAGCCTTGATCCTATAGGTAAAGCTCATATAAGGTGCTCTGATCTTTCGAAAAACTTTAAATATCATTTCGCCGTCGCAAATAACTACATTTACATTAAGAGTTTTGGTTCGATGAGTTGTCGAATGTATTGAAGTAAGAAGAATGGATAAAAATTTCATTGCTCATTTTTATGTAATTCTCTCGCGTAGAGGCAAATTTGACTCTTCCAGAAATGGCAATTAGACGTTTCGTAGAGAGTGCAAGTCACCGGAAGAAGTAGCACCAAATGCAAAAGCCTATTCTTTCGTCGTTGAGTGTGTTCCGGGGGAAAAGAATAGTGTAAAAAAACTTGTGAGCGCAGGTGACAGAACAGGTTTCCTTCTGCCACGTGGCTTCTAACAATTCCCCTCGACTCTGGCCAACACTCAAGACTGCCGTTTTTCTTCAAAGGTATTAAATTTAATCACAATGTTGCTTAAAAATTGTGCAATCTCTGTACATCACTCCGTAAGAATATTGCAGTAACGTAATTGTTTGCGTGGTCTTTCCCTCGGATAGCTCCGATTAAGAAGCATTTAATTATGTTAAAGTTATGAAAGCCAAGTACGAATGCCAAGTTAGGTATATAGCCCGTGTCCAACTGCGATTGCGACTGCGTTGTCTATGACAAAAACTTGCGAGTGACAAAACGGACGAAACAGAAAAGAGGGAAAAAATAGGAGACGGAACTCTTATTTTCACGCGTAAGCATTCCATTTAATACGTTCTGCTAGGAGCCACGATCCTTTAAATAGACTCGCGCCGTTTACGACGTTCTTTCTATGGTTTATTTCTTCAAACCGGATTCAAGTATAGTGGGGGAGGGGGGGGGGGGGGGGGCAGTGCGTTTCCAACTGAGTCTTTACCATTCTCAAACTGATGAAATTTCCCTCCATTGACGGTGTCCATGCTCGCCAGGAGTCTCCGATCCTCCAGCTTCTCTTTTCTCCCGAAGAAAACCATTTTGGTCTCCAGAGTCTCACTGACGACAGCGGCAACGCCGGCAACCGAAAGGCGCAATCTCAGAAAGAGCTTGTTCGCGAGACTCCCGCTAAAAAGCACATTTTCCACACGAAACGCACGTCACTTTTACTCGTTTGTTTGCCTCTTATGTGTATTTTTATCCTCGCGCGAGTGCCACTCTACGGTCTTGGTTTCTTCCTCTCTTATCGCCCCGTATTCCCCTTCTCGCTACTCCCTCGATGGCATCGAGCGCATCGTTAAGCTCGAGAGCGCTCGGACTTTGTTGCGCTCTGTCTGCAGCTTGTAATTGGAACGATGCGCTGAATCCAATCGATGTTGGTTGATGGTCGCTCAAAGGCAGCACAGTTCACAATAAAGTCACGAAAAGGTGAAGAATACTCAAGAAAAATGTTGTGCGTGGACTAATGTAGGTCGGGGAGCAAAGTTGGCGTGTCGCGTGTCGCGTCTCGACGGTGAATGGGGCCCGTGTTCCACCTGCCCGGGCTCGTGGGCCCTTGGTCCCACCAGCTCCAGGCACTGGATTGCGGCCCACTGAAAGCGACACCCCGTGGAGCGAACGGCCAAACCTCCCACTACCGCCGCGATAGACCTCGCTCTTGCTTCAAACTATTTAACCTGTCGATCTGCTTTATACGAAAATCTTTAGCTTCTTCTTTCTTCACTGGTTTCTTCAACAATAAATATCGTAATTAGTTTTCATTCCCATTGGTCGATGAGCAAAAGAATCGTTATCTTTGAATTTTCAAAGTTTCTCCCCACGTGTTTTTCACCGAACCTGGTTGAGTTTTTCTGAAAGCAACAAGCCTTACGAGGACACTGTCATTTTCCATAATCTCAAAGTGTTGACTTGAAAGCGCAATCTCCACCTTTGCCACGTCCAGTTTTCCACTTGGCTATTCGTATCGCATCGGAGCTCACATCGGAGCATTGACAATTTTGGGTTTGGATCGCTCTGTCGTTTCACACTCGAGTAAAGTTTACACCTTCGGAGACTTGACTTTTCCGCACGCAAGGAAAAGCAGAGCAGAGCAGAACAGAACAGAACAGAAGAGCGCGGCGCAGCGTGATGTCGAGACTGGAGCCGCGGTAAGTAAGTAACTGGGCATCGACGCCAGCCGAGAATCGTACTATTCTTATGCTCTCGTGGAGGTGGTGAGCTAAGAAACAGTCCGAGAAAACGTAAGCACACTCTCGAACAGTGCTTCGACGAAGGGTCTGCGAGAAAGAAGCCAGGTCGATTCTTCGCCGAAGATAAAGCTTTCTGTCTTTATACAGAATACAATACGATACAATACAATTACAAATCTCCCCGAAAATGTCAACTAGGTACAACTTGATTTACAGAATTCACTTTTCCGTTCCGATAATAATTCTAGACGGCTAAACGGATGCTTTCCCAAGGAGCTTTTCATTCTTTTGGGTTTCTTATTGTATGCAATACACAATGTACAGCTATGTTTCATATTTGATACTTTTCAAAGTATTTGCACAATATGTATACATATATATATTTGCGAAAGCCTCGGTTATAACGTCTCAACCACGTTGCATTCACGTTCCGCCGTTTCATAACAAGCATCGCGAAGGATCCTTTCCATAAAAAATTATTAAACTTCGTATCTTCCCATCGAGGCGGTATGTTGTTGCTCCTCCTCAGTTTGGTTGTTAAATTTGAATATGGGTCGTCTGCTTCAGTTGTCAGAGGCAGACAAGGTGCGGCACAAGTTGAAGGTAATTTGGCGAAAATTCCAAGTGCGGACATACTCTAGAGTCTAGAGTCAACTTTTCCAAGAAAAACGACCGCGAAAAGTAAAATGTTCAATTCACATTTCGTATGAATTTGAAAAGAAGAAACCGGAACATGCTCGCCTTTTCCTAGCAAGGTCAAGGAAATATGTAAATACATAATCAGATGGAAAGCGATTTTCTCTTTCCCGGATGACACGATCGATCGCTCAAGTTTTCCGTTCGAGGCCACATGGCATGGATATCGATTTGCTCGATGCCTCGAGGTCGAAAACCTTTGGGTCAGCATGAAAAGTCGAGCGTGCTGTGGGGTCAAGCGAATAAACAAAATTAGTCCCGGACGACTGGTCTCGGGACTTTATCATCCGCGTGATCAAAAGTAATCCGAGAAAATGAAATTCTTGTAGAGAGCGATGAAAAGGATGGGAAAATGTTTACTCTCGATTTACTCTGAAAATGATACATGTTCATGCATGTAAAATATGTATACGTTCTATGTAGTATGTAGAATTGAAATGTTCAAAATTAGTTAAAAATTATTGGCGTTCTTAGCGATGAAATTGAAGGATCGTAAGACTCGTAGCAATGGATGGAACTGACAAGCAGTGGAGCCGTGAAAGTGGGCCAGTGTGCAGCATCAAAGGTGCTTCCTCAGAAAGCGCGTTAAATTTACGCTAACGAGATCACAGCCGGATCAGCGGGTGCCACATTGCCAAAGGAATCCCGAAAATGGCGCGTAAACAATGCTGGACAACGGATAGACTAGCCTTGCTTTGAGCACAGTCCGCATTCAAATTTGCTGCTTCTTTCAGTATTGAAAACTCTCCAAAGTTATAAAAACTTTGAGAAACCTTGCAATTACACGAGTGTTTTGGTCGACTTTGATTCTTACGTGTCCCACTATGTATTTGTTAAATTTCATTGTTGGGTCATTTCGACAGGGTGATCAATCTTGAAATCAATTATTCTCTTCCTACGAATCACCAACGCTGCGAGGTCTACATACACGTGCACGAGTTTCCGATTTGGAATAATTTTGGAACTGATTCTACGCATAGCGTATATGCGATCACAGTGATCGAATGTGCGGAAAGACGGAAACCAGTGTACGTACATCATACATACATGTATGTATGTATTATCAGGAGTAAGCGGGTGATAAACTCACCAGAAGTAGAGCTCAAGTGGACCGATTCTTTGCGTTGAATGATGGCGGTGATTTTTGAGCAGCCACAAACCTCCTCCATCACATCGATCTTCGACTTACTCTTCTTCATTTGTTCTGCTTGAGTCGGGTGGCACCGATCGGTGTCACGCCCAGCATCGATTCTCGATTCAACTCACTTTGCTATTGGGTGTTTAAGGAATTGATCGTGCTGTCCTAGGATCTTCCTAGGACCAAGTTCCCTTTTTCTTAATGAAATTGTTTCATGATTCTATTTTCCGTATAATCAGATATGTATTACACTATTTTGTATGAATAAAGCGATGATGGCAATAAAACTCTCACCTCATAAGCGAGGCCAATTTGAAATTGCGAAGGGAAATATTTCAACGATCGATGACACTATTTTTAAGACCATCATCGGATCGCCATAATTGTCAGGAGCGAATTAACGGTATCATCGTGTTCAACTCATTGTCAGTTTTGAGAGCGCGCGGACGACACTGCTCGCCGGATCGAAGTCGAAGCAGAAATGCAACCGCGTAACACTGCTTGTTACATCAATACACATGGTTCGATCGCGTCAACACAACTCGAGCGATGAATAAAATGGTAACATTTCCATTTCCGCTTGCGGTTTCCGCTTCACCTACCCCTCACCTACCCTTCGTTAATTTTCGATTAATTATCGGCCCGAAATCGAGCAATAAAATTTCCACGTGGAGTTTGGCCAAATTTCCGATGACGACCGACACACGTGCACGACTGTTGCTGGATCGGTGGATCTATGAATAGATCCGTCGTGGGGTTCGACGCGGAGTAAACTGGCGGGACACGGTCGTCGCGCCGCGGCGCCTGAAAGTGCTTCGACGGAATACCTGCCGTGGCGGGGGGTGGCTTTTTCCGCCCTCTCTTTCCAACCCCACGTTGTCTTTCTTCCTGTCTACCCCGATTTGCATTGAGCCGTCCATTGGTCATTTCGAGCTCACGATCCAAATACCTAACCCAAATACATACGTTCTCGAGGGAGATTGCTTTGCGAGAAATGTCGATGAGAATATCCATGGCTTTTCTTAATTACTAGGATAATGTGACCCTCGGGAAGACTGTACACGGTGCATATGTGGATACTATTCCATCGCTATTCCATCGCTATTCCATCGCTATTCGATCGGTGTTTCATCATCATCCATCATCATCCATCATCATCCGTCACTTTTGTACGAGTCTCTGAAAAATGTAAAGCCTCATACAATAAAAGAGAAAGCCGTATGCGTACGTTTTAACTCGTATACGATATGTAGTCAATCTGCATTACAAGTTTTAATCTTGATCAGATTTTTACTTTATTTTGACTAAAGGAAGCTAGGGACGATCGATGGGCCAGGAGCGGCCAGTTCTCTTTTTCCTTTCCTCTTATTTGCATTAAATTTACCATCCCAGAATAATCCAAGTAATCGAAATTTGCCGAACATTTCAAATCGTGAAAAGAAAATTAAATGTTCATTTTATAATCTACTGACTCTAGTCTAGTGCCTAGTTTCTAGATTGAGGGAGTCGATATTGAAGAGTTCGAATATTTGCTCCGCACAAGTTCTCCCTCTGTATTACATTGTATCTACGATTGAGAATTTCGTAGGGAAATCCCCGTGGAGGTCATCTTTCACGTGCGCGGCGAACTAAACTCGCCGAAAAAAGAGCAACAGCTGCCGAGCTACCGAGCTACCGACGAAAGGTGGCAGTGCTATGCCAATAAGTTTCTTTTGCAAGACGTGTGTTCGACAAATTAACTACTATTCCCGGATTATTAACCGAATTCCCACTGAAAACTGTTTGTAAACTGACTCTACGTTATGCATCGAAGCTGTTGCCAGACAAATTAATTATACTCGTTATAGGAAAATTTTTCATTTCAAATTATTCAGCTGTGTTGGTACAATGAAAGATTGACGAATAACCGAACGTGCATACATATGTAGTTGGATATGGGGGTCAAACACCGCGTGTATGTACATATGTATGGATATTTCAAGTACATTGTACGTACATACATGTATGTACAGGGAGAATCTCCAGCGTCCAGGCATCAAACCGTGCCGCACATCAGACGTTGCGGCGACATATACAATGTATAGGCCCTAGCCTGTGCGTGAGCCGGCATGTCGCCGCAACGTTTGATGCGCGGCACGGTTTGATGTCTGGACGCTGGAGATTCTCCCTGTACATACTCCTATTCCTACCTTTGATACGCTCGAAATTCACGCTTCGCCGGGCCCCAAGGGGGCAACACCTTGGTGAATGGGGTGACTAGCGTCAATGTATGTACAATGTATGTACAATGTATGTACAGTGTATGTATTTTCACGCATCAATCGATCAAGTCCATACATAGTCTAGATTTAGCAGATTTCGCCAAGTACGGTGTATTCGCGCAGTCAGGGACATGTCGGCCCCGGCTGACCATCCCATTCTCCTGATAATGGCACCATCTTAATCCTTTAGATATTGCTTCCTACTTTCTCAATCGACACTCGCGAACTTATCTTACACTGTGATTACAGAATTATCTCAACATGAGCAGGGTTAAAGTTTAAGTCGGAAGCAATTATAGATTTAAAGTGTTCCTTGACTTATAACGAAACCTGTTTTAATATTCAAGTGTTAGAATTATCGCAAGAAGCATACAATTCGCATGTATATGGCATAGCATAAATAGCATAAATAGCATAAATAGCATAAATAGCATAAATAGCATAAATAGCATTAGTTAGCCGACTAATTTTATTGTACATTTATCACTGCATATTTCTTATTGATTCGAGGTTCAGGAGTGACTTGGCAATTACGATGTTAATAAGAGAAATCCATCGAAGGAAATAAAATGCTTTTGACGCGTTGATCGAAAGGTGACACGAGTCGTGAGTGCCACTGTTGTGAGAATTAGCGAACAATCAGTTATTCTGGTCACACTGGATCGCAGTGATTCCCCAGACTACTCGATCACGTCCCACTTTCGAAACTGTCAAGCTGCTATTATGTAACTGCAATGCGTATACACACTATACATACACGTAGAACGGAGAGTATGTGCGTGTACTCCTCGCGCCGGTAATTCTCCGTAGAAAAGGACATCAGGCTAAACTCCATCCCACGATTGGAAATAGAATCAAATTCGAATGGGAAATACAGAGGATTATTCGTGTGGAGCGCGATTTCGCGATGTTGATTCGCGTAGTTGCCAGGGTTGCTGGCCCATCCGTTGTTCCTGTTATCTCTCGCGAGTTAACCGTACAGCTGATAGCGTAGTAGCGGGTACTCGGCCAAGGTGAAATTCCCCACGTTGTCAACAGTGCTTTGCAAAAAGGGCCACGATTTCTCATGTCAGAGGCTTCTGCTTCGTTCTGACAATGAGCTTAACGCGAATAAGGTTTTCCAAATTACCAATACCAAATTCTTTTTTACCGTGGAGGTTAAAGATGAGTCTTTCAATTCTCCTCGATTTCGAGCCGAACGTGACTAGCGACTGGCAGCGAGTGTTTGATCGTTGAGCATATGACCAAGCAGATACAATTGCACAGAGTTGGTTACTGGGGCGAAGAATGGCTGGCTCTCTTGGGGGCAGTAGAGATTGCTTGATTGGTCTTGCAATTAGCCACGTTATCAAGCTAGACGCGAGGGTTTCCAGTGCAGAATAGTTGCGGGATATCGCATAGTCCAGTGGAATCCAGAGTGAGTCCAAAGTGAGACGGGAGGGAACGGTCCAGCGCAAAACAACAGTCAGTCGGCATTGACCCGAACGCCGCGCCGCACCGTAAGACGACGCGACGCCGACGCGAGAAAGGCGACACTGAACCGTTGGACGCTGACTCGCGTCTGTCACTCTACGTCTATGCTAATAGGACCTTTAGCAGTTTCACGCTCTGCTTTTTTTTTCTTCTTTTCCAAGTTTTTGCAACACTTCATTCACAACACTTGTGAATAGCGATTCTGATCCTGCCAGGTTTCGCAGGATTATAGTAGTGATGCAATTTTCTTTGAATTACTTTCATTTGCTAAATCAAATTCGTGATATCTTTCTCCGTTGGAGAGTAAAAGGTCCTGAAACGTGAACAAAAAGTGAGTTTCTGCTGGCAAGAGTCGGGCGACCGACAACGAGCCATCGATAAAGATTACCATAAGCTACTACTGGCTACTGTACCTATCAGTAGATTCAGTGTCGGGGAAATCGGAACTCTCTTCCTCTCTAGCTACTTTTAATTAGCATCTTCCGTAACTCCTGGCACTTTTGCCAGTCGGAGCCAAGATCCAATTTCTAATCTATGCTGTTCGAACCTTCAATTTGTCGACTGTTAAATGATTGCTTTACTACGCTGGCAGGCCGAGGGCTAGAAAATCTGTTAACTTTCCGTTAACTTCCTGGAAACGATTTGGGAGTGTAGTTAAACTACATGTTAATTTGTCCAGAAATTGAATTGTGCAAAAACTTTCACTCGTCCTGCATTTTTAATCGAATTCAAACCGTTACGCGGCCCACGAATCAATATGAGAATGCAAGAAGGATTGACGGCCTTCCAATAGTGGAAGAGAAGATCGAAAATTGACGGTTGCGACCCATTTCTCATTGTCAGTGATTACGCCGTAAGAACTAACGGTCGAGATAGCGGTCGGTCGGTGTGCCAAAGGAAAAAGATCGTTGTCTCTCACGCGAGAGCACATCTTTCAATGGCCCATACTCGCATCAAAAGAATTACGGCCTTGCGGGTGCGCCACTGGTTCGATAATTGCCATTTACACCGCGGAGTTTATGCGACTACAGTACATACTATGTATGTATGTACACACTGAGATATTGTTGTCCGTTTCCGCGTCACGAATGTCAAATCAAAAGTAGGAGAGGTGTGCCATACTTCCGTATTCATCGATTTAACTACAATTCTTACAGTCGTGATGCTTCACTTTTTAAAGCGATCGATAGAGGAATGACGACTAGTCGATGTACGTACAACGTGTATGTGTACGTCTACCTGATCAATACTCTTCCATTTGGGTTTGTTACAACGCGTGTCACCGTCCTATTGACATCGAGTTTCCCAAGAGCAGCCTCTCGAAGACCCTCGAGAAAAATTTGTTTCGCCCACTTTTATTTTGTATCCATTATCCACAACATTTTTCCCTGCCAGCCGTTTAAAAATCCCGCTGTCTCGGCTCATCCCGCGAGCAACTCTTGGGGTTTAACAATTACAGCGTTAAAGATCAGCGCGCCGCGGCGGATTGACTCGATACGTTTGATGTACATGTACGATTTGTCGATCTCTGCGTCGGACAGTTGGAAGGAAAATTGCGAAAGCACTTTGCCAATGATAAGTCTGGTTTTCCTCTGATGGCAGTGGTTTCAGGGTCGCGGATTCGAGGTTGCTTTAAATCGTTTCAACAGTTTCAACTTGGTTGTGAGCGGCGACACACGTTGCGTGCAAACAATAAATTAACTTATGTGCGTTACTTAAGTACTGGTTACTCGCTCATTGTCAGTGAGGAAGTTGGTTTCACCGCAGTAAACATGCTGCAAACTGTTGATTATGTGTATGTTGATTGTATGTAGCCTGATGCTCACGATCAGTGAATTACGTTACCATTCCCTTTTTCGACTTCGTCAAGGTAAAAAAAATCTATTGTCCCTGATGCTTCGTATGGGGTTTCCACCACTTTTTAGGTTCACAAAGGTCGATAATGTTTGAGAAGGATTCCTTTTGGCGAAAATATTTGTACGTGCATTGAAAACCTAATCGGTCAACGGTTGAAAGCGAACATGAGTAAAATTTGACTACTTTCGCAGTGGTGCAATGAGGTCGGCGCATAAATTGCAATTACACGCACAGCGTGCGACACTGATTGCTTCCGGAGTGTCGAGCTTTTATGTTTTGCAATCCGCATGAAAGTGTGAGCGCAATTGGCTTTTTCGCCCAGGTAAACAATATTAAAAATGCGTCAGCCGACAGTACAAAATTCACACGTCGCGTCGCATACTTCTTTGGTCTCGTGTTGAATGTATGCATGTATGCATGTATGTATAGATACGCGTGTACATACACATCATACATGCCTGCATGATGCCTGCAGACATTAAAAAGCGAAAAGTGAAAAGTGGAAAGTGAATCGTGAAACGAGCTGTTTATTGTTACAAGTATTACAAGCGGGCTGTCACTGTTTATATTAAGATCAATGTCACTGATCGAATTAAGGTGTTAGTAAACTTCCTTATTAGAGTCAATTCAAGTTTGCGGTGCGATTCACGAAGAGAATTGAGAGACTCGCAGCTTTGTTTTTATTGTCGCCCATGTTGGCAATTTATTCCGTCGACCAGTTATGATTCAAGGATCGTCTAGCGATTGTCCAAAAATAAAATCTCGAAATATCAAAATTACACAACGATATTGCCATATCGGTATACATCGGATAAAAAGATTTCCTTCTGATAGCCATCAATTTGCACTTTATCCGGTAACACTGGGATTTTTGTTCGCGTATTCAAATGTTAATGTATGCATAAATCTTTAGTTACAGTTTCAAGTTATATGCAACACGAAAAGTGTAATAGCGATGATTATCACCTCGCAAACAATCTTGCTCCACAGACCTTGAACACTTGGACGAGTTTCATTTGCTTACTTGTGTATTTCTTTTCCTAATAACATAGTCAAGATAAGTATCGTTTTAATTAAGGTACATGTCATACAAGATAGAGTTCGTTCCTCGAATACTCAAAACCACTTAAATCAATACGTATAGAATTTGTA
This sequence comes from Trypoxylon attenuatum, assembly GCA_963989405.1. Taxonomy (NCBI): domain Eukaryota; kingdom Metazoa; phylum Arthropoda; class Insecta; order Hymenoptera; family Crabronidae; genus Trypoxylon; species Trypoxylon attenuatum. The sequence continues at coordinate 39,064 of OZ022491.1, forward strand.
TTTGTATTTTACTACGCGCAGTTGAGTCTCCTATTGAGCCTCGCTCTCGACTGGATTTGTGCAATCGAACGAGATCCCTGGTAAACGCAGAGCAAGTACAGAAGAGGATTGATAACAGCGGTCCTCCTGCACAATTTGGTTCTCAATGACAGCATTCTAATTGTATTGATATCCAACATGTCAAGCAGCGATCATCGATCGGGTTATCTACGACTATCCGAATAATTTCAAGATCGGCACTGGAAAGAGCCTTTTCGAGAAAGGAAATTTTCCAGTTGGCGTTGATCGTTGATGCCTAATCTGTAACGGCGAGTTGGAGATTTTACTGTATTAGCCCTCGCCGTTACTCGGAAGTTTCTCGGAAGTTTCTCGGAAGTTTCTCGGAAGTTTCTCGGGTGGGGTTGAATGGAGTCGAAGGGAGTCGAAAGAAGTCGAAGGAAGGCAAGGATGCAGTCGTCGGTGCAGGAAAAGGACATTTCTTCGAGTTTGAGAGGGGCAGAGCAGAAGAGCGTTGTCCCGCTGAGGTAGCGTTATCAGAGCCGCAAAGTAGGAGGCAAGGAGAGACGGCGGCAGTGGCTTGGTTATGTCCCGGTTCCGTGGGAGGTGGGAGCACCTGCCGCTGCCGCTGCCGCTGCCGCTGCTGGCTGCGGCATGCCGGGACGCTACGTGATGGATCAGTCTCGGACTGGCGCGGGCCCGTAAGACACTGACAACTACGAGCAACACTCGACTGCAAGAGCCTCGATTCGCCCTGCCACGTGATTCAATACTGCACCATGTCACGGTACAAGGTGAGTCGAATGCACTTACGACTTGTCACATCTTTCGATCAAGATCCTCCTGAAACTAGTCGCATGCCCCTTGTCCGTTTGGACCCCTGCGTTCTGAAAACGGCTTATTGAAAGCTTATTGAAAGCTTATTGAAAGCTTATTGAAAGCTTATTGAAAGCTTATTTCATCTTGGAACTCTCAGCGAATGTTTACATATGGTTCGTTTTTTTTTTTTACAAAGCAGTTTAGTCGCGGTCAAGAGAGAGTGAATTTTATGATTTTTGGATGACACTGTTGGGAATGTGGAAATGGGTATTTTGAGTGATTTCATAGTTGTAGGGTCAAAGGGGGTCAAGGGATTCACAAATATGTACACTAGAAATAAGTCGAATATGGGTGGAAGCGAGCGGCAAAAGACAGAATTTCATCACAATAGGTTCTTTTCACTGGAATTCGATTGAGAAGACAGTTGACCTGTTCATCAAGTTGACGGTGTAGGCCTGTAGGGAATACATAAAAACACTTACAATCGCGATGTGTTCGCGTTTGAAAATTTCTCCCTATTTCTATGCGAAACAAAGTGTCACAAACAAGACGCGAAATGTCTCCAAGGCGAGATGCTCAATAGCAGTCGGCTACAAATACATGTAGAATGTGTACACGCGTTCACCAAGCTAATTGTAAGTTTCTCGTTTATTACTAGCGCATAAAATTACCTAGAACGCAGTTCTACATGAGCACTATCTAACGTCCGCGTCCTCTTTATCCAAGTTATCGTGAATATCGCGAAACTTCTCTGACACCGTCGGACACTATCTCCACTTCTACAAGTCTGTAATTCTATGGAACGAGCTATGGAACTTTAGTTATGGCGCTATAATAATGATCGACTTGTGTCCAACAGGCAGGTTGACAGCTTTCTCACAATGAGGCCTCTCTATAAATCGCACAATTGAGTTTCTCGAAATACATACATACCAATGAATATTGTATTACGTATACTTTTCTCTCCAATTAGTCGAGTGTTAATAATTTAAATTGAACTTGCAATTGTAATTGTAATTGCAAATTGCCCAAGTATAGTCCAACTGTAGAAGATTGCAAGTTCGAAAAGTGTCTTTTAAGAAGGTATGTGGATAATTATGAAGGTACAAGTGACAAGGAACCGAGGTACCCGACGAGGCAACGACAAGGAGAGGATGCGCGTCGTGGGGGGGGCTTTGCGAGGAAAGTCACGCTCGGCTGGTGCCGTGCGAGTGAATGCCATCGGGCTTGCCTCGAATACACTTTCACTCCTCAAAACCGGTTTGTTTCTCTTGTTGTGTTCGATTCCCTCGCGCGTTCTGTCATATGTTCGATCTGGAGCGGTCTTGTGCACCGATCGGCTGCTCGCCTCGGCAATCTGGATGCGTTTCCACCGCGGATACCTGATGGGGTGGCTCTGACTCGATGCCACTTTTATTTTTCCGTGATTACCGCTGAAACGGTTGCGTAATGGATTTGAGAATCCAAGTTTGTGCAGTGGAAGACATTCGTATTTGACGCGTGGGAGTGTCGTTTGTGCGAAATGGGGGTCCCGCAGGCCAGATCGAAGATTCTCATGATCGTAAGTATCTTTCGGATGGAGTCGTAATTTGTCGAGGAAGTTGTCGAGGAAGTTGGTGAGCTGCTACGGAAAGAGAGAGTCAATTTTAGCATATTAACAAATATTTGCAAGATGACTCGTTTGACCTTGGGCATAATATTACAAAATCCCTGGGAGGATGGAGCATCGAGGATCCAGGAAATAAGAATATTGTTCTGGCCCATTAATATTCCGGTGTCAGACTTGACGCTACCGCAACCAATATCCAGATTTGAAACCTGTTTTGCGAGGCTTTCTGCGAGACAGTTATCGTCAGATCTACAGTGTATGCAAGAAATCTGACGAATGTGTACTAACAAAGCAGAACGAAGCGGGGTCACTAGAGATTTCGAATTTGATTTTATGCACATTACCGCGGGAGAATTTCTCGTGCCCCAAGTTTCTTGCAATCGGGTGGCCTTGGCGAGTCTCATAGCGTTGGAAATGGAATTTTGAATGGCTTTGACCAAATACATATCTGTAGATAGGCGAAAACATTTGTGTATTGATTTTTTTATGATTGTCCTTAAGATTGTTTAGCGAATTTTCGTGGGTCTGAGTTATGAAAATGTTTACTTCACTCACGGAAAGATATCGAACTTATTTTTAGCAATTGTACGATGCAATTGAAATCCTCTTGGAGCATTTCCATCAGCAGTTCTCTTAGAAATAAATTCAGTGTCTTATGCCTTATGCCGTATCTTGTCTTTTATACATGTACATACATGTATATTATACAGCGAATCTTTTTATTCTATCTTTCAAAGATATCTTTGCTACTCAAGCTTGCCGTCAAGCTTCCGTTTTCGTTGGTGTCGTGCCAAATTGTTCCAGTTGTACGTCAAACTGCATCAGGCTCTACGCATTGCGGCGAATTACTGAATCGCACGCGTCAATTAGTTTCGATAGGCGTCACTCTATTTTGTGTCGCGGCACAGTTTCCCTTAATTAATTGTGAAATTTTCCGGCCGGTCGCGCTGCATCTTCATCATCCTGATCAGCCGGGTGGGCACGCATGAATTTTAATGGCTAAAAAAAGATTGAAATTAAGGATTGATCAGATGGGATATTTCATTTGAATCTTCGAATGTTTGTCAGGAGTTACATATTTCGAATTGTGTAATACTTGAGGAAGAGTCGAGGCTAAGAGTAGAGCCCTAAATGGAGATTACTGTTGCAAAGGCACAGTGTTGCTCGCAAAGCTCACGATACGAGAAAATTCGCTGGGAAAGCTCTCGATCGTCGCGTCGTGGCGTGGCGAGGCGAGGCGAGGCGAGGCGAGGCGATGACGTTTGGCCACGAGCCCAGCGATAATGCTTTGGCGCAGATAGCGGCTGACCTATCGACCAATTCGCCTCTTTTTTTTCGTCAGCCTTCCTTTCCACACTTCCGCCTGTTTCCCGCCGATCTTTGCGGAGATCGAAACTTTGATACATACCACGTGGTGGGGAAAAGAGCACGCTCAACCTTGCTACGGAGTTTCGACGCGGCCGATTACATACACATGTGTCGAAGCAAGAAATTAGTAGTGTGGAAAACGACGTACATATCTACTCCCTAGATGTGTTATTTATCGAGCTGCATTTCCTGCTCCCGACGCGTAAAACTTTAACGACTTTAGCATACGAATGAGACACTATGAATTAGACCCGATTGTTCTCGATTATTAATTAATGTTGCCTTAGAGGCTTCGCACGTTATTTCTTACAATTGGTTAATCGTAATGCGCCCCCAGGAAGTAATTAAAATTCAAAGCGGCGACTTTGCCGATGGGAAAGGTTGGATATGGGACAGATAGAGGCCCTGAAGTACCTCTGCACTGCAGAGAAATAAAGTAGAACGGATCACTCGATTCTCCTTGCGAGTGCATACACCGACATACATGTATATTCTCGTATTTCTTCGAGGGTATCAAAGAAATTTGCTGCCTCCGCGAAAAGGCCACTTTGGAATTTACATTGCTGGCCGAGGAATTTTCGAAATTGCTAGAAAATCGTGATAAACTAGTCTGAAGAAAGAATACGGAAGAAGCTCGGGCTGACTCAAGTTTTGATGGAAACTCTGGCAAAAGAAGGATTGGCCTAAGTCTTCTCGAGGCAGAGAGAAACTTTTACGAGAAGCTTTGCATAAGCGTAGTGACACGCAATAGAATGGGACAAAAGAATGGGAAGCTTGCAAGCTACATACATACGTACATCTACATTATACAGTATGTATGATATAAGGATTATTTACGCTAGATGGTATAATGCATTATACATTTTTATGCATTAATCAAGATGTATTTTTGTTGAAATTCTTAAAACTAGTGTATGCAACAGATTGGCAGGCATGGTATATGGTCGGCGCTATCTTCCTCGAAACAATGCCTCGTCATTTGTACATTGTACATACGCATAATATGTACATAGAAAATTGATCGATCACACGCGAGCTCCTTGCCAGGGGTTGGTTGTCTAGACTAGACACTCTCCTCCGCTCCCCCAATCCATCCCACCCCCGTGGCTTTGATATTTGCAAATTAAGCGAGTGCAAATGAAGCCCTTCGCGCTTTGCCGCACCATAAATCCAAGAGATTTGTGGCCCATCGGCCGAAGTTGGAGGATTTTCACTATTAACTCATTCGCCGCGTATATCACATCACGTTCCCTGAATTCTGAAGGGGGGGGGAGATCGATCGAGCGAGTCCGATAAAAGCAACCTTCCTCGGCTTTAAGTTTGCTGGTTTTCCTCCCGGCGAAAGTCTCGCTTCGATTTCATTCGAAAGAGTTTTTTCTTTTTTCGCATTTGATTGATGGTTCCTAGCGAGGACCAGTTACATTGTCCGGGTTAAAAAATGCTAATGACGAAAATAAGGAGAATTAGAGAATTTATAAGGAGAAATCAGAACTAATGAGTTTGGGTTTTAACGCCCTACCCAATGAATTATTCCAGAAGATAAATTTATAAAATCGTTCTAATTGTTACGTAAGATAATAATTCTTCACAATGGTAACTCGTACTTGCCAGCCAAGTCGACTCGAATTTGCCAACTTGTCTTGTATAATAGATTAATACAAGATTATGTTATAAACCCTATTCATACATGTATAATATGCTATGCAGACTGCAGAATAGTACCGGTATCACAAGATTTTCGTAGAGAAGGGGTTTTTCGAGAAAATGGGAAAACTAAATACGTACAATATTAATTTATTGAGATGGAGTACGATCATTGACCGTTGGAATTGCGACTAATGAAATTGTCTATTGGAGTGCGTGTCTTCCAGGACCAAAAAGGGATGAGATTTTTTAGCAAAATCTTAAAGTCAACACAAGTTCCACATCGAATATACTTCGGTGGATATCTGATGACTATGTATGAATACTTTCCCAATGGTGAACTTCCTGTCTTACAAGAAATTATCCATTGTGCTTAGTTTCTATTGGAACTTGCGTACAATAGTTTACCATGAGATTTCTACGGGATTCTGTTACGCGAAAAGCCCACTAATAATATTGTTTTGCGCGACGCGCAATTGGAAAGACGCAATAATGACTATTGTTGTCTCTGGGCAGGCAGAGGCTATGTACGTATGTAGAATGAAATTGAAGGTTGTGCAGTGAAAATGGAAAGAAATGACGGCACGACAAAATTGAGATAAATGTCGCAACTTTGCGAGTAGGTTTTTCCCGTAACGGCAAATCTTATTCTACATACATCTATGTACATATGTACAATCCTATTCCGAATCTTCTTCAATTCTCGATTTCTCAAGTTTTGTTATTTCTAATTGTTGAAACTATGAATTTTAGGAGAATTAATAAAATGCCTTGTCAATTCCTCATTAATTCTTTAACTGAATTCTGTTATAGATCACGGTCGCCCTGCTGCTGCAGATACTTTTGCTGGTGTTCACGCCTGCAAAGTCGAGTAAGCCAACCTAATAAATATTACACGTACGAGGGGAGCCAAGGAGCTTCGACAAGAGAGATGGCTCGGAGAGATTTCATATTTGTAAAGCGAAAACTTTATTTAAGGAAACCACAATAAGCAGTCGGGTGGTTGTTTAAGAACCGCGGGACCTGAAATTAGTTTGGTTTTCCTCTTCCCTTGTAGTTGCGAATTTCACTCCTTGTCTGATGTAAACACGCGGTTGAAGGAAATGTTGCGTCCGAGGTAGAATTGAAATCCCTCGCGCTCTGACATTTCTCGTACTGATCCGCGCTATTAAATGACGCAGTCTCCGCGAGTTGGTCCTCCTCCAATTAATTGAGTCTATGTTGTAGTTCCGCGAGTGATCGATAAAGAGGCGATACGACTGGCAGTGGATAGATTGACCGATGCCGACATGAGGGAGCCCTTCAATTTGGAGGAGTCGTACAACCAACGTTATCGCGCCTTTGGCTTGAACGCCACCTGGAAGAGTGACACGAGTCTCCTTTATATGCACGTCTACACTGGTGATCTCCTCGAATTTGACTTGACGACTAACGTCACGACTATCCTCATGGACGCTTCGATCACGGTGAGCAACTTTTTTCACATTACGTTCTAGATTAATGGGTATCCGAGTAAGATTGAATCTCACTTACCCCAAACTGGATGTGTGATGATGTGTAATGATGAGTCCAAGACGAGTCCAAGACGAGAGAATTATGTAGTTACGGGAGAACGAGAAAGCACAGGAGCACCAGAGGCACCGCCGCGCCGCCGCGCCGCAATGATATCGTAATACGCGGCTTACTTGGATAAGTACAGTGTAGCCCCAAAAGGAATGTTTGCGGTTTACGCTTAAGCTTTTCCCTCTCCGAAGAAGCTCTCTCTGTTATTAGGAAGAACCGTCAGCTTCTGAAGAGAATCACGCTTACCCAATTTGCCCAATTTGCCCAATTTGCCCAATTTTCTAGGTATTTCAATTATCTACTTATGATGCATCACTCACTGTTTCGTAAGCAACGAATTTAAAATTGGCTTTCTATCTGGTCCACTACATAAATTTTCACCTAAATTAGTATGTTAATTTCAATGAGCTAATTATTTTCGTGGCATCTTTAGCGCGCAATTTTCCAGCGAAAACAATTGGCAGAAACACAATACATGTATTCGATCCTGCAACGTTTGGTTTGGAATCGTCTCTTGTTATTTGTAAATCGATTTAGGCTTTGCCAGTTGACGCACATTCCTTCCAAAGAGGTTCAATTGACCAACGAGCGTGTACATATCGTGACGCAGAAACCGAATTTCGTTAACACTTTGATCCATTGGATTCGGTATTTAAATATGTATTAGGATGGGCATACAGTTACCTCGGTGGTCCTGGGATTCGATCTAATTACGCGCTACGCTAATCAATATCGGAAAGCAGGAATCACGAGTAATTTCCAAGGCAACTTAATTGGCATGTTATGCGCTCGTTGGCCTAAATCATAAGATACCACTGTACGTATAAATCCAATTGACGAATCTTAATTTCACGCGGCGCCATTGATGTGCCGGGCAGCAGTACAGATAAGAATCCATCGGATTTATCGCTCGGTCGATCGAATCATTCGCGATAAAACGCGAACGCGATTTCGAGAGATTGATTTTTCTGTTTTGACACAGTGACCCGAATATCCCGCTGTCCTGGGACCCGTCGAAATTGAAATACGTTGGACACTCGACTTTTAGGGAATTCCGGTTGAACAAAATGCACAAAAAGCACAGAAAGCGTGACAAATAATTTTTTGACAATCGCTTTAGCGCTCGGCCGCTTCGGATCGAATACGATCGGGAATACGCGGATTAAACGTTGGAAATCAATTTTCCTCCATCCAGCCCAATCTGCAGACCATTAGAATCTATATACATGTATATATTTGACTAAAGGTAAAGGAATACTATTTCTCTCGCGATACAAACAAAACGTGGACAGAAATACGTATGTCATTTTAACTGACCCATAACGGGGCAAATTGTTAGATATGGCGAAATTAGAATTTCTAACATTTTATACTGGCTCAGTCTTTCGGATGCTCTACCCGTTAGCCTGGTGGTGGATGGTTTTGTTGCAACAAGACTTATGGACTGACTTATGGCCCATTGCTATTGTATGTATTTGCTTTACGCACATCCGTCGTCCCCGGAAATGTCAAAATTCGCAATTTGTCCTCGGCCGCGATCAATCGTCATTGGTGCGCCAGCTGAGAGTTGCTACAGTGCTACACTGTTACACTATTCCACGAACGATTAAGGTTACTGATAGTTTCGATTAGTCAACAAGCCTTTGGACTGGGAAAACCGAAGCGTCGCTAGTGAAATTTTACCACCGAGATAGCAGCACTACAGCTGCTTTGCTCTTGTGTAAATTATCGCCTGTTGACAGAATACTCACGGGATATTCACGAAATATTCTCTTGTATGTACACGATAAACACATGATACGTTCCAATAAACATTTAACAAATACTTTCCTTCGCTACATCGACAACTGATTAAGTAATAATTTTTCAATTCCAACTATCTGGAGCTTATCTGGGTTTTAATCTTTAAAGTTGAGAAGCCACGTTGCACGAGACGCTCACAATCGGTAGATTTGTAATAGTGAAACGAGATTACTATTGTTTGCTGTCTCAGTTCGAAATAACTATCGGGTACGAATAATTTATCCAGACCCATCGTGCCTCGTTGCGCATTGATGGGCGACGCGAATCCTTATTCGAGGATGAAAAAAGCCTTAGGAAGGAACTCTCAAGGGCTTCGCATCTTATAAATAGTACATGAAAAATCGTTAGATAGCTTGATTAAATTTATTCTGTTTCAGGCTCCCTATGCCCAAGCAACCGTGACATTCTCGCACGACGATTCCTTGGCATTAATTGCTTACGACGTTACCGCTGTAAGTTTCTGATCGTAATTTATTGTTAGTATTTCTGCGGGATTAGAGAAGATTAAAGATGATTTTAGTGTCAACTACCTAATCGAATACGCCATATTATAATATTATTGATTTGTCGTTGAATGATTCTCAGGGTTTTCGACACTCGACCTATAAGAAGTTTGCCGTCTACGATATCAAACGGAAGTGAGTATTTTTTGGAATGTTTTCGATGACTCAACAGCTTCTTGGCAGCTTATTGTTAGAATTCGAGAATGAGAGTGCCCTTTAAACTCGGTAATCCAGAGGTAACTGGATTGATCCGATAAATCGATTAATTAGTCCGATTGGTCTTGATCTGAGCAAAGACACGTACAGATAACATCGTGATAAGCGGAGCTATTATCGATTCTGTTTCTAGTCTAGGATTCTTCCAAGTTTTTTCTTTTTTTTTTTTTTTTTATTTTGCGATTGAAGCTACCGGTCAATCACATTCCGACCTATACGTACTTTCGATCGTTTTATATAGTTGTTTAGTTATTTAGTTATTTTGTTACTTTTGAATTTTTTTACCGCGCCTGTTAGTCTTTCGGATTAGCGTTCGGTTAGCGTTCAGATAGGTCTTGCAATGAAATTGTTATCACAGGAGTTTCGAGCACATCGCAAATGGCATGGACATACCCTTAGCGAAATGGTCACCGACAAAGAATGCGGTGGTCTACGTCCACGATCATGACATCTACTATGTCGACTTTTCGTCGGATGTGCGCACCGTCCGTAGAATAACGAACACTGGCATTTACGCCATCGTTTATAACGGCGTGCCCGACTGGGTCTACGAGGGTGAGTTTTTAAGGCAAAGCACAATTGTAAAAATTGTAAAAATTGTAAAAATGTTTAAGAGTGTTGGAGAATCTTGTTGTTTCCATGTATTTACAGAGGAAGTGCTGGGCACTGCGTCTGCTCTCTGGTTCTCACCGGATGGACGATACCTCGCATTCGCGACATACAATGACACCGAGGTCTTTGACGCCGTTTTCACGTATTACGGGGAACCTGGCGTTCTGGAGGACCAGTATACCGCGGAAGTGAAGATCAAGTACCCCAAAGTAAGAAAAGGCATCGACTTTCGTGAAACTCGTATACATACATGTATACATGTAGTGTGTAGTCCAATAGTCGTTACATCGGGTGGTGTGTCTGACATTTTCAGGCTGGCTCAAGGAATCCAACGGTAGCATTGAGCTTAGTGGATCTCAGTGATCCAAGGTCTAAATTGATGAGCTTGGATTCACCAACCGATGTCGTTGGCAAGTAAGTTGGCCTAATTACAATGGCACAGGTAGTCCTACTCTTCCTATATCTCGAATATCATTGCGTGGCCATTAAATTTGCTTCAGAGGCTCGTTGGACCGCGAATATTCCCGATGAATACGATTGTACTGGAATCTATCTTTCGACTTTCGAGTCTTCGTCCGCCACGTCGAGTCTTCGTCCACAATTAGATCCGTTTGCAAAAGTTTCCATGTCTAGAGTATTTTAAGGATAAGCAGCCCGAGACTCTTGGCAGACTTGTCCAGGGGTCTGTGCACTTGTACGCCAAGATGATTCGACTATAGGAAAAATAGTGGAGAATAGTGGTCCTGCATTCCTGCAGTCGCATCATTTAACGAAACTCTTTTCTTTAGAGAGCACATTCTCTACACGGTTACCTGGTGGGACGAGAAGCGCGTGGTCGCCACGTGGACGAACCGTGTCCAGAATAAAGCTCAGTTGGTGCTCTACGACACTGAGGGTGCAGCGACGAATCTCCTTTACGACGAAGAGACCAACGGCTGGCTTCGAATCCAGGAGCCAGTATTTCACGAGCAGTATGCTATAATCCTGAAGCTTCAGGAGTCGGGAACGGATGCTGGCCGCTTCCTCCATGCGACTAGGTTCGAGTATAACGACGGAAGACTGACCAAGGAGACTGACCTCACACCCGGAGCCTCCGAGGTCCAGTCGATCGTCAGCGTGGACCATGCTAGAGGAAAACTGTATTATTTAGCTACTGCGGTTGGAGAACCCTCCCAACGTAATCTCTACTCGGTCGATCTCAATGGCAACAGAAAGCCAGTTTGTATCTCGTGCTCTTTCGTCACTCCGGAGGGTGAGTGCAATTCCTCCTTGAGCGTTAGACTCGTCGCTTTACCATACAAATTCTTCAATTTTATTCATGTATGTATTTATGTATGTATTTATGTATGTGTCCAGGCAACAATTGCACTTATACGAATGCAATGTTCTCGAAGAATCACTCGTACTATTCTCTTTCGTGCGCTGGCCCCGATCCAACGGTAGTGGCCATCTTCAACGCTGAGCATAAAAAGGTCTGGACTTGGGAGGACAATGAATACCTCAGACTCAAGCTCAGCAGGCGCACACGTCCTTTGGTCAAGGATTTGTACATAAAGGCGAACGGATATGACAGCAAAGTTAGACTACTTTTGCCACCCGACTTTAACGAAACCAAGAAATACCCATTGGTGATTAATGTGTAAGTATTGACCGACGTGAGTACATACATATGTTCCATGCATACATTGTAGACGTGTTTTCTCTGGCCGAAGTAACGTAACAAATGTAATAATAGCCGGGTTATCATATTCATAGAATTCTCTTTTATGCTACGATTATCCCATCGATCCTATTGTTGAGCGGATATTTAATAACACGCGCATAGAACGCCACCACGATTCAATATCTCCCATTATGTCATAAAAGCTAATATCGGGCCAGTAAAATGTGTTCTGGCTCCTGTCGATAAGCTCTTTTCATTAGCGGCCTTAAATACCGTTGCCGTTATCGTGTGTCCATACGTGTACAGTGCGTATTCTACAGTACCACCCACCCCCCTTCCTGTACTCGGATTTGTATCAATAACATTTTACAATCAATGATCTACATACATTGATTGTACAATGTGCTGGCAATATTTCAGTTCTTAGAAGCGTAAGTTTCGACGAGCAAAAGGAATAATCAAGCGTCACTCTATGCACGTATGGGGTTTTCTTTAGCTACGCTGGGCCAAATACAGTGAGAATCACCGAGGCAGCAAGCTACGGGTTCCAGTCGTATATGACTACCAATAGAAGTGTCATTTACGGATGGATCGACGGCCGAGGATCGGCTTATAGAGGGAGTAAGATGCTTTTCGAGATCTACCGGCGAATGGGCACTGTGGAAATCGAAGATCAAATCGCTGTCACTCGGTAAGATCGTGGCGTACAAACATTCATTTCCCACTCTATGAATCCAACAATAACGATCCAAGTTGAAGTTTAAACAGTTTTAAATGAAATTCGGGAATTTGAGAATTGCGGTAATACACTGACGAAACGCAAATATCGGTCATACCATGACCAATCCAGTTTTATCGTTAGATTCCTGGCTCGAGTAGAAGTGAGTTTTCGCTCCAGTTTCCTAGGCAACTGACGTAAAGGGGAATCTCTCTTTATGCAATATTGTACCTGTTTCTCAACCGATAGTCTCAATTGTGTTGGTCCGTTTTTGCGTTTTTCAGAAAATTGCAGCAAACGTACCGGTGGATCGATGCGAATAGGACTGGCATATGGGGTTGGAGTTACGGAGGTTTCGCCACTGGAATGGTTCTAGCCACTGATAAGGACTCGGTTTTTAAATGCGGCATATCCGTTGCTCCAGTTACTTCCTGGATTTATTACGGTAAATTGGATAGTGTTTTTCAAATTTCTCACGGATATACACTTTTTGAAACTTTCCTAAATGGACTCCTCTTGAATTTCCAGATTCCATCTACACCGAACGGTACATGGGGCTGCCGACGGCCAATGACAATTTGTCAGGTTACAATATGTCAGACTTGACGCGCAAAGTCGAAGGAATCCGTGGCAAAGAGTACATGCTGATACACGGCACCGGAGACGACAACGTCCACTATCAACAGGCCATGGAACTGAGCAAGGCCCTCGTCAGACGAGACATCATGTTCGAGCAAGTTAGCTACACCGACGAGGCCCACGGGCTCACGGGAGTCACTGCCCATCTCTATCACACCATGGACAGATTCTGGAGCAACTGTCTCGATCTCCAACATGCTCATTGATACGATTGACGAGAAAAAAAAGGATCGTAGGCTGTGCGGAAACTTTTGACTGTTGTCTCGTTGTTTGTCACTCGAACGTGATGTTAACGTGTTCCTTGAACGTTTCGTTCAGTCGGTGTTTGGTGTTGCTGGTGAAGCGATTTTAACGAAAATCGGCAAATCTGGAACGAAAGAATTTCCACCGTACGGAGAAACAGACTCACGAGGGAAAGGAATCCGGTGATGAGTGATTTGGAATATGAGTGGATGTCGGCCGTCGTGCATCACGGTGATTCATGTTGAGCAATGTTGAGCATTCGATTCCAAACTATTTGAACGTCCTTCCGTACAGACTTTCCACGATGGCTTCGACGATGATAGGAATTTCGTCCAAAAATGAATTATTCAACGGCGAGAGGACTGTTGAGTCTTAATTTATTCCGCTAAATTTCGCTTTTTACGTCCCCCGCGGGGCGTTTTCAAGAGTAACCGTAACCGTTATCCGCACGAATGGGAGTTTCCTTTGAGCCAACGATGCCAGCCTTCTTCGACTGTACTCTGTTCGAATACAGAATTGTGGGTGCGTTATTCTTCTTTGAGAGGTGTAATTCTGTTGAACGTGGAGACGAGTGAAAACGAAAAAGGGAAAGCAAGTCCTATTATGAGTATGTACTCGAAGAGAGGATTTTTCAGCGCATCATTTCAACTTTTGACTACTAATTCAAATTCCAACAATCGAATACATATGTTTTTATCGATGATTTCTCTCAGAAACTGGGATCTCATTGAGGTCCAAGATCAAGAGTTACCATATACATACATACATGTACGTGTATAAGAGGCTTGGATTAAGGAAACACAAACTCTGTGCGATCAAAGAACGTTTGTTTTATTGTTAGCTTAAATATTGTATTGTATTATATTGTATTGTGTAATAAGTAAAGAATTATTAGAATTTTCTTATGAAATTATTAAGAGCCTCGAATCTAAACAGAAGTGCATCTCGTTTATGGTATGTACAGACTGTCATAACTCCTTTGCCTCGCATGAAACTTTATACGTGCGTATGTATAGGTATAGTTATACAAAGGTGTAGAGTATAAGCGGAGAGGAGAAAGTTAAGGAGACTGTGAAGAATGAAAACTTGCTCAGAATTGGTCTCCAGGTACGGGTCTCTATCGCGCTCTCTCTCTCTCTCTCTCTCTCTCTCTCTCTGTACATCTAGATAAGAAGTTAGCAGTCTCCCTAATAGCGACTCGAACAGTACACCACTAGACACCAGAGTTTCCACGGAGAAACTGTCTGGTGCAATGTCATAGAAAAGTGAATCACAGTCACTAATTACTGTCCTTTATCGAATTTATTCGAATTTGAAGATGACACTCATTTAACCGCTTATGAATTGAATTTGCATAAAAGGTTTCCAACAGCCCCAATGTTAACTCATCTTTAATATTTATGAAAGCGTTATTTGCGTTTTTCAACTAACGCCGGATGCATCGAATGGTTGATATTTTTAGCCTAGAAGGAGCTAAGAATCGTCGAAAGTGTACTCGTACAATATGTACTCGTTGAGAGAACCAGTCAGTCGGGGGCCCAGAAGGCCAATTAGAATTTCACGAGGTCGATATACGAGCGAAGAGTGTCATTTGTCAGAGCACTGTCCCGCATCCCTGGGATTGGGACAGTCATCGAGGAAGGAAGTCAGGGGACTCGGTGAGCCACAAACACCTTCTCTCGTGTTCCCGCGAGAACTAGATCACTATCCAAAGCGCAGATAGGGTCGCGAGAAAGCAAGAAACCTGGCCTGGAATCGTAGTTGGACTCAACAATGGCTGACAATGAGAGTGCTCGTGACACGGCTGACGGGGAGTTCGAGGCGCACCTGGCAAGCCAGGAAACACCAGGAAATACCAGGAAATACCAGGAAATACCAGGAAATAGTCTCCCTTTTGTTTGGATATCTGCTATACATGTATATGTACTGCCTTGCCGTCTTTCAGTTTCGTCCTCGTTCCTGCATTGGCCTCTCTGGCTAACAATAAGGACAAGTTCCCTCGTGAAAATGCATACATACGATGTTGCGACACGTCCAAAAGCCACTCATCTTTTTCGATTTGAATCGCACACTGCCTTCTTCAATATTGTAATCTGTTTATACAATAACAACTATACCATATTTAATACAAAAATGTAGTATAGTGGAACTTTAATTTTGACCTACTTGCGTGTCTAGAACTCCTTATCGACTCTCTCGAATAAAGGAGGATATTGGGTTAGAGTGGTTAAACTCTGTTAAAGGGAATTGAGTATCTGTGCATGTACATCTGTGTATTATAGATTATTATGATACACATTGTGGTATATGATCGTTTGCCAAGGAAAAGCAGAGTCAGCGATATGAGGGCGGGTCGTTCGCGGGAGCGGAAACTGCAAGCAAAGTCGGACAAAAATACAAGCCTGCATGCATAGTCGAGTCGAAGGTCCCCCATAGTTCAAGGCCGACAGGTATCTCGATTTCGGGGCCAAACGCAGACGGTACACGAGGTTTATTGATGGTCGAGTCACACGCCACGCGAGCCGCTTGCATTGACCTCGCCACCTATGGGCCTACGACTTCCGGCCTCTCACGCAACCAGAACAACCCTCGCGATACTGGCACCCTCGTTGGCCTTAAAACCAACCTTTTTGCGAACGTATACGTATCCTATAGGACAGTATAGGAACTTACAATTACCCTGATAGCCTGGCGAGGGCAAGCCCACCCCTGAAAGTCAGAGGTGGTATGACCACTGCGTGATGTCATGCTGATGCCACCGCGATGGCACAATCTACGGGGGCATAATGTATGGGGCAGGGCCGGGGGCTTGGGCCGGGTGCTTGGGCCGGGGGCTTGGGCCTCCATGCCTCCCGGAGGCATGATTTGGTGCCGATTATATGCCTCTGTGTTATCAGGGTATTTGTAGATTATAAAATATTAAGTTATATCTCATGATGCTCAGATTGAACCAGACTCTAATTATTCACTTTGGTCTTAGATTCGTTTCACAAACGTTTGACTGTCGCGACAACCGGATTACATGTTTTTATGAAAGGTCATAGACCGTAACTGGAGGCATGAACGAGACACAAATTCCAATCATATTGTCCAAGCTTGCCTGGGCCTGGCTATCAGGGACTGTGGCACAAAATCCACATGTCACGTTTGCCCGAAAGAGTGATCCACGCGCGTGGATCACGTTTTCCATACCATTTCCGGAAACAGATGGCAATGGATCTGACGTCAGATTTTTCAAATTTCCGCATCACGTTGGGACCACTCTGAGCCCACCTGGCTATCAGGGTAGGAACCACTCAATCACCTTTCAATGAAATTTTCCTTCCGCTGGATTGCGCGAGCGATTTACCCAACGAAATTCGGATACACAATTGTCCTGGGGTTCTCTAGTTGAGTCATCGAATTTGGATCGTTGAAAAAGCTTGATTGATTCCAATGTACGACGAAGCTAAATCGGCAGAAAACCGAGCGATAAATCGACTTGGACCTGTCCCATCGGTGCATTTCGCGAAACAATTGCCCTTTTACATACTATGTAGTTGCTTTTATCACTCTGTGCATTATTGTCTCCCGATGGAAAAACCGTTTTCGCGAAAGATTTTTGTCCCCCTATTCTGCCTATTTTACGTGTTACGTGTCACTTGGGGAGCCACCCGGTGCTGATGAATGAAGAAAATAGGTGGGAAAGACGCACGCAAATACCATTTGTAAAAATTAATATACAATGTACGTAATCGCTCGCTCCGTTAGAATAAAGTCAATCTTTTAGTCGACTTTTGATTGCAATGAACTTTAGAATGTTCCGCGTTTAGCTCGAGCTCACTGTTAGGGCTTTACGGTGATAATTATTATCGATCGGAGTGCGCGAATGGCGAAAGAACCCAACGGAAGCTTGCCACGAAAGGGTAAGAAAGTTTCGAGACTTTTGTCGGAGATTGAAAACTGGGTGGAGTTACTCCGTGAGATTAAAAAGACTCGGAGCGAGGTGATTTAACGAGAGCTCCGACACCGGTTGGCTAATTTTCGATCCATCAGTCACACGTGCGCTGAATAAGCCGGCCAATCCCGTCAACGGATTAACGAAGCGATAAAAAAGGAAAAAGGGAGGCCAATAATAAAGGCGAAAGTGAGAAAAGAAAAAGAGAAGAGACTATTCCAGTCCACGAGAACCGTACGTATCTGAATCAAGAGATTTCGATCGGGAGTCGAATTAATTAAAGGCAGGAACGGAATCACTTTGTCAATTGAGAGTTCAAAGCCAGTGGTACTTGACCATTCCAGCGTTAAAACAGAGCGAAACACGAGAGTAGCGCGGTTGGCTCAACGTATTTGGCGCTTTTCGCGGAATTTCTAAACGCCACGCCGCGGCGCGGCGCGCCGTGCCGATCGATCGTCCTCCGCAACGAGGGGCCTGCCAAGTGGCAACTGACAATTTCGACTCCCGGCTATGTGGCGACAATAAACGGCTAGGCTATCAAAGTCACGGACTGCCCCGCAGTAGGTCCTCGTCAATTCGTCAATTTGTCGATTCGTCAACTGTTCAACCGGATGCCTCCGACTTCCTGCTCGAGCGATTTTTCTGCTTCGGCACTCTGTCGCGCGGAACCGCACGCGAATTCTGGCACGCGAGCGAGCAGATTCTATTTGAGAGGTGCCAGTAGGATGGTATTTTTTGCGCTTAACTGGGTTTACAAGGTGCTATTGATTCCACTGATAGCCTCCCTTTGCGATTGTGGAACAGGATAAGACGAATAAGACATTCGAAAAATGTATTGTCGCCAGGCGAAGACGTATGTACATATACATACATGTATGGAGTTGAAAGGCATACCGCAGCCCTCTGAGGTTCGCACTGTGATATCAAAGTGCCCATGTGACCAACGTGTGATCTTGGCCGCATAGGAGGACAACAAAGACAAAGTCGAGCCGAAAGTACAGATGCGTGGTCCGGCGCACTTTCGAACAAAGACACACCGACCTCGGTCCTTCCTTGCGAAGTGGCCGATTAATCTCGCACCTGGCGACCTTGGCCCCGGAAGCGGAAAGGTCTAACAGCCAAGTCAAGGATGCTATGCAACGCATCGGCACGCCCCTCTGCCTTGAAAATCGATGTCTCGAGGGAAACTCTTTGCGTGGTGCCTCATCACCTCGGGATTCCACGTTTTCGCGTAGCAAACTTGTATTACGTTATTAGGTAGTATGTTAGGACAAAGCCCGAGGACCTGTATTGTACTGTACAATGTACCCATTTCATTCTCGAATATTATCCTCCCTGCATTAATACATCTTGTCCAAACTGGGTACAATGTATGTAACGTCTTCGCGATTCCGCCAACAAACTCGACTGTCTTCCGCAGCAGGATCGCATGTTCAGCGCAGGAACGGCAGCCGTAGCTCGGGCCCCAGGGCCAGCGTCAGCGGCATTCTAAACCGCCAAATTACGATTCTATCGACACACTGCACTCCTTAATGGGACATTATTACCATAACAATGGGTGTTGGCTGCGAGAGCGGCGATAAGCCGCCGATAATATGCGCCAGGATCGCGTGGAATATTTTATCAATCATCCTTGACAATTGGCACAACTGTGACCACTGCTTCCGCAGCATTATTCTTTCCCGACTTTTTTCAGAAGCTTCCTCTCTCTCTCTCTCTCTCTCTCTCTCTCTCTCTCTCTCTCTCTCTCTCTCTCTCTCGCGCGCGCGCGCGCTCGCTCACACGCTCCAAAATCGCTGGTTTTTGAAAAATATTGCTTTTTAAATGTTACATTCATGAGACACGATACACTGTACGGGCTGTTATAACTTTTCGAAAGTCAGAGCGAAATAAAGCGAAATGAGGCGAAATTTACCCGGAAAAATGCTAGAAATACAATACATAATTTCGAATTGGGTGGCTATTTGAGCGAGTTACATAATTAGTTGTAGTTGCTATCAATTACGGCAAAATACGATCACTACAGAAATGTTAATTGATCCGAACGATGAATCGGAAAAGTTTCATTTAGAAAATAACCAAACTAACTATCCCTCATCTGTAATTCCATTTTCTCAAGTCGCCCGTCGCGTAACATTCTACCACGAGTTTTTTAATTACTGCTATAGATAGTGCCGGGGAAAGTTTCAGTATTCGACGAGTCAAGTTGCCGGGATAACAACGTGGCTTACCCGACGCCTTCCAATTATGTTACACGATGGGGCGGGGGGAGTTATGGGAAATTGTTTGCGTGTCCTGCGAAACGACACGCAAATTCTTATTTAAAAAAGAATGGCTTTAAAAATAATTTCAAATTATGTACATAGTATGTATAGGGGAATTAAACATCGTGTCATTTCGTGGTGCTAAAAGCTTTTGACTGATCCACAACTACCAACGCCACAGCCACTACGGTGGCTAAAAAGCAGAATTCTCACAGGCAGATTTATTCGGTAAAGATAATAATCAAACACTCCAATTTCCCAACCAACCTACTTACGCGTACAGCCCATTGAACAGGCATCTCTTTCGTACTATCTACCATGTATGTATGTACATTGCTCTTTCCATTTCGATTTTCGCTTGAGCGCGGCGGAGCTTCAGAGAATCCGAGCTTTTCGGAAAAAAAGGGGGAAAAAGAAATGTTCGTGCCGAAATTCGAAAACTGACGGTAAAAGCTCGCGTTACAAGAGGAGGAACGAAGCGGCAAAGGCACGGTTACGAATTACAAAGGGGTAAAGAGGAGATTTCGATGTGGAGGTAGGGTGGGCGATTTGGCGCTGGCCTCTCTATTTCGCTCTCTCTTTCGCTCTCTCTTTCATCGGAGTAACGGTGAAAAAAAGGGGAAACGTTCCAGAGACAAGGAACTCTTTATTGGACTGCGAGAGCCACTGAAATCGACAGGCTAGCCGCTAGCGGCTGGTAGCGGATGCCACTTCCACTACCTCGAGCCACACTCGATCGAGTTCGACCGCATTGGGATTTAGGGACCACGGTTCGGTACAACGGTTCTGGAACACTGGGACTGCACTACATCTGCATGGGTGTCCGTTTTTACTGGAGAAACGGGAAGACGTAGGAAAGAAGATAACGAGATAACGACAAAATAAAAAGGTCCCTAATTGAACCTTAATTTGTCACCGAAATGTTGGGTAAAACAATTATCCGCAGGTTTGTACTTACAAATAGCGAAAGAAAATATTGTCTCTTAAAATATTGTACTCATTGTCAATTGTATATACTGATCTACAGTAGACCCGGGCTTTCCATTGAACATCCGTTAGCCAATCAGAGGGCCGGATTCGAAAGACTATTGTGACGTATCGACACACTCTGGGCGCCATATTCCGCGCTGCAAAGTTCCGCGATGTGTCGACTCTGCGTTATTAATTCTGTCAATTCTCGAATTACGTGGTTCCATGTACCACTGGAAATGTCTTGAAACACATTTTATCAATACGTCTCTCTCAGAGTATTTCCTTAGGTGTTCAGAGTCCACTAATGCGGTTATTGTCTTTGTTCTTCGTTGCCCCTTTAATATTTTTTTTCATCTGTGAGACTACTGTCTTTGCATTCGTTAAACAGATTAACAATTTTACTCGTGTTGAACTATTTGAATATTTGAACGTTTAATCGATGTTTAATCTATGTGATTGCCTTCTCACTACTCTATTAAGTATATACATGTGTATATATGTGCTATTTAATATTTATCGTAGCGGAATTTTCGCGGTTTTCCAATACTTTCCTGCGATTTTTGCAATATTCCGGCCACTTGTTAGTAATAGCAATTAGTACAGGGGAGCAGACATATACCTGTTGCATTTCTGGAGATTGGAATTGTAAGATATTTTCATGGGGCGGTATTGTGGGAGCGGGCTTTAGAGATACAACAAGTATGTGCTTGCATACAGACGTACATACCACATCGGGCGTCTAAATCTTAATTCATTTTATATCTGTCGTTGAAGTGTCGTTTAAGTGTCGTTGATTGTACATCAGTCTCGGAGTGTCGGTCCCTCGCGATCAGTCTTATTGTTTACACTTTAGACTATGCGTTCTCGCGCAACGACGAGGAGTACATACATGCAATTGTGCTCGACGCCTGGGCCCGGTACATAATACAGTACCCGGTGCGGATCGGAGCGGTGCGGCGTGTACTGTTTTTGTCGACGGGCACGGGCTGTCTTCGAGTTCGAGGAATTCGATCAAGTTTCCGCACTCGACACAGTGTCGCGAACTTTTAGGACCGTTTTTTCTGTGTTTTCTTTTATGTGTTTAATTCCTAATACGTATGTATGCACATACGTACATACTTTGTGTACTTGGTGAATCGACAAAAGTATACTAGTATTTGCAGTATTTGCACATTAATGCTACCTAGAAATAGCAAAGCCAACTGGGCGGAAGTCACAACACCACGGCAAGTGTATGTACCGCGGAGCTTCGAAAACATAAACGAAGGAGACTGAGTAAAATTTCATTGAAGGGCAAGACTCAAGAAGCAGGAGAAAGAAGAAAACTACGGCTTGCACGAAAACGAAACCGCGAAAGGGAGAAGAAAACCCAGAGGAGCTGAGATTGTCGAGATGAAGCATCATACATACAGTATGATGTAAATAGAAACGAGAACAAGGGCGAGCAGGTGGCACAGAAAGAAAGAAAGAAAGAAAGAAAGAAAGAAAGAAAGAAAGAAAGAAAGAAAGAAAGAAAGAAAGAAAGAAAGAAAGCCAGAAAGGTAACGAGGAAGAGTGAACAGGAGTGAGGGCGAAGAGAGTCAGTTCGAAGGACGTGGAAAGGGGCGGTAGATCGACCGAAGGAGAATACGGGGCGAGGAGAGTCGGCAGCAAGGCAAAACAGCCGCCGCGCCGCGTCGCAGAGAAACGCAGACGCGAATGGAAGGAGAGAGGGATGGGGTGGAGAGAGTGAGAGGCAAAGAGAATGGCTGTAACGAGGCAGAGGGAGAGCGGCAGTCCCATCGCGAGCAAGACGACCACGGGAGCTATGGGTCCCAGTGGAGAAGCAGGGAGAGAAGCAGGGAGAGAAGCAGGGAGAGAAGCAGGGAGAGAAGCAGGGAGAGAAGCAGGGAGAGAAGCAGGGAGAAAAGCAAGGAGAGAAGCAAGGATAGAAGCAGGGACAGAACCAGGGAATGAAGCAGGAACAGAAGTTGGAGTAAGGACAATCATCGAAAGCACGAGAGAGAGGGAGTGCGAGATGAACGAGTGAGAAAAGAGGCGAGCCCTCCGCGAACCAGATCGCGAGGACGAACTTTCGCATTGAGAACGAGAGCGAGCGAGGGTGAGAACGCATTCGAGATAGAGACACAGCCAGCAGCAACCTACCCCCGCCAGCCGATGGAGTGGGTGGCGTGTCGGACGAAGCGAGAAGAGCGTAAAGAGCGAGAAGAGCGAGAAGAGCGAGAAGCGCATGCGAGAAAGACAAGTGCAAAGGGGTTGAAGAGAGCGAGTTTGAGGGTGCGAGCAGGGTGTCGGAGAGTCAGAAGGAGAGAAAGAGTACCGCGAACGGCGGGGGTTTGTGAGAGGGAGTAACAGGAGGCCGAGGCTGCGGCGTAGCCTCAGTGCCGGCGCAGTGGCCAGGCCATCGTGTCCTGTGGCCAGGTTATCGTGCGCGTCGTCGTCCACTCGCTCGGCGCTCTCTTCACAGGCGCCTTTTCACTTGTTCTCTTTCCCCTTTTCTCTTTTTCTCTTCTTCTCTTCTTCTCTTCTTCTGTCGTTCGGTTTCCTTTGATATTCTCACTCTTCTGTCGTGGTTAAAAGTGACCGATCTTGCGAACCAAGGGGCGAGACTCCACGATTCGCGCGATCCGGCTGGTGTGATCCTCGGGCCAAGGCAAGAGATACATACGTGGCTCTCCTGCCTCCCGTGTGGTGGTGGTGTCAGTGGTGGTGGTGGTGGTGGTGGTGGTGGTGGTGGTTGGCTCTCGTGGAGACAGCAGAGGACACGCAGCTGGAGCGGTTTGAGTGGGGTGGGGAGGAGGGTGTTTGTTGAAAGGGTGACACGGTGCTGGCGAGAGAAAAAGAGGAAGAGGAGCGAGAGAAGGTTGGTGCCGCTGCTACTGGAAAGGGTGGCGGATATCAGCGCTGCCTGGAGTAAGGAGAGCCGGGCAGCTATCACAGGGCAAAGAGGTGGGAGCCATGCCGCCCGGGCGAGCTTCACCCGCGGAACCCACCAGGATCGTCCAGTTACCGCCTTCCAGTCCTCTGGGATCGTCGCGTGCTTCTTACCTCGTCTGAGGTAAGACAATCGAATATGACGATCGAATATGACAATCTGGCGGTGGTCCCGGATCGCCAGCCTCAAGATGAGAGTTTCCATGATTTATGTTCGCCTCTCGTCATGGCACCTGCCAGATTTTTATTCTCCCCTCGCTAGGGGCCTCTGGCTCACAATGAATGAATATGCCTGTGGGAGGCATATTGCGGGATGAGGCTGTAGACAGCCGGAATCTTTTTGCCGCTTGTGTCGAAGCTGCTTGCTTCAGCGGTTGACAGTTGAACCATTCGCAGTTGAGCATTCTATTGTTCACGGTAAAGACGAATCTCCTTTGCACAGTTGCAATTAGAGTTATTGACCGAGTGAGCATCATTACTAATTCTGTGTAGGATAATTACGTTCCACCGGCTCCTTTTCCTCAATGCGTCTTGCGCATTTTTTCACGAAGAAATCTCACGGATATTGGGCCTAGCCTTTGTACATGTATGTGCATACATATTTAGATATGAGAGTATGTATGTATTGCATACACGGTCATACCTCGTTTATTTACACTCCTGTTGGGGCCAATTTTCTCAGGAGACTCGACGAAAAAATCAGATCGGGGATTGCCTTAGGAGGGTGTTCGCACTGTCGATAAAAGGCCCCGCTGTCTTTCGAACCCGGGAATCGCGTATTATGCGTGCTCGCGAGGTTCGATGAGCCGTGGTGCATTCAGGAGTGATGAGGCCGAAAGTCACGGATGGAGATGCAGTCGCGCACCTGTGTACACTACGTGCATGCCACTTTAATCAGAGCGAGATACATAAATAGGGGGCTACCGAGGATATTGACATTGGCTGGTTCAGCCAATCCGTTATTGAACGTTCGCTCGGCAACCAACTCTGTTTATGTTGTTTTTCCGCGTTTCCTTTGCCATTCGGCACGATAGTAACTAAATGGAGTAGGCTTTTCGAGGGGGATTTTACTTGAAAGATCAGACAGATCCGACTGATAAGTCTTGGGGAACACGATGATCAACGTAGGGATTTTTAACTTTTTGTGCTCACCTAACGTTTTCTGTACGTTGCATAAAGATGTGTCGTTTAATTGTACTGTTGCAAAGGGCAAAACCAATATTGGCCGAAATTGTCGTTTCCTTTTCCCCAGGAATTATTTGACACCTCCGAAAATTGTTAAATCTGACAATGAGAATGAGAATGAGCTGCTCCGTAGCCCCGGGGAGCTGCTCGGCCTGTTTTCGACATTCGACTTTTGTCCGCGAAAAGTCGAATGGCGGCTTCCGATGGATTTTCGGGCTTTCTATCCAACATCTGCTCGACATTGGCTTAAAGTAAGATGGATCTCGTTCTCCCCGACACTGTTTTCACTTTGTTTACCGCTGAGAGAAACGTATCAAGATTCATTCCGTTCTCGATTCTCATGAATCTCGCGGATGACTGGTATGCGTTCGGTATACAATTCCGGCTGATATTGAAACAAAGGTCTACTAATAGACTCTCGTCTGTGCGAAGTCGGATCAGCCTATGCCGAATGCGGACTTGAAGAGGAAAGCGAATGAAAAATACAGTTGGAACTGATTGTCGCGCTCCACATCGCAAGCAAGTACATAGAAGATTTTGCTTTTCGGCGATTCATAACTCACGATTGAACAGTATGCTTCTCTCGATTCTCTGCTCTCTAGTCTGACGGTTTCCTTCTTCCGTTCTCTATACATACATACTTCTTGTATATGTATAAACTATGCATCCGTCAGAATTGAGATAGGAAAGGAGTCGAGTTCGTGAGCCTCGAATCGTCTCGAAATCCCCCAACTCTACTTGTCGAATTGAGGGCCCGACCGGCTTCGAGTAAACTCGACGCACAGTCATAAAATATCGCATTCGCGTGTTTCGTCGAGCGAGATTTGACAAGAGTTATCGTAAATTGAATTTACGAGTAAAGGTACGTTCCTAATTGTAAATTATGGGTTCGAGTTCTTCAGCAGCTTGCATTCTCCTTATCCTTCTCTCTATAACGCTACAGTATCAATCATAATGCTTGGAGACTGGTAGTGGCTTGTGTTGAGCGGTACCAGTCGAGTTGCATTCTTTCGGTAGGTAGCTGGTGATTTCTTCGCATTGGGAAGGAAAGTGATCCAGGATGGTGGCGGCGCGGCATGTGGTATGATACGTATTGCGCTTTTATTCGTTCTTTCCCTCGCCCGGCGCTTCCTCTGGCGCGGTTCGAGCCCTCTTTTCGGAGTCAGCCAGCCGCGAAGGCGTCCAGGCGTCCAGGCGTCCAGGCGTCCAGGCGTCCTTGCTCGTCGTTCCGTCATGCGTTCTTTTACTTCTTTTGTCTTCTTTATCGCCGCAGGGGCCGCAGGGGCCGCAGGGGCCGCGGCAAGCGCGCGGTTCGTGGGGCCGGGGCCTTACCAATTGATCACGTACGTATGTGTAATTGGACCGACGAACGACCGATAGATTTCCTCGAAAGTCTCTAAAAAAGGGTTGGGCGATGTCCGGTTTTGGTCTTGAGTCGCTAGGCTACGGGAATCTCGGTCGAAGCCGAGGAATTTTGAAGCTCCGCGTGTTTTAGGGACAGAGGGCTCTCACGTTTTTCACGTACGAAGGGTGCCAATCTAAGGGTGTATAACAGGGAACAGTGAGTGGATGAGAGCCAGAGAGCCGGAGAGAAACCTCCGATACTCGGAAACGAACTCTCTCGTGAATAATAAAAGAGCTTCTGCAAGTCGCGCGCGTGACAAGCTCGTGAAACGTGATTTCAGTCTCGGTGTTAAAATTTTGAAATATGTCATATCCGGATACGATATGAAAAATAGCCTCGATTAAAGTTGTAGCCGAGTGTTATAGCCGGTTGAGATTTTCGGTTGCGGATCGAGCTACATAGCGAGCAGTTTTGATTAGATTTGAATAATTCATTGATCGCGGTGTGCGCTGTGCTTAGAAAGGAGGCATTAAAAACAACGATCAACTCCTTTAACAGCGATGAAACGCTTATCAAGTGCTTGGACCGTCTGTCATACATGGTGCATTGATCGATGAATACGATCAACAGATGGATTTTTGCGCCAACGACGGAAAATGTTGGCCGGAAACTCGGGGAATAATGTGGGAAAGGGAATTCTCTACCGTGTGTGAGAATCAATCACACTCCACATGTATGTAAATATGTATAATAAATTGATTTGGAATGAATTGAGGCGTATTGTTGAGGGAAAAATGAGGAAATTCTCTCCTTGTGGATAATCGTTCTCTCACAGTCAGAGTTAATTAACCGTAGGAGGAAATTGTGCGAATTTCCCGTCTACGATCGCTTCGGGGTGCTTTCCTGTACCAGAAGCACTCTCGAAGGTTCTTGAAGCTGCGGCTCGAAGATTATTTCCAACTCGCGAGGCTTTTGTTTTGCTCGCGAGAAAGATTTCCAGGGTTTCGAATGCTAATTGGTGTCAGATGTTAGAGTTGGCAGTCTGCTGCACCCGAAGGCTTTCAGATCCGATGAGTTTTGGTTTCCACTTCTGGTGGAAATCAGTTGGACAAGTCAGAAATATACTCGATAACGATATCATTAGTTTCCTCTCTAATTATTTTTTTCGTCAGAGACCGCGCCGACCGACAATGAGGAACAATACGCGGACCCCGATTGTAGAGGGTCGCAAGGTTGAATAATGCGCGGTAAACGTATGGCTAACGTTTACCCGTCTTGATTAATTACCGATACACATGATCATTATACATATACATGTGCATACGTATCCATGTATATCTTATGTGGTACATGTGTACGGATCGCGGTAAGCTTTTGTCGGAATTGGAAAATACATTGGATATCTCGAAAGCGGCGCGTGTTAACATTATTTCCCTGCGGCATATCCGCTCGCAGCATGAATTGCTAAAACTGAAAGAGATCAGAATAGGACAGACAGGGATTTGCCGCGGATCCTGACTCTATAGCAGGCTTAACCCTGGCCGCTGCAGGGCGCGCGCTGGTCCGGGCTCAACAGCTTGCTGGTTTTTTGCCGGTGTTGTGTCGTCAACTGGCTGTGCAGTTTTATAACTGGCCTGTACACGTGTACCGAGGCCCCTTTCCCCCCTCCCCTGCCCCTTTATCCACATATACTGCCATATATGTATGTATCATGGGCGATCATATTTCTGTCGATTGATGCAATCGCAGTCGAGCCAACTACTGTATCTAGCCGCGGTATGTAATAATATAGCGCATATTCATCGAGTAAAAAGTTTTCCACTGCGGCGCATTAAAATCAACTGATTGTGAGCCATTATTCAGTTTGACTGAATCAAGCGTGATATCGTTGAATTTTAATAACCAATATTGCCGCTACCGCAATTAAAGTAGTAATTATGTAAATTGCGCTATTGAACATTACCGATCCTAAAAACCCTCTCTAGGGCCTCTCTAGCACAGTTGTTAGTCGTGGCAGTGACAAGCGAAAATGTTGAGCGACTTGCTCTCGAAATGAAATTGTAAAAGGGGGATCGGACTTGGAATAAAAGTCACATTAGCATTGAGGACAATGCCAAGGGGATTTGGACGTTGCTAGAGGAAACGAGATCCGGAGAAGAAGCGACCTCGCTCATGAGGCGCATCTGACCGGAAACTTGGCTGTATCTGGCAGACACGGTAAAATGCCTTTAGTCGGCAGTTTAGCGATGGTCGACACCATACGGTATGAGTGAGCAAAGTCAAGTGGTTCGAGACAGGTCCGACTGGCAACTCTGTAGAGTATTACACCGCGAATAGAGAGGCTCGGCAGCATGTATACTCGAGTCAGTTGGAATCAGTGCCATTTCCTCGGTGCTTTCACGTACATACATATCGCCAACCAATTTATCCGAGGACTTGGTCGTCGGGCCCCCGGAAAGTATTTCTGCAGCTTTCAATTCTTCGCTATTAAATGGTTATTACCACTTTCTTCTTGCCATTTTCCACAACTTTTCGTAGATGTATTAGGTGCATTTCTCATTGTCAGTGTATTTTCGAACATTGTAAAAAAGCGATGTGCGGTTTCTGGGGTAGGTGTTGGTCAGCGAGAATGGCAGGGATTATAATTGTTGTATGCTAAATTCGTCGGCCACGCGGATGTGTTTACAACTGGTGACTCGATTCCTTGGATAGTCAGTGGTTTTCGTTTCTTTTTCCTTTCATATTCCTTTCATATTCCTTCCATCTTCTTTCCATTTTCTTTACTGTTTGCTCTTGCGAATAGCTGGTGATTTTGAATGGCGCGATTTGGTCGTAAGTAGAGTTTGCAGAAACTTGTGCTATGAGCGATAAGGCACTTTGGAGCTTACGAGCATAGGTATCAGGGACTCGAATCCTTGAATCCTGGCGAGTTCTGGCTTGAGAAATTTCCCAAGCTTAGCGACGGATCCCCAGGATTATTTATCGAAGCTCGGTATTAAAATATTGATACCCGAAGGATCGAGCATTCGAAGTTAACGAGTTAAACTTTCAAATTCTGTAAAGTACGGAGGAAAGTTGGCACAGCCTCCAGCACTCGGACTTGGACATGGTCCGATTTGACATTAATCCAGTTAATTACTGGCCGGCCTGTGCGCCAATCGGGGCGTGACGTTGGGACCGAGCGCTTAATCGAGAGAGGAACTTTAATCATCGGTATGAAACAACATTGGTGCGGTTACGCGGCCCACCTACGAATACTCGAAAATTGATTGCGTCGTTTGTTTCGCGGTTTTACCATTCCGATTAGACGCGAATAGCTACGCGCCGACAACTGTGTATGTACCGACCTGGCCAATTCGGTAGGGAACCTCTGGCTTATTGGGATCCTCATCGCGATTCAACCTCGTAGCCGTGCCCCGTTCCAATCGAGGCAGAGAATCCCGCTCGAATTAATCGTTCATAGTCGACAGAATAATCTTGATTTCGAGGCACGTCGATTTACTCCATTTTCGACGTGGACGTACTTAGGTATTTACCTTTTGAGAATCGGTGGGATTTCTATGACGGTTAATTTGGATTTGGATTAGGATTTGGCTGGTACTTGGTACGACGCGACACACGTGCGTCGCAAGAGACAGAGAGGACTGTTGATGTGTTGAAGCAGTCTGCTAATCGATACACCTATATCAGACTCATTAAATTAGGCTCTCTCCTTCGGATTCGAACGAGCAACCAGTTGGAGCAGAATGTGGTGCCTCTGGCTCTGCACTCGAAATATTGCCAATCCAATATTTTTCAGACTTGCAGTAATTAAGGCTACTCGAGCTGCAAATGATTTTTTCCCCCGTTTTACCGCGTTCCATCGTGAAAATGAGCAATATTGCCAACTTGAACTTTTAACTTACCTCGTCGAATTTTAGCCGACACGCACGTAGGATGTATATCCCACGACCACTAATCTGCAATATCGTAACCGCTAATGTAGCTTTTAATATTGTACCCTGTGCCGTGTCCCCAATATGCAGGAAGCTTTATTGGATTCCAAAATGTTCGCAAGGTAGCCTCTGTCGAATGACGTTGCGAGAAACTTTCCCCCGGAAAATTAATATTGTAACCCAATGAGGAATAAGACGAAGCTTGTAACGCAATTGAGAAACTGAATATGACTCGGTATTGAGCTTGAGCCTTAAATGTAAAATCAGAGCTTTACACAAGTAGGACAGGGGAAGCGAGAGGTCGAAAACTATCGTAGTTAATTATGAGGCAGTCTATCAGTGTTGTTCTCACAATCAGAATTGCCGTCTGGTGTGCAGTCAATGGTGGTGCGTGCATTTTCAATTTCCAATGGAGCGTGCCCTGCGGCAACTGTTGAGCGGACTTGACGGTGGCCGCCGGCGCGGCGCGGCGCGGCGCGGCGCGGGACGACAAGAGAGTCATAATCGTCGAAATCAGGCCGGTATATTAGTAGGACGATACTATCGACACAATCGTTACTGCAACATTTGCCGCCTGTTATTGTTTGCCAGAGACGTGCCAGTGGCGTATCGAGCGTGACTCGGGTGTAAACAATTTGCTCGCTCATTGTCAATTTCCTCCCAATCGTCATAAGAGGAATTCTTTAAAGTGATATCGTGCTTTTGAGACTCTTTAGTTTTCTTTCTTTTCTTTCTTTTCTTTCTTTTCTTTCTAACATCCCCTCTTTTTGATACACACAACTTGTCCCTACGAACCATCCGCTCGCGGATTTACCAATCCGAGCTACTACAATTATAATCAGTTGGGCGTGTTTAAGTAAATTAACATAATATTTGCTTTTACAATTTTTCGTCGGGATTAATTGACCTGTTGAGTTCCAGTGTTAATCGGGTTACTTTACGAGTGGCTCCGCGGAAAAAAGTGGACCAATTCTAGAAGCTGTAATAACGAAGGGTACAAACACGGCCAATTTCGTTCTCATACCCCTGATTGGGTGTGCGCGGGTAGTAGGACGGGTGGCCGCCGCACCGCAGGGTAGCGCGTGCAAGCAGTAATTGAGAAAAACCGAGTGGGTTCGCTGATCGAGCTCGTATTCAGCTGCCTAGTGCGGTTGGTCCTAAGCAGATTAATGGGTCTGGTAATTAGCTAGCTCCGTTGCATACATACTATGTATATGTACACACGTGTATACACATACTGTATACTATATCGCAGGGAGGACAGCCCCTCGAGTGTTGCTACTCTCGAACCAGACACCTGGACTTGGTGCTTCTCTGCTCGAAGATCTACCAGCGAGACACTTGCCACTTGGAATTAGCCTCAGAATATTCCCCCGAGAGGAAAGTGAACATTTTGTCAAAAGTGAATCTACATAACGTATGTATACTTATACAGGTACATATGTGTATGTCCAGGGAATTTGCAAACAGTGTTGATGAATTTTTCAAATAAAGATCCGCAGTCTAGTTACTATCCCGGATGAGGGGGCGCTTATTGGGTGCGCTTATTGGGTGCGCTTATTGGGCGCGCCTTGCCTCGCCTTCTCTGCCGAGAAAAACGGAATTTTCTGCCGCGACCCGACCTCTGCCACTTTGTTAATACGATTAAAGGAAGAAAGTGGTCTCGGTTTCGACACTGAAAAAATTGTGAGTTCGACGGTTTTTGGTGTGATTAAATGTATGCCAATTGACACGTTTCTATTCGAATAGTCGAAAATAAGTCAATACGTATTTGAGGAGTCGACAATTTGAGAATTATTTTCATTTCATGGTGAGTTGTTTCGAACGAAATTCCATATACGGAACTGAATATCAATTCCAAACGACGCAAACGGGCCCCATTCCGACCTTTTTGGCAGATATGTCGTTTACAAGTTCGCAAACTTGTGAGACAGCGGGCAGAAGTCGAGTCAGGACGTTGCGGCTAAGGAGGGAAATAATTATTCGGGGGCGCAAGTTCCGAGTGGGTCGCCGAGGTGACAAGTGTGACCATTAAGAGATTAAAGTTTAAATAGCCTACTTACTCCCGTAGTTGCATCTTTCGGCACGTGTTTGCGTGGTGTTACTCTTTTTCGGATGCAATTAGCAGCCGACTCGAGTCTCGTGAAAACTAGAAGAGTTTCGTTCATTCAAATTTCTTATACATACATATGTATGTACATAAGTACCGGGCGATTTAAACGAGAATCGGGCTAGAGGCTTATTCGGGCATATTTACGGAAATACGTGTATGTACATATATTAATCTGCAGTCTTTTCGTGCTGACTTGATTCCCGGAAAACCCGGAATGCAAAGGATGGATCCTCGCTCATTATTCTTCTGCGCGCTGAGCACCGAGCTGAGGGCTTTTGTGCACCGGCCGCTTGTCCAGTGAGTCCAAATAATTCAGACGGGGCACGTAAGGAAAGAAAAGCGTACGACGCGTCGTGACGCGGCGATCAGTGGCACCTTGTGCAAGTGATTAACGCCTTGGCACCGTCAACCCTTAATGCGGGTAAAGAGGGTAGCACACCTATGTTTCTTGTATGAGCGACACTGCCATCGAATCTCAAGAGCAGCTGGAGCCAATTGGCAAATGCCATGCGACCAATTTCGTACAATTGTCGGAATTGGCAGAATCGGTTTTTCCTGCATTTTCCTTCCAATGTTTGTTTTTTTTTTCCTTTTCCTAGCTTCTGCCAAATTAGCTTCGAAATTATCCTGGCAATTAGTGCGAAATATTAGTGGGCAAGTGTGAGCTGTGCGATAAAGTTAGGGATAAACCTGGCGATAAACCTGACGATAAACCTAGCGATAAAACTGGCGATAAAACTGGCGATAAAACTGGCAATATCAGAAGAATATTCGCCAAGTGTTTGGTTAACTTAAATGCGGGTGCGCCAGTACAATTCGCGAGACGAAGAAAATGACGGGACGCGAGGCAGTAAAGTGGCTATCGAGTGTCGTTCGACCGTTTACCATCGACAATAGAAGATTTCAATGCGGTGAGCGCGATCCTTACTAGGAATCTTTCGATCTTCGGCTCAATTTACGGCTTTGCGTTTGCTCGCCGCGCCGCGCCGCACCGCACCGCACCGCACCGCACCGCACCGCACCGCAGGCAAACGCATACTCGACGATCATACTCTTGAATTACAAACAACTTGGTGATAATTAATTGTATTAATACTAAAAGTAAAGTTATCGTACCAATCGTAAAATTTGTCAGACTGGATTCCTTGGAGATTTGGAACTTTTACTCGAGGAAAGATTTCACCCATTGTTAGCTTCTGCTTTAATTACAGCTTTCCGTAAATTTTCAATTACCTATCGTTACCTTTCGTAGAGTTTTGTGAAAAACTCATTCAATTTCCTCGTGTTCCTTTCCAGTTTCGTTAGTGATTAAAAGAGTAAATTGCTCATTTAAAGGAGGCTTCGTTTGAAGCACACGAAGCCTGGTATAAACGAAATAACCAAATTTTATGGAGTACTCTATAGCTTGTAGCTAGGAAGAGACGAAGGGAATCTTCTCTCAGCCTGGGGAGGTTAGTAATACTCGCGTAAGGGGAGTCTTGTTAGGCTTGTAAATTAGCCTGATATTGAGCCGCTGGATCGGAGGCGAGCTTTTCTTAAATCTTGGAATTAAAATCTTCATATTCTCTCCCAAGATGTATTTTATCGGTTTTACGGGCAAGCTTGCAATGATGAGGATGAAGGAAGGTTGCCCGTTGCAGGAAGAAATTGAGAGACGCTGCTTCTTGGCAAAGAATATTCCGTAAAATTTCGGTTGGGACTATAATTACGCAGTAGCTGGCGAGCGAGTTCCGACGCTGTCGATTAATCGCTCGAATGTTCCTCGGTTTCGAGGCGAAATTAGGAAGCGTAACTCGGCCCATTCGGAGGAATTTCAATGGGAAGTTTGACAGTGCGGTTCGGTTTGAATGCTTCGCGTTGGGTCGCGTTGGGTCGCGTTGGGTCGCGTTGGTATTGCGGGTACATATTGGCATTGCGGAACTCCCGTCAGCATGCGGAACCTGTTGTCGCAGATCGTTTTCATCGCGAGCCTAATGTGTCTCGGTGCATAATTAACCGCGCGGAACGGCGCGCGAATGTGCTAATCGGATTACTGTCACGGAAAGCACGGGGCCGTCCTCGTCGACAATCGCGGTCAGTTGGATTCCACCCTCGAATCTTGGGAGCCAGAGTCGCCTTCGATTGGTGATATTGCAGTTTCGCCGTAAAAATTCTCTGTCTTATTGACAGAGTACCAAAAAAACTTGATGCGTCTAGATTGCACAGTTTGAACTTTAAAAGAGGTTTATTTCAACACCTTTTGAATATAGAAGGAGGATCGAGGAAATATACAATACAGATATTTCTCGAGAAATGTAAGAATAAGTTGAGAATAATTTGACAATAATTTTACAATAATTTTACGTTTGTTCGCGTTCCAATTATCGGGATTCTACTATTTGCATAGGTGCACAGGTACGTGTATGTAGATGCATCAAATGCACTCGCATCCTAACACGAAATCGGTAGGTCCCTGAGGCGCCAAACCCGAATCCGCGAACAGAGCCGTCGAATATTTGCATGACGATTGACACACGCATGGGCGCCCGCTTTTAATAACTGTCCTTTGAAGCGACTCGACTCGACGCCCACGGGGCGCGGCGCGATACAACTTGGATACGGCAATTTATATTGGCCGGTGCATCGTCGAAATTCCAGCTCGTTTATTTAACCACCACCGCTGTTTCTTTCCGCTGCCTCAAATCAGATTCAAGTTTGCGGACGGACGTGTATCCACCAGTCTGCCACTTAATTTTCACTCTCTCTGAACATTCTTCTCAATGGAATCTTGTATAAGACTTATGTACTCATTATGTACACTGTTTGACCGAGTTGCAAATATTAATCAGAACCGACGAGTACCTTTATTGACTCTTACATTTGTCATACGGATGTGTCTTACATACGGATATCATTCGGTATAAGATTGTATTAATTTGGCGACACGTTTCGAGAATTTTCAATGTCGCAGTAATTCCAAGTTGAGAGATTTCTAAGACGAGCGGAATAGTATAATATAGATTTCCGATCGTCAAGTGCATTAATTGCGGAACCGATAATTATTCTGCAAAGAATTAGCCGGCCGGTGACTCATGAAAAAGTATAAGCGAGTTGGGGTAGTAATTAACGATCGGAGGAGGATGAAATCTGAGAAAACGGAAGAAAGAAAAAATGAAGCCATTAGAGACGCGGCGAACCTATTTGCTTTCGCTGGGAAACTTGATGCATTTGCTTTTGGGGAGAAGAGTTGCGATAATTGATCGCGTCGATATTGTAATTTATGTCAGTTTTCGTTTTGCTCGTCTTGTCGTTCAATTTCGAGCCCTTAATTAATCGCAGCTCGAAGGATTTACGAGCGATAAAGGAATTAATGGCTTTATTGTCCTCTGTTAGGAATTATTGATGGATTTTCGATGGATTTTCGATGGATTGGTCGATTGAATAATTAATTTGATTGGTGTTTGTATTGCGGGTGACGAAGCTTTCTACATATTTGTGTAATCGGAATTACATCGATATACGTATATGTCTAATATTGTACATACTACATACGATACATGTAGTGTGTATGTGTAGGGAAAAGTCCATTTAGCAATGACGTCATTCACGTCATTCGTTTTCACAGGGCATTCCGATACTTTTCCTCCTCGATAACTCAATTGCTTGTTGGACGATAATTCTTTTAACCGGTTGATCGGAACTTGAGCTCATCAGCGTAAGATGGAATGGCATTAATCACAAATGAATCAAGAGC
The DNA here is from genome assembly GCA_963989405.1 of Trypoxylon attenuatum. Lineage (NCBI taxonomy): Eukaryota > Metazoa > Arthropoda > Insecta > Hymenoptera > Crabronidae > Trypoxylon > Trypoxylon attenuatum. The sequence continues at coordinate 74,879 of OZ022491.1, forward strand.
ACCTGACCTGCAACGCATACCGACTACTAAACTCGTCGTCGACAATTAAATGATCGAATGGTTAAGTGGGTGAAAATGCTCCGAAGGAAGCGAAATCCAATTTTAAGAGTACTACCGCAAACCAGGGGAAGAAAGTTTTAAGTAGATTTATTGTGGCCCAGAGAAGTAAGACATTTTCGCCTGTATCCCATTCCCAAAACTAATTAATTACTTTCTGCCAGTGTAAGTTTTGCCGATGAAGAGCAGCGGCTCATCCCGGGAATAGTGGAATGGTTCTTGGCAATCGATACTACTCGTTTACCCTGGCAAGTTGGCCAGGCCAGATTGCCTGGGTAAACGAGTGAGTACAGCAGGCTCCAATCGAGAAATGCTCATGAACGCGCGTAAGTAATATGTATTTCCCGACACTTTGTTCCAGCCCTCTTTCGAATCATTGTTTATCGGCATGTGTTTGTCCCCCTCGTTGGTCAAACCATGGCCAGGTTTCCTCGTTGTGACACGCGTGGTCACTTTGGCGGTTTTCACCAATTGGTTATTGCTGTTGTTGTGTTGATATGCTGATGCTGATGCTGATGCTGATGCTGATGCTGATACGATGCCACTCGGAGATCCGTGATTGATAATGTGGTCAATGTAGGAAACCATTCGAGACGAATGGACTGGGCAAATGTTGAAATTAATGAAGATTGAATTAATCGTACTTGAGTGGAATTTAATTTAATCCAAATTGTTGGTTTGATTCCTTGGAAATTATTCTCAAGCCATTGTTAATTTAATGTAAGACTGACCATGAGTATGAAATTGAATTCCAGTGGATGAACCTATTAATAATGACTCGCATCGAAACATGTATTGCATGTACCTACCACCTTTGGTTTCCAAGGAGACGCGGTGAATAATGAGTGTTTCGTGTTTCATGAAGCAATCGTATTACGATTACACGCATCAATCAGTATCGAGGAAAACCACGAAAGAAGCCGATGACAGCCAGACACAGGTCCATTTAGCAAGCCCTACCGCTTATCGGCAAATGCCTGGGTATATTGATTCCCCCACCCCCAGTAGTAGCCCATGACAGAGCTCCATTCTTATTTTCTCGCTCGCGTTTCTCTCTGACTCTCTTGGTATGTACATTATCTGCCCCCTCGCTTTCTTCTTGTGGCCATTTTTCTGGCCGACCAACCGCTCAGATATTCGATCAGTTTGTTCGGGGTGCGATTTTCGGGGCGATTTTCGGGGCGATTTTCGGGGCGATTTCCGGCGCGAATTTTGCGGCTCATTGCCTTCCAATCGAACCCGGAAGGAGTTTTTTCCGCTGGAAGAATTCGGTTGGCCGGATTTCCGTGATAAATACCGGCTAATGTCTCGGCGAAACCACCGCACCCCGCCTATCACAGTGGAACATTGGTTGAAATTATTTTGGTTAAAATTAAATTCAATCCGACAATTGAGGAGCATTGGTAATAAATAACATTGAGTGTCTGTCGTTAAGAGGTTTTTTTCTTTCCACTGGCCTTTCCCCTAAAGTGTTTCTTGAATTATTTTTGATTTCCCTTTTCTGGGAACTCACTTTTCTCGACTCAAAGTGGAATATTGGGCCAAAGTTCCGAGTTTCGACACGTGGTTACAATTAGTTCCAAAGTGGCCCGAATATTCACTCGTCTAATCGTTCCCGAGGCTTTCCACGAAGCTTTTAACGATAATCGGTTTGCTCTATGTTTGTTCGTGATATTTCGGAAATCTCTTTGTTCTATCGTTGAAAAAGTTTCCTTCCGTATATACATACTCGTAGATCCCTCATTGTCGGTAGGAAGGTTTGCGGTGGGTTTAATTATTCGCAATTCTGGGCTTAAGGAGAAGAAGCATTCCTCGTGGTTAAGACGAGCAGAGTCTTGTCATTGTGAGTGGCTCGGGGGTGGCCACAAGCCAGCCAAAGGAACCACAAATCGCGTTACGCGTTGCTGCTTTGTGGCATTGCTCCGAGCAGTTGGGCTATGTACATCCCTTGCTCACGGTCTATTTATTACTCTATTATCCACTAGAGGCAGCAATAAAAGTATTCTCAAGAGCGTTCAAGAATCTAGTCCTTAGCGATGAGAAGAATGTATGCTGGGTTCGATTCGAACAAGAGTCAAACGTAGCCGAATCTCAAGGGGAGCAGAGAGTCTTGGAAGGAGCAAAGGGTCGCGCAAAGCGCAAGTCCGTGACACCAACGATGTACGTAATGACTCTCACAATCATCTATATTGCGTTAGGGTATTATTCGCTCGAGTTTCGAGTTGGGTTGCGAGTTGGGTTGCGAGTTGGCCGACGTGCTCCGTGGCTCGGAACCCAGTGTACTCGTCGATTTCGAATTGGAGGCCTGCGAGAAGCGGTGTTTGGCAGAAAATAGCGGCCAGTAGTTAAAAACTAATCGACTCTTGGGCTCTTCTGGGGTAGATTATCAAATGGATTATTTACAACTTGAGAGTGTGCCCTGAGACTACCCTGGACGTAGCAAAACCGAAATAGGGTTGTACAAATTGTGTGAGCCATTGATCGGCTTGGATATTCTCATCCTTGTGTTATCGCCGTGCCAATTGTTGCAAGTGCGAATCACATCTAATCATTTTGCTGTCGCCGCCGACCTATGTTTTTCTCGTGCGACCGGTGATCGGGGAGGGGAGTCTTTCCGTAGGCAGGGGGGAATCCCAAAGAGCTCTCGCTCACATAATTTCAAAGGGAGGAATTACTGGAGGGGCGCTCTTTTCGATTAGCATCCCCTTCTTGGGGGATATTGCGCCAATGGAGCACAGTGGAGAGTCGAGGGTAAAGGAACGTTAATTTCGGCGAAACACGTGCTGCGGCCGCCGACGTGGAATTCAAATTCCCTCAGGCACTAATTGTAAGCGTGTAATTTACCTCTGGTCCGGGCGATACGCGCTAGGAATGCTCCTCATTTCAAATATCCACCTGCACGAAACTATCCTCACCGCACGTACTTGAACCCGATCTCGATTTTTCTCCGGATAAAAGATCTCTGGATGTGAAATATCTCTCGAAACGTGTTAATCAATTGCAAGTCGTCCAATTCTCTGGAAATGTCTTATAAATATACATTTACAATTGCCTATTTCTCGACAAAGATGTATTTTATTTTTGTCTAATCATGGTTGGTTAATGCTTGGATAATGGAGGTTCTTTTGCGACTTCGAAAATTCGCTTAATTATACTGATTTGTTAAATCAATGCACCGTGTCCTTGTGAAAATGATGAATGATTAATGCTTAATATCGATCCGCTGGTTTCATCTCCCAATGTCTATGTTTACGATTGTCAAGAGTCAAGGGATCCGAGACGCTCGTGATCGATCGTTCTTTTTGCCCCTCGGTCGAAAGCAGTACTGGATTGCATTTTTCCCCGACAATCAACAACAACAACAACAACGACAACAATAGGTAAAACTCCTCGCGAAGCTTCTCAGTGTACAAATATGTGAAAAAATGTTTGAAATTCTCGTGGTCTCTTTCAGCAGCAAGAGATTACCCAATTAGGGCTCTTTCTCTATCGTTCTCGTTCACGTTCTCGCTCTCGCTCTCGCTCTCGCTCTTGGTGCTTGTTAAATTTTACAGCAGACCTCCTTTTCATCGGATATGCTCACTGAGACCTAATTATCCCGATACAAGGGAAAAGAGCGTGCAAAATGGAAAGCTGCGTAGGCAGTACTGCTGTGCGCGAGCAGCTCAGACCACACGTAATTAAACATTTTCCTGTTGCACCGTTAATTTGAATAAGTCATCGGAGTCCCGAAGTGCTAACTTAAGTAACTCGAATTTCATCCATGGTTTCATGGTTATTCGTAATTTTATGAGTTTCGGGCGAAACTCGAGTCTTTGCACGAAATTCCACTTTCACTTCCAATTCCAATTCCAATTCCAATTCCAATTCTAATTGCAAGTATACAATATTATGTGCATGTATGTTGGCGTGGCTACTATAATTTTCTAATTTCCAAGTTGAAATCGGAATTTGTAGAGCGAAAGACACTAATTGTAAATAGCATCGATTCCAGCTATTTTCCACCTTTCCTTTAAATTGAAGACTATCAAAGTAATCATATTGATTTTAAAAAGTAGGAGTGGTAACATGTTAAATATTCCGAGCTACTCGTACAGGTGGTTTAAATTCTCTTATTCCGCACTTGTTGTTCCTCTTTTCCTCTTTTGCCCACGCTCCGCGATTAAGAATTCCAAACGAGTTGAGCTTCGACTCAATGTATCATTACGCGGAGGTTTCTCATTGTCAGTTATTATCGCTTGTTTGTGGCTCTTGACCGTGGCGCACCAAGTTTCAATGGACTTTCCTGCCGATTTGAATTTCAGTGGAATAACCCGGCCGACTGCTCGGACCATTGTGGGTCGAATTATTCGGCCGAGTGGTCGCGATTTGCTGGATTAAAATCGCTATTACGGAGTGCTCTGCCTCTAGCCGCGGATACTATCTCTTCTCGCTCGCTTACTCCTCGTTCGGGTCGCGATCGTTACGAAGGTTGCTGTTAACTTCGAGCCCGCCAAGTTCGAACAACTCGGTATAAAATCCGATCGACGTCGTACGACGTGTGGAGCAGAAATATAAAGATAGACTGACGCGATTCGTAGAAGGGAATTCAATAGTTATTCGATCGATAGTTATTTTCCGCTTAACAAATTGCCTATGAATGGGTCCTTTACTCCGTAGCATCCAAATTGAAGCTTCGCCCAATACTAGAACTAGTTGGACCGCCGCCGTCCTCAGGATAATAGTTGATTCAAGTTCATTGGGAGCATCTTGACGCGAAACTTGCTTTACAACTCGCAACTGTGTACTTGTTAGTTCGGACGCTGTCATTTCACAGACTGCACTTTAATCACAAAAGGTATAAGCGGGTAATCGCTATGCTTGTTAGATTAAATGGACCTGATCGACAGAAATACCAGTAGAAACGACACATTATTTCCCGACGAGTTACTCCCTCATCTACTCCGATCCGGTGACCTCCCAGCCACTCGATTAGAATCTCCCCAAAGATTTCCACGAGACCACCCTCCAGAATCAAGTGGCTGCTTCAAATTTGACAATCTACTTAATCCACTGTGCAACAGCGGAAGGGTAGAGTCTTTAGTTGACAGGGAATCCTAATTCCTCAGTCAGTTTTTAATTGGCTAGCATCAATAAAATGCTTGGGGGACTATTATATATTTGTAGTTTAAGCACTATTTGTTATATCGTCACCCAGTTTCAGGATGACACGGTGGCGGTCAGTGTGTTGAGCGGTCGACAGGGTTTAACCACTAAATGCTTTTCTCCTCGAGGCGGTCGACGTTCCACGGCCTCGTCGACGAGAGTTTCGCGGAAAGTTTTCCCTTTTGCCTTCCACTTTATTACGCTAATCAGCCTTAGGGCGCCGTTTCGGTGCGCGTGGCTTCTGCGCGGACCAAGTATGCTTCAATTAATTGTGTTTGCTCGCCGCGAGCCGGCTTACTTTACTTTACTTTGCTTTGCTTTGCTTTGCTTTTCTTTTCTTTTCTTTTCTTTGCCTTTCTTTGCCTTTCTTTGCTTTGCTTTGCTTTGCTTTGCTTTCGCTTCTTGCAGATCGAGATTCGAGAGTTTTTCGACACCGACCATTAAGGAGTAAATCGATCAATGTGGTCACGACAACGAAGGGATACGTTGTATTATAAATTATAGAGCAGTGTCGCACGCGAAAACTCATTGTCAGCCGTAATTACTGATGGTGTCACGTCTAGATCCTGAGATGTTATCTGGTTAACGCAAGGTACCTATCGAGTCTCTTCTCATCGTCGTGCTTGCCATCATTACCCCCATTATATCCTAAACTGTAATGGCGATTTTTCGCCCGTAATGGATCAGATAGGCTTGATTAAGCCCAACTTTACGATACGATCGGCAGTCTTGCTAGACAGGGGAATAGAAAGTGTGTGGATTAGAAAGCACTATTCTCCGTAATAGTGCTCGAGTAGATTTTCAATTTTCCACCTGTACAACTGTATACAACTTGAAATACGGCCTTAATTAGCATTTAATCCTCCCACATTCGAAAGCCATATTCGCCGTATGAGGTCTTGTTCAGGAATCAATCGTTGTTGCCAATAATCTCTTGATCCAGCGTAATCCCTGGTTCGTACCACTTGTCCGGCTCGCAATGGGTTCGTTCGACTAGGGCAGACCGGGGAAAATGTGGCCTTGGCCAAGAATGTTGGCTATGTTGGCTATGTTGGCTATTCATTCGCGAGTGTGGATTTAGGGTGTGGAGAGGAGCTCTGAAATATGGCCGATAAGATAATGCGTCAATTATGCGGGCTTTTGGTGTTTCGCCGGTGACGTTCCATTTGACATTTTAATCAAGTGTCATCGTGAAACGAGTGGGCGATGGATAAAGGTAAGCGAGAAAAATGTTGATTTGCATTACTAAAATATTCCCGCGTAAGGGACGGTTTCACCGAAACGAGAGAATGAGAATGAACGTCATTAGCACTAATGACCATTTCGTCAATCTTATCGTTAAATACTTTTTAATTATTTATCAGTAATGAGCAGACCCGTAAGGTAATTTCCCTTTATAAGCAAACCAGCAATGTTAAACATGGGGCTGGTTTATTTTTTAAAATCCCTTATTAGGAGAAATAATAAGAAGATATAAAATTGATTAATTCTCATAATTATCGCATGTCTCGATACGAATACTGCCAGTTCTGTCAGTCCCCCCACATCAGGTCCTGTGTAGTAGTTCCATTGTGATGCCGGTTCCATTATCCCATTGGCCGATTAGCGGAGTGGTTAAAAAGAGAGGAATAATCAATCGGTAGAAAATTCGGCTGGACGATAATACGGCCTAATCGAAAAATCCTCGATACGAGGGGGAGCAAGCGCTGTATCAGCAAGGGCGGCAATTGGAATGGAAATCGGAATGGCGTTTGCTTTAATGGGCGAGCGGCGAATGTTCGCTCGGCAAATTGCTCCTCAGTTTAGAGCTGCGGTCGTACAAATTTCCGTCTCAATTCCCGTAGGCGGTTAACTTTTTTTCATTTGGACAGGATCTTCGAAAATGCAGGAGAATTGAATGTGGCAGATCGAACAATACAATTCTGTATGTACAGTTTAGTGACAACTAGGCCGTCTATTATTATTTGAATTTTGAAAGTGTGGGTAGAAGTTCCAGTAGAACTGGAAAAGGAAAAGTGGAGGGAGTTATTTAGAATCGGGCAAATTTGTGCAAGCTTTTCTTTTTATCGTCTCGATTTTGGGCGTCAGCTGATAACTTTGCGAGCGTACGGTAAGAAGAATCATGCAACGAAACTTTATCGAAGGCTGGCTTGCTCCGTTCCCTCGGAGCTGTTGGTGAAAATATTTTTATGAATTCCTCTGTGAACGGCCCCCGAGGGTCGAGGGCAATAACGCGTGTAGCTTTGCGAGGCTGGAAGGCTGAAATCCGGGCATCCTCCTCGTTCGCTTTTGTTTGTTAGTTTCTTCCGTAACGAGCTCGCATTCCTCGCGTTATTGAGGCGGCAAGCACTCGGAGTTATGCGAAGGATACGCGAAACTCAACCCCGCACCTGTTTCGGAATGACGATCGGATACTTTCAAAGAACAATAATTACCGCGAAAGCTTGCTTTCTAGAGCACTTTATATTGGAGAAAATGGACAAATGGAATTGATGCCCTCTGAAGATATGTACTCGTGAATCGTGAAAGGAGAGAGAGAGAGAGAGAGAGAGAGAGAGAGAGAGAGAGAGAGGAGAGGTCTCCTGTAGAGCTAGTATTCACCGGGTCTGACAGTGACTAAACTCTCTCTGCTTAACCCTATGCTCAACTTTACCCAACTCTCTGCCAACTCTGCCCTGTACTAACAGCCCTTGTAAAGGCTCTTGGTCTTTATAGTGCTTCCAAGGTATACCTAGAAGACAGTAGTACTCCTCGGCCGCATGGATTTCTGGAAAGCGTCAGGTGCACCTGTGCTTTCTTTGTTTCAGCCATCCCGTGTACACCTTGTATAGTTACACCTAAGGCAGGAAAATTTAAACATTCCATCGACCAACAAGTTTCATCGAGGTCAGATTAAATTGAGTGGATCTAAAAATTGCACATTGGCCTATTTTTAAGACATCGCTAAAGCCGCTAAAGAGAAACTGGTCGGAATACAAGTCGGACTTGTATTTTTTTCCTAAACGCCAACCATACCCGCCACTGCAGATGAAATGCGACAAATGCGAGGCTGGCGCGTACGACCGGCCGCGAACTCCAGAGTCGTGGAAGATCCTTTAATAAGTTTAATGTGTACCAGTCAATTTATTCTTACTATGTATTATGTAGTTCCGAATCTCTTCGCAATTCGACATTGTGTACCTTGCCCGAGTTTTTCGACACCGAACTCCCGCATAGGGCTGATGGAAAGGTTAAATAAATGTTAAATCGAGACCAATGAGAAAGTTGGCACTTGTGAAAACTTTCCATGTTAAAGGCGCGAGAGTTTCTTGGCGCCCTTAGCGGTATCGAAGATTTCCGAGCTCGAATTAGCCTCGAAGATAATCATAGCGGCTGAGCGCAATTAAATGAAATCCATCGTAGAGATTCCCGCGATCGAGTTATATTAAATCGTTCTGATTGGAATTTCGTGTTCCCCCCAGTGAAGCCGGCTTAACTGGGGGCTTAACTGCCAGTCGGCTGCTCTAGAGAAATTTGAGGAATCTCCGGATGGCGGGAGTTTCCGCCAACTCGGTTCCTCGACAGGCAGCGTAACGTCTTTATTAGCTGGCTGCTTAATTAAAAGCCCCCGCCGGAGCCGCAGGACTCGAGATTCGCGAACATTTATTTGCACGGCCAATTAGTCGATTTATTCGCCGCGCCGTGAAGAGAATTAAGCCACTGGTTGTGTGATACTCGACACTCGGCACTCTTCGTTCTTCGAGCTGCAACCTCATTGTCAGATAAATCCTAGGACAGAGGTTTGTCGAGGTATTAATGCTCGATTGAAATCCTTGACGTAGTCGTGTCGCTTCGAGGCGAGTTATCGTAGATTGGATGAGTAAATTTTCCAGTGTTATTGTTGCCAGTGGCAGATTGAAATCATAGAAATTCGAAGAGAGCAGAGGATATAGAGGATGATTGGTCAAAAGAATTACGAGTATTCCATGGACTAACAAGTCTCTGGAGTTGTCCGGAGGTTGGTTTCCTCTCAAACGCGAAATTGTACGGCAGACCAATCGAGTCCTTAGGGCACATTTGGCTCGAAATTTTGCAGGGATGGGGCGTGGTGCGTCGTGCGTCGTGCGTTGTGCGTTGTGCGTTGTGCGCCCTTTTCTTATCTCAATTTCCCGAGGACCTTTTGCCAAGTGGTGTCAAGGGATAAATGAGATTCTGCGTGCCGGGGAGATGGAGCAGCCGTGCTCTAGAACCGCGATTCTGCTTTATGCTCCCAAGTCAGCTTGGGAATTCTCCTCTCTTGGATTTCCGTTTCGTAAGAGGCTAACTGGGGATCCATCGTCCGCTCGAGGGATATGTGTAGACAGCCTGCACATTCTGACAATCCGCACGATTTTCCGCTACGTATCCTGTCAATGTGAGGGGATTTATCCAGTGCAACCAAGAGGTTTGCTTTGAGGGAAGGGCCACCGAGATTTATGTTTCCTCGCATATTTTATTTGACAATGAACTCATTTAGGCTCGACAGTTTACTGTATTTATATCAATAGATCTTGGATCTCCATGGATAGAGATAACAATGTGCGAGAGAGTCTTTCAGTATTTTTCCACGTACATCCTGATATCCAGTTTCACGAGGTGGAATTAAAATAGCACACGCTTCTATTGATTTCCTTGCGGAAAGGACTTTCCGGAGGTTACTTTAAGCGCTGGAAAATGCAGCCTGACGTCCTTTTAGTTTCACACGCGAGCTTAGAGATAGAGAAGAGCCGAAGAAACGGCTAAAAGGCTCTGGAAGTTGACCGGAGGTCCGACGTGAAACTGATGCCCCGTGTTTCAGTAGATTGGCTACCGAAACAGTTTCCATTCTTGCTTAGTTACATCCATCCATATGGGGATGAGGATGGGGATACGGATACATGCGAACGTTTATATGTATACATATATGTATGTATACAATATTGACCAAATCTTGAAAGTTACTTATTCTTAGCAGCTTAATTATCTATGTACACATTTCGTTTGCTCCCTCGAAATGTCGGAGAATGAGATTCCCCCTTTAAGGACCCTTGAAATGCGTTAATTTCTTTTTCGTCAGCTAGACACTGACATAAATTCCCGTTTACACTGGCTGCGAACGCTTAATATGATTCCACCATTTCGCACCGCTCTTTCTTGCTGAAACTGATGCAAAACTTCTTTCGTGGTCCACCATCAATCATATTCCTTGCACCGTGACAGCTATTTCTCCAAGCAATAACAAATTGTTCATTCGTTCGGTAGCTTCTGCGCCGTGGACGATTTAATCTCCAATGTCTCGAGTGTTGGCTCACTGTCTACTTTACGTTGGTTGGTCGAACGATTCGTTGGGAGGACAAAGGTTAATTTGAGCATAAAATCAGGATTTGAGTGAGAGAATTATTCGGCGAAAGTGGAAATGGAAAGGATCAAGTGGTCGAAAGTTGTCGCGACCTCACCCAAAGTCGGAGGAGAAACTTGAACTTGTTGTTACAAAAAGACTGTATGTAGTCAGAGTTAGAGTCTTAACTTGCGCTGGGCCGTACCGCGGCGTGACCGTTAAAAACCTATAAAAGCCAATGGTCCAGAGTGCGGACGATGAGGAGCAATAAGGAGACCAGTAAAGTGGTAGAGTACAGGTGAACAGTGTCCGTTTATTGTGACGATAAACGCACCGGCACCCGAACCTTTCGCCTCGTAACATTCACTGCTCCTTGGTTATTTCGAGACCCAAGGGAGGATCGGGTCCCGTTGATAATTTGCTGTCGAGTAGTTAAGTGGTTGCTACTGTTGAGCGTCAAGAGCCCACTTTGGTCCTGTGGTCTTATTAATAATTTTGGAGAGTGGTCTCGAGTGACTTGGCTCGCGGAAGAGGGTAGTTTAACCGCTTGTATACATACTTGTGTACATCTTGTGTACATCTTGTGTACATCTAGAGGATACGTGAATACACGTACGTTATTATAATTTGATTCCAGTTTTAATTTTCTTCGAACGATAAGTTGTATTAATCGGAAAATTAAAGGGCAAACTTGCCACTTTGCGTCGAGTGACAACGAGACTAAATACCGGTCGGCAACTACATACCAGCAGAATTGAAGGGGCTTCATTAGGGAACCGAACATTGCCAACACAAGTGGCAAGCAGTTGACGGGAAATTTGGGTTTGGGCGACAGTACTCTGGCAGAAATGCGGGTCCAAACGTTTTGCTGGTAAGAGGCTTACTTAGAACTCCTTGCTGCTTCCTAAGACTCGCGAACCTCAAGTAGCGCGCGCGCGCATATCGGTCGGTAATGATGAGGCGACGCGACACAAGCAAAACATTACTTACGACTTGGAAATAGTTACAATAGGCAAGCCCTTTGAATCGACCGAAGTTCAGACTGTAATTGTATCTGGCTTGTGACAGGAAAGAATTGCCATGGCGGTGCCGGTGAATGGTAAATTTTTGGCGAAATGGTCGGGACGGCGGGTATTTATTGCAAGCGGGATGGGAGTTATCGCGAAACAAGAAGAGTTACGGCTTTGCATAAAAAGAAACACGTAAAAAGCATTTGGAACTTTACGACGAGATCCAACGTTCCGAGTGACTAATTGAGAGCGCAACGTTGCGTCGCGTTGCGTCGCGTTGCGTCGCGTCGCGTAGTCGGTAGTTAGCGATATCGCGATAGAAACCAGGGATGGGCAGAGGCAAGTACTGTTCGATATCAAGTACAAGTACTTGTACTCGGGACCAAGTACTTTTACTTTAGGACAAGTATTTGTACTTTGGGTCAAGTATTTGTACTTTGGCCCAAAGTACAACTTTGTACAAATGTCAAAGTACTTGTCTCAAAGTACTTGTACTTGGGCGCAAGTACTTGTACTTCATATCGAATAGTACTTGCCTCTGTCCATCCCTGCGAAATAAACAATAATCATAAGCATGACAAAGTGATGCGATTTGCAAAGCGCACCAGTCAAAAATCAGAATATTGAATATTTATGCGGATGTGCATTACTGAGAAAACAGTGGCACGAAGAAAAATTAGCTAACTAGCATTGGAGAATACGTACGATCGTATGAAAACAACAAACTCCCAGTTCTAGCTAAGAAAGTATACGCGTAGATACGATTAATGCATTGACGAGCAGATTTCTCTGGTCATGGTTACGATAAGTACAATTCAAACAATAATTACAATAATAATTACAACCAATCTCTCGCACACCTTGAACAAAATGTCCAGACGGATGGTTGAGAGACCATGGAGACGGATGTGTTGAAAACATGCGACTCACCGATCTGGAACTCAGGTCACCTTCGATAGACTCTTTGGGACGAATCTGCTTCACCAATTTGCCACTCTTGGTTTGTCTCTCGCTGACTCTACTATTCGGGTACATCCCACCAGGTATACAATTTACGCGAGCAAACACTGTCTCTAATAACTCATCGGAGTTGCACCTGTAATAGAAAGATTGACCCGTAGAGAAAATACAAGTTGGTATTTCTGCACCTAGCACAGAAAGCTGTGGATCTTGGAAACTGCATATATGTGAAAATACTTACACTATGTCCCACTCCTCTCATCCAGTCACTCATCTTTGGCTCTATTACTCTTGTGATCACTGCGAGGTTAAATCGATACTGCGATCAAACACTGACTCCAATATCTGCGATTCCTCCTTTGTTCGACCGTAGCGAATACTTTAGCGTAGCGATCTGCTTTAATTTGTACTCAGCGCCACTGACTCGAATGTGCGTCCAGCACCTGTTACACGGAACGAAAGATCTCGAATAAACATGGATCGAAAGTATGGCATCGCAACCGAAGCCGAGCACCCGTACAAAAATAAATCCGCTAAATGAATAACTTGAGTCTTACCATCGCCTCAGGAACAATATTGTATCCGAAATGCAGGAGAAATTGTGCCGGCAAACGGTGTGGATGGATGATGCAACTGCGCGCGTTCCGAGCCGGGGTAAGAATCGGGCGATAATTATGAACGCACGTATTTTCCGACCACTAGCTCACATTTCCCGGATGCGCGAGATGTTTAAGTCACTTGTAATCATATTCGCGGATCACAACACTGTTTTCTGACACTTTTATTCCGAATTTGATAGCGCGTCAACACGGATACGTACTCACGCGAACTTGGCGGCACGCACTGTGGAAATCCAACATGGCGTCACACATTATGGCGACGGGCGGCTCTATTAGACAACCGCCAAATTTGACGCCCGACGCCCTGGTCCCGAGTACAAGTACTTGTACTTAATATTGAAAAGTACTTGCCTCTGCCCATCCCTGATAGAAACGCATCGGTAAAATCTATGTGACTTTTGTCATATTGATAAATCATGCGATTCGGTACTTGGATCATTTGCTTAATAGAGTATTTTAGTGGAAATTCGCACAGTGTGTCTTTGAGTCTTAATGGAACGGTGCGGTGTGGTGCGGTGTGGTGCGGTGTGGTGCGGTGGGGCAGGGGCTTTAATAGACTCGCAGAAGTAATATCCATGAATTAGCATGGCTAGTGACACTCGAAGAGACGAAACGCGAACGGCTGACTTCCGGCTTCTCAGAGTTTCTGGGAAGGGAAAGGGAAAGGACGGACGGCTTTTAACCTCGGCTGGTCATTGAATTCGAATCGCTCCTTCGAATCTCTGAGAGGCGAGAGGAGGGGGTTCATTCCGCCCTTTGGATCAGAGTTGGATTTTTCCTTCGCTTTTCTACTTCTTTCACATTCATAGATCCAGTGGGATATCCAAAGAATAACTTGGCCAGTTAAAAAGTTTCGCATTTGCTCAAGAAACTTAAAATGAAATTGTCTGAATCTCACTATCGAGATTTATGATACGAGCGTAGAAATGAATTTCACTGTAATTACTTAAGCTCCCAAGAATCAGTGAAGCCGCGACAATGAAATAAGAAAGAAATGGCGGGATTGGTAAGAAGGAAAAATCTGATTAGGGCCAAAGACTTGGAGTTTCCCGTCGATTTGCAAGATTGCCGCGGGAATCTGGAGTGAAGCCCTGATGGTGAGGAAAGGCGCCCAATAAGATTGAGGATGGTCGCGAGGGAAGTTGGCCCACCCTAGCCGAGGATGCGTCCAGGCGACAGGCGCCCAGAGTGCTCCTCTATATTCGGCTCTTCTAATCTGCATATCGAGATTTTACTCTCCGCTATCGCCAAATTCTCTGCAAAGTGCTGCAGAGCTGCACTCTACCAACCCAAACGCCACGCCGTTGCCGAGGCACCGCTGCCGGGGCACCGCTTTCCGTTACTATAGTTTCTTGTATTAGCTTGTCGTCGCTGCGGGGAAATGGGCTTTTTCTTCGTTTCTGCAGTCCTCGAGACAAGTACCGTCAGACTACGAACCGTTAGTATTCCTCCTTTTTTCTAATCTTTTAACATTTTTTACACAACTAAAGAAATTCAAAGAATTTCGAGTTGAAAGCTTTGCATTCGATCGACCCAAATTCAGCCAAGTTCCGCGAATTCCAATGGAAGCTCAATCGTAAGCTCTCTTGGAAGCTCTACCGGACTACTGCTACTTTCTAGCTGGATTTTCCACCATTCTTTTCCTCGGTTACGTTTCTCCGCGTTTAAATTATCGGCGGACGTACGCGCTTCGTACGTACGCCTTTACGATTATACTCATTTCTACCACTGTGTTTCGCCGTAGAAAACGAGAATCGGATCAGCGCAGCGGACTGCAGTCGACGTTAATTCATGGCGATTTTACGACCGCGAATCTACCGCGTATACGACCAATCGCAATTTCCCCGAGTTGAAGAATTTTCATTTCTTTCTCTCAGAGTCAGCACCAGACAATTGATTGTTTTTCGATCCCGAATAGTATTTTTCTTGGTCGATTGCACCCCTTTCGATTGGGCCCACTGTGCTCGAGGACTAATTTTATTAATTGGTGGCTCGATAGGGACTCACTGTACTTTAATAAGTTAACGAAGCGTTTTTCAGGGTGGCTTCAAGCCAAGTCAAGTCGAGTCAAAGTTTCCTCGTTGTTCTTCCGCGAAAGATGAAGAAAAATCGTATTCTGCAATCGTACTCTGCAGTTATTATTTCGAAATGTACAGCTCAAATTGAAAGAGTTGCATATGTGGTCGTAAATCGAGAGAGGGAAGAGAGGGAAGAGAGGGAAGAGTAAACGACCTTTAATATAACGCAATATACATGCATACATACTGTATAAGTATTCCATCCCGAATTCAGTGATAACCTCGTTTTGGCAGGAGAGCCGAGTCCAAACCGGACTCATTTCGTTTAGAGAGTTCAAGTACTGTTTGGCTCGGCTCCAACCGGCCAGCAAATTTGGAAATCCCAGCGCAATATTAATTAATTCCAGGGAAAAAAGTCTGCTCGAAATACGTATGATTGGCGGAAGAGGAAAAAGTGGCACGAACACTTGGCGTTTATATGAAAGATTATTGAGATGATTGCGCTCCGCGCAACGGATTCTTTTGATAATATTGTATTTAAAGTAATCGTAGAAGCGATTAGAAAGAGTAACATAGCTAACGATAAGATTTGGAGAGGACATTACTGTAACACGTTTACCAGTGATAGGGCGACTGTCCTGGGGTTTTGAGCGTGGCTGGCGGACCATTCAGCCAAGTAAAAGGGACAAGATTTAACCGATTAAGGGTGACCCTGTGTGCCCAGCTTTAGTAGGATTGGTTCCGCAGGGATCAAAAGCCCCGACAAACACCCAAAGACAAGAATTATGATCGCTCGAAGGTCCACGGAGATTTTTGATGTCAATTGCCAGCAAAGCAGACTCTACCTTTTTCTCGACTGCGATAAAGAAGGGTCAGCAAAAGGGGAAGAGGATCATTGCGGTCCGGCTACAAATTTCATTGGGGCCTTGCGAGTCACCGTGATTTCAGATTACATACAGTGATTATAACACACCGATCGCACACATATACTGTATATAATGTACAATGTACATAGTACCATTATAACGTTATCCCAGCTGTAGGTTTTTTATTTGAATTATCAAGTAGTGGGGTCAGTGATAGAGGAATTGTCCTTTTAACCCCCGATGAATGGGTTGCAGTATTTGCACAATACACTGTACGGTAACCGAACCGGGTTCAAAGAGGACATTGGCCTTTCTCTATACGAAATTCCTATTCTTGCAGTGCAAATGTTATGAAATTTAATTATTGTGCGTATCACGGTATCAAACTGAACACCCTTCGAGAACTATGTTGGATTTCCAACCGCAGAGTGGCGAGCTAGCAAATTGTTTCAGCTTTGCGGTTCGGAAACTACAAGTAACATACGGGCTAGTATAATCAGAGTCGTAACTTGTGCTCAACTTTCTCCTGCTAGGCTTTGCCTGTGCTGTCAATGAGCGAGTTAATAAGAATCAATAAGAATTATCACCTGAAACACCTCCTTATCTATTCGTCTTGTGGACGTATTCTTCGAGAGAACTTGTGCTTATGCTTAATATTGCTGATCTTTATTGAGACGAGTCACGGGAAGTACGGATTTTACTATTTTCTACAAGTTTTATATCCAGTTTTATATGTACAAAGAATTTGAGAATAGATTTTGTAGAACGAGCGGAATAATTGTGCGATGACTCTTATAAAAATTAAGATAAGAACATCGTGTATATTTCTGATATCTCGAATGAGGTACTTGTTTTTGGATACACTTAAAGGAATGGTTAGAAAGTATCCTAGAAATTCTGTGGAGAGCAGAGAGGACGCAGGGTTCGTCGTTGAGAAACGACACTGGTCCATGTCATCATGAGAAAGGGGTCGAGCAGAAGGAGTTTCGAGGGTCCTCGTTCGCCTTAGCATTCGAAACGACCAAAGACCGAAGGGTTCCAGCCGAGAAAAGGAAAAGTCGAAAGCGCCGGTGCGGAGCGGTGCGGAGCGGTGCGGAGCGGGGCGGGGCGGGCGGGGGTTGCCTTATCGATTTGAAAGGGCCTCGAAGGGAGTGAAATTCAACGACGCGAAAGGAGAACGGATCAAGACTGACGTCGTGTCGGTGTCGTGTCAAGATTGTCCATTTGCTGGCGAGACTCGTACTCGTCGCAACTCATTGTCAATTTGAATCACAAGGAATGAATATTTCTTTCTTTTGGTCCTGTTCCCTTAGAGAGGAGAATACTCTGTTATATTCCTATTCTACGTCAATTGGTGTCATTAGGGGTCACTAGGAGTGCGTTATCATTTTGATTCCATTAATTAGGCTACTTTGGGTATCCAGCAATTCGCATCGGCGCGGAGCGGCGGTCCAATATTTCCAATAGTTTTGTCATGTACGTTAAAGCCAAGTTGTTCAGTGAAAGTTTCAATTAACTGTCGTAAATAATTATCGGAACAAAGTTGGTTGAACTGCTGGGAAATTCAATTCGAGTAGCATTACAACGTTGAAATGCCGACAAATTCTCTCTCTGCCACTGACCGTGAGAAGCTATTGTTGGATTTATTTTGTATTGCCTAATGGGAATTTATAACCGGGAAATTCAATTCTTTTGGTTATAATCGCACATTAGTTAAAGATCTCTTATGGGAATTGCAAAGCTTACAAATATAAAATCAGAATGGCGAATAGTGGAGATTGCATTGGTGAAGGTGAAATCCGCTGTCGTTTCGTACGTTCGAATTCATACTCGTCAGGCCATTAGTTGATTTAATTGAATCCGCTCAGGTGATGTTGAAATAATTCGATTCGAAAGCGATTTGATCCAATTAAGAGTTGAAATCTGCATTTACATAGCGGCGCGAGGACGTCAGAGCATGTCGCCTCCGATTCGGCGAATTCGGCGAATTCGGCGAATTCGGCGAATTGATAGCGAAATTTCAAGTACTTACTGTGATATTAATTACTGTTGGATTGTTGGAAAAGATTGAATAATGATCTGTGTCGTTCCCCCTTTCATGATATTTGTACAAATATTCGGACGATTAAAATCGCGCGTTCCTGCAAGTTTGATTTTCTCATATCAAACAAAGGACTGAAATTCATTTAAAAGAAATTTCGATGTCAATTTTATCACTACTATTCTTATACGCGAATTGAATCGCTGATTAATTGTAATCTTGTGAGTAGTAATGTGTATTCGTAAATCAATAGCGTCATACGTATTTCCGAAAGATAAACAGCGAAAGAAACGGGTTTACGGATTGACAGAGAGATTATTATACAACAGCACGTATGGTACCCTAAGGAATGCGCAATCGGGAGCGAAGCACGAAATAACGATTTAAATATTTAAACATTTAAATACACGGTTCGCGAGTCAACTGAAAGAGCATGCAGGTGTGGACACGCATTTAAATACAACACACAGTTGATTTTCGAGAGGAGAATTGCTTTCGAGGCAAAGCAAACATAAGGAAAATATGAAAATAAATCGAGCATTAAAATGGGCAAGAGAGCGCGTGAAACGATAACGCCCGACAACGAGAAATCAGTGATAAAACTGTTGTGATTTGTATTTGACAATGAGTAGGAAGGACATAGTCGTGAAATTTCATTTAGGATACCGATAACAGAGTCGGGTTGGGATAAGTAAAAATGAAAATTGTATGATCTGGGTAAATCGAATTAAGTGACACGGTAAACGCACGGTAACACACACCTGTTATGCTCGGCGAAAAGAAAAGAGGAACTGGGTGACCATGACCTAGGACCTCCTAGGCAGAAACCGGGGCTGTCCTCGTTTCCATGGGAACCCTCAGCTTCACCCGAAAGGTGGATTCATGGTGTATTGGTCCATTCAGATGTTGCGGCGGCCAAGTTCACTAAAATCTCTTGGACTCAATGTCAGCTACTTCCAAGCAAGAAACAGAACCAGAAGCCCGAAATTGCAAAAACTCGATTGGACAATATTATGCAACTGATTACAATTAAAACTTGCAAGGCGTATCATGAAATTATTTTTGCTTCTTTCGGATCTTTTGTAAAAAGACCTATGCAACGCGACGCGTTAATGGACAGCAGAGATGGAAAATTCGAAAACTTGGAAACTTTGGCCAGGCCCTTTGAGTGTGACTGTAGAAGCAAGCAGGAGCGGAGAGGGGAAAGCAAGCATTGATCCCTGACCGCCAGGAGCGTCCGAGCACGCGGATTGAATGATGCGCGGGGAGTAGTCGGGGAGCATTCGGGGATGCTGGCCAAAAGCTGCAAATTCCATGCTCCATGCATCCTCTATCCGGTTACTTATTGTTGGCGAACAATCGGCCCGTTTGTTCCTCTAGTCCCAAAGCATAGTGTTCGGAGTGCACCAGACGTCTGCTACACTCTTGTTCGCGAGTTTTCACGTGGAAATCGAGCAATCGAGTCGAGGCGGCTGAGACAGGAACTGGCCGAGTTTCCGAAGCGTTGCCTGTCATTTACTTTGAAAACCTTCCCTTCCGGTAGAGTTGGGATTCCCCGAACGATTGACGGATCCGATTAGCGAAAATGGTGCTTTTTGAGCTGAAAAAAATATCTACCTTGATAGATGCAAAGACCGGTACGAAGCTCGATTGCTTATACCGTTAACTCCTGTAAATTAGCTTGAGCAAGGAACTTGTAAAGGACTCTTAATTGGACTCGTAGACTCGTCAAATTCCATGCGTGGCGCGAACTTTCTACTCGAGTCAGGCCAAGTCCGCCGGACTGAAAATAACAAAGCCTTCCGGGCGTGCCCTATTGGAGTTTTCATTGCTAGCCGGAAGCAAGGACAACCTCTTAAGAAAATCGTCACTGTCTCGGTGCTTCCGCCGTTGGCGTCGACGTCACTGTAAAACTGGATGTGCATTCCTCATTCCTCAATTCACGCGTTAAACGTTAGCTTGAGCGAGTACGTTGATAATTCTCTCAATTCATCATAAATAGGTAGAGGTCTGGATCTCGAGAGCGACAAAGGATGTCTTCATTCTGAAAAAATTGGGTTGTAAGATTTTTTTGGGAAGAGTCGTTCGTCTATCAGCGTGACACAGGCACGGAGGGTCTGTTTTTTCGTTTTTTTCAGGAAAGCTAAGAAAGATGGACAAGGGCCGCGCATAGACTCGCATAGTACTCGCATAGTACTCGCATAGTACTCGCATAGCACGCGCTTCTCTCTCTCCCTGCTCTTCTTCCCCCCCGCAGCCCCGAGCGCGGGGGCAATAGTGGGGGTAGGCAATGAGAAATGAGACACCGGGACGGGACGACTGTTTATTCAGTCACTAGCGTAGAGCCGGTTGCTGCGCTTCCGTGTCGTGATTGTATCTTCTCCAGGCTAATAATTATTTTCCAGTGATTGGATCGAGTCCTTTTATCGTTGTATTTTTCTACAGAATATTAATTAATGTTATGTGACCAGCGCGAAGCGAGCGTGGCGAGCTTTGCCAATTTGTGACAATTGCGAATCATGCGAATCATGCGAATCAGCGAGTCGAAAACTGGACACAGTCGGTGCGAAGAGGTACTTGTGCTGTGTAATGCTCCTCGTAGATATGTACTCAGAGTTAGGTAGGTAAGACGTTGGTTAGTGTTGTCAGGTTTTAGAATACAATTCCACAGATTCCTGCCACCAATTCCTGCCACCAATTCCTGCCCACAATGCCGCGGCATGATTTTGGTAATGTGAAAAAACTGGTTGGGTAAAGAAAACTACTGATATTATAATATGTATAATAAAGAGAGAACCGATGTCTCTTTCGACTATTGTATCGAAACAACATTGAGATGCACCATTATTATGTATATTGATTGACGCTCCTGGTAGTTGTCAATGTAGGTATAGCAATAGATAGGAACCGATAGGTAGGTTATTCCAAATCCGTGGCAACACTCCATATAGTAATTCACCTCTCACTCTCCCTCTCTGTCAGGCGTGTTATTTTTTATTTCTTATTCCTTATTCGAACCAGCCAATTCTGGCTGGCGAATACCGAATTTCCATTGGTAATGCTGCGCGATGCGCGAGACATGCGGGATCCCGCTCAACATTGGATACATGATATTGGACTGTCAGGAATTTGAAGCCTGCGGGAGACAGGAAAATCAAATTGAAAAAGTACGATGTAGTAATTTAACGCGTTGGCTATACCCGCGATATTTCCTCAGAATCTGGAATGACGTCGAAATTGAATATTAATCGTGAAATTAATCGTGAAATTAATCGTGAAATTAATCGTGAAAATAATCGCAGGAGAGGATGTGATTCTTTCCGAATGCGCGCAATGTCGATGATGTACGCGTAAGGTAGTCCAATTGATTTATTCGTTGACTCATCGCGTAAAAAGACCCTCAAAATGTGATAAAACAAATCTACCCCCGAAGAAAGTTGCTCGAGCGCGAAATCTCCGAGGGAGGGCCTGGAAATAGAATTGCGTCGCAGCGCGGCAACGAATAATTCTAGAAATAGCATGCGGAAAGAGACACATTCTCTATCTCTCTGGCGCAGCAGCAGTGTCGGTGTCCGAGGAGGTGGGTCGAGGTTCTCTTCTCGCGGTAACGAAAGCACGAAAGTCAATTCGTACCAGGGTGAAGCTACGATCAGTGTAACCTGCCTCGTGAAAATGCTGCTTCAAAAGGGATTTACCTTTAATGGCAGCTTTTACGGGTCACAAGCAAACTATTTTATCTTTGCTTTAATCCCTCTTGCCACTGTGTCACCAATCACCGACTTCAGTACTCTGTCGCCTTTTCTCACTCTCAACTAATTGTCTTAATACAAGGTTGGAATCAGATTTGAGCAGTTCCGCCAGTCAGAAATATCTATGTACTCTCATTGAGTATCTTTCGGATCGTAAATATGAAAGAAACCAACCGCATTGAGAATAGAAACATATTCGCAAACGGGGGAATTGTCCCTCGCCGAGTCGCATTGCAGGATTGATTATCGGCCAGGATTGCGGGCTGCAACTCAATCTCGGGGCGGAATCTGCATTCACGAGCCGATTGGGCCGGATCTAAAAGTCATTTTGTAATCAGGCCGATCTGGAAAGTACACCGTCCGATTGATCAAAGCTACCAATACGAATTAAGCCTTTGCTGCCGCAGTTTTTTTCAATTTGCTTCATATAACTCGTAATTAAACCTGGAAACTTATTAACATGACCAGCGTGAAACTTGGTACATAGAATGGACATCGAGCTTTTTGCTTGCATAATTAAAAGAATTCTGCCGAACGTCGAGTATCGATAGAATATCGATTAAATACGAAAATGAACGAGGCCGTTCTCAATGGAGTACACGAGGATGTTTCTTTTCTTCCGTCTCCCGAGAGACAAATCTGAGGCAATCGTGAGGAATTGAAATCCCAATGACATTGCGACATTTTAATGCACCGAATTTTCACTCCAAGAAATACCAATACCAGTCACGACTAATGGGACATTAGTGTTCGCAACACTAATGTCGAGAGATCGAATTTCTGACCAATTTTCCGCTTGCAATTCCTCGTTAACTTTCAAGACATTTTCAATTTCGAAATTCCCAAGGATCGCAAAGCTTAATCGATATGTATACTTTTTCTCACAAATTGATTGGTTAAGAGTGTCGCGTTTAAACTAGGTTCTCTTCGCGATCGAGAACATTAGAAAGTCTTCGAAATGATTAGACGCGTTTCCAGAAAATCTACTGATGACTAAATATACACGGGTAATAATATACTGCCGGGAGAGCCGTCTCTCGACACCTGTGGATTATAAATATTGTATAATAACCCGATCTATAGATAGAATCACGTGTCTCGGAATAATCGTCGCGCTTGAGAATCGGGAAACACACCCAATAGATCTTATTCTTTTTCTTTTGTTAGCGAAACATAATGCTATTGAAGGACAAATTTCAAGTGATTTGATCTTCTGCGGTATTTCGAGTGTCCGGACAAGACCCTCGGGCACTCGTCTTGCGAATCAAAGGCACGATAGTTTGAAAATTCGCTAATTTAGTTATCATATGAGGTATTGGTTGAACCTAACCGAACCAGTATAAAGAGATTGCGATTATTCTTCGATTAATCGATCGTTACTCGTGTATTGTCTTTTCGCAATTGATGGCGTCGCAAATGAACAAAATAGGAGAGGTTTGTAAATGATACGTGATAAATGATAAATGTAGCGTTAGTCGGAAGAAGAACCGAGCCATTGGGAAGGTTTGATTCGAAGAGATATCAGGGGCGGGAGTGAGGCATCAGCTTCATTTGCATAACCATCGAATCGCTGGGGAATTATTAATTGGCCGAGCGACGCTCGGGCTACTTAGCGGTGGGGTAATGGGCCACGTCGAGTTTTCTTTGAACGATAAATCTCGCGTAAGTGGAACGATAATATGATCGGGGACGGACTGATTGGATTGCCCTCGTAATTTTGAGGTTTAACCGGGTGTTGGGATGGGATATTATGTGGGACGTCGTTAATTGTGGATAGAACGGCATTCTTCTTTATTGCCGATGAGGGATGCGATATCTCTGGTAGTCGTTCTAAACTCTAAACTGATTTAATCATATTTCGGATGTCGCATAAGGATGTCGAGGACTATGTCGAGTGTATGTATGTATGTGTAGTACATATCAGGACAGCAAAAGATTTCATTCTCAAATTGTACTAAACTTGATATTGGTGAATTTGTGATATCTATTTCTAATTATCAAGAAGACCATAGTAAGCTAGTGGAAGTGGTAATACCATTGAAGCAGAAATGGCTTTGGGACGACGTCTATTAAGCTCGAAAACTAATCTTGCTTGGTCAACCCAATTGGCAGCAGTTCCTGTCTCGTTTACTTCTTACATTCTTACAATCTGTCATCTGTCTGTTGGGCCAAAGTCGAAAAGTTTTAACAACCGACAAACCTGACTAATCTGCCGATCCTCCTGTCGTTTCCTTTGATAAGTGCTCTCTCAAACATGTTCGAACTTTTGCTGAAAGAAACGTCGCGGCCTAGCGATTGGACGGAACTTTCTGCTCGAACTCGTAAAGACGCATTTGAGTCTTACAATTAGAATTAGTCCCTCGAATCGGAGGTAACTTGTCGGTTGCATGTCGCAGAAAAACTGGAAAAGACTAACTAGTGATGCGCGAAGCAGGTTCGAAAGTCACGAAACTTTTTTGAAAGTAGTGTCCAGATTCCTGTTTCTCCGCTGCTCTCTCTCTCTTTTGTGGGAATATGGCCAAGATGTCAATCTCGCTACTAACGTTTGTTAGTTTTTCCATTTCTAAATCCTTCGGTAAAATACCAAACTTGCAAGTGTTTGAACTTGGCGAACGAGGTAAGAAACGAGCTTAGCGACCATCGAGACTTGCGCAAAATAACTGACAATGAGACCCATTCGCAAACTACTACTGTATAATAAGAGACTCGTGAAGGTGGCTTTCGAACCCTTCCCCTTAAAAGCGCCGCTGCTGCTTCTTATTAATCTGGCGCAGTGCCGATCGCGGATGCAGCCTTTAGTCAGCATTTCCTCTGTATCGAGCAATTAATCACGCTCCAGGCTCCAGTCGATATCATCCGCCCGTCGCGTTGCAAATGACCAGTTTCCAAGGGATCTTGGTCCCAGCTTAATCGTCTAACGCTTGATTCTGAAAGTGGCGGTAAAGGAGGATTTATCGCGTTGAAACGTCGTAAGAAATAAGAAAGAGCAGTGAGTGATAAGAAAGAGTTCTAATTGAGCCTTTCTTTAGACAATTATTATTGTGTAAAAATCGTATGAAAATGGATAGAAACGGATGTCCATTATCTAGTCTAGTGGAATATTCTTGGAATAGGCCTGGAAGCCTTTTCAAAGTTTCATATTCAACTATGAAGATGCCTTTGATGTGTTTAGGATTTTCTGGAGCGGGTGGATGGTCCTTGGTGGAAAATAAGAGGCGTGAAAATTGGGTGAGTCATCCTATACTATAAAATTGACGTTGAAACCTACTCGTTTCTTATGCGTGTGCAAGCGTGTGCACGCCTCGCACACTCACGCTGTCAATGTAATACATAGTGTACATAGTTGTGCGTGGTAGTTGATTATCCGGAACGACAGCCGTGGATTGAGTTTCGCGATCGTCTGACGCGGAAACCGCCTGAAATTTACATATACCATTATCAAAAGACTTTCGGATAGCGGTCAATGGAGCAGAGCCAATTTAGTGGAATTTCAAAGACACCAAAAGTTATGCTTGGTGCACTTAAAAATTAACTGGTTTCTTTGCGCTACTCGTTTCGGCATACGTAATGATTTCCTCACCGGGAAGGTGGTAACTCTCGGAACTTGATGCAACACTTTTTCGCGAGGCTCGTACATATGGATGACTAGAATGTTGAAATATGCATAAAAAGTTGAGAATATTTCATGAGTACACGCATTGCTTTCGATGGTATTACGAAATCCGTGGGATGTGAGTTGGTAAGGAAAATCAAAGATTGCTGTCTTTTACAGATACCGATAAAGTTCCATTTTATCTTTCGAATTGCGCTTGACATTTGTTCCTCTCGAATTGAAAGTAAGAAGATGAGTTGGTTTCGGGGGGTATGTATTTCGTTTTGGTGGGCTCGCAGGGCCAACGGGATAAGTCCGAGGGGGATTGTGGAAGATAAATTGGTTGGAACGGCCTGTTCTAATCGATTCTAACGCCCTAGACGGCCTAGGCTAGTCGTCCAATCGGCGCCTGATGAACCAGGGTTTGCGAGCACTCGCAAAATAGTACAATTCAACATCAATACGAAATTTGAATTGTCGCGAGCCGACAATTGCCGATTGAGAACTTGCTAAAAGAATTACAGGTCTAATTGAAAAGTAGTTGGGCGATTTTCAAGTATTTATCATTTGAGTCTCGCTAATTGTACGGTAGAAATAAGCGAAATTAGAGAAATTACCGAAATTACCGAACAACACGAGTCAGTTTTATTTCAGCAGAAGCAATTGCTTTCACCTCGCGGGCGAGGCTATTGAAAATTCGTTTAATGGCCCAACAAAAATGGACGAATATCCAACCGATTCAGTTATGAATCAACATCAAAGCTGAGCGAAGCGCTTTTTTTTCTTCTAATAAGCAAATCAAAATCGCGCGAAAAAAATCGGATTTATAGAATTTCTTCAACGAGGCCCGATTGAAAACTCGCTCTGTACGAATAAATCGCGCTTCAAAGGGAATTAAAGGGAACCGTCGCTAATTGACAAGCAGGACACATTTTCGAATACATATGTCGAATATGTCGAGTTTTTCGCAATTTCCTGCGGTATGTGAATATGCCGTGAAAATACGTAACCTTCTCCATTCAACTATGATACAAGAGGTAAAATGATCAAAAATGAATTTTTTCCAAACACTTTCAATGTAATATTATATTATAAATTGTAAAGAATGTTAATATTGGTAATTCCGCTGTTTGTGAACTATCTGGGCAACGCATACTGTATAAATTAAGAGAGATGGCGGCGCGCATTCTACCATTTGCTATCGGTGCGGTGCATCGAAACATTCGAACAAATCGACGAGGTCTTTCAATTACTCGATAACCATAAGTCAAACCTTTCAAATCCCGTGCTATACATAAGCTGCTAATAAAATTCTCCGACGACAGTGTCCGATGGTTAATCGGAGACACGGTGTTTGCTCGGGGTCGGCGAATTGCCGCGGATTTCATTGAATTTAATTCCACGAATTTGTTTGTCGATGAGATACTTTACACAGGGCGGAATATTTGTAACAAGCCAGCTGATTGTGACTAACTCGTTTTAATGCTCAAACAGTATATTGGACCAATCTTGCTTGGTTGCAAGAGGCTGTTTTCATAAGTGCCTCGTCCTTTGTAAAGTGTTGTAGTCAATAATTCAATTCGTGCACCTTTATTGGACTTTGTGCTCCGGTGTCCTTTTACTTGGAAAAATCTGATGAATGTTAAATTTGCTGTCCCTGGGGAACCACTCCTTCGGCTTGATTAATGTTTTAAGCAACATGACACTGCCTGACCTTGCGGCGCGGCGCAGCGTGGCGCGGCGGTATGGTCTTGCGATGCGATTGGTGGGGGGCTCCAAGTCTAACATAAGAGTACATACATACATACATACATACATACATACATACTTGCATATATGCATTCGCCTAAAGTTGGAGAGGCTCAGTTCGGTTATTAATGTACTGGCGACAGGTCGCGGAGCAATGGCTTGTGTCGAGGTGTGTGATATTGTATAATCGCATTGTTACAAATCAATTTCGGCTTATTGTACGTCAATAGGATAAGAATTTCCTTCGATTCATCCTCCGTTACTGGTGCAAGTTTATGGTAGTTTATTCCTCTTGGATTTACGATTAGTTAAAGAGCCAAGAGAACCAGCCTCTCAAAGTTTTGTCTTCCGACTGGGGTTTCCGTTCCCCGTTTCATCCCATTCCACCTCGTTGCACTCGACTTCTTCTCGCTTAGCTCGGTCGAAAGGAGTGTCGAAAAATCCAAAAAGGAACTTTTTCCAGCGGGTATTTCCGCTATTTGCCAGCAATTCAGCCGCGGCTCTACCACGTCCGAGCAGCGAGCGCCGCGACGCAGCAAAGTCCCTGCGAACATAATAGGGAAAGTTTCGACGATTCCAACTCCGGGCTCCAGTCCTTGTCTCTCCCCTTTTCATTCCCCGCTTTTTTAATTCGATAGTTCTCTGGCGAGGGAAGCGGTGCCAAGTTCGAAACAAAAAGCCTTTCTCGACTGGCGAACATTATCGAGGGAATTCCAAGCCGAAAGAGGAGCTAAGGGGTCGCGAATTGTGGATTTTTTGGAAAATGGAATTTTCGTCGCGTGCGTGCGTCGTTCGATTGCAGAAACTTCCTAATATGTATTAGCGAGATTCGATTCAATTATTACAATTGATCCACAGGCACGGTCGTCAAACAGGCGGAAGCGCTTCAGAGTGTAGCCTTAGTCCACTTTTGTATGCGGGGCATGCGATTAAAAGACTTAGCTATGCACTATTATTTTTATGAGCCTGCGAGTACAATTCGTCACGTTGCGTCGTTGGCCGTGGGGATGTCGTGGGAGCTGCTCGCACAGAAATAGCTCTACGCCACGTAGCTCTGGCATTTTCGATACTCCTGTCTGATGGACTGGATTTTAATGCTGGCTGTGGCATTGCCGTCGCGAATACCAAGCCAAGAGATTTCGTTTATATGGAGATATGCTCGTTTGTGGAACGGTGAGGCGCGAATATCGGATTGACCGAGAACCTCGAGAATAAACTCGTGTACCGCTTCGCATTTCCCCCGTCAATACTGTTCAAGTCTGATAGCGAAGGAACGAAGCGAACCAGCAAACCGGCAAACCGGCAAACCGGCAAACTCGCCGTTTGCATCGAATACTTTGAGTCGCGACTACATATGTTGTATACGTATGTTCCATGTCTGGAAAAAGGACCGCGTTTCCGCGAAAAGTAGTTTTCTCTTGTTAACCGTGCTGACGGACAGTGCTGAATAAAATCAGGTTTCAAATGTTATGTGTTCTCAACAGCTGTGACTTTCTTAAATTATCTCGTGTACAGCGAGTAGGAGTACATTCACGGAAAGTAGTAAAGCTGCGTGCAAGGTCCTCCTTGAAAACAATGTGCCCGTCGCACGCACTCACCATCCACGCGTACCAAACCGTTTACGTCTAACGATTTCACGTCTCTTGCAAGCCTGCTATACTCCGCAGGAGTCGATTTTCTAGCGAGTCTTCGCGAAAGGTTCTCGATTGGCAAGGTTGGCAGACAAGGGTGCCAAGATTGGCACATTTGCATCTCTTATTCGACCATTGGCAATTTTACATGTACCTGTATAACCATTGGTCACTTTCTAAATAATACAAAATATGAGAGAGGATTAAAATCCCATGTGTCGGTCTAATTGAGCCCAACTGGAGTTTCCGCTGCACCCCATCAGATCAGAAGCCGAAGTAGTACTTGAAGGAAACTCAGAGTTTCGAAGCGAGTGTAGTGGGCGGGAGGGAGGGAGGGAATGATGTTCGTCGGGGATATAGATCCGCAGGACTCTTTGGCAGGCTGCCATCGCGTACACCGTACATGAACGTAAACATCGTAAATACGACTGGAGAGAAGGAAAGAGATTGGCGATCGCAGCAACTATGTAGTATGTATTGCGCTGCTAGAGCAACCCTACTGGGATGACGCTGTATGTACTTGTCAGTCTTCTACTCGGTGTAGAACTCTGCTAATATTTGATATGCCCTACCTCTATGCCTAGCATTGCTCGCGTTATTATCGACGTACAAGTACACGTATAATAACTCTCGGTACTACATACATACTTTCTTTCAACTAGTGACTTACAATTTTATCATACATGGTATGTTAATCCGGATTCCATTGCAAAGGTTCAAGTTTCTTAACTTTCTTAAGCTTCTTCTGCATTGTTACAACAATCAATATCACCGAAGATTAGGATAGCAAGAATAATAATAGGATTTTGTTGGGCGTTTATCCGTGGCATTCGAGCTGCCGCTGGCAGCTCAATATAAATACTCGGGCTTTGACAATGTCCATGAGAAATTGGCCGCCTTTGTGGGTTAGGCAACAAATCACGTTACGCAGTTGCGCCATTACGAGAAAAGCACGGTGCAGAGCTTGCAGTAAATGGGTTGAGCTCGTCAGCGAGGGTGATTTGTGCTCAGCTTTGATTCTGGATGCCGTCCAGAAAGTGAATTAACTATTGTGTCGCGGGACCCCTTCCCAAACGGACGTGTGCGATCGTTCTAATTGAAATTGACTGCAGTTTTTAAGTGCGTCCTCGCAGCACACGCGACTCACTGCTGAGTGTGCACTGCTATGCTCTCGAATTTCCAACCAGTGTATGTATTTCCTAATAAGTCAATAACGACCAATGCGTATTCAATGCATCCATATTGCTTATCGAATTCTATGATTGTCAAAAGACAATTTATTAAAGCGATAAGACAAATGTTGTATGGCTCGTCTCGCGGTACATACGTGGTTCACTGTCACAGGACAGACGGCGCTGAAAACTGGCTCGGCCGAGGAATGTGTTAATTGCGAACGCATTCCCGAAAATGCGAGCGCATTCCCGAAAATACCGACGACTGGAATTTAGCCGAATTGACGAAAAACAAGGGGGGAAAAAAAATACAATTCCCCCACCTCGCCCGAGAGGAAGGGGTTGGAAGGAGGAGAAAAGGTTTGCAGGGCGAAATGGGTCAGGTGGCGAGTCAAATTTTGCGGGAGTCAGAGTCAACTGCTCCTCGGGATAATGAAAGTGGGTGGCCGAGCATTTGCCTTGGGTTCTGACATATGTACAATTACGTGGTCAAAATGGAGAGCCTCGCTCGAAGAGTTCTCGGTTTCGGACCACCTAGCGTAATGAAACGCGTAATGAAATCCTTGAGGTCTCGCGCTGCACGTAGCACAATCTCAGCAGACAACGACAAAATACTTGATAATTGAATGGAATTTGATTTGGTGCGGCCTTAAAGAGAGCCGTTCCCATTTGATACATGCTTTCCGCCGTTCTGGCGGCTCTTGTACAACGCCGCTGTCATTGTTTCCTGACGCGACGGCTACTGCAAGGAACGCAGCTCAGTGGCCTAATTAGCTTGCTCGTCGAATGTCGCGCAGAGTTTCCGTGCGAGTAGAAAATTGCGGTAAGGCAGCGCGCGCGCGCTAATGCAAGTGGAGCGTGACTGTGATTCGTGTCCCGTCGAATTGCGCTCGGTGCGCGTTCAGTATTACCATCTATGACGATACTTGTTGTTGCGATGGAAATTGATCCCTAAATGGCAAGCAACTATGTATTGTGCGCCCTACGCGGATCTTCCAGAGCTGCGGAATAGCGCTCTTTTCAATTAGTATTTATGGTATTATTCCCTGGTGCTGGTGGATGTCTCTTTATCCGACAACGCAGCGACGGCATTGCGACCAATTGGGACCGCTCGCGCAGGCTACCTTTATTGTCCCGCAATGAAAATCCATTTTAATAGCCGTTTTCGACTGTTCAATTCGACTGATCAGAAGTAGAAACTTGTTCGATGTCTCCTGGTTTTGCGTTTTATTATTATCCGAGAGATTTCAAATTGGAGCCCTGCAAAAAAATTGCGTGTTTTTCGAGTTTTGTGCATACTTGAGGGTAGTCGATTATCGTTCGGGCGTACTCAATAGCCGCGGCACGTACCGGCGCGGCGGTGAAAAAAGAGCGGAGCAAACTGGAAAAATGCCGTTGCCGCGCCGCTCCGCGCCGCTCCGCGCTCGACCAAGAATTGGCCGAGTTTCGCCAGTAACGAGACAATGCTGCGGGACTCGAGTGCTGACGCGCGCCAGGATCCGAAAATCCCTCGGGTCGATTCGATGCGAGAGTGCGAATCAATTTCAAATAAAATTGTCAGAAAAATTGACTTTCGGAATGATCAAAACACCGGTATAAATATTCCTTGGCTGATAATTCGTATTAATTGAGACGCTTTCATTGACGGGATATTTGGCGGCGAGGTAAAGGCGCGAGACTCGCGATTCTGGAGCTCCTCAATTTCGTATTGCACCGCGGGTACATATAAACGGGCAAACCATATACAGTATCTGACCATACTCGGTGGCGACTTTGCAGCTTGAATTCGTCAGCGTGACTCTTGTCAATCGATGCGTCTCATGGAGAAATAATAATGGAAGAGTCGGTCCAGGATGATCGAAGCGCAATAATAATTGAGCAGAATGCAATCGTGCGAGCGATGCCGAAACACAGTAGAAATATGCGGAAATCCGGAAGGGGGGTATACATGCCATAAACGCATAAACTGTCGAAAAGGCCGCAAAAGCAGTGTAATATCCGCTTCCACGGTCCGCCCCTTTTCCGCATTTTAATAAAACTTTCCGATATCGAGGAGCGCATAGGGACGACAGGATTGATGCTGCGATAAATCGAACCGCGAGTCGAGTGTCCTTTTATGCGCGCGCCAGTTACAGATGTAAAGCTTGAGAGGACCGAGAGAATTTCTACCGTACCAAATGTTGCGTATTAACAAAAGTGAATAAAGTTTCACTTGGATCGATCGTCCAGTCACACAGTCCTACTTTTTCCAGAAGCCTCCATTTTACTAGAGACAATGGCAGGATTCTCGTTATTCCGCTTAAAGGTCATTAAAGTCTTGGCCCCAAACTCATACGTAGCCCACAGATCAGCGGTAAAATGCCGGAAATGGAATCGGGCCGCAATACGTATATGCGGCGGAATCGCAAAACGGCAGACTTGTTTGTGCGAGACCATAAATCGTGCAGGATCGCGTGTTACCTCTTGGCGTGGCACTGTAGCACGAAAGTGTCGGTGTGCAAAACCGCGCATAAGTTTATCGCCGCCACCACGCCAATTACAATACATACGCCACGGTGGAACGCGTGACGCGTATTAACGACGGCGTGAAAAGTGTGAATCGATGCGCAATTCCGAGGGTTGGAAAGAATCGATAGAAGACTGTCCGTGTAGAAATTCAAAAACACGAGCACAAGTATAGCACTCATACCAGAGTTGTACGAGTTTTATCGGCATACGGGAATCAGTGGAAATGAGAGAAATATGGACGTGAGACGTCTTAGGATTTGGCCAAAGCACGTGGCTTCTACCAGTCGAAAACAGTCAAAAGTTGGCCGTCTCTTTTCTCTTGTACTATTCGCGTCCCTAGACGAATTATCGCATTTCAATCAAGACAAAGATCGTGAAATTTCATTGCGACGAGATAACAAGTTTCTTCCGAGAAACCACTCGGTAGTTTATGAATCCGGAGATTCGATCGGTTGGTTCGCGATATCGCCTGACACTGGAATGCGATCTGGATCGGTGTGTTTCTTAAAATTTAATATCCGCTTCGAATATTAATATCGGAACATTTGTCATTCGAATTGAATCAATTCCGACTCGAATTCGAATTGTACGATAGAATGGTCTAATAGACACATATGGTACATACAGGGTGGGTTGTTATTCGGGAATTAATTCGAAAGTGCCACAACAGGCAGTCTTATCTCGGTGAGCTGCTCAGTTATTCGGATAATTTTGGCAAGGAATGGAATTATGCATTTTTGATCGTTGTTGCTCATGGAGCGGCTTGATGAATGAAATTGCAGGGTAGTCGACCTCATTTCGCCGCAGCTCTGCAACCCCACTACCTCAACCTCTCTCTACCCTCTCTCTACCCTCTCTCCCGCTCTGCCGCACTACTGACGTAATCCGGGTGCCACTGACGTCACGGAAGGACATCGTCCTTTTGCCTGAAATCCCACCCTCCCAGAGTCTGCAGAGCGTGGATGATACCGCTGCTGAATGGTCGTGCGTCAATTGACACGTCGATACTGATTCTCCGCGTGCGTTCAGTACGAGGTACGAGGGCTTCCTCAACGGCCCTCCTGACCGCTATAGAGGCTCCTGAAAATTTCTGCAAATGGATTGTCGCGTAATCTTAACGAATAGTAACGCCGCGCCGGGAAACGCGCCGGGAAACGCGCAGTTTGATGCGATCGGACATTGTGCTTTTTTTAGTTGGGATTTGTGGCTTGTGGGTTTTTAATGATATTTGACATTTTTAATTGAACCTAGTGCGTAAATCCATTTCATTTATTCACTGGTTAATTGACTATGGTTGAGTTTTGGCGCATTAACGTGACGGCAAACACAAGTCAAATTACTGGACATCGGGAGCAGAGCATAAATGCAAGCTATTTGAAACTTGAAAAGCCGCCCTCGCCCAGCCAGCAGTCTACTATTCTCAGGACGACCGTTCCCACGAGTGAAGCGATTCTTGTTGCCGTAGAGTTTACCAAGCAATCATTCTTCTCATTGTCAGTCTTTCTTCATCAGGATTTCGATCATCTGGAAATTATTATACACGTAGAATCTAGAACGTAGAATATAAATACTACAAATAATTGCATTTTCCATTGAGCTTCCGTAAGGTAAGAGATTTTTTGTCTTGGAGCACCGTGACCCTTAAATCGAAAGGATTAAGCGACGCGACGCAAGGGTCGAGGATTCTGCAACACTCGTATAATGAGGTTGGGCTTCTCGGATGGTAGTGGGGACAGAGCCTCGTTATCGAGCAGCCACTGGGCCGCAATGATCGAAACCCCCCGTTGACCTCGCCAAACCGCAGAAAGAGATGCATCCAGAAAAAGAGGGATGCCCCTCTAGCAGTCTTTTCTCCCGTCAGGATTTTCGTTGCAATTTGGCGAAAAAGCATGTCCGGATTTTTGCGCGGGAAATTCTTGTTAATGAATCTAAAAAAAGTTCTTCGTAGCATGGGAAAACTTTCAAGGGCCTTTCCGTTTCCATTCTCTCTGTCCGAATGATTGAACTTTGGGACCGCGATTTAGAGGAAGTGAAATATTGTGCAAAAAATTCTACCAGAGAATATTGTTCATTTTCATTATTTTCAGCAGCTGACGCGATATCGTTAATCCCTTTTTTCCACCGCGCCGCTGACGTCATTGGATTCCATCTAAATGGCATAAATTCTTTATTGTTAACGGCATGAAATTGAATATAATGTACGATGCATACACATATGTATCCTGGGGTAAATTGTTTGCTGAAACGGAGGATAAAGTATCGCTCATCTCTGTAGTGTTCGTCCGGTCCACAATTCGATTTACGAGTCAT
Organism: Trypoxylon attenuatum; assembly: GCA_963989405.1. NCBI lineage: Eukaryota > Metazoa > Arthropoda > Insecta > Hymenoptera > Crabronidae > Trypoxylon > Trypoxylon attenuatum. The sequence goes on from OZ022491.1 coordinate 109,642, forward strand.
CAATCCGTGAGGGTCATATCCTCGCTTCGTTATCACCACCTATTTCTGTTGTTCCATTGCCGACTGCTTTTCCGATAAGTTTCATCCGCGCAAAGCACACCGCATTGAGCTCCATATTGGGAGCTTATGGTCTGGGAGCATCGTCAGCAAGGAGGCAAAGATTGCAATCGTTGCAGTCTCCCAAAATCGGTAGAACCTAGATACACGCGACAAGTATTTTAGTATAATACCTTTCCAGTGGCTTAAGATTCAAATTAATTCGCTTCTTAATTGGCCCTGTAATCCGCAGCTCGCTGCATTCCCGCGCGATTTGCATGTGCGCGGGGGCCTCGATTTGAAATTTAAATGGAAAATAAACTATTGGCCCGGGGGAAAGTGGCGGCCTTAATTGAATTGGTCGCGCGAGAAACAGGGAGAGCCGGTGTTTTGCAAATTTTGCCAGCGATGCCTGGGAATTCTATTGACAGAGCTCGCATCTCGCGCCGGTTTCGTACGTTAGCACTAATGCGCCGACAATGTGAATTTTCAGAAGGACATTTCATAGGATTGTGTCGGGATTGATTTTTCTTGACATTCCCGCGAAACTGTAGAAGACTGTGACAGCCTTCGAAGGAAGGGACAGTAGAAATGGGATGGAAACTCGGATCACTGGTAAAAATAATAAGCCTGTGAATGGCGAGTTGAATCCAGATTTATTTAATTATACAGTGTATGTCGGTGATTATTTATCGGACGCTAGCGGATCGGTAATTTTCTTACTTCCACACTTTATCGGATAAACATGTGTCGCGCCGTGACTGCGACGATTAGCAGCAAGCGACAGTTGAAATTGATGCTTGAGCTGTGCGAGGGTGAAATTTCACAATGAAACCAATTAGACGACCGATTAATCTCGTTATGATTCAAGCTTGAAACTATTTCGTTCGGAGGAAGTAGATGTGTATTAATGTATCGTGGTATTCGAACTTTGACTTTCAAAGTTGAAAGAATTCTCAAGAGAAAAACTCGGCTCGGTATTTTAAGTAGAAGACTCTCGTGTGTGCACAGACAAAAGTTTCGGTAGAACTACTCGCCAACGTCGCCGCGACGCCACGCCACGCCACGCCACGCCACGCCACGCCATACCACGTTCCTATTAATCTCGTAGAAATAAAAGCAGCCAAGCGATTCGTTCAAAATGGTTTCGTCGAGATTCGCGGCCGTAGTTCACCGCGACTCCAAGTGTTTAACTTACACGCCGAAAGTTGAATTGAGTTTCCGCAAGGTTCGACCTGGCCCCAGGTTTTCCTCATTCTCGAGGGCCAAGTTTCGCCCCATTCAAGTTAAACGCTTATTGAGTCGAAATTTGAGGATAAGAAGAACGAGGAGATCGCGGCAAGGTGGAAATGTGGTCGGCCACTCGGAATAACTTTCAAATGAGTTTGATCAAGAAGCACCGTACAAACATCGTACACGTCCGCCACTTACGGCCCTACATTTACGTCCCTATGCGATCAAGGCTCATTGTATAGTACAAAAGGTTATTTGAGATTTAGTTGTTAATTCCTTATTGTTAGTTGAGGGAAAGCTTTCGTTGGCCTAAAAGTGCTAACCTTACTATCGTTACAATGGGCTCGTCATTTCAATTTGTTTGATGGCGGTTTCATTGCAAAACTTGTCAATAATTTTGGCAATATCTATTGCTTATTGTACTCATTGTCAATTCGCAAGCGGCAGCCATTGCGAGAGTAAATTAGAAAATTCGCGCGTTTGTTAAAATCTGAAAGTAGCTGAGCAACAATCGAACCGAAACCCCTCGAGAAGCAAGTTAAAAAACAATTTCACTTTTCGCCATAGAAAAGGACTGGCTGTTCGAATGTTCCCTCGAGTTTGCCAATACTTTCGGCTTTCCCCAGCGAACTTTCGAAGAATGGGTAGCGGCTTTTACGGGAGACTTGCAAACATAAGGCCCTTGAACTGCGATTCGCATTCACAATCAGTGAACTGCACAACCCGGCGGGGCAGGGCAGAGCAGAGCAGAGCAGACCCTTTTACGAGAAGGAATCTCCTTCCAGTGTTGTAAAATTGAATAAAAGTGAATTAAAGAAAGTAAGAAAGGACGTACGAAATGAATAATGAATACAGTAATTGTACATAGTCAAATTGATACAGTTGGTGATACTACTTGACGACAAAAAGGATTGAAGGTGATTCGATCTGACAATGAGAGCGCGACTTTGCATCGAAAATCACTTTCGCTTGCCTCGTAAACACTTTGCTGGCACAAGTGTTTACTTTGGCGGCTCGTTTGTTATGTGTCCTGGAGTTAACGGGAACAACTTTGTCCAAGTATCTTATTTTTAGTCATTTAAAGATAGACTCACTCGAGATTTAAAGATAGACATACGTAACGTACGTATAGGCGAAAGTCTGGGTCAAGATAAGAATTGTCGTCACGAGTTACCTTGGGTATCAAGTTTTGAAATATTTATGTTATCAGCGTGGAGAGCAAATCGTTCTATCCATTGGTACGTACGTGCGCTGAAACTGTAAAATATCCGACAACGTTAATGGAGAACGCAGTGTTGGAAATGTTGGAACAACGTTTCCTTAACTCTGGAAGTACGATCGAGTGATTATAAATCCCCGTCCTCTTTTTTTATTTCCTCTGCATTATTACAATATACATGTATGTACATAGTATAGATACGTAAAACGTATCACGTAACGTAAAATATACATGTACAAATGTTATTCTATAAAATAGTCAGCGAGTAAAAGTAATGTAAAAAAGACAAATTTGGATTGATCATTTACAGATAAGCAGCAGTGGATCGGTGGGATAGAAACTCGGCCCCAGGAGTGGCCAGGGGGTTACCCTGGGGACCACGTGGACTGACTCACCCAATCTAAGGCTACCCAGGAGCCTTGGAAAATCCTTGCGGAAGACGAAGAACCAGGCTAAAGGACGGGGATAATCTTTGAGAGAGAGAGCGAAAGAGAGCGCGAGAGAGGCAGCCCAGGTACGCGGCAGCTGGAGGAGAAGGAGGAGGTCGCTATGAACGCGAGCGTCAACGTTGAGAGGAATTCCTGGCGGCTGCCTCCCGATGAGACCGTCCAGGTCGCTGATCCACGCTCCAAGTCAGCCCAGGTAAAAGAGGTAAATTGCTTTTGGCGAGCCATCATCACAATTTGCCAACAAGTCCAGTTCGAGCTTCCTCTAGTTCTTCGTGGCTAGAGAGGATCAATTTTGGAATAAGTGGCAGAGTTTCTTTAGTTCGTGTCTTCTAGACTCTTGTGCTCTTTCTGTGTGGATTGGGTGTACTGGAACATATTGTATATTGCTTTCTAGGAATCTGGATGAGTAGTTGGATGTGTGTGTGTGTGTGTGTGTGTGTGCCATTATTATACATGTATGTATGTATATCAAGTATATGCAAATGTTCAATTAGGATTCCTCATAGATTTTCTGTCGCTCATTTTTTGCGTCCACAAATTCATTCAGCCTCGTTGTCTCAAGACAAGATTCACCACGCTTGGAAGTAGTACATGCTTGTATATGAAAGTGGCAAGACAAACAAGCCCACCTAACGAGGAAAAAGAAATGTTTGATGAAATCTAAGAATTGCGTTTTAAAGTTCTAAGCTTGACTCCCAGGTAATTGTCCCAGTTATAAATTATTGTCAAAACCGATCGCTAAATTAGCAAGTTATTGTTTAATAACTATGGTGGCGCTTCTCCGAGGATTAACAGCATCCCTAGTGGCATTAAGGAGCCCAATGAGCCTCTCGCGTCAGCTAATCCATTTTCGCTTCACATCTTTTCCAGCCGGTCGATCATCGAAGCCCTTTCTCACTTACAAGTTAGGGTGATTATGGCCATGAAAGAAATCTTTTCAAAATCTATTCCGCCCAGGGTGTACGTTGTACACTCCTACAGCTGCTAATTTCTGTGCCGATATGCTAATTGTAAGCCAGATAAGCACAGATTGATTTAACGGCGCGTCGCGGCGTGCCTCTCCCATGCACGATTATCGTGCAAGAGAACCCGTGTTTCAATTTATAATGGAATCGAGGTCTTTAGCCAATATGCTCCATTCTCCAGTTGATGATTTAATTGTCAGTTGACTTTTCGAAATCAACTATGCAAGATTTCATTTCGCATCGCATTTAGCTCTGTTTCCAAAATGAAATAGAGAAGATGGGGAAATTCGGCACGACCTAGTTCGACGATTGCGCTAATCGAATGGGTGGCGCTTGACTTTCGCGAGTTACGGCCGATCGTAAAACTGCGCCTGGTCATTAGTCAAGGCATTAATTGTTCGAGGCCGAGAGCTAACGAGGGGGACGCCTCGCAAGACGGTTAATTACTTCCGTTCGCCAAGTTATTCGGACAATCTGCCGTTCGATTTCCAGGTCAAGCAGACAAGTCAGTCGTGGAAGTTGCGACGTTTAAGATTTAAGTAATTTAAGAGAATGACAGGATAACGGTTCTCGGCAAAACTTGTGTCTTGCTCATTGTCAGTACCTTTCCATTTTTTACACCATTGATTTCTAAATTAATTTAAAATGATTTTTTGTGCGACGGTCAAGTATTGAACTTACCGAACCATATATGTACACCATGTATGTACTATACACGTTATATACGGTATATACGGTATATACGGTATATAACCTTTGGATACTATACCACAAGTACCGCAAAGTTCGTAGAAAAGTGAGAAAAATAAGTTGGGCAAAGCTCGAGGCAATTAGAACCGGAAGAGTCCGGACGTCCGGGCAGTGTCGTTGGGGTAGCTGTTATTCATTATGCAGACAGAGTGACGATCCACGCGGCTTTGGATACCGAGCTCGAGTAAGTTAATTATGCAGAAGGATGCAGCGAAAGGCCATACCCTCATTGAGGCCACTAGACGTGAGCTTCTTCTGCGGAAAGCAGCTGCGCTTAAACTGTAGGTTCTTGTCGATGGTCGAGGGTCGGAGACGCAACTTGTTTGCGCCACTTGTCTCTCCTCTAACAGAAAAATTGCATCAGCTGCGTTCGCTTCAAGTTTTGTTACAGGGATTTGACATAGTAAATGCTAATGGATATCGGGTCGCTTAATAAATACCATACATATGTACGTACTCGTACAATACGTACAATGTATACACACTACTATAAAGTAAACTACACACTTTCTTCCAATGAGCTTTTCTGGTTAATTGTTAGTTTCAATGTAAATCTACATACGTAATATTGTACGCCCTTAGCTTGATTTTCTTCTTTCCAGTCAATCGATCAGGTTCTTTTCAAGTGGTTCCATAACGTAAACCTTGATTGTTACGTTGGACAAAACTTGGGTCCTACTTGTCGGTGGTTTTATTTGTCGAAGGAAGACCTACAATAATAGCATAAAATGTCTATTCAAAGTTCCCTCGAATCAATAGATTTATTCCATTAAAACTTGCCTCGAACGAAACTGCTAAGAAAGAACTCTAAGCGAGCCCTTTGTAATTCTTTCGACTTTCGACTTTCGACTTTCGACTTTTGACTTTCGACAGTTTCAACATTGAACAAACGGTCAGAAATCGTTTTGATGAATAAATTGGGGGGACCTGCGCAATACCTCCTTGAATATTCACCTTGAATATTCGCCTTGAAATCACCATCGTAACGCGCTCTAATTGACATTCCAAGAACAATAACATGCTCGTCGAATTCTCGTTTCTCGTAAGAAACAAACAGACTTGGACCCGAAACGTTACTGTGCGCAACTGCGCAGTCACCCAGTGACTAACTCCCAGCAGGCGTGCGTTTACACAAACCGCGGAGGTATGTAGGTAGACTGTCCCCAACGCTTGGATGCCAAATGGAATAATCGCGAACCGCGATTACAGACTACATATACAGAATATGCAGCAACCGCTCGGTTAAAGGCTCCTCCGCCCACATTAAAATGCAAACGTTAAATTAAATTCAAGTTGTGAATAAGCAACGTGTAGCCTTCGAATTGGAGAATATACATGTACGTACAAGTAAAGAAGTGACGTACGAACAAGTTTTGTACGGAATTCGAAGGAAATCGGTGGGCCACGTGTCACTTTACGAGTGCCCGTGACGAGCCACAGCAGGAAATGCATCCTCCTAATTTGTACTTTCCGTGCCAGCTGTTTGCTAGTCTGGTCTAGTCTTGTCTCGTCCGACGATCCGAAATTATTCCCGGCGGATTAATGCGATTTCCTCACGGATCAAAACGGTCCAGCGAGCGTAACGAGCCTTCCGGCTCGATAGTCTGCGAAATGTTTCGCAGATTTTTATTTCCGGGCAATTGGACTTGTGGTTATTCTCGAACGATAGCCAGTGATATCATTATCAAGGAATAAAGGAATTCGATTCGGTCGATCTTTTTTTTTTGTTCGGTTATCCATTCGGCCAAAAGATTCTTCTTCAATAATTTATTCGACTGGCTTAAAAATCGAAGCACGGGGAACAATAGTTATAGATTTGTTGTTACAATAATCTCAAGCAAACTCGGGAATGTCCGTGTTAATCCACCGAGGATCATGATTATCCAGAATCCAGAGGATTAGTGCGAGCATTCAAAATCTACATCCGCATGTATGATACATTGTATGTACATACATGTATACATAGGACAACTGGCGCGCCGCGCCGTGACGATTAAAGCTCAACGGGAAGATATGAGAGATACGGAGAGAAAAGAAGATGTTTGCAGATCAGATAGCTGCGTTACTCCTGCAAATTACTAACATAAGAGGAGAAAAGAAAAGCAGTGGGTTGGCAGTGGCTTGGCGAGAGCAAAGCCTTGCGATAATGAGAATTCCTGGCCCGCTAAAGCAAGTCTGCGGCACACCCTCCTCAAGGAAAATAACACCGAGCCGCCGTAAAATAGGAAGAAGCCCTTTTCTGTGTAATTAAAGGCTCTCCGCGGTATACTTTAATCTCTCCGCCACAATAATTGTACTGGCCAGAGTCTGCTTATTCTCGAGTCTCTTTCAACTTCCGTTGTATGGGGGGTGGGTCTACCACGCGTTACCGCAGCTCCCAATTTTCATTTTCGAGACTCAATCACTCGAGCTCAATCGAAATGATGTCTATCGTTCCTTAGGTATGTAATCGTGAATATGTAGTTGAAGGTTTTCGTTGAAAAGAACACTTGAAATGTTCCAACTACCTACGTGATCCTTCATTTAAACTAATACTTTTGCAGAGTAATCGGATCCACGTTCTCCGCGGCAAGCATTCGCGACAAAACTTCAAGTTTGCATAGAAAAGTTCGCGAGCGACAGTTTTACTGCGGTTCGACTAAAGACGGCTGGTCTCAAGCAGAAAGTATTATATTTCACCTTAAAAAAGGGCTAGCGTGATATCGCCCACTTTGGCTGTCATGCATAATCTATAGCGTGTATTTACATTGGATTCTCGAGTGCAAGATTTGCTGATCATTTCTCCTTGAATATCGTTCTATGTACATTAAATTATTAAATCTTCCGAGAATAAGAATTCTTCTAATTCTAAAGTAACTAAAGGGTTATATCTATACGTTATACATATGTATACAGCATAGTATAATATGGTACAGTATAGTATGTATGTAAAGGAGCAGTAAAATGTGTCAACGATCCACTCAATATGTTCCTTAGCTTCGACCACGACAATTGCCTTTTGTCTCTGGCACGAAGAAGGGCTCAGCTAAATGTGCCATTGTCGGTTGCACCAACAATTGGGGGATTTCCGTGACAGTGAGGTATCGTTCAATGGTCCCAAAACAAGCAGTAATTGTTTCAGGGCCAATAATGCGATTCCAGTAGATTCGGGGTCATGCTTGGCATTGGATTACCATTCGATTAGAGCAGTTCGGTATTTCGTTTAACTGCAAGGCTAATTGTAAGACACTCGAGCCCGCTGTAATTCACATTACATATTCCTGGAACCCGTTGTCAGACGTCCCAGGAAATCCCAGAAAATCCCAGAAATCGTCCATTCAGCACCCGTCACTGTTAAAATACAATCGATTGCAGATTGAGACTCATAAACATTTCGCCTATCGGCAGTATGCTTGTTATTTTATAAGCGTCGGAGCCCGGTGTCGACTGTATGTATACAATATGTATGGATAGTTGAAAAGCAGAATTAGTAGAGGGTGCGACCGAACGCAGGAAAATTTGATACCTCAATCTATTTTTACGCCGTCTTTCATCATCTTAAAACCACAGGAGCTTTGGAAAAAGAAAGAAAGAAAGAAAAAAAAATGAAAAGACGTTTATTTCTCTTTTAGTGGTTCAATCCTATTGAAAATACGCGACATTCGAATTACCGCGGTACAAAGAATGAAATTAGTGGCAATATTAAATATCCATACACTCTAAAGTCCCTAAACGATATTGCGTAGGTAACGGACGACCATTACGTAACTAGACGAGAAAAAAGCAAGAAGCTCCGTCACGTTGCTTTCAAAACAGCAAGCTGAGATAACCCCTCGCGGTCTTGATTGACAGTCTGGCGGTGCGAACGTGGCGCTTCTAGCTGAATTGAGATTCCCTCCCAATAGTCGAACAGAGCAGCACAAGACTGCCACAAAGTGTTTAAATATACATATACGAGTATACATAGAGTAGTGGTAATAGTGGTGTAGTAATAGCAGTAGTAGTGTATATATAGTCGCGTTTCTGTCCATGCACACAAGTTTGGTATACATATGTATAGGTAGACGGACACACCCGTGCACACGTGTGTACGGCCGTGCAGAGAACACGTATTTTGTCAGGTAGACATCGAGCGGGGCGCGAGGTGAAAATACTGCGAACGTGGAAGGCAATAAGCCAGGAGGTTTGGCAGAAAGACACACTCCGCAGTCGTGGCTCGTTCTTCAAGCGCGGAGCATTAATTCTCTTTTGCGGAGTGTACATCGCCATTCGAGGCACCGCCGCGCCGCGCCGCGCCGCGCCGTCGCATGGCTTGTTCAAACTTTTTCCCAGATAGTCCTTGTCGACAATAGTGACCAGTGGAATTGGGATTGGTGTCAGTAAAGGCGAGGCCCCATGGCTGATACTTCTCCAAGCCTTTCGGAAGATAAGTCATCAATTTCCTTTAATGTCCACCTGTTTACCAACACCACGAGTCTTCCGATCGTTGGGATTTGGGCCAAGAGTGTGCTTGGTTTGCCTGCGATGCGTCGCGTCGCGTCGCGTCGAGTCGCGTCGCGTCGCGTCGCATGGCTTTAGTGCTGGCGAGAGTTGCGTAAGGCTCGCAGAGACAGAATAATGAGAGGTGAACGATTCGATGACAGTGATGAATGCGAAGGGGTTCTTTGTAGAAGGTTGCAATGTGCATAGCTAATTACGCGCCACGTGGCATCAGAGCTTTTTAACGATTTGCCGGAGTGACCTCAGTGCTTTTTAATTAATCTCCATGCGACCTCAGTGGTTTTAATCAATTGTCGCGTGACTCGACTGTTAACGACGTTCCTCCCTCCTCCTGTTGGATTAAATCTGTTGAAAGCTCCATAGAGTCCATAATCGCCGGTGAAGCAAATTTTATTGCATCGTTTTTCTCAACCCCGTAAAAATGAAAGGAAACCTGTTAGACCTTTTACCGGAAGGCCAAGCACTAGGAACTTAGGAACTTTTGACTGTGTATATACACAGGGCACCCTGGATTTCTGGATTATTTATCGCAAAGCTCGTTGCATTACTCGCTAGTTTGGCCATTAATCATTCACACCTTATCCGTGAAATCGTTCACCCCGGCTAAGCCCTGGAAACGGAGCTTAGACAATCGAGATAAATCGGAGCAAGTTTCGCAAACAGGATTTACGAATGTATCTCGAATTTCATCGATTACCAAAAGCACACACGTCAAAAACAGACTTTTCCTTCTTCCTCGACAATAGAGATAGAGCGATGGAGCAGCATTGAGAGGTTCGTTTCTCGCTTGTCGATCTCCAAGACGGTCCGACTTGAACAGAGTGAACGTCTTTTCACTATTTCAATACTAACAATAAACTCGATGGAGAGACTCTTACTTCCCTTTATTGGGTCATTCTATCACCTTTATTCCCGAGGCTTCGGCTCAATCCTATTGGACGTTCGATTTTCACTGTACTGCTCCACTGTACTGCTCGCTTGCAGCAAGTTAAATTTTCACGATGCACCCAGGGTCGCGACCTTCGCCTCAACATGACTTTGCGAGGAAACTTGTAACTCAAGTGAAAAAGGATCTTGCATTGGTTTTGTTCGGCTAATTGGAGATCTTCGTTTCGCGTAGCGTTGCTCAATTTTCTCGGGGAAATACTTGGCAGTGTTTCTGTCGTTTATTCGTATCCCCCATCGTATCCCCCATCGTATCGCCCACGTGCGCTAGGTGTTACATTAATTCGGACGAATGTTGAGCGTGAGCGCAGAGCGGATTGACAAAACGAGTGGAGACTGCGAGGGCGACTGGGGACTTTCGATACAATTTATCCTTCTATCGTAGAAACCGAGTAGTTTCGTGTTGGACCTACCAATAATTATTTTTCACAAGAAATATTATAAGCATTGGAGAGAATAAATTTAATACAGGATCATCAAGGATTGTACGCTAAATGTTCAAGTATCCAATTGAAGTTCCACATTCTCTTTCTACCGTTGATTGGTGCCTCTGCAGTGCTAACGCATTCATTTGATCAAAACGAATAGGACAAAGGGTGAACGCTGTCAGTTCCATTCCGTTATCGCAACCACCCCCGTCCCCGCCCCGCCTCTCCTAACAGATCAAATTCGTCCGAAGAGAAAAAAAGGGGAAATCGAAGCTCGTAATCGGAAGATGTCCCATGGAATGGTCGATTGGCAAGACCAGCAATCCGGCACCGGCGCGACGTTTCGAGAACTGCAAGCAGTTAGCGAGCCAATAAACGGCCGGTTATCTCGGGTTCCCGAATCACGGCTCTTGGAAAGAAGCATTGCCGTGGTTTGGCAGGGTGCTTATCGGCTCTCATTGCCGCCTTTTCGGATTCCCTCTCGACACGTGCTGCCGAAGCGTTAACCGATGTTCGAGGCTTTAGAGTCCCATTCTTGGAATCGGACAAATGACGACTTGGATTTCGATTTCGACTTTGATTTCGATTTCGATTTCGATTTCGATTTCGATTTCGCCGGTTGATATGATAACAGTGTTATTCGACTAGGGTGACCACACGAATGTCATTGACATTGGCCGCCTAAATTTTACAATTTTTAAGACTTTCGAGTTTAACGCACAATGTACATGCACAAAGTAGAAGGATGGCAAGGGCGCAAGTAAATAGATACGCGACCAAAGATTCCTTAGGCAGGAAGTAGAGCCATCTATAAATCGCGAGCACGTTCGAAAATGGAAATTTATGCGGCATTCGCGAGCCACGGATATTTCACGGAATTCCTTCGATCGATGTCTGGCTAAACAGATGTGCGCGCAGCCAGCGGTTTCGCATAAATTTGCCAAGGCCAGAGCCTCGCTTCGGAGGGGACTATTCTAGAAATTAGATATTAGATGGTTGCCCGTGGACTTGAAGAGTGCACGCTTCTGCTCCCTCCCTTTTGACGAGCGGGACATTTATCTCTGTAAAGCAGATTCCCGAGCAAAGGAGGGGCGGCCAACATTGTAAATGTACTTGAAGCGTACTACGTATTACATATTATTATTAGATTCTGGACCAACTGAACTTTTGCGGAGAATGTTTTAGCGGCAAGATCATAGCTTGCGGTCTAACAACGTGCGATTCGCGTATATTTTTCGAAGAATTTAAGCACTCGACGATAGCTTGTAAATTGAGTCGTGATTCTCGAATATAAAAGTATTTTGAAATTTCCCGATTAAGAAATCCCATCTTTAAATGCCACTTAAACTTAAATCGAAAGTGGCGAGATGACAAACGATTCATGATGTGTAATTCAGGAGAGTAGATTTTTGCAGAAAAACGTAATGAGTGTAATGGCCATCGCACTTACAATTAGTACTTGTGAATTCTTACCTCATTGTCAGTCGAGATAATTTCTCATGTTCGTAGTTTGGGACTATTAACCCCCTTGTTAGAGGAAAGTCTTCAACTATCCAAAAATCCCTCAAGACTCGAGCCCGAAGTTTCTTTGCTAGGCGAACTTTAATAATCCATCGGTGTCCAATTTTCCTGTTCTATTCGTGAGCCTGATGATAGAGAGAGAGAGAGAGAGAGACGGTTTAACAGTCTCACCGGATGAAATTATCCTCCGCGGCGTAACCGAGTTTCCATTAATCATGACTGTTTCTGCAAAGAGCGAAAAGAGCCAGAAACCTGGGTCCAAAGTGGTCGTGTCTGCGTGCCTGCGTGCCTACCTGCCCTATATCGTACATCGTACGTATGTTCTTGTATTTCTCATTGTCAGTTGGGTGTTAGGTGGAAAGTCCATTCCAGTTAGAGTCGAGGCTGCGCGAGGTAGCACTGGTAGCAGGCCGCTGCGCCGCGCCGCATCCGGAATAGTTGAGAATGGTTTATTTTCGCCTGCGGCCTGGCAGGCCGGCTGCAAGTGAAAATAAACATGTCAATTTGACCGTTTCGTACTTGAATATCTTTTCGAGTGGTTGGAGAAAGGAGATTATTTTCACGTGCCCGAGTGAAAGTTTCACCTGTAGCGGAAGATCGCCATGAGCATCGAAATGCTCTCTTCGCTATTAAGATCAGACGAATCAAAGTCTCTGACAATGAGCGATTCGTTAATTGGTCATTAGTCATTACGCTTGGAAAATTCATCCGCTTGTGCCTAAGAACGCGTGAGTTTCGGGTTAGCCACGTGGCTCCCTTGAACAAAACGCCGGTAATCAAACGCCGGTAATCAAACGCCGCGGCGGGAGAAAAGGGAGCCCCTTGGTTAGTGACTTTAACGTGAGTTTAACGCGGCTTTAGCCTGACTTTAACTGCACTCGTATTGGAACTTTTCCCGCTATTCTCCGCGTTCACAATTGAAATGTCCTACAGCCTCGTGGAAACATTTCGGGAAAAATGTGGAAACAAACGTGGTCGTGCTGGCAGAAATAGAACGAAGCGACTGCGAAAACGAATCGAACACTATGTTGAGAGGCTGCGTGTCACTCTTGGCGCAATTGTTCGGCGTGGGCCGACCATTTACGAAAGCGACACAATGTTATAATCCGGATGCAGATATGCAACGTTTCGACTCGATACCCCCCATACCCCTGTAGGCAAAGGGACCGCACCGCACGCCACTCCGAATCTCCTGGCAATGAGAATTCGAAACTCTCAAGCCGGTGCTACAATATCTATTATGTACAATACAATATTGTAGATTGTAGATTGGACACGCGAAAGAATCGGCCAGGATATGGATGGAACGCTTGAAATGATGCTTGGAGGAAAACCTCTTAAATGACAATGCTTAAGTAGGTCCTCTTAATCCCATTTGACCAACTACAAGAGTGATTAAGCTGGCACTAATCTTGCGCAATCCTTGATTCTTAAGCATTCATTTACCGTTGAATAGTAGCCGAGAAATTTTCAGATCTCTCAAGTTTCTAATGCTTTCCAATGGTTCGATGAAAATGTCCAGTATGTTTGTGTTATATTGCCACATTCGCCAATATCTTCCGAAAAATATGATTTTTTGTCAGTTTTAACAAATATTATACAAATTATATTTCTCTTGGCTGCCTGTTGTTCCGGTGCATTGTTCCTTTACTTTGCCATCCATACCCACTCCACCACATACCACATACATACGTACGTACATGTATAACAATGAACCTATCTCATTGTTGGCGGTTCAGTGACAGTGGCTTGACAGTCTTCATTGTCGTATGCATCGGTTTAATGGGCGCGATGTAATAGCACACATACGCGAATCCGAAAAATATGTTTGCGAAAATGGCAAATATTAATGCAAGTTGAGCTTCAATTTCAATTATCCTGTATTGTGCAGTATTACTCAATGTATGTATCTTCTGCGATCGCGCTTCTGCCCTCGCGTCGTATCTCCGCTGGTAACGAATGTTATTTTGCGGTTTCCATTACGAGTTCTTCCATTACTGAGGATACCGTTTTACATACATTACATTGCGCAGTTAAATAGGGTAAATTTTGGAAGGTCTATGCATCGACCTCTCGCGAAAGTAGACTGTGCATACCAGGCTGTGCATGCATTTCAGCAAGTTTGCCGCAGTGGAATCTCCTCCTTAAGGTCTGACAAGGTTATTGAAGCGGGTGGTATAATGCATAGTCGAAAGTCTAAAGCAGCCGCACCTTATCTGACAATGAGCATACGCTCGCTGGATAATTATGTACTTTCTCGCACAAAGTGTGGAAACGTCCTTTCGTAGTTGGTATGCCGAGGTTTCGTTACACTTGGCTGGATCTTCGATCCTTTATTATACCTATTACTTATTACGCTATACATACTACACTAGTACTTTTGATTGTCCGTAACAAGATTCGCTGCATTAATTTACTCTGAAGCAACGGGAGAAATACAGTTGATCGAAGCTGCTTCTCAAAACCCTTCTTAGGAGATAATTAAGAAAAGTCCTTGAATGATCAAATGGATTAGACGGCGAGACATTTGAAACATTTGTTACGTTGGAATTGGAATTGGAATGGGAATGGGAATGGGAATGGGAATGGGAATGATTTTATAGTATTTCACTTGGTATTATAATTCCCTTGGTAGTGTTAATGTGATTACTCAAAGGAACCTGCTTTCCCCCAAAGTGAGTAAAGCGCGTAAAGCGAGTAAAGCGAGTAATGTGAGCAAAGTGAGGAAAATGAATTAGTTGAGGGTTGAGAAAAGCAGCGCAAACATTGCTTAAAGGCGTGTCACGCGTTCTCCTCTCGAACCGGGAGTTAACCAAGTTAATGTCAGTCGACATTAGTCGCGGTGCGGTGGTAGCCCCGAGCAAGTCCTGTCGTTCGATCAAGCTCCCGAAACATCCTGTTCATTTGCCAAAGAAAATTAATGGCTCTCCGACGAGCGTTGTTCGATCAATTTCACGGATATCCGTGCCCCGTCAAGTCTGATACGAGTAACAGCCGCTAAATTATTCTACGATTAGTAAATTTGCCATTGTTCAATTTAGGAAATTTAACAACTGTCTTACTATTCTGTACTGCAGCAACGATGACAGTAGCATCGGATAGTGAGAGAAGAAAGTAATGAGTTGCGATTAATCTTTACCATCCATGGTTTGATTATCCAATCGATTTAGCAAAATTCTCCCAGACTAGTAAACGATGGACGACGGAAAAAAGTGAGAGTATTTGGGTCGCATCTTTAATACATAGTAGGTGGAGCCATTGGCAAAAAAGCGGCGCATCCAGCAAGCTCATCCAGCAAGCTCATCCAGCAAGCTCATCAAACTTGCGGCATCAGTATCGTTGGCTAGCTACGAAACGAAGCATCATTAATTTTCCGTTTGACGTGCAATTTGCCGCGTTTGCGCGCTTTGCCTCGTCCATCTTCCTTTCGAATCGACGCGGCACAGCGCGACGTTTTGCGAATTGTGTTTCGAACCTCTCAATCTAGAATCTGCACAACATCGATCTCCTTTTCTTTAATTTAATACGTTCGTCACTGGTGACGTAGTCCTGCGTCGTTCTGCCGAATGAGAAATGTCCTTTAGCCAAGTTTGCCCAGGGAATTTTTCCCAAATTTTCAAAAGTGAATTTTATCACGCGAGTGCGAACAAGGCAAAGGCGAGAATAAGGTGGTGGAAGTTTCGAAAACTCTATGAAAACGAATAGAGTCGAGTTTCGATGAAATGGGTGAGGGTAATACACATTCGTCTTGAGGATTCAAGTCGAGGGCACGAAAAATTGAAAACTTATTTTTCGGAAGCTTCCCTCTCGTATAAATTGTGTCTCAAGTCTCAAGTCTCAAGTCTAAAGTCGAAAGGATAACTTCTCTGCTATTTCCTAACTAAACTAAACCAATTCCACGGAGTTTTGTAATAT
Source organism: Trypoxylon attenuatum (assembly GCA_963989405.1). Taxonomy (NCBI): domain Eukaryota; kingdom Metazoa; phylum Arthropoda; class Insecta; order Hymenoptera; family Crabronidae; genus Trypoxylon; species Trypoxylon attenuatum. The sequence goes on from OZ022491.1 coordinate 125,582, forward strand.
AATAATGGAAAATGAATAATTATAGGAAGTGAGATTACAACATTAGCGGTCGCAGTCTTCTGGGATTATTTTTCTTCGAAGCTTTCACTGGAACTTTTGTTCCCGTTTTTAAGACTGGATGGAGCAGTAGCGTTCCCCAGAGCTCGCGCTGAGTTGGCCTGGTTTATTAAACTATTTGGAGAATCTCTGGATTGCGAAAGAATTTAGGTTAGCGTTTGCAAACCTTTCTTTAGAAGGAAATTTAGCAAGTTCCACGAGAATGAGGTACGTTTTGCGCGAGATGTTGATCGAGATTCCACGCTCTCGTTTTGCGATGCGTCCTCGAAGAACTGTCATAAAAATGTTTTACAACGCCATTCTCAAGAACATTGGTAATGGCGAGACTTGATTTCTTAATTTCATTCGGGTATAATGAAAAATTGGATTTAGTTCCGTTTCGATTGGCTTTGATTCAATTAGCAACGTCGATTACTACAAGGAAAGGCGGATCTCTCGATCTGCATTTGCGCGTAGCCTTCGAAATACTCTATACCCGAGATTGCTGCCTTCAACGTAATTCTCAGTGCTGAAAGGAATCGAAAATAAAGAGTTGGAAAAAATTGGCAGAAATAGGAGATTCTGTCTGTAGATCAAGTTCCGTGCATGTTGGTTGGTGTATACTGTACATGTGTATGTATATCGATATACAGTAATTATTCCCAAGAGTATCACTTGCACGATACTCGTCGTTAATCGGATCCTTTATTAACTCTACTACCCAACTATTTACATTGTATGTGTCTAACTACATTGTGTAAAATAGAGTATGAGCAACCATAGTTGTCCGTTTAATGGTGTGCGCACGTTTGTGTGTTTTAATCCGATGGTATAAATTTCACACACTCACACACACACACACACACACCTACACCGAGAAGCAAGCGAATGAGAATATATATTCTCTTATTGAATATCGGATAAGATCGATGAGGCGGTTGATACGGACAGACACTGACAATATGACACTCCGTGTACAAGTGTAGCAATCAATTAGTAGCATGAGAGTGATAATTAGTAATGGTGACCGTCAGCTCGCTCCTCCTCTCACCTATTGTATGTACTTGCCAGCAAGCGGACTCGTGACCCGCATGCCAACATTCGCTTCTGCATCATACAATAGATAGTGTCTGATCGATTAATTGAAATCGCCCCATGCTCTTCCCAGGCCCGGCTCGCCATGAGTTTTTGTTTCGTTTCGATTTTCTACAAGAACAAATCGTTTGTGCCATGAGAAGCTTTCTTCTTTAGGAAGAAGCAATCTTTAATACTACATACTGCGGTTTTTGTTTGAGCTCATAAAATGAACCTGGATAATGGAGTGGCGAGTTCATGTCGAACGTAGCTGAATCTCGCCGCGGCCAAAAGAGAATGCCTAACCGAGATTGTGTTGGTTCTCTCCACAGGATTTAACGTACGCGGAGGGTGGCCACAACTGGCGCAGCATCATTTTCTCCCTGCTGGTCATTGGGTTCGTTATCGCCGGCATCGTCACGGCCATTTACCTTCTTGGGTGAGGATTTCCTCCTTCCTTTTGCTTCCCTCTCTGCTATCTCTCTGCACCCGCACGAATAGAATACTACAATATTTTCATGAAATTGGGCTCGAACCCTTCTAATAATTTTCTGTAAAAACGTCAATCTCGGAAAATTGAGCGTGAAGCTTATTTTTACCATAATATGCATACTAACAATAAGAAAAATGATTTGACGCTTTTAATTTTTTATTCGGTAATTGATAGAACGACGACAATTTCCAGATACGTTGACGAGTTACTTTACTGGAGTGGCAGGCGTCTCACGCTCGACGAGTGCCTTCGCGATGACCTAACGCCTCACAGGTTACCACCGACCTGGGTCGCCCACGACAAGTTCGTCTACCAAGCGGACGATGGGTCTCTCACCCTCCTCGACACCAGCAACAATTCCGTCTCGCTTCTCGTCTCTAATCACACCCTTGTGAGTATGTGGCCGCTGCTTGGCGAGCGTAACACAGACCTCGTGGAGACCGGTGCCCAGCGAGAACCAATATGTCTGAAAGTTGGCAACTTGGCCTTTTTTTCTTATTTCGATTCGAGCGCACCAGTGCTGGTTGGATAGGTGAATTATTAGGGACAGAACAAGTTGACGGCGCTTTATCTTTTGCTCAGCTTCATCTAACTATTTTTACTTACTTTATTGCATAATACAGGTTCCTTGCTTCCTTGCTTTGGAAGACAGTTGTGCTTTTGCGAGTGGCTCTGTTGTATATGTATCGATAAAGTCTAACGCAAAGCTCCATACGTTAATTCAAATGGAATCGAATTCGACTGCACCGTGCATTCTAATTTTCTCCTACTTGTAATAAAAAGCTCATTAAGATTGGGCGCAACCGTCTTTGAATTAATTACGGGCGGGATCCGTTTGGAAATTGGGCCCTGATCAGACTTTGATAGTTGTGGCTTCCTGAGCCACCTGATTCCTGATTCAATCAACATTGCTAATTGCCTAATTTTCCCGGATCCCGTTCATACGCCTATTATCTATCTTGCATGTTGGCTGTTAATCTCAAGACAACTTATTTGTATTATTTGTATTAATTTAATAATTTCTTCTTATTTATTGTCCACCTATTCGATGGACCAATTTGTTTTTTTGTCAAATTAATCTCGAGTGACGATATTCAAAACTGACAATGAGTTTCTTTTTTGCCCCCAATTTCCAATTCCCAATTCCCATTCCTTCTCGTTGGATCGTTAAGTTGATTTTTCTTTACGCGACAGTGATTGTTTCGTAATTATAGTATTTTGTAATGCGCTAATCCACAATATAATATAATATACATTGTGTGTTGTATGTTGTATTAATGAATTTACGGAATTTAGGATAACGACGCTAGTCGAGGAATCAGCATTATTTTTCTTTTGCTGGCTTGTTCTTTTCTCTCTTCGCTTCTTTAACCTTGTCGTGGACCCGTGGTCCGCAGCATAAAGACGCAGTAACTTGTAGCAAGAAGAACCCAGCAATGCGAGGAGCATTAACAGGAATAACAACCAGTTTCCAGAATCAATAGTCTTGCAACTGTTGTGAGACAAGGCGCACGGTGTGGCGGGTGGGCACATTCGTGTCGTAAGGATTCCAGACTATCAGAGTGGCTAACCCTGTTGCTAGCTATAAAACAAAGGGAGCACCACACCATACGTGTACGGTGTACGGTGTACGGTGTACGGTGTACATATAATGGAGAGTTTTGGTATGCCTCCGTTTATTCGAGATGCTTACCTCCCTGTTTCGAGGCTATTGGATTTCCTGCCCGAGTTTGGGTCCAGGAACGCGCAGTGTCGCGCCTTTGGTCCCAAATTGCCAGAACTTCCGGCGATTTCACACCCCACAGACTCGACTATCCGACTATTGATTCGCGGCCAGGATTAGAAACTCCAACAAAAGTCTCTTAGTCCAGGGTCCAGGGATAGTCGAATGGGATTATGCATTAAATGCATTGAAAGGTCACAGAAGGAAGTGCTTACATTTTTTTTTACAAATTCTTTTATAATTGGCAGATAAGAATCATTGACCGACTCGCTTAACACCGAGCTTGACACGACTCTTTGATTAATGTCCCAAATTTGCTGATATCGAATGATTAATTGAGCACGATAAGAACTTATCACGGTAAGGGGCATCATAATTTGTCAATGCTCGAGATTCTAATGAGGAAGTTCCATAATAAGTCATTTAAGAGCATGATCCTCTTTCGGAAGGATAAATACGTAACCAGAACTCTTACTTATGGAATAGTCTATTTAGTTTCGGTCTTCCCGATTGGCTTCGGCGAAATCCGATTATTCTTTGTCCGTTGAGTATCCTCGAGTTATCAACAATTATCGTTGAGTCAACAGCCAAGTAAGCCCGTTTCCAATCCATACACATAAATAGGTACTGTACATGTGTACGAGAAGATACGGGGCGGCGGTGCGCGGCGGTGCGCGGCGCGGCTACCACTAACGATAAATCGAGTGGTCTCGCGTCATTCGCAATTCTCTTGCGAATTCCCTCTTTCGAGTACTTTCTTCGGAGTGCTGCTCTTTCTCTCGGGCAACAAATCTGCCAAGCAAACTCACCCCAAAAGCTGCCGAGCAAAAATCGCGGGAATGCAGTAACTCTTGGAAAGAAAAGTTCGACAAACAGAGAGCCGGATGAAATCGTGTTACCCTCGAAGACGTTGTTTGTTGGCACGCGAGAAAGCCGAGTAAACAAATCAGGTAAACGCACTGGAAGTGAAATCCCATCGGTTCGCGAACGAACGCATCGATCACGTTATGCAAACGATGGAAGAGGATCGAACGAAATTCGTGAGCCGTGCTCAAATTAAAAGTGGGACAGCCACGTGTCTGGCTTGTGCGGCTGGTTAATCTTGAACTACTTGCCGTCGAACCTCCGATTTCGAGTTAATTTTGATTTATCCGCGAGACGAGTCGTGGGTCAAGTATTCCGATAATAATTGGAGCAATAACTCGTAGTGACATTGCCTTCGGTACAGGAGATCAGGTATCGAACGAAAAGTTGACAATTTTGTAGTAATCGATAAGGCAATAAGGCGATGAGCAGTAGAGAAACTGTTTGAAAACTCGAGAACTGGTGGTAAACATCCGCACAATGGACAACTAAATGTCTGCGAGAGATATTCGCCTGCAGCAGAACCCGAGCCAATTCAATTACGATAATTAGGTGGCTCCACGCAAGCTCGAAATGACACGTGACGCTGCGCACTGTTACTTCGCAGTGGCACGCGTCATCGTTGCAACCGATACATACACAGTGTACAGTGCTATCTACCGGCTAACCATTTTAATTTATAATCTTATGCTATTTTGTATTTGGCAAATCGTTGGAACCGAAATGACGGCGGTACTACTGGTGATGTGTACTACTCTCGTGGAATAAAATCTCTGTTGAAAAATAGCAAAAGATGAAAAGCCCATCAAAGGCCCACACTTGGCCTTCTTCCCAAAGGGGAATTAATCTCCTAGAGAGACAGAGGAAAGCAGTCAAAGAACAGTCAAAGAACAGTCAAAGAACAGTCTTACGGAAGACTGCACAGTGATTGATCTGAGAAAGCGGGCTCGTTCTGTCCATGGACCGCTTCCAAACCCTTTTAGCATACTTTACTGAGCTCCTAGGCTACGAGTTCCGAGAATTGGAGAGATGTTTATTGCGGAAAGAGTCTGATTAAAATGTCTCTCCATCAGAATAATGAATTTTGTGTAGGGAACTGACAAATTTCTTCGACTCGATCGAAATTTTTCACGTTACGAGTTACTAGAGACAATGTGTGGCAATAGCGGCATTGCAAAAACAAGCCTTACTTTCGTCCTCAGGGTTTTTCTCACAAACAGTACAGTGCTTTTAGGAATATTCAAGTTCTATCTGCGTTAAGCGCACAGCCCTATGGATAAGAGTACATTGCAGAAAATTGCAGACTTGCATAATAGAAAACAATAACGCGTGTCCCGTATAATGTATTCCTACTTTGATAACGAATGAGCTTAGTGTTGCGCGATCTAGTTCTTGGCACGAGTGCTACCAAATTTCCATAGCCATGCAATTTTGATTAAGTTTCCTTGTAGACGATGCAGGCGAGGGATTTGTGCCGAGGATACGTAATATATGGGAAATGAGAGATGGGTGAATGCCCCCCTTATTAGGCTACTTTGAAATTTCAAGTTGCACCTTCAGCACGTACTATTCTACGTATACTAACTAATTGTGGAGTTTAAGCTTTTACATATTGAGTTTATTCGAGTGTTAATTTTATCAATCGTTATAATTTATTGAGTTGTCAAGGAAATTATTTCAACTAACTCTGGTCGGGATCGTACTTTGCCTGGTATGCCGTATGTATGTACATCTACCGATGTTCGTTTCAGAGGCAACTGAACGTCCAGGGCTACCAGTGCAGTGCGGACTTGCGCTACGTCCTGTTCAAGCACAATGTCAAGCCGGTAAGTAGCGTAGATAGATCGACGTGTTTCATTTTTCGACAAGGATCCATTCTTCGATTCTTGTTTTCACGAGTCGTTTCAATATCGCGATTGATGGGACCATCCCAGTTGGCATTAGATTGTCTGACGACCCAGTTAACGCGATTTATGACCGTTACCAGGCTGCCCTGCCGTCGCGTCGCGTCGCGTCGCGCCACGCCGTACACCTTCGCTCGATTATTAATTCAGTTTGCCGACGATGCTGGACGATACATCAATCTCTGCGGACGATAAATGCAGGTTGACGGACAGTGTGCCATTAGATGGATTCCGATAGCTCTTTATCAGCCCCGGAATATTGCATTTTCAAAGTTGGAAGTTATCGACAAGTTAAATATGATAAAAATCGCACACTTAAAAGTTACTCACGAAATTGTATAGAATTTTGCTGGTTGAATTTTAAGTTTCACGCGATCGCAATGATACGCGTTGTTCCACTGACAATGAATTCCAGTCTCTTGTGGACTTGTTTCGTAGAGAACGCAATCTTGTCTGGGTTATCGTTACTCTCATGAAACATTTCCTGAGCAAACGACTAAATTCCAATAGTAGTACACTGTATTGCTCTTGGTGTAATTTGTCGCCGAGCTGACGAAAAAAATCAATTTGCGTAACGTTGCATGCCGATTCTAACTTTTCCAGTGTGTAATTCGAGGTTTCTGCTTTTGCAGGTATACAGGAACACGTTCACTGCATTTTACACGGTGTATGATGTCACGAACGAGTAAGTGTAGCTTGAAGGAAATTGACGAGTTAACGCGATTCGGCCAGTTCTGGCATACATATGATGTATGTCGATGTTAATTGTTAGCTTTATAGTTTTGAGTTTGAAATATGATGAATTAGAACTAATGAAAGAAGAGAGGTAACGGCGAGCAATAAACCAGATTGAATATCCTAGCCACCATACGCCGCTGCGCCTACACACCTCGCGACGTCTCCAGCAGACGAGGTTGCAGTACGCAGCGTGGGTGGGCAACAGTACGGGTATTCTCATGATATCGGAGAACGATATCTACTTGCGGGTGGCACCCTCAGCGACCGAGGACGCCAGGCTCACGGACACAGGTGTGCCAGGTGTAATTTTTAACGGTGTGCCTGATTGGCTCTACCAAGAAGAGGTTTTACCCCAGCCTGAAGCAACCTGGCCCAGTCCAGACGGAACCCACTTGCTCTTTGCGACCTTCAACGACACCAGGGTGACTGCTCTCCAGTTTCCTTGGTTCAGCACTCAGCCTGGCCAAGAGGCAGCCAGTCCAAGTCCCATTTGGACGACTAGAAAAGGATCGTTTCCTCCCTCCAGATCTATTAGGTATCCTACCCCTGGCACGCCCAATCCTGAAGTCGATCTTTGGGTGATTGAGCTAACCAACACTAGCAGTATTGCGAGTGGCGCTGCCGCTGCCACTGCCACTGCCACTGGCAATGCCACTGGCAATGCCACTACTAGCAACTCTTCCGCGGCCTTTAGGACGAGGCTGAAACCGCCTCCTACTTTGGATGGGCTGTAAGTACCTTAAGGATTGCAAAAGAAAGATTGCAATAAATTGCTCACGACAATCTCAATAGAAATCCACCAAAGATATTCTATCCCAGAAGAGCGAAGAATCTATTATAAGCCACTGCGTAGAGTCTAGAGTCGAGTACCCATGAGTTACCTTCCCCAGGGAGTACTACCTGATCTCAGCCGGCTGGGTGGGCGAAGACGCGTCACAAATCGCGGTGGTGTGGATGACCCGAGCTCAGAATCTCTCGGTAGTGTCAGCCTGTCGCGGACCCCTTTGGGAGTGCGAGGAGACCCATTCGGAACGCGCCCCTGAGGGTCAGTGGCTCGATGCTCAGCCCCATCCCTTATTCGCACCCGATGGCGATAGTTTTTTACTGCTGGCTTCGGTACAAGAGGGCGACAAGGAACACTTTACGCACATCAAACATGTCACCCTCACGCAGCAGAGAATTGCGGTTCTCTCACACGGTCGCTATGAGGTCAGTTGGATAGACTAGCGTAGACTATCTTTAGTGCGTTCATGAGGAAATGGTCGAGCAGACTCTCTTGTCTCTTTGACGGTTTGCGAAATCTTGACCCAAGCAGAATGGGCTGATTATAACAAGTATGCTAATGTTGCGCTAATGCAGAGGATGAGGCGGCAGCAACTATCAGCGTGATTTATGTTGACGTTGCTCGCGCTCGTGAAAGTGGGTCGAATATACATGTATATACTCGAATAGTTGGAGGTTTCCCGAATAATTAGACCGGTAGACCGGGGAAAGGGGTTTTAACATTCCGATCCGGTTCCCAACACGTACTACGTTTTCCACCCAAAATTTTCGCTAAACGTATTTTTCGTTGTGTCTCTGCTATTGGCAGGTCAGCGAAATTCTGGCATGGGACACAAAAGCCCATTTAGTTTACTACTTGGGTACCAGGGAGAAGAGGCCAGGCCAAAAGCATCTGTACGTGGTACGCGATCCCACTACGGATGACCCACGACGACTCGAACCTTTGTGCGTTACTTGCGACCTCGGTGAAGTGTTGTGGAGCAGCAGGTGCGGATTACTCGATACCGATAGTAATCGTTAAATGAGTAGCGCGATTCAATTCTAAATACATATGGCGCCTTTCGTTAAAAATTCTTTATTCCAATAACGATACGACTGGTCTCGTGCTTTACCGATGGTTTCTAGATTTTATTACACCAACTGCACGCATTTTGGTGCATCGGTGAGTCCGCCGATCGAAGATGAGACGGTAGGCTACTACGTCCTGCACTGCGAAGGGCCTGGTCTTCCCTTAGCCGGGGTCCACATGATGACAACGCACAAAATGATTCGGGTGCTGTACGACACGCGAATCGCCAAGGCGGACAAACTGTCGCAGCTGGCGTTGCCAACCAGGAGAAGCTTCGAGGTACATCATACTTTCTTCGCTCCTTCCTAAAAGCAAATTGAGCACTCGATATTATAGAAGGCGCAATAAAATCTACAGTGGATAATTCAATGAAACGTTGTTGCAGGTGCCCTTGCCACAAGGCTGGAAAGCTCAGGTACAGCTTCTGCTGCCTCCCTCGTGGCGCGAGGAACTCAGGGACGCGGCATTTCCAGTTCTGGTCGAGGTGAATGGTCGTCCAGGAAGCGAGGCAGTGACCGACCGTTTCAAGATCGACTGGGGCACTTATATGTCCAGTCACAACGATGTAGTCTACGTGAGACTGGACGTACGAGGAGCCAGGGGTCAGGGCAAGAAAGATCTCTTTAGGAGAATCGGAGGCGTAGAGGTGCAAGATCAGCTGACAGTGTTGAGGTACTTGCTCAAGACGCTGAAATACCTCGACGTGACGAGGGTTGGTGTCTGGGGCTGGGGGTACGGGGGTTATGTCACCGCAATGGTGATGGGAAGCCAGGAGAACGTCTTCAAGTGTGGAGTCGCTGTCAATCCGATCGCTGACTGGCTCTATTACAGTAAGTTCTCTCTTCGATTCCTCTAGCATGGAATCACGGTCTTTTATTGGATGTAGCAGAAAATATCTCGCGCATTGTGTCATGCAGATTCGGCTTTCACGGAGCGCGTTCTCGGCGCCCCAGCAGAAAACTACAAAGGGTACGTAGAAGCTGACTTGACGCAGCGAGCCCGGTTGGTACCGAGCCACAGCCTTTACCTCATTCACGGACTGGCTGATCTCACCGCACCTTACACTCACGGCGTTGCCTTTGCAAAGGCTCTCTCCGAAGCAGGAGTCATCTTTAGGTATCAGGTACTGATGAAAAATTCATCGACCAACATCTAGCACGATCCAGAAAATTCTTAAAACATTTGACAAAAATGTATTTTCATTACAACTTATACATACATGCCTTGTATATACATGTAGAAAAAGGCAGTATCGATAAAACAGGTGGCACCGTTTATTACTTTTCAGAGCTACGCGGACGAAGACCACGAATTAACCGGCGTGCTGGAGCACGCCTATCGGTCGATGGAGGACTTCCTCGCCGAGTGCCTCGCCCTGGACGCCTCCTAGTGCCTCAAGCCAGCTGTTTCCACATTGTTCTTAGTGCACCCATCTCCAATTCGCCTGACACATCCGGACTGGACGTCGGAGCTGACGGGAGTCACGCTTGTGATTTCGAGGGCTGCGCCAGGCCTCCCCTTACTCACAGAACGGCCAAGGATACACAATCGGCTCTGGGTCGGATATCGAAACTGACGCCGATGAGGCCAAGAGAAGGATTAGATCAGGAATGGATCGCAAAGCAGAGAGTGGCGCAACCCGAGGATCCCTATGGAACCAGTTGCGCCGCGCCGCGCCGCCCCGCACCTCATCGATCGAAAATGCTAATCTCCACGGAGGAGGGTGGAGGACGAAGGCGGCGGAGAAAAGTGCTGACGCGAGACGATCGAACACTGGTAGCGTTTGTACGAGTAATCCTATGTACTATAGATTGTGTATCAGTACGCCTGTATCCGCTTGTGGATTCCTATTTGCTACGGAGAGCTTAAACATTTCTCTCTCTCTTTATCTCTTTCTCTCCCCCCCCCCCCCCCCCCCCCTCCCCAACCACCGCCACTCTCTCACACCCACCCCCTCTTTGCTCCCCCTTCCCCTCCCGCCTACTTTCTAACTATATTCCTATCTCTTTATGGTCGAGTCAAGTTCTAGTTAGGCATTCTCGATATATGGTACCTAGGTAGACGAAAGAAAGTCAGTGCAGGTGGCTGGCTTGCCGAGAGCTTGCAAGCTTCCGATCGACAAATTCAATCTCCGCAATTATTGCCCCGTGGGTAAAAGTGCAATTTAGCTAGACGAAGAAATATGAGGAAAATCTCGTGAGAATCGGGATTTTCCATTTTCGCGACAAGAGAAAGAGAATTGGGAGATATATCGAGCTTACTGCGAGCACACGAGCTCGCGAATCGCGCTGCCAATGGGTTGTTTAGAGGTTCGGTTGGACGAGCGGGGGCTACTTGGCACGGGTATTAGCTTATCGGGGGCCTGCAAGCTCGCCAATCACGTTTTTTATATCAAAATCTCTCGGACTTGTAGACGAACGAGTGCTTGCACTTGAAAATAAGTAAGAGGTTGTTAAGAGCACTCGAGAACACGCAACACCGTAAGAAAGTATCGAGCTTATCGAGGACTTGCAAGCTCAATTCTCTCTTTCTCGCAGGACCATATGCGAGGTGTTGGTCTCACATTACTCCCGAGGATCTAGTCTAATGAGCTTGCAGGCTCGCGGGCGCACCATTTCTTCTAGTTGCAATGGTGGCCATTTAAATTATTCTGCTGATATATACATGGTATATATCATTGAAAACATTTGTGTTAGTTCCTTTTAACCAACGTGCATTTATCGCTCCGATGAGTCAGACTGAAATGAGATTGGCGTAACGACGCGTACATACCATTGAGTATCGTGCGAGCATTTCGACCATTGATTTGTTCAATCGAATTGATCGAAGAACTTGTTTTTAACCGAATGAATAATATCGCTTCATATCAATCGATTCGATAGATGTTAATTAGTGAGATTGCAAGAATTCAAGTGGCCAGCACTGTGTACGTCACTGGTGCCTCCTCGTGTTCAAGGAACGAGAAAGAGTATCTGCTCGTAGAGGAAGAAACTCATCGCGAGCTAGAGTTCAAGTCGTTCTTAGAACTGGAGGAATCGATGAGAACGCAACGCCTAATGCTAAGTTTCGTGTTGTACAGGTTGGCATATAGTCTATTGTATGTACGATAATGTTGTCCTTTCCGAGACTTGGAAGCGTGATCAGGACTGTTTCGAAAGAGGATTATAGGGTTTATGGGTATCCAGCCGTGATCCGAGTTAACGCGACGTGGTCGAATTGACAGGTATGAGAATACGTCAAGAGGAAGCCAATTGTTCCGACCCAGACTCTTTCGGATGTCCGATTAGGAGGGTGTACTTTGAACCACTGTCAATCGTTCTCTCAAGATCCCTCCACCAACAAGGATTTTTACCAAACGCGCATCAAATTGAGTATTGATTCGAAGTAAAACGAATAAATAGGCGGATCAATTCGAGTACGTACATCGACGAAGCGTAATGTCGACGTAGGGAAGGGAGCTCTGTAGGAATATCGCCAGTCGAAAGGTACACCCGTTCCGTTGATCCTTCGATTCTTGGATATTTGTACGTGGTACATGTATATACGATACACCACCCGTGGCAAGGTCTTCTTGTTGGGCGTTCGTTGATACTTTGTATTAGCCGATAAGCTGTACGATAATGAGCGCGCCAAGACGTGAGCAGCTGCTAGGATTATGTTCACGGACTACGTATGGTTGATCCTAGAGTCTAGAGATACGCGTATTCAAACCTCGTCGGGGGGCAAGAGACTTTAACAGCCGTGTCGTCTACGTTCTCGGTCAATCGGTTAGCCAAAATTATTGCTCTACAATAATTGTACAAGGGAAGATGAAGGTTCAATTTCAATTGTTTTCCTGCCTTTTTTTTATAAACCGGTTTAAGAGTGTCCGAATTAGAGCTATTGTAGATACCGATAGACATCGTGACCGTTGATCGAGAAAGGGGCGGATAGAAGCCCGAACGATGAGAGTCGCACGTCGCCATACACGCTGCCTTGTCCAGCAGCCCTTAAATGCCGACAATCAAGGCTAGTGCAACTAATCAAACGATAATAAATAGCGAGCGGAAAGGAGTACTACTACCTAATATTATTGATAAACGCCACAGGAGAATAGTGCGAAGATGAGAGATATATTCGTATGGCTATTATCATATTTGAGGAAGTCACTTATTACGATCACTCGGGAAAGTATCTGACTCGTTAGCTCATTTCATCGTTACTAATTTCGACAAATCGGACTTGGCACTGAAGGAAAGTAAATCTAATTTGGAATAATAGTATGTATTGGAGGGGTCGAGGGGTCGAGGGGTCGTTTTAAGTGCCTTCTGCCGGTTAATTACAACTAGTATTCTCAATTATTCGATATATCACTGTTATTTGGTGTTCTCGCGGATTCTGACGGATTCTCACCGGGAAAGGGGCTCGTTGCGTGGTCGGAATTAGATGTGAGTGATCGTTAAACCGAAATTATATGCTTGATGTCGATCGTAGAAAAAGTACAAAGTTGTTAACGCTGGATGAAGAAATCATAGTGGAGAATAAGCTTGATGATTTAGAGAAATAATTTCATATTCTTTTTTATAATTTTCTGAGTGAAAAGACAATTGATCGAAGGAACCAATTGACAATGAGTATGCATGCACTTTCGTGCGCACATGATTCCTTCATCTGGTGGCGAGCCTTCGGTGTCGCCTAAGAACGTCGCTTCAACTATGTTCGCGTCAACTCGTTCAACCGACGCGACGATCGCGGTGTGTCGTCCTCAATGTTATACATAAAATAATAAGATATGTACGTTTCGTGAAAAGTATGAATCCTCGTGCGCATGCGAGACTAGGAGAGATCAGGGAAACCACCAGAGATACCAAAAAGATACCGAAGAACGTTGTCAGAATTTCTACCTATCGACTTTGGTACTATTGTAGTGCGATATTCTGCAATATCTTGGTATTTGATTTACTTTGCTCCAAATGGAACTAGATTGAAAATTGAAATCGATCAGGCTGAATCTTTGATTACTTTCTTACCAACTTCTTTTGACATATCAGTGAATTCGTTTGTGACACTAGTTAGTTACTGTGTAGTCGGAAAGCCTAAGAATCCTGAAACGTCATGGAAAGATGCGATGTAGATGCATGTAAGAGACTGTGTGCAATTGTACGTGTGTGAGAGTCGAATTGCGAGCAAGACGGGGTACATAGTGAAATAGGTAATCGGTTCAATTACTCGACTGTACGGCAGCCACGCAGCATGCGACCCGGCAAGCCCCAACGAGGCAAAGCCACGGTAAAAGCTCGAGAAACTTTCGATAGGGCAGCATAAGGGTATCTATTAGCTTTTGGTAACGTATTATCGCCGCTAGGCTAACCAAAGACGATTCAATTGAACGCCATGGTAAAAGCGACAGCAAAGCCACGCGAGCACACGCGCAAACACGCAGATTAATCACACAGGTATTCGGCTATGTGTAGGCGCATGGTCCGTGCGGATAGCTACTTCCGCTACTTTCGCTACTTTCGCTACTTCCGCTATTTCCGCTACTTCCAAGAAACAACAGCTATTCCGTTCCAAAGATTGGACCCTAGACCCAAGCGAATGATATTACATAAATCCTTTTCGATCAAACATTTCTTTACCAAATTAATCATTTCTCCTCACGTTGCACTGTATTTCCACTGTATTTCGTGTTACATCTGGTTGAAGGATACGATTAACTGCAAGACTTGTCGTAAGCTATCTATTCACCGGGGAGAAAGGGTTGAAAGTCCAATCGTTGAAATTGATAATCAGCGGCAATCGACATAGAATTAACTTATACGAGTTTGAGCAGTTACGACGAATGACTTGTTGTTAGCGTTTTATAAGAAGGAATTCCTGAAGAAGCCGCACGGACCTCGAGCAGCAGCAGTATCCGCGAAATTGGCTCGAAATTTCTTAAGTCACTCGATCACGATTCTAATTGTGCATCCTATCTCCTTATGAGTATTGTATCAAGAGGTTAAATGTTAGCGTTCCGACGACGTTCTGTTTCGAGTTGTTACTATACTTGTATACTTATTGTATAGGAAGCGTTTTGCGGCAACATTGCCAATGAGCCTATTTGTTTCGGGGCCCCGGACGAGGACAGGTCCAGTCCAGGTTCCGGTTTCGATGTCCGCCTGTTTCGCGGATATTCGCCATGTTATACTCCACTTAACACCCACGAGATAATCATGTTACTACGAGAAAGCTCTGCGTTTTTTTAATATCAGCGGGACTCGGCCCGGGCTACGGGCGGACAAAAAGTGTTTTCAATAAACTGTTACATTATCTGAACTGTGCCGTTCTTCTTCACTCTCATTCTCCCCGCGCGCAATTTAACGTAGCGACTTGACAGGAAACAAACGAACTCTCGTTACTTACCCGTTACTCGTTTCACTGACAATGCTTGCGGATAACGCAGATATTAGTCCTCGACGTATCTATAATCCCAAAATTGTGCAATTGAAATCGGATCGAACCGAAGATTAACCAAGTAATGAGCATGAACAATTGTTTTCTTTTTTTTTGTTTTTTTTCTCTTCTCTCATCATCTCCTTCTCCAGAATAATGGAATCCTCGCGGGTAAAGAGAAGACGAAAATTTCGCAAGATGAAAAAGTACATTGAAATGGAGTCAACTAAATCCGTGCGCAATGCAATTAAATCAGAATTATTGTACAAGGATGACGTCTCTCTTTCGCGATCCTCCTCGACCAGCAGCGTCGTTTGCTTGGGATTCTTCCAGAAGACTATAGAATCAGTGGATCTGTGCGACAGCGGCGACGACGACACGACGAACGATGATGGAGAAGATAAAAAAAGTATCCAGAAATAGGTTATAATCTTGATCATAGTATTGTTCCATTTTGTATGATTCCACGTAGTACATTCGACAATTTTTACAACAATTGTATTCTGACAGAGTCCAAAGGGCGAGGGCGATTCTTAAATTAGGGTCATGTACGTCAATTCGTCAATTGATATTGACGAAGATTGAAATGTTAAATTGTAGAGATGTAGATGTAGTACAGTGAGATTTGAAAAGTCTAATATTGTAATAAACGATATTGTTACTATGCATACATAATACGATAAGACTTGTACGAGGGAAATCGATACGGTCAACTTGGAACTTTGTACCTTCGTTCGGTATTATCCGTTATTGGTAGGTCAATCCTATGCTCTGGAATTCCTTCCATCCTGTAAATCTTCGGTTGTTAATTTATTATTGATCTTTTTCTCGTGATGCACCGTGTGACTAGTCCTTTAATGTTAAAGCCAGTTTCACATTTGACAATTAGTCGCAACTGCTCATTGACATAATGAGCGTTTTTCGTCCATTTTCGTCTTCTTTCGCCGGGTTGAATGGGGTTGAACCCCGCGTTTTTCCTCGCTCTGTTTCGGCTTGCCGTTGAGCCACTTTACTCGCGAACTTATTCTCTCGCTTGTCAAAGAAGCTAGAAACGTGTATAACTAAAGTATAATTAAACGCGAGGATTACTGCCTATAGCTATTTTTCTGTCCATTGATCAGTGATTCCATAGTCTATGTACGCTGTTTCGCAATTAACAACAGAAAGGAACAATGTAAATCGTGTTCGGTTGGTCGAAAGATTTACAGGCTTCCTTTGTTGGCCCATTTTCTCTTGGAAACTAAAGACGAAGCCAACTCTAGCTAAACTCACAATTAGTAGGAGTTTCTCGAGGGACTATAATTTTCCCTATTACCAAGAAAAGCGTGTCCGGTATTTGAATACCTCGAAAATGTGCCTTGTAATGCAGGATATCCACTGTATGTGTCTGTATATTCAAGTGCAAGCTTGATTTGCAAGACAAAGCAATAAAGCATCCTTATCGATGATTTGAGCAAATTGGAACCTAGAAATAGAAAAGTAAGTGAAAGTGAAAGTGAAAGTGAAAGTGTTGAAAATGAAGCGTTCGAAATGAAGAAAAGCGTTGTTCTTGGTTCTCGGTTCTCGGTTCTCGGCTTCTCTCTGCGAGGAGAGTGAAGCAGAGGTTGACCAAGGGGCGACCGCCAGGCGAATCCCGAGCAGGCTCATCCCCACCAACCACTGCGTACCGTACCAACAATCCCCTGGAGTTGAGCCGAGCGCGGCTCCAGTTGCAGTTCGAACCACGAGGAGAACACAGCCTTGCACGTGTTTCCACACACAGAGGGATACAACGATCCTCGGCCATGAGACCAGCCTCGGAAGCATGCAGGTTGGTCACTGTATTGTTGCTCTCCCTTTACCTCCACTCTTGATAGAGATGGGTTGTCCCAATCGACTCGCCTGGACTAGGTTAATGGAGCATTAACGCCATGGTGCCGTGCTGTCTGAACGATACACGGGAATTTCTTTCACTCGTATAATTAAGTACACATGTTGTACCTCGCATCGCATTCTAATCATTCATCTTTTCATCGTTAGAAATATTTCTTAACTTACAATTAGTAGAAGCGTTCGTACGTGGTTCGGTGAGGAGAACTACGAGATTGCAAGGGTGGTTTTCTTCAATATCTTGCTTTATACTATATTTAGAGTGTCGTAGAATTTTTCATATTTATACATATGTATGTGTATATGTGTATATTCCCACCATCCATTTCTTTCTTTCTTGAGATTCAGGGAACACTATAATGTTTTCCATTAGATTAGAAAATATGCAACGCGATATGGACCCCATCCGATATTCACAAGAACAAGAACTGAGCGATGTAGATATTCGTCCCCATCAAGGTTTCCCTCGCAAATTCAGCATCAAATGGAATATAAAACGAACCGTTACGGCTTGAAAAAAAAATTCTTTGCGAAGTGGTACTTCTAATGTTACACGCTTGCCTCCCTTGGACCATTTTTCTTCACACGAGACTCATTCGACACACGTACTATTTTATGTCGGAGACATTTCAGAATTGGAATTCGAAGCGAAGCCTAAATCATTGCTGACCATTCGGCTTTCGACTTACGATTACTGTTATACAGACGAGTTTATTCTTCCCGCGCACCCTTAACGCCCACTTGGCTATGTATTAAGATCGACACATTAAGAACTCGAATCAAATTTGAGAACCAGATCTCTTTAACGATACATTGCTGCAGCTGAAAGCGAATTTCTTCTTCTGCTTCGTCTTCCTTTTGTACAGTGTACCATCTAAATTCTAAGGTTTGGCAAATTTCCAATTTCCAATTTTCAAATTCCAAATTAAGGTGCATATTCTGCTCGGGATGTAAGATCTGGAGTTGCCAAAGAATTCTCATCCCAGCAGCTACTGTGTAGACGTATGGACAGTGTAACGTCGCCGGGTAGTTCGCAGGTTCTTATGTTTGCACTTATAGCGTTTACTTGAGACGGCGCGGCGCGACGAGACGTAAGATCGGGCGTAAGGCCGCCCTGCTTTGGGCCCTGCGTATAATCCTAAATAACAAAGAGAGACAACAACTAAAGTATTATAAAAGCAACACATACGACAACTATTATTATTAGTTTGATCCAGAGGAATTAGTTTGCCGCGGTAGTCCTACCGAAGCCACTTTGGAGGATGTTCTTCACAAGATGGCCCCGTTTCAAGCAAGAACACAGTTAATCGAAATTTGATTAAACGAATCTAGAATCTAGACTATCTAGAGTATCAGAGGCGGATATTTTTCCTGTCCCTAGGATGCCTAGGACTCGATGTGGCTCGTCATCGTTGCATTTTGAGTAGTAAACTGTAGAGAGTGTGGAGGATCGTAACGAGTTGTGTATATTAGGGGTGGCAACAGGCCGGTAAACAATGGGACGTTGTTAACTAGGCCGAGAGATCTTCCAAGTATGTAGTAAATGTAGTTCCTCGATTCCTGTAACTCTTACCTTGCAGTGACACTGCAATCAAGCTGGCAGCGATATTTCACTGACATTGATCTCGCGCGTACTCCGAGGAAACTTTTCTACTGCCGTAGTAAGCTATTTCTGTTGCAACGAGCTAGCGAATATTACAATAATTTCCGTGGTGTCGCCCAAGATCTTGTTGCGTCGCGTCTTTATTGCTAATATAAAATCGTTCGAGCCTCATATCGAGGAATCGATAGAGCAGAAACCGCGCTCACCGCTGTGTCGGTATTTTGGTGAAAAATTGCTTGGAACGCGAGAGTCATTTTTTGAGGAGATGTTGATAGACTTGGCAGGTAGAGTAGTTGTCGCATCGATATCGAATTGCTGATCGTGTGCTCGAAATTAAAAACTGGTTTGCTGGATGTTTCATGTGGCAGAGATTGTTCTTCTAATAATAGATTGTAGAAAAACTAGCAAGCTTTCCACGAATAATCGTAGATCATGAACCTCGCAATAGCAAAACACCAAAAACACCGTCCCATCATCAATCACGAGCATTAATTCTTTATGCAGGGGCAATGCAGAAAAAAAATTCTCAACTGATAGATTATCCAATTTCGAGGCTGATCGTTGATTCGAGGAGAAAATGTCTGCAAAATATTATATTATTGATGTATTATGCCAAGAGGCGTCAGGTCGTCGGGTCGTCGGGTCGTCGGGTCGTCGGGTCGTCAGGCGGTCAGGTGTGCCAAAGTTCGAAGTAACACAATCTCCAGCCATCTTTTCTTTTCATCGACCGTGTAGTGTCAAGGCCATCTCAACCAACCACGAGTCACGGTCACGAACAGTGTGCCACCCTTGCTTTGCCATCCCATACTCTGACAATGAATCCTTTGTCTAACGTCGCGTCGTTCTTGTTAGCTACCTTACCTTACCTTTTAATATGTCAAAATTATCCAAACGTGTCGGTGATCCATTTATCGGGTCTATTAATAATGGCTGTGCAGGGAACCGATGACACAGCGAGTGTTTTATAATGAGCTTGCAGCTCGTAGAAATAAAGAGACAGCTTTCCTAGGAAAATGACAAGGGTGAAAGAGCATTCAAGACAAAGGGTAGCGTGTGACGCGTTACTGATCAATCAATCAAATTAGTTACTTATGGGCTGCAAAATTCCCAACGAAAAAGGGAGCAATATTTTGATCCAATAATAATGTGATGGAATCGTGCTGAACCGGAAGATGCTAGAGTGCTCGTGTGAGCCCGGCTACAGCTACATCCGACAGTCAGATGTGCATCGTACGTAAGTGAGATTCAGGAGGACATTTGGCAGCGTGGTGCATTCTGAAGCGGTTACCGATAACGACCAGATGGTCACCAATGGTGAATGCAATGTCATTGATACCTCTGATTCTGTGTGGTAAACTGTTGCGTGTAAGACCACTTTCTCCATAAAATTCACTCGATAAAATGATCATTTTTACTATAGGATACTAAATGACGTTTATTTAGTAGCGTTACCACTAAACCCATAAAACACACACTAGACGTAACTTGTCGAAAAGAATAAACATTTTGGAGATGTGAATTATTAATTAATTCCAATTCTCATTAAAATCTCCATGCTTCGAAAGGGCGTCTGCTGGCTCCAGGTTGCTTCGCCTCTATCGATTCGCGTCGCTGCTGGCAACTACAACTGTGGCTGGATTTTTTTCCAGGCACCGAACCGTTTAACGCTTAACTCTTTGACGGCAGCGAAGAAGAATTTGGAAGAATTTGGAAGAATTTGGAATAATTCTATTTGCTAGCTTTCCGGATCCACTCCGCTTACTATTTGGCAATTCTGTCAGGACATTGGGGGTCGCGTTACGTTGCTGGTCGAGATAGGGAATTTCGCGATGTGGCTGCTCCAATCTCTGCGGCAGCTCCTATTCCTATTACCGCTGTAGAGGCCCCACAATTCGAGGTTTCATTTAATCCGACCTCGTAAAACTGATTCCTCTGTTGGCTCGATATTACTTTCCCTCGTTAGCGCGAGCTTCGTTAGCGCGAGCCTCGCTGCGGGTGGGCTGAAAGGTAATTTAGGAATTTCGCTCGAAATCAAACCAAATCAAACCTAAATAAAGTCTAAATGAACCTGTCATTTGGCTTAGTTGTGAGATTTTTATTGGCTCCAATGCCAATGCAGGATCTGCGTCCTTATACTCTGCGAATCCGTCAACCGCATTGCGGCGTGGCTTGCGGAACGCAGCAGCCGCTTGGCCAACCGCGATCGTTGAGACACATCGAAATTCTTACGTGAGAACCCCCGGCACCGCACCGCGGCGGCGTCGCGTCGTTCGAATCTGCCAAATGAGCGCCGGGAAATGGGTAGAATTCAATTCTAGGTTTATAGGTAATTTTCAAAGGACTGTCCAAAGTTGTTTCCGAATGTCTGTAACAGAAGCCACTGAGAGACCTGGGCCGGTTGTGCCTGGGCGGTGGGGGTGAGGGCGGAGGACCAGCAGGCCAAAGCAGCGGGACAATCGTAGCAGCAGTTTGCGCGCAAGAAGCTCGCACAGGATTACCTCTGCTTCAAGTGTGGCCCAGCGATTCGCCCCGAGGTGAGCCTTCCGAAGGACAGCAACAGGCTTTTCTTTTCCCCCCCGACACTCAAGAAAATGTCAATGACAGTGGAATCGAGTCCATACAGGTAAAATACGTCATCACTCATTAAAGTCAACTATGCGCCCATGATCCATGTATGTAGATGGATTCGGGTGACAATTGGTACGGATCAAGGTTGATCGTAGTTTAATGGGGGTTAATGGTGGTACTTGCAATTAATGAGGGTGGGGCACACACAAAAACTATCGAGTGAATCTCGATCGTTCGCCAGTAGAATTAATCTTGTCGAAAGGCATCTCCATCGCCGTGTGGTGCAGCGAGCAGCAGCCCAGCAACTACTCCCCAGCAATCCAGGCGCGCTAGTTTGCTGCATCCGGATCATGCGAGGTTGCAGCTGCACCACTTGCATCACCACAACCATCAGAATTCCGGGACGAAAAGTCCTCCCGATAGAAGCTCGATCGAGGAGGAACCACCACTTCCGCCACTTGCACCACTTTCGCCACTTTCGCCACTCTCGCCACTTCCGCCAAGTCCCTCCAGTTCGACCACCAGTAGCTTAAGATCAATGCCCAGCTCAGCCGTGGTGTCGATGCACTCTCAAGAGAGAAGACGCAGTAGCAGGTAAAACTTTATTGGGTTACAATGATCCATCTGACAATGAGAATCACTAACGTTTCGTCCGGTGGCTAAATACAAGTTGCTCAACTACATACAAGAACTACCATAATGAGGCGAACTGCCCAAGACTTGAGACTTTTCCGCCCGGAATACCGATTGAAAGCTTGCGAGCGAGCGATGCTTGTGTGCGAGCTGTGCTGAAATTCATTCATTTCATTGATTTTGACGCGCATTGCTATGCAGCTCACGTATACATACATGTATTATTATACGAAAACAAAACGGAACAGGAGTCTCGGTAATCCTTCCGCAGTGATTTCATTAGTACCGAAAATAAAAGATATTTCCTCGGGAACATACTGCCCCAATTCTTGAAACTTGTCACAATGAAAGATTCGAAACTGTTGGCTCGAACCTCTCGTAGAGATACCTTTCGACAAGAATCACCGGACACTTTGGAACCTGCCTTTATACCATGGGTTATTTATTTTCGAATAATAAAAACGCTTCTAGCTGCAATTCGCGTCAACCTCTATCTTTGAGGCAGCGGGATTTCGTTTCCTCGTGTGTCAGTGGTGCACCAGAAATAATTCTGACGATGGATTCTGACGATGGATTCTGACGATGGATTCTGACGATGGATTCTGACGTAGGTCTCGTTCGTTCTTGAGCAGTGTCAAGGCGACAGGGCGAGACCCTGGCACCATGTACGCGAGTATGTACTTGTACTAAGAGGCACGAGCACTCATCCTCAAGAGCCCGTGATGCAACTTTTACTTCGAGCTTCCGCAAATTATCACTGAACAAGATAATCACATTTCAACCTCTTTCTTTTCACAAATATCTTACAAGAAAGTTGGACAAATTGTTGTTCCTACAAATTAATAGCTACGTGAGAGACAATAGGGGCCACCATCCAAGGATGGCGAAAGAACCCACGAGCCGAATTATTTGAAATCCAGGATTCGCCGGGAGGCGAATTGCTCAAGTGAAAATGAAACTGGGTCTCGAGCCGTCGCGTCGATCGATCCAATGTCGAGGTTGAACCTGTTCGGCCTTCTGATTGTGAGTTTTGATGGTCAGTCAAGACCATCCACGTGCTTTCAAAGCCGAGCGACTTTCAAGGCTAGCCCTTAATCGACGAGGTTCGAGTAAGGGTTTAATCGTGTGTTTGTCCATTTTTAAAAACATATTTATTTAAGCTTCGCACGAATGTTTCACATATCAATAACATAGCGATCATTACCGAACACAAAGTCTTATTATGATATATTATTATGAATGATCAATTATCAATTATAACAAACATGATTTTAATTAACATGGTTTGATTGGTTATCGGTTTTACCTTGTTTACACATGCCATATTGCTTGAGCACACATGTATATGTACATACATATACATGTACATCCCTTCGAGAGCGTCACTTGCCAGCCTGACCTTTTATTTTACTTCGGCTCCCGAATGGGCTTCGGTTCTCGAATGGAAATATACAATCTGCAAAGTAGGTGCATCGCAATTGCGAAAAGAAAAATCTTTGAAACTCCAGTGCCAATAGAATTAATCAACACCTGTTAGGTGCTAGGTAATTGTACGATTAGAAAAGGAGATCGTGTTTTGAAACGGGCGTTAGAGAAGCCTTCGCGTCTTACAAATGGAAATTATACTCTATGTATACATACATACATACATACATACGTACCATGTAACAGTTGATCTAGCTTGAGAAGCTAATGAAAAAATTCCATTTTTCAAACAATATTGCTACCACTTGTGCGCAATGGCCGTCACCTTGACTCGGATAATTATATAGATCTGAAATTTCTGTTGTCATCGGCTGCAGTAGTGCAAACTGATGGCGAATAAGAATCAAAATCAATTCCAAGGTAAATATCGACCAGCCACGTTACTTGCCAACACGATCGATTGGCTTGAACACACCTAAACCGGAACACTAGCAACGAACTACATACGTATGTATTGTGACGAAGCGCTTGTTGACCCGCTCCGTCACTGCCCACCTCCGCGGAATCTGACCGCGCACGCCGGACCGGGGGGAGCTCGCGTTCCGAAGGGCCAAGCACGCGCACCGACGAATAAACAATATTAACCCCTTTTCGCTCTGTTGTATTTAAGTCACAGGTAAACCCGGTGGTGTCGGCCGGATTGATCACCCGGTCGACACCCCGATAGACCACGGCCGACGATCAGCTGGATACACTAAGAGTCGCAGAGCAGCCACCAGGGAAAGCAGCACAACCCGAGGGATCGAGGCCGCAGAATCAATCACCAAAATAGGACAGGACCCACCACCTGTCGGCCGCCGGGGGACCTCTCTAGCGCAACCACCCCAATTCTAGGCGGCGTCACTAGCGGCATGGGCCCGCGTCTCCGACCGCGTGCTAACCTGCGACACTCGACTTCCGGCGTGCGTAGTGATCAGTCACATTTGCGTTTGAATAGTATTTCTTCTTTCTGACCTTGAGATAGATTGAGTTGGTGGCTTAGAGATCCGATTAGAGTCCCTCGGCCGCGTTCAGTGTACTTTGGCGGTGATTTTCGGCCGTGTGGAACGTGACCAAGGAGCTGTGTAGCAGGTTAGCAGGTGGGCGGAGACGGTAAGTGGCGCATTTCTTCCTTCTTGCGTTTCTTTGGTGTGCGTGCGATCGTTGTGGGGTCTCGGTGCGGTTCGGTGCAGTGCTTGGGAGAGAATTTCTTGGTGGTCAACGGGTGCTAGGGTCCTGGGGGGGAACGTACCGGGGAAACAAAGTCGCAGTGCTAGAGCGACGGCTTCGAGGGGGGGCCCCGGCCCTCGGAGGCCTCATCGGGTACAGGCCACAGCTGAATTAGGACCACCAAGGAATTCTCGCCCAGAAAGACGTGTGTAAACTCCCCGGTACCAGTCGAGTCTTTTGTTAGGAGCGTGCGGCCGCGTTAACGGCGTGTATTGGCGAGCGGCCGGTGATTGGCCGCGAGGAACACGCGACGAGCGAGCGGCTCTGTGATTGGCCGCGAGGAACAGGCGACGAGCGAGCGGCTCTGTGATTGGCCGCGGATCAAGATTCGAACCAAGACGGGATTCTCGAGCGGAAATCGGCGACCGGCCTCGGCGGCCATCTTGTGAACCAGTGCGACTGGCCACTTCTTATGAAATAAATTCGTTTACTCGTTCTTTCTGTTCAATTTGCTTCTTTCGCGGTTATTTCTCGTTGTGTTCTTTGCATGCGTGATTTTCAGGATAAAACATTGCACTCGGCCGTTGTCACCGTACTGCGGCGGCCGAGCCAGACTGCGCTTTCCCTCGGGCTCAGCCTGGACCCAAACGACCTAGACCGGAGTTAGCCGTGCCGGATGAGACGAGCCTGTTTTCCGTCCGCGATTCGATCCACCATCCTAGCTCGCACCTTCATAGATAAATAGTGGTCCTTTCGGGGGCCTGGCGCCCAACCGCGGGTTAGGCGAATCGCGGGGGAAAGCAGCGAGGAGCGAACACCGAGCCTCTCTTTTGCGGACGATTTCGGCCGCGTGGGCGGGTACGGCCGGCGGCGCGCGCGGATCGTCGTCGCAGTATGTAGAATGGAAAAAAGACCATCTCTCTTTTCGTTTCTCTCGATGGCCGACGGAGCCGTCCTTTTCGGAGCCACCGCCCCGGGAGAACCTCTTTCGCTCGATTTAGCGTGTCTGCCTGTCTGCGTGGCTGCTTTTGTTATTATCCGAGCAACCTGCACGGGGACTCTTATCGCGAGTTTGGGGACATTGTTTTCGGAGCGCACGATAGAGTCTGCGAGTCTACGCGTGTATAGCGGCCATCTCGTTCGCGTGTCAAGTTTTCTCCACTACCCCTGTGAAATATGGACATGACGGGGCATGATGGGGCTTGGTACGAGTTTCGTGGAAAATCTAACAAGTAAATCCTAGGCAATTTTGTTGGCCACTGCTACTACAAGATAATAGAATTATTACTTATCGTTACCATTGAAATGAACTTGCTGGTTCCTTTAGACGATAATCTCCAAACTGACCCTTTCTCTTTTCAGATACAGCATGTTTGACAATTTCGATTTGGAGTACGCTCCACTGCGAGGCGCAGCACGCGGTTCCGTGGGTCTTTACTCGCTTTCGGAGTCCTTGCAGAAGCTTAGCTTCACTCAGAGTTTAGCTTTTCCGGCGTTAGCCCGTGGTCTTGCCTCGAAACAGAGCGTTCCTGCGAGAAGACCCCAACAGCATACCGAGAGTGGACTCAACGCCTTTGCCAAGGTGGTCACCGCTCTAGTGTTAATGTTGGTGAGCATATTAGTGTTTGGAGTGGTGTACAAGTTCGCTAGGACGTGAGGTTGGCTGCTGGTGCCCGACCGACCACCCGGTCAAAGTGACCAGGACCTTCAACGATTGGGTGCCAGCGAATCTTTTGGCCAAACTGGATGACGAACTGAAAACTGAACACTCAACTCCTATTCAAGCGTGATGGCTGGGTTTCGAATTTGATTTCGGGTCTTTTGTGCAAATTACGCTTTCCCGGTGGTATTTGTGTTGTGCTTAAGAACTGAAAGATTCGAAGCTTAGAGCGTTGCCATTTTGGGATAGTTTAAGATAATCTTCTTCAGTTAAGAATTATGAAGAAAGTTAATTATTTGAAATGTCGATAGAGAAATATACAGTAGATGCGCTATTCTTCGGTAGTTCTATAGTATCAAACTACATACATGTACATGTACGATACGATACGATCGCCGAAAAAAGTTTGAGCAATCTTTTATATTCGTCCCGCGTCGTATAATGTAAAAGAAAGTCTACTCTCCGGATACAAGATGATCAATCTTATTTTTACATTCAGCTTTGGGTCAAGGGCTAAGGTATGTAATCTGTATTCCAAAAGTTGATCTGCTTTAGTTAATTCTATAATAATTGTAAGCGTACTTTAATCAAGACCATCGTACTAGGTAACAATCTACGAATCAACGTCCCGATAAGGCACTCGAACGTATAGTTATTGCGCCATTATCCTATTCAATAACTCGTAATAATTTAGATTTTATTTTTCGAATCAAGCTCTACATACACTCTGTACATTGTACGATATAATATATTAATAATATAATACTATCTTTGACCTAAAATGCCGAGTCCGATTCTAAGCGATAACTGTGGCAAATGAGTTAGTGAAATGCGAAGCGTCGAAAAATCCAAATTGAAATGGAATTATAAAATAGCGGCGCTATGCGCACATGTACACGTATGTATGTACATATCTATCGTAAAGTGATTGGGTACTAAAATGATTACAGTGCTTCTTAAGATTTTTCTAGGTAAAATTTTTTTACTCCGTTGGTGCCGAATTAATAGTTGAACTAATTTTCAGAGTGTCCGGAACACGATATGCACTTGTGTATCATTCGAATGGGACGAAATGCTATTGAGAAAACAGAAGGGGGAAGTTTGTGCCACGAAGCTTGCGAGACTTTGCAAGGGAACCTATCTTATTTGCCGGGTGAAAGTAGATCCCGCCGAGCTCTCGAATCGAACGGACGAGTTTGTGCTCGCACATTAATCACGCGACAACGCGACCCTTCGAGTGCTTTGCGGGAATCGCCTTGACAATCACCTCCCACTTACCTACGGTTCAATTAAATTACGATCAATTTTCCAATTTAATTCGAAAGTAATCGCAATTTATCCCCTTGAACCCGTAGTGACGTCCTTGAGATTCTATTCCTCCATTCCTTAGAATTCTACTTGAAGGAACCTTGTCTCAATAATTTTTATTCGTTCCTCCAGAACTAAAAATCAAATCGAACATGGAGATTTGATTATTTATTACTCCGGTTTCATGGGAGAAATTGCTGTTATTCTCGAATTCTTATATCGTAAGTGTACCATAATATGGACTGTGTAATAGTTGAAATGACCGCGTCGAATTCAACTCTAAAACTCTCCAATCTTGTTTGTGAAATCGGAAGCGAGCTTGTCGGGCTTCGTCTCTACTCACACTATGCTTTAATCCGCTTCCAAAAATCCCTGGGATAAGCAAACCCGATTATAGCCGACTACTCGAAATGCACATTCGCGAATCTGCTTTCGAATCTGCTTTCGAATCTGCTTTCGAATCTGCTTTCGAATCTGCTTGCGAATCTTCCAAAAGTGTGATAAAGGTAATCGACAAGCGAACGTTTCTGGTCTCACTCTAAAAAGGCTGTATGGCAGTGAGTACGCCAGAAAAAAAAGTGCTTTCTTTACTGCGCGTTTATCTATACAGTATGTGTATACGTATGTATGTCTAGATATTTCTCCAGTTTGGAATTCAGAATGCAACCTGTGGGTGTTGGCGCCACGCTGGCGAATCGTTTTCTTTAGAAACGAGTAGGTAGATAGGCACAACACTCTTGTATTGTAAATACATGTACATACAGTGTACATACTCACAATCAGTGGAAAGTTATACAGTTTCATATGTACGTTGCAGTTGTACGTATCTGTACGTAGTATATCTACTTTCGTTACCTCGAACTTGTGCCTTGTGCTGATTGTGAGCGGCGGGATTTCTAAAAGCAACTTCAGAACTGTCACGCTCTTGCAAGCAGTGCACTCTGTCCTTTTTTTCGAAATGCACGCCACCTTGAATGATATTGCATGTGATGTTGCACGTCGAACCTCTAGCGTTTGATCTGTCAAAGTCGATTCAAGTGTTCGATTTGCAATTTCTACACACTGTTCTACTACTTTATTTGACCGACACGTTTTTCAACATTATGTACTTTCGGTTTCACTTTTCGACTTAATTTTTATTGATCCAGCGTTAAGCGAGAAGCGTACAAAGCGACTGAGAGATTTGCTGGTTCATAAGGAATTTCTCTCAACGTAAATAAAATCAAAATCAATCAACAAGATCTTCATTATTTCAATGGGAGGAACATCCCCTTGGTAAACGGTAGTCTTTACGCGTGTCAGTTCCAGTTACTCCAACTGTTAGAGGCAGTTCGTACGCACGCATCTCAATATAGTCATTTCATTGGTTTAAGGGTAAAATTGAAAAAACACGTTACACACTATAGATGCGCGTCACCACTAGTTAAGAACCTCTGCCACCAAATCTCGACTATCGACTTGCTTTCCATTTTCTAATATTTTCCTTGTAAACCGATACTCTGTCTTTGAAAAATAAAAAGAAACGAATAAAATTGTACCACCGTTCGCTCCATCGAATCGAGTTATTTATTGGCATGGTGCCAACAATTTTCTCATCGACTGGAATTAATAATTGAAAGTAGAAAATTCGATTTCGCTCATAGGACAGGAAGGGTAGAAAGGGTCGAACGAATGAAAGTATGCATCGTGATCGGCAAAGTGGCCGTTTATTACTCCGCCTCGCAGCTGTAGCGCGAATAGTCCCTCCGGGATTTATACTTTTTAAAGTTTACAACAAGTGTTCCCGCTTAGAGTCGGCATTGACATCTAGGGTGCTAAGTTATCTACAGTGATATATTCTCCGTTGGAGGACTATACATGCACTCCGCGCGGTTTTTCGATTCCTCGCGATGACTATACACAGTCTGCTATGCCTTACCCTATGTACATACACACGAGATTCACCGCATTTATTGCTACTTTACAAGACACGGGCCTTTCCTTCTCCTGCTTCCTCTCTTGTCTTTTCTTTTCTTTCCTTTCCTTTCCTTCCTCGTCAATTCCTCTCCGCTTTCGCAATTGAGTATGTATTCTCCCAATTGCATTCCTCTCCCTCCCGACCTTTCCTCATACGTCCACTCACACCGACCCACACACATACACACTCCCTCCAATATCGTGTTTCGTTTAAATTCGTCGACTTGCGTGTTACTCGATCGAATGGCGTGGAGAAATTGCAATAAGGGACTGCGCACTTCAACTATACACATACGACTCATAATCGGTATAACTGACAATGAGAGTAGGCGAAACAGGACTTTGGACTTGGAATTAGAAATCTCTTCCGAAGCACAGAAAAAATGAAGAAAACAGCTCGTTCCTCGTAATATGTAATATCTAACATAATACACTTGGCCGCAATAGTTTGTTACCTGGCCGCGAATGTGTATGTGCGCAGGTTCGTAAGCGCATCTGATAGCAATTGGAGATGTGTACCCGATGCTTGGAAAATGTGGATTTTTGTTGGAGCACTCGCTTGCCGGGCTCGAACGAAGGAAAGCTTCTACATACATTTCCAAATTCGTTTGCTATCGACTATTTCTCATTCTTTAGGCCGTTTTAGCTCGTTTTATGTATCGCTGGTCTTTACCGTTGGATTTTGAGTCTGTTCGCATCAGTTCTCGCGGTAGGAGATTAATACACTGCGCATAAGCTTCTTGATCATGATCTACAGGATGAATCCCGAGAGACTAAACGCATCATAGACGTGGGATAATGTACCGGAAATGATAAGAAATCGTTGAACATTCTGGCATCTCTCTATTCGTTGCATATTCTTGCTAATCTTGTACGAGCGGTTGCAAATCCCAGAAACATTACTTCTCAATGCTGGATAGAGAAATCTCTACGTATGTATATATCTCAATGTGTGTTGTCTCTCGCGAGTCACTCGCTACATTATTAGTTATCGTGAATATCGATCGGTACTTTCTGTCCAATTGTAACATTTCTCGGTTCAGTAGCATGGGGTAGATTTGCTACACGATATTTGTGCGCTAAACTCAACTTTGGAAACTACTACGTCTACAACTGCCACTTTCTGCGAAATTTCTTCGATGGAAAATATAAATATAAATATAAATATAAATATAAATATAAATATAAATATAAATATAAATATAAATATAAATACAAATACAAATACAAATGTAAATATAAATATAAATATAAATATAAATATAAATATAAATATAAATATAAATATAAATATAAATATAAATATAAATATAAATATAAATATAATATAAATATGATATCTCTCTTAAAGAAATTTGTGCTGAGAAACCTTAAACTAAGTCGGTGGCGTTCGTTTAAGATTAAACTATCCTTAAAAAAATGATTTATTACGAACACTCGAGTATCATAACCGAATTCCATAAGTTTCAGTCGCACCACTCGACACCTCAATTGTCCGTGTAATCGTGCAACCAATTAACACATCCTCAACCCTTGAACAACCCTTGAACTATAAACTCGAATTAGATTTGCGTTATTAAAATTTCCAATAAGAATAAGTCATAAGCGATAACATTGTGACGCTTCCTTTGTCGTAGTCAGAACCCTAATTTTCTTCTAAATTATATAACATTAATATTAACCGCATACTAATGTGTACTATGAATATAATAATAATAATAATAGAATGTGCGTCGGAAATGTTAAAAGGGTTCGCTTTATCTCTGTGCGTTGAACGTTCTCACGCTCATTGTCAGTCACGATTCTTGACTCTAATAAAGCCGATGGAAAACGTAGAAAAATAAAGGAATACCGAGGAGTTATCTTACACACTGTTTCAGACTTGTGCTTATATGTACTCCTAGGATGAATGAGATCGAAATTAGGTGAAAGTCGTAGAAAGAAAACCTGTTCGGATCGACGAATCATGGACGAATCGTTGGATCAAACTCAACTCTAGTAGTAAGTCTAGTATCACTTTCTTAGGATAAACTCGATCTCGAGTACTTATCGTGAATTAGGGTATCGATCATAAACATTTCTAGAAGACGAGACGCGTTGTGTGTCTCGATATCTGATTATTATAGTCACTGTCTGCATTTCGGTTTCTGTTATATTCAACTACGTAATGTGCATTGAATCATCTAAATTTTACCCTTCCGAAAATTATTCAATCTTAAACCCGCCCATTTTAATCTCGATAGACTGAGAATTCTGATTTGCCATTTATCATAAATCGAAACGAGCAGTGCTACTTGTTTGCAACATCCACCAGAGAACATAAATTGCAATTGAAATTGGTGAGCCCGTTTGTAAGAAGTTGCTCTTGGAGCACAATTAAATATTGCTTTGTATTTAACAGTATGGTGATAGTTGATTCTCAAATTGATTATTTTATGTACAGATTTTAAATTAAGGCTGAAGTTACATACGTGAGTAAATCGTAGTTGTAGAAACCTGCTAGTAGCTTAAAGTAACTTCGATCAGTGTAAATAAGATGTATCTTTAGCAATGCTCTTACGCAGCCACTCTAGTTCCCTCGAACAAAACGTGTTGCACCAAAGGCTTTATCTTGCACCACCCTACTTTCGTCTTATCCTATGTGTTAGAAAGATTTTAGAGGCCCCGACGAAACGTGAAATACACGGCCGAAAGATCTGTGCTCCTCAACTTCATCTAGGTTTTTCCAACAAGAGCAGTCGTCAACTCGCAACTCTCACTGTGCTCTTTGAATTGTTTCATAAATCAAAGATTCCAACTTTGCGCACGCGTCCTTTACAATCTCTTTCGAAACACAACTGTAAAGGAATTTCATGGAAGATATCATGACGCTTGGAATTGTACACTATTTTTGAAAAAAGAAAAAAATCAAGAAAAAAATCAAGAACAATCTATTAATCAAGTTGGATAAGTTGGAGAATTTGAACTTAAATGTTAAATTTGTTGCCCTTCGTGCCATGCGATGCGATGGTTCGAATCGATGTGTTGCAATTTCCCTTGACTCGTCTGGCCCAGGATTAAGTATCGCGCTTCCTTGACGCGGAGTCTACAAAAATAGAGTCACGATTACGAGAATCATACGTTCAGAAAGCTACCACAAGGAGTACGATATACATGTATACGTATAGTGTTTGACAGGATTTCGCCAAGTACACCGATCTGAAAGGACGAGAACGAACGACAGTGCACTGCAGTGTTTTATTTCGTTGATTGCTTTGAATTTGCTTTGAATTTGCTTTGAATTTGCTTTGAATTTCCTCGTACTTTGGTTGAACGAAAACAATGCTTGATAAAGCGTAGCAATAGGTGGTCGGATATCTGACTTTTCGGGAACACCATCCACTCTTAAAGTTCGCCTACCATACCGATAGATTTTCTAATACTTCAAAACCGCTCACTTGTCAGTTCCACTGCGGAATACAAATGAATCGCAAACAATGAACGATTGGAATAGCACCCGCCTAATCCACCGACCAACGCGAGTGGACAGTCATGGGCACCTTAATGGTTGACCAATATCTTCAATAATTGTCCCCTTGCGATTCCTAATCGAAAAGTATGCGATCGATCAGTAACTGAATTGAACAATGACTGATGCAAACGCTCTTGTTCAATTTTCAGTCTGAAAAGAAAATGAATGACCTAACTCGCGACACCTCAATTTTAACTCTCCTTCCATCGCAAACAGATTTAATTAATCAAATGAGAAAGGAAACAAGAATTGAGCAATATTTGTTTAAGACTGCCAAAAATAGAGTAACCCAAATTCACCAAGATGCCCATGATCATCGACGTTCAGATTCGAGATGTGAAGATCCGGCGACCCGTGCGAGACCCACCCTGCCAGCTTGATGAGCAGACCGGCCCCTGACCCTCGTACCCTGTACCTCTCGCCAACTACCTGAACACAATGAACTCCCCCGAAATAGACAACAGCAGCAGATAACAGCGGTAGCACCAAGATCCATTATCGGAACCGAATCACTGGCGATGGCAGGCCGCGACTAATCGAATCAACCACTCCGGTGACTCCGTGCAACACCCACCACCATCATCCACAAAGTCTTCGAGAGGCTAACGAGAAAGAGAAAGAGAGAGAGAGAGAGAGAGAGAGAGAAAAAGAGACCTGGCTAGGATACAAATTATCCTTCCTGCAGGTTGCCTGAAGATTCCTCAGCCGGTCATCGTCCCTTTGGACGATTCTTCGGAAACTCGTCCCAACTGAGGAGAGTCTCTTCTAATTGTAGGAGAACGACTGGAGGACAGGTTACCCTCTAGCGACGACCTGGTACGTTTGGTTAGAGCCTTTGGCTGTGACCTCTACTGATAGATGATAGGATGCGTCGGCTCCACTGGCAGGTCACTGTCCAAATTGAGTGAGACTCCGTCCTTCGAGACCAGGTAGTGGGTTAACAGGTGACCCTTGCCCTTCACGAAGACCTCGCCGCGCTCCTCGAAGCCGAAGCCAAAGGGTTCCAGGATCCGGCGTGTTTCGTCCGTGACCTGCGGCAAGAGAGACGACACTACTTGAGCCGATACTCGAGGGCTAATTAATGTGGTGCATCTTGAAAATGTTATCCGTAGAAATGGATGGAATAGTAAGGCAATACAAAGAACTTGAGAGCGAGCCTCGTCACCTTCGTAGAAGGGTTTTTGAGAAAAAAGTTTCGAGAGAATGGGTCAATGATATTGTTAATGATTGTATAATTAGTAAATAGGTATTGGGTATTGGGTATTGGGTAGTCACCTGGATGCAGCCCACTTTGCCAGTACTCTCCATTCTCGACGCCACGTTGACAGTATTGCCCCAGATATCGTAATGCGGCTTCCTGGCGCCAATCACGCCTGCCGTGACTGGACCGTGATTGATACCCATTTTCAAGACAAAGTGGTTGAAGCTCTGCTCGTTGATGCTCGACAGGGCCTTCTTCAGCTCCAAAGCAAACTCTACGAGGATCGAGAGGTGGGCCCACTGGGGCTCGTCCTCCGAATCCGAAGACTCTGTGATGCCCGAGGCAGCCATATAAGTTGAGCCTATGGTCTTGATCTTTATTATGTTCTTGAATTTATGCTGATCCAGGATCTACGGATCAAAAGGATAAGGATAATTGTCGATACTGTTCTCGGTCTCGCGATCATTTGCGATTTTCCCCCGTGCTACTGGAAACCGGAAATGGATACGACAATGAGATTCGTAACCGAAGCAGAATCACGCATCAAATGGAATGGGCGAAACGCGTTGACCAAAATTCCAATGATAGGCGCTCATATATTTTCTAACCTTCTAAGAATCATCCAAGAAGCTAATTAACTGATACAATTAACTCCGAATCTTCCGGCAATGAGATCTGTCCGTTAGTATTGCCCCCTCGGAAAAAGCTTGTTGAGGGCAGTAACTAACTTGGCTCTCGGAGAGAGTGAGGAAGCTACTCACGGCGTCAAAGTCGGAGATGACCTCGTTAAGGAACCTGAGACACTCGAGGCCTTGGTTGTTGATACTCTCCTCGCTGTAGAAGTCCGCAAAGTTGGGCATACTGGCGAAAAGTACGCCCACCTCGGCGTAACTCTGGCTGTAGAGATCGTCGTGGTGTCGCGCGCGCGACAGGAAATACGCTGCCACGTGTGGTGGTAGGATGTTGTAG
The DNA here is from genome assembly GCA_963989405.1 of Trypoxylon attenuatum. Taxonomy (NCBI): domain Eukaryota; kingdom Metazoa; phylum Arthropoda; class Insecta; order Hymenoptera; family Crabronidae; genus Trypoxylon; species Trypoxylon attenuatum. Next base: position 160,592 of record OZ022491.1, read on the forward strand.
ATCAGGACACCGTTTCGCCTCTCCATGTCCGCGGCACGCTCCTTTTGTGCCACTACCTCGCGGCCACGCAGATACAACATTCTCCTTGCTTTCTCGGCCTAAACGAACAATACGTTTCTCAGGTTTCGTTCCGTCTTTCTTAAAGAAGGAATGCGATCGCGATCGTCACCGGGCATCGGGAAAATTAATAGAAATCCCGCTCATAGCGTTAAATTTCAAATCGGAAGCAGAGCCAGTAGCATTAATTTGCGGCTGGAACTCTACATTGTGCAGGAGACAGGACTGGGTCAAAGGCTTTAGCACGGAGAACAAACACAGGAGGAACAAAAGAAGGAGGAATTTCAAGATTACCGGACGGAACGTCAAAAGCAAAGAAACAAGTATAAAAGCCCATTTGTCGTGCTCCCATCCAAGCATGTACAGCGAGCAAAGACTGCCGGAAATTCGCCGAAATTCACCGAAATTCGCCGAAATAAAGCGCGGAAACCAAAAGGTACCCAACACACAACGGGAGCTACCATTGGAAAACTGATCGACTTTGTGCTTGGAAATAAAGAAATCAGCGCGAAACAACAAGTCTAGAGTGGGGGGGGGGTTCTGGTCGAGTGGAGCGAGTAGATTGGACGGGGATTGATTTGCTCGTCCAGTGGACGCGGATTTTCATAGAGGATTCCATGGGACGTGGGGTAAGCCTCTCCGGGCCTCTGTCGCTGTCTATCGAGCCACTGGCACTGGTAGCCAGAGAAGAAAAAGACAGGCGGAGAGAGGCCGCGAGAGCAATTTCACGGGATATTCCCGCTAACGAGACACGCTTCTGCCAATCTCCCAACCTAGCCCAGATACTACAGGGACTAGGGGGAAATCGTTTGCTAATTTCAATTGACGTTTTATTCTGGAGAAAATGTAGCACACTCGTAGAGTGTTTGGGGAGCGATTAGAGAATTGAACAGGATTGAATGGAAAATGGAAAAACCTTGATAAAATGAAGGAGGGACTCACGTATCGAGCAACAATCACCAGAGCGGTGGCAATTGTGAGCAAAGTGGCCGAGAGTGCGTATTTCAATGGAAATGCCACAGGACCGACTGTCGTCGAGGCACCGTCCTCCCTGTCGAGGCTGGATCCGAGGTACAGGATGTTGATGGAACACTGGGCACCAGCTAGCATGTACATCAGAAGGGCTTTGCTCAGGTAGCATATGTAGGTCGGCATAGAGATCGCCACCAAGGCAAGGACACCGATGTACGAGTAGTAAGACGGGTAAGGGCAGCGGGGCGACCAACCCATAGTCGTATTAACTGGCTGCTTGCCCTCCTCGATGATTGCGCAATTGCCCTGGTGACAGGGCGCCATGTGGCTAATTGTATTTCAAGCTTGTACACTCGCGTTAGACAAGAGGGTATGGCTACAGATGCAAGATATCCATACCATATCCAGAAGCAAAAAGTCGCCGAGAGAAAAGGTCATGAGGAGAGCGAGAGTTCTCCTGAGCCAAGTCGCCCTGACAGCACTGCCGAGACAGGTAGCACCAGCGAGAACGATCCCAAAGAGGGCGACCACTCCGGCACCACCCCAGGTAAACGGTCCCCAGGGCTGTAACCTCCAAACTGGGGCCGCACACACCGTCACCAAGGGTCCTCCGAGCAGTGATAGGGGTGAGAAGGATTCCTGAGCACTGTGAAATGCTGTCTCCACATTGGGATCCTTGAAGGCCAATGTTAACCAGGAGGCGTGTCCTTTCAAGTCCGAGCCTCCGCCTGAGGAATAAATATGACGTTCGACAAGATTATTTGGCAGGTTTTCAAAAGTAGAATTTCAAAAGTAGATCTTCACCTTTCGTCTCGAGTTCCTCGCGCATTCTGCGCTGAAACTCCTCCGAGTCTTCACCGTCGCTTTTCTTCTCTGGCAAAGTGTCGGTGGGCCTCGGTCGTTCTGGTTCATTGAGGGATGCGAGACTTTTGGTCACCGCAGGCTTGAATGGTCTTCGTGCCCGTACGATAAAGTACGTGATAATGCCTGCCCTCTTAAGCGCTTCCTCGCGATCTTCGCCATGCGCCAGTTCCACCTCGAACTCGCCGTTTAGGAAGCCCAGTGTCACGTTGGAGATGTGCACTCGGCTGGAAATATCCTACTGTCAGCCAATCGGAACTAATTCTATCCAAGTCTATCAAGATGTAAGATGAGAGAAACCCGCAGAGTCACCTTCGCGGCGATGCGCCTACCGAGGTACCTTTCGATTAGTTCTCCTCCCGAATTCCTCGAGCGCATTATCCCTCGAAAGGAGGCTAGGAAAAAACATGTTGCACGCGTTTCAGCCCTCCTTTTCATCGTTTTTGCGAGCTCGCGGGCTTTGTTTGGCTGAAAGGACCGTACGGATGAACGGGGTTAAGAGGCCACCAGAAACGAGCCAATGCCAAAGCACGACCAACGAGCGATCCGCGAGCCACCCAGCCCGACACGCGATTTCGTCTAATTAACGTGACGGTATGCTTATTGTACTCGCGGCCGAGTGAGTAATTACTACCGGCATGAAATTATGCTTATCGGGGAATTTCCTAGGCTGCGATCACGACCGCTCACTTTGAACCATTGGAATTACTCGTGATCGACCACTTCTGCCAATAGTCGATATCGTACATACATACATCATCGAACCAGATTCTTTTTACTTGGATCTCCACTAGGTCCTATATTGAATAATGGATTCCCCGAAATAACGACTCGCGCAAGAAACGATACCAAACGAGGAGGTCCTTTGTTCTCTCTTAACTTACTCATTGTCGGTAGGGGATGAGACTCACCCCGCTTTGCCGCTGCTTTCCATCTTGTTGGCCAACTCCACATCCTTACTGTAAACGTCGAATTGCCATTGCCGTTGTCCGAGGACTCCAGCGAGGACCGCCCCAGTATGAATACCAACCCTCATATCGACGGGACTGTTAGCCTTCTGCTGCACGTACTTTATCGCATCGACCATCGAGAGGCCCATATGAACGCAGAGGATCGCGTGGTCGGGCCTTTCCACTGGCGCACCACTTATGCAGTAGTAACAGTCACCCAGGATCTTTATGCGCAACTGCTCGTACCTGTACAGTGCAATAAGAGTGTATGTGATGGTCGAGCAGTCTCTAGCCATGGTATTGTTGCGAGTGCATCGATTCACTCAATTTATACATATTTGCATACATTGTACAGTAGTCGCTGAATTATGCAATTCAATTCAATACAAACGATAGATTGGTTCGTACAAGTCGACATTTTAAAAGAGAGAATAGAGTTGGCTGACATAGAGTCGTGTTCCCGATTACGTCACTGCGTATATTCATTTTACAGTTCACTAGGCTGTAATAATGTTCTTACGCAACGAACTCTCTGAGAGAAAGCGTAAAGCGCTAATAAGCGTTTAATCAGCTCCCATTGGGACCGACCTCTCGCGTATGTACGTATTATGACAGGAAAGGGTTGGCATCGATCGGTTCTGTTATACATATGCACACCGTGACAACGAATCCTGTTTTTTTTTTTAACTTTTTTTTATTTATGTCAGTTACCGCGCGTTTCGTATAACGATCAAGTTGGCCGTACAGGTAAGAGGGGAACACAAATAGAAAATTCGGCGACGGATGTGCAGAGGAATCGACGCAATCATCTTATTATTGTTTTTTTTACGCTCTGGCGTATTCGGTTGTCGTTATGATGGTCAGAAGAATTATCGATTACAGTGTCCGGTTAATGAACGTTTCCATCGTATACGGAAGTAAGGAGGAACTCGAAGGAAACTTGAAATCATTCGAAATCGGCTTTGGCACGTTTGTTCATTTTGCACGGCAAGTTCCGTGAACCCTGGCAAGATTTGGTAGGATCAAAAAAGAAGCTCTCGGTATTAGTGAGGATCGGCCAAGAGATCCAGGAACCAATCGATTAACCACACACATCTACCAGTTCCCAAAGTAGACTGACCTTTCACTGAGCTGATCGAAGCGGGCAAACAGTTCATTGAGTATCTTGACCAGTTCACTGGCACTATAGGTCGACGATATCGCGGTGAAGCCAACAATGTCAGCATAGAGGATCGACACGTTCTCGTGCCTCGACATGTAGATCTTCTTGAATTGGGTATCGAACGAGGCACCGAGATCCTGACGCATCTTCACCGCCACGTGCTCCGGCAAGACACTCAGGAGCAGACGTTCCTGTTCCGCGCTTTGCTCCTCGATGACCAGCTGTGCCTCGAGGCTCTGTCGCGTCTCTAGAAAGGCTCTTCTTTGTTGGAACTCTGCCAAAGAGTAGCTCGAGGCGCCAAGAATCACTGCACAGGCTGACAGTGTCAACGTTAAGACCTGGAAGAGCCGGAAAAATATTCTGATCATCGGCAAACCCTCAAGAAGCAAACCTACTCTCCTATTCTCATTAGGGATTACAGTAGAGATACAAGTTTCTCAATATCGCTAGAGAGAAATTTTATTCGATTCTCATAGTCAGTAGGAGTATCCTAATAAAATCCCTTACGATTATAATATAACTTTGTCCTTCCGCGTTTCTCGACACCCAAAGTGGAACGAGTTTAACGGAGTTGAGGGGAAAACCTAGAGACCTAAAACCTACCGAAGGAAGAAGGAACAGGATGGATGGGAACCAGCCTGTCCTCCACAGCGGCGCTCCAGTAAACTCGTTACCAGGCACTGCTCTTGGCCAGTAAATGCAATTTCCCTCGGTTTACACCTGCTACGGCACTAACTACGTGGAAAATAAGACGAGCGACAAAGTGCGCTCACGGCGCCAGTGATACATTGGGTTCGTTAACGCGCGCTAAACTACAATACAATAGTTATGGTCTACACTACAGAGTCTGCCTGTCAAGGCAAATCTCGTTTCTGAATTATCCTGCCACTCACGCAAATCTGCGAGTTCCCGAACCACAGTTAGATTGAAACATGTAGGTCACGCCTTTTGATAGCAACATTTTTCGCCGACTAAAATTGCACTTTCAGAAAGTGTTTCGATCGCGGGGAGCTTCGGATTACGTACTTGGTGTGCTAGTGTGGTATCCTTCGGGCTCCCCGACTCCGGGCTCCCATACTCGAAACGCAGGGTTTTTATAATCTTGGCTTTCTGTTTGGCGAACCGTATGATGTTTTGTTTAAAATTTCAAAATTTCAAAATTTCATTGAAATTCTACAACCTCCATGTGTCAACAAGGTTCGTGCAACTTCATTGAGACTATCGAAGGGTCTTGATTTTACGTAACCGGTAAAAGCCACTGGACCATAACGAGTCCTTTTTCTCCAACTAATTCTGGCACGACAACGTTACGCGCATACTGCTGAGCTTGTGCTAAAATTAAAGTGTCACTGAATTTCGCAGAAAGCGGATCGATAATTTCTTTCTGTGCCAGAACCTTAATATTATACTGCACGTCATAGACAGCCACGTGCTGATCAATGCGAAATTTCGAGCTCTAGCCTTCCCCCTCACAGCGACCAGAATTTCAGAAAATATTAATCCTATCTTGCAATTAATCACTCCGAGGAGAAACGTGTGATAAACCCTGATACAAGTGAAACGACCGATGATCAATCTGCCTCTACTTCTATTAGTGACGGGAATAATATTCATACCGAGTGATGGATGATTAAACAAATTGAAGATGTTAGAAATGAGAATGGCAGAACGTAATTCACAATTAGTCTGTTTTGTGCCAGCTATTGCTATACATGTACAAGTATCGATTTATTTCATTTCGCATCGATCTTTCATCCGGGAAACGCAAATAGGGGGCCACTGTTCAGGGTGCATTGAAAACGTGCAGGGTCTTGTTTAGCTCCTAAGCGTCATTCGAGAAGGCCCGATTAGAAGGGCCTGCATTTTACAGTGCCCGTAAAAATAGTTCAAGGTATTAATAGGGTTATTTACTAACCGTTTGACTATATTTTCTTGTCGCTCGGGATAAAAATAGCAAGAGCAATGCAGGAACTTGTAGCAACATAATAAATAAGAGTCCTCAATATAGAGATAGAGAATTTGTATAGTAATAAACATTGAGCCGCTAAAAATCCACCATCGATACAAGAATCGTTCGACTCGGTAATAATTTGAGTATGAGGATGTGCCAAATCGTTTCAGTTTTAACAAAAATCGTTGTCTCTACTATTTTTGAAAATTGTGCCAATCTAACTCATTGTCAGATACGCGAGCATAACTTAAGGAATCGATCGAACAAGATTCCAGTTCGTTTAGGAGTTGGGATGATATTTCTGCCAGTAGTATAATAATTCTTTCAAGGAACTGGGTCACCATAACTCATTCCATTCCATTCGACGATTTTGCGCAGGGTTTGCAGCGAGCACGAGGAATTCCAGCTTTTATGATGTTATGTTCACCGCTCTATATTGCAGGATTATAGTGAATCAATACCAAAATGATACTGAATAATAGAAGAATAATAAAAGGACAGTGGAGAGAGTGATACATGCACGGATATTATAATTATACTGGGGCACCGCGCGTACTACGCGTATTGTATACGCCTATATCTGCATAATTTATCTGCAAACCTACAATCTATCTGCGATAAGAACCATCCCAAACACCAACACATTCGTCTTAGAGTCCCTACGTGTTCGTAAGCATTGGTGAGCCGTAAACCTGTGCTATTGAAGAATGAAACCTTTGGAAATACACTTGCTTTGTTTTCTGCTTTTGGGACTGGAGAAAGAATCATTTACGATCGTTACGATCCATAATTAGGATAAATATCCAGGGATAATTGCCGGGAGTCGACAGGAGGCATGCTTCAAGTTTTAAAAGTAGGAAAAACATTTGCACATCTATTTTCCATTAGCCTCGGGTTAATCGGCGTGCCTTTGAGCTCCCATTTTCAATGACACGGAAGCGGACCTCAAAAATTGCGGTTCCGTCACGAATCAATACTCTCAAAGGCGAGTATCCGAAAAGCCATTCTCGCGCATTCGTGCGATCAAAGTGTTCCGCGGATCGTTGCACAGCTCGTCGAGGTTTCTTATGGTGCGGCCGTCGCGTCGCCAGAGTGTCGTCAGAGTGTCGTCAGAGTGTCGTCAGAGTGTCGCCAGAGTGTCGCCAGATTGTCGGCGAACCATTGACGACCAGTCTCTACTCGACCGTCACTAACTCCCGATCACTAACGGGTGTATAGGTGCTTTCGCTTTCATCCGGAAATTTGCAGCCGTGGCTGGCAGCGAACTGGCTGATTCTGTGGTACACAGGAGCCACAGGGTACAGACCACAGGGCACACATGGCGTCGTGCCGCGCTACCTCGGCCGATCGTACGCTGCTAAAACGGACGAACCATGAGCGCACAGATAGGAGTCATGTTACTGGTCGATGGGGTGGGAAAGTAGTTAAACGGCAGACATTGAAATTTGATTTGAGATATAAACCTACATTCGTTAACAACAATGAGACCGGAATATCAGAATATCAGAATATCGTGGCTAATAGAGCGCGATGCTCGATTCGGAGGGTGTCGGTGTGCGGTGCGGTGCGGTGCGCGGTGCGGTGGTCCGAATTTCATTTATGCTAATACAATTTCACTCTAGACTCACTTGTCAGTCAGACCAGTTTCGGAACTTGGACTCGAGGAGTACAGTAGTAGACTATTATCAACGCTGGAACAATAGTCTATCTTGCATACTACACATCGGCCAGAAAGTTTAGTTCTTTGTCTTCGGACCTACCGTTCACTGCGCCATGGGAAATCGAGTTCCATACATGGGAAATAGCTGCCACGAGGCATTTCGTGAACTCCAATGAAGAAAATCGAGTGGAATCATTCTTTTGATTTACAATGGACAAGTTTCGAAGAACAATTCCAAAAACGCGATTCTCTGCCTAACCCACTGCCGTCAATTTGAACAATTTTCTCCCGGGATTCCAGTAAACTATCCCGAAGCAATCGATTAAAAGGGTTCGAATGATAATTCGAGCGAACTTTCGCGAGATACATCGATCATAGAAAGTGCCTTTGGCACAAAGTTGGCGGGCGAAAAGATGAAAATTGCCAACTGCAGGAGACGTTAATTCGCAATCTTAATATTTTCACTGGAATCCTTCCAAATCCCATTGGATCTTCGTCTCGCCACCCTCGAGCAATTACTTTCCTACTACTGCAACTCTAATCCTTTAACTTCCCGCGCGAACAGACCGAACAAAATAATTCATTAGCAATAAAGTTTAATAGAATATTGAAAGAGAATGTGAAAAGAGAACCGTAAAATTGAAGAAGGATGCCAATACACCTTACTTACAATTAGTTGAACGTGGAATAGAATCGTTTGAAGACAACGAAAAGAACTCTACCTTCGGAAAGTCCAGCTATCAACTTTCAACGTTCAACTTTCAACTTTCAACTTTTATTCTCGAGAGAATTTAATGGGAAAAGTCAATTGAAATTTGTGCATAAGATTCTCATTGTAGCTCGGTGTACTTATTTCCATGCTTTTTAACGAGAATCCGAGAAATAGGTATTATAAACCGATTTTCTTAAAGCAGTTCTTTTCCTGAGCTTGGTTATTTTTTCGGGTCGTTAGGAAGAAAACGGCTTTGTGAAAAATGAAGTGTTTTGAGAGTGTCTTACAATTAGTATTAGTCCGCGTCGTCTGAACGAGGCTCGACTGTGGTTAAAAAAATACAATCAATGTGGAAAGACCCTCTCCATTGATGTCGCAGAATCTTTTTCGCGAACGAAGACGCCCAAGCAATCTTTCTTCGTTAAGAGTTTAATTGGAGGAGAAATCCTCCATGTTAGGAAAACGATCGGAACCGTGCCAACAAGCGGTTTCAATTTGTCCGCGGAATTTTGCGGAGCTAATACCCATCCTGGATTACGATTCGCCGATTAGCATCCTTCTTTTATTACATATTTCAAATTCCAATCGTATCGGGATATAAATAAGAAGATTAAGTTGAAATAGGAAATATATGCAGCTATCAGAAGAGCAATTACCAGGCTTGGTTGCCAAGTATATCGAAGGAGTAAATAAAACAGTAGTTATTCGCGTGTGGTCGAGTACACTCTCAAGAGAACGGAAGAACCGACGACGGGGTGGCAGAGTCCCCAGCACTGAATTGTTTGACCTCGACTTGGTGGAAGCACGCGGATCGATTCACCGACAAGTTGAGCTTCGCGATGTAAAAACCAACGAAAATAATTTGGCAGAGAGAATGATCTCGTGCCTTGCGGCTGATGATGATGATAATAATAATTCACCCGGAAGAACAAGTCTCGAAGACAGTTGAATCGATACTGCTAGGGCAATATTGTGGCAAAGGAAATTCGTCCTTTCAATTTTAACACAATTATCAAATACTATTGTACTATTGTTTTTTGTAATACGATATTGCGTTTAAGGGACCAACTATTCCATTTTCCGCAAATTTGGTTCTATCTTTACAGAAGGAAATATAACAATCAAATGGAAAAGGAATGAAGCACTTGGGCACATGAATTTAAGCTGTTGGAGATAATTATGTTTCCGAATGTTTCGACAGCTCCCTTTATCGAGAGTTTGCATATTGCATATCGGTTGAGTGTATGTCTCTTTGATCTTCATTGAAACCAATACACCACTATTAAAACCCTATTTTCCGTTACTTGTCGTTGCTTAATGCAGTGATTTATAAACAGCTTGAATTCAAAGAAGACCCTGCCCTGTCCACAAGAGTTCTGGCCATCCAGTAGAAAGATAGTAAAGTAATTGAAGAATAGATATGATACCTATAGAATAGGTATGACACCCGAGGAAAATTGAACATCACCTTGTAGATCACCCAACAAGGTGGGTCGAGGCCTTCCGGCACCGTGGCCGTCAGTCACACGAGGCAACTCGCATTATCAAGTTAGCAGCGCCGATAATTATATCAGAGAGAGTTACGTCGACCGGTCGAGTTTTTGACACCCGCGAGGCAGAAACCGCTTTAGCGCCAAAGCAGGATAGATAGGCGTCAATTCCACCCTGAGGTCGAGGGGTCACTAGTCGAGGGTGCACTCATTGTCAGGTGCACTCACTGTCAGGTCGGGGGAGGGGGGAACAAAATTAGCAGAGCCTCTCGAATCTACGGCAACAGTTGTTTTCACAAGGCCCGGATCACCGAATCTTGATTATAAAGCTCTGGGTTTATTCGCCAGTGTGCGCGAATTCACTCCGAATTCACTGCGAATTACCTGCACTGCCGCCGCCACTCTCGTCGGCCCGAACCTCGTGACCGAATTTTCGACCTGGGTCGGGATAATCGCTTCTTTTTGCCTCACTGGACCGTGCTCGTTGATTTTAATTGGCGACTCGCGAACAAATGTGTTTTCCACGGAACCGGGGGGAGAGAATGCTTTTCGAGGGCTCGAGAAATTCCTCTATTACATTTTAAAATAGAATTTAATATTATTTTGGGGCCTCTTTACGTGGCTATTGTCTCAAACACAGTCTGAAATCAGAATATTTGAGAATATTTGAGAATATTTGAGAATATTTGAGAATATTTCAAATGATTTCATTAACCGAGAGCATCGATGCACTGTCGATCAGTGAATATTTTATTTGGTAATAGTTGACCAGGAATAAAAGTAGAGTACGGGTATTTGTTACGGGTATATTTGACGAGAGACTCCGAATTTCATTTGCATCGATAATATTTGTGTATCGATTCGAATCCGCCCGCATCTCTGCCAAACATTTGCATATCTGTAAACTTGATTCATACGTATGTGTCAGAATTGTAGAGAGTACTGCGCACGAAATGAGCGCAAGAAATTGTATTAAAATCGGCAAATAAAATGATTGAAATTAAACTCGCCGTATGATTTAACCTCACCGAAATGCAATCATTTCAATAGTTGTTTCAATTCGGGTGTGACTCGTGTACCAATTCCACCCAACTGCCGATTGTGAGCGGAGCGCCGAAACAGAAAAGGGAAACGGTTTGGCACTGATTCTTGGATCGTCCCTCTCGAAACTCGAGCGAAAAAACCATGTAGAATGTAGATGTCGAGGAAAGCGTAGAATACCGCATCAATGACCCTTGGAGTCATTGATCCCATCTTCGGCAGAGCCTACATCACCGCGAGCTGCCAATTATACGCATGTACAGGGTGAATCTCTCGCCATCGAAATCCTAAGAGGTGCCCTAGACTAAACGTCGCGGCGATAAGTCGTTCACCTACAGGCTCAGCCTATGTATTGGTAAAGTTTTCGGCTACCGCCCGCTGCGAGGGTTAGTCTAAAATTTTACCAATACATAGGCTGAGCCTGTAGGTGAATGATTTATCGCCGCGACGTTTAGTCTAGGGCACCTCTTAGGATTTCGATGGCGAGAGATTCACCCTGTATAATCCCATATATCCAGCATGTATCCAGGGATCGGAGGGCCTCGAGGAGAATCCGCGCGCGCGATTGCCAATCGAGCCACTCTGCTGTTTGCGCTCTGCCGACAGCAGAGCGAAGAATCCGTAAAGGAGACGTACCAGAATGTCGATGGATATCTGAGCGAGCGGCTTCGAGAGTACAACAACGGCGGCAATGTAAGCGGGTGCGGTGAGAAGCGCCAGCAGGAAGCACCAGGAGAGCCTAAGAGGCAGGGTGGCGAAGAGTAGATAGAGCAGGAGCAACAGCCATCCGAGTCCGTCCCTAGGTGTGATGTCGGTGGACTTGAGATACGGCTGAACGAGTAGCTGCACCGTCCAGAGCAACCAGGCCATGAGGGTCCAGACAGCGTGTCTGGCTCTGGTACCATGTTCGGCCCAGGCTAACAGTCCCAGGTTGAGTCCAAGGTAAACTGCGGTGACGCCACGAGCCAGTAGCTTCGACTCTGGCGTGGCTATGGTATAGGCACCGTAGAGGATGGCAGACAGCAGGAACCACTCGAGTCCTCCGCGTCGTTGCTGAAGGGACGAGGCGCGGTAAAGCCTTTCGAGCTTGGCGCTACTGAAGCTCGTCTTGAGCAGGTTCGACGGCCTGCCCGCGTTCAGGTACGAATCCTCGTTCGAGGTTTCCAGTCTCTGTGACATGGCGCCTACTTCGTCCCGAACTTTGTCCCAACTTTATCCCCAACTTTATCCCCAACTTGGTCGATCGTCACACTCTCCACATTATATTTCACCCGACAGGCCTACTACTACTACTACTACTACTACTACTACTACTACTGTAGCTGTGAGAGCCTCCAACTGTTATTGTTACACTTATTGTTAGAGCGAGCACCGGGAGGCAGGAGGCCCTTCTGGATTGACCGTGGTCATTGGGCAGACTAGGGTAAGCCGCTGCGGAACCCTTGCCTCCTCGAAAACTGTCTCTGGTTCTCGTTCGTTCTCTCTTTCTCCGGGGGGAGGGGGGAGGGATACTGCGGTGCTCTGCGTGAATTGCCTTGGTAGGTGTAGCTTAGCGGTGGGCGAGGTCACGTCTTCCCTTGTCAGCGGTGGAACCTTGCTCCGGGACGAGCAAGGTTGCTGACGCGCCTCTCGAAGGTCGTCCCCTGGCCTGCGGGATCCTGCTGGAGCATGCACTCGTCCTCGTCTCTCTCTTTCCCGCTCTCTTTCCCGCTCTCTTTCTCTCGCTCGGTCTCTCTCCCATCCACTCACTCACACGGTGCACCGGCGGTCTCTCGAACGCAGCTGCACCCGCGCGCAGGGTACTGGCCGGGTTACTACTACCGGTGGTGGTGTTTCTCGTCTCCTCGGAGGGAAGCGATTTTCACCCCGCCAGCCTCCTCCCTCGTCTCGGAGGGTCGCGATCCGCACTGACTGTGCGCGCGGTTCACGAGTTTCACGACTGGATCTGGTGCCGCGGATACCGGCGGCGCCTCGCCACCTCCGTCCAGGCTTGCGCCATGCGTGTCGCCATCCTCGACCCTCCGCCCGGGTCGATATCAACCACTACTGGAACCCCCGGCCCCGGCCCCGGCCCCGTCCCCGGCCCCGGTCCAGTCGTCTCACGCCTCGCGCCAGGCCCTACCTGCGCCCCCACCCGGTTTCAGCTACATACTAATACTTTTCCTCTTGCCCTACCTACTGCCTACCCAGAGACCTAGCTGCACCTTCCTTCTGCACCTTCCTCCTGCACCTTCCTCCTGCACCTTATCCACCGCTAGCTCACCCCCGATCTCGGTCACGCTCGTTTACCCTGTCGAAGGGCTGCTGGCAATGTTACTCTTGCTTCTCTCACGCTGCCAGTGGGGCAGCCTTCTCCATTCCTCTTTAAAGGGAGTCGGTGTGATCTGCTCAGGGGCAGGGTCTAATTTTCATTGCATCCGAAGGAATCGTTACGGAAATTATCAGCATCACTTTTCAATTCTTTTGCCAAGATCAGAGTAATAATTGGAATAAATTCCCTTGCCACTATGCCCTTGTTCGATTCGATCTACGCATGAGAGACGAAGCATCACTTTCGGCTATGATAATGATGGAATTTTTCGCCAGCCACTTTGCACTGTTGTACTCCCTGATTTCGGTGACGGTCCTTTCCGCGAAAGGCGCTTTCACCCGGCGTGCACTTATTCCTTGCGACAAGGTAATTCCTTCCAAGAACTCTTTACCCACGACTCATTCACATTTGCATTGTCAGTAGTGCACGTTTGTCAAGTCGTTTGCATAATGGAATCCATGCTAATGTACAAAATAATTAATGGTTAGAGGAATTTCATGAAAAACTAGAGTGTATTCTCCTTGTAACGTTAAAAGAAAATATTAAAAGTATCGCGCATACAAATAGTATCGTACATTCCTATCTCTGGAGTCTGCTCGAAAATTCAATACGTTTTGCCACTCTCGTACTGAACATTTAAAATTTCAGTCGTGCCAGATTGATCTAACATAATACTATTTTCTCTGGGAGGATGGTTGGCCACGCTTTTCGGAGGAGTCGAGGGCTGTTAGTCCTTGAAAAGTGATTATTGGATTGGGGCCTCCTTTTAATCGAATAGCGGAGGAAGACGCGGAAAATCTGTTTTCGATAGGGAATAACTGCGCCGCCTACGAATTAGTTTACTCTGCAGTTTCCATTTTTTTTCTTCTTTATTGCCGATATTGCTTCCCGATTTGATGTATTTACTTTGGCTTTTATCACAGTCCTCGTCCGACCCCAGAAATACGTTTTCTCCAACGGTCTATCCTGATTTAGTAAGGTACTTCTACAAATGACAATTGAGTAGAGATTTTCTTTTGATCTTTAACCATATTCTCTCTCTGGAAAACAATCCGGGCCTTCCGGGCCTTCCGGGCCGAGTTCCTTCCGGGAGGATTATCTCGTGAATTTCAATCGGCACCCTCGACTGCTCCCCGGAAGTAATCACTGAAACTTCCAAATGGAAGGGCTTTGGAAAGGGGGGATAGGAATAATGGGTGAATTAGTATCACCATTGTCGCCAAGTTTCCACTCAACGACAGTCGGTAAGGACGCTAAGCCATTCTCGAGTGCAATTTATTCCAACGTTAAGACTTAAACATATACATACATACATGCATACATACTTAATTGGCATTGGAAAGAAGAACTTACATACGTATTGTAAAAGGAACAATGGGTCACTGTGCTCTGCACTTTCTACCCTTAATTCGAGGAGACGTTCCATGCTTCGCTTCTACTCTCTTACTGCTCCTCGCAATACATATATTGTATGGAGTTGCAGTTATTGTACTTCCTATCTCGAAAGTGAGTCTCCTATTTCCTCGATCTCCTACCGCTCGAGGCGGTGTCGAGCCACTTGCTCTATTACTTTGAGGTGCTTACTTCTCGCAAACTTGTATCGCGCATTCGTGTAGACGCGTATACGAGATACGCGTATTCTAGGAGTAAAAACAAGAGGGAGTATTCTAATTCCAAGACTTAATTCTACGCTATAGATTCCCGGGCGGCCTGTTATCAAGCTAGCTCTGGTTAAGGGTGACAGTGACTTAAACTGATTCTAATGTTCTTGATTTAGAGGAGCCTGATATCTTATCTAATTCGCATATCCGATAATACCCAGAAATAATTAACACGTGCGACCTTCAACATTTGCTCTCTTTACCGGTAAACTGGTTATTAGTTATCACTGGTCAGTTATCTTCTACTTATTGGTTGCTGCTCGAAATGTCATTGTCGGGAGAACACTTACAGTCCACCAGAACGTATTCCTAACTAACGATAAGGCTAAACGCGAAATTGCATTGTAATGAAATGCTATGGCTTCGTAATGAAATCGGGTAGAAAAGAAAATAAAGAAAGAGAAAGAAACTATTGATTCGCAATAAATATTCCGTTTGCTCGACAAAGTCTTCATCACAGATTCGCAAACAAAATCGTACGAGAATCTCGTTATTCGCGACAAATTCGAACGAAACCTTGTTCTTCACCTTAATTAATCTCATCGGTGTTTGGTACTGTTCTTGAATTTGATGGTTTAAGAGAATCTTGGCGATACGGATCTCGGGAAATTGAACCTTTGGAAATGGTGACTCGTATTGGCCGCGAGAAATTGCTCGGCCCTGGAGGACCGATATCGGGTAACCGTTGCTGATTCCGCGCAATAAAGCCGGAGTCGGTAACAGGCCCAGTCGAGCGGAAACGCCAGTAATAATATTCCCGAGGTTTACTTTGAAAGAGGAAATAAAACGAAAAGAGCCAACAAAGAGAATTAAGTGGGAAACAAGTACATGAACAAGACAAGAACGATGAAATTTGCGAATAAAGATTTTCAAAACCTTCCGACTGACAAGTTCCTCAGTTTGGAAGCTTATAATCTTCCTCGGGCACGACGTACCCGAGCTGACGCATCTCCTTCATGATTTTGGGCACCTTGTTCAGACTCTCTATCCACTTGTAGTAGGCAAGCTCCTCGCGTGTACCGCCATACTTCTTGGGCAAGTGTTGCGGCGAGATATGCTGATGAAGACTCTCGAGGTTATTGCCGTGGAAGAAGATCTTCTTCTGCATCCGCGAGTCCAGTAGTGGCTTGAACACCGCGAACATGACGTCGAAGACCCACGACTGATGGAGGATGTGGATCGCGTGTGTCTTTATCGGGAAGGCCGTCACCATCAGTGCTATCACCATCTGCGCTATCTGTTTCACCAAATTTTCTGTTAAAGACCAAGTCGTATTCCGATAGTAATAATAATAATAATAATAATAATAATAATAATAATAATAATAATAATAATAATAATAATAATAATAATTAACCGATAAGCTTTGTCAGCTTACTTTGGTTCTGACTTTTGATTTTCGCGATTCTCATTGAAAAACAATATATTGACTCTGTTTCTCTGGGCCGTTTGAAAGCTCGTCGATAAAGGCCGATAAATCCTTCGTACAATACAAGACTGTTTTACGTATTAACCTGTGGCGTAATGGTCCAAGCATGTGCCATGCTGATGCCTTGAAGATCGAATATGACCACCCCGCCAAGAATCTGTGCCCTCGGCTCAAGGATGCCAAGTTCGAGAATGATGACAGTGGCCTTGAAAAGATCCTCCACGGGATACTTCCTAGGGTCCCAATTCCCCAATCTGTAGATCATGAGCCGCCTGCCGCACTGAGTCCTATAGGCTGGTACGGTCATCACGTCGTCGTCGCCTATGTGCCCCATGGCCAGGGGGTTGATGTCCTGATGGATCTCCGGGTGGTCTTCTTTAAAGTTGCAGTAGTTGACTATCTAACGAAAGCAATGCATCTGAACATCTTCAGCAATGATTAATCCAATTGAGGCGATCCCATTAGTAACCCGGAAAAACGATTCATGGCTATTGCCAGGGGAAAATGAAGCTTCTCAGCTTCTACACGATTCAATTAACTCAATGTTCCGAGTGACAAAGACGCTCGCACTCGGCTCTAATTAAGAAAACTCTCTCGCGATCAGACTAAGGACAATACTACGTATTCTTCCCGGTTGAGCAGCATTTCAGGAGAAATCGAAATTTCCGTCACACCCGACTTCTTTCCGCTTATGCAGCTTTGTGGTGAAAGGCAACTGGATATTGCAAATTTGACAAAGAGAATGGCACATTGAGGGAAAAAATGGCAATAAATCAAGCGCGACTGAACACTGACAAGTTTCGTAATGTCAAAGTCACTCATGGTATGCTCGAGCAAGTGATCGAAATTTCACGGTCAGTGCGAAAAGATTCTGGCGACTATTTCTCCATCGATGTGCGTGTCGAAAATTCAACTATATCTAAATGGACTTATTGTTCCGTAATCTTTCCTGATTTCTCCGATTGTTCGTAATTGGTATTCTGTCCCTATCGGTACGAATAGGCGCGAACACTGTTCGAATAGAGTTTAACTTTACGAGGCTTCGATGCTGCCCGAGTAAAAATGGTTGCTTCGTACGTACTATTTGTGGAGTAGTAGCTTCACACGCGCTGCTTCTGGAATCAGCAGCTGCCAGATGTGCTACGTGAGTACCTCCACCGACACTTTCGTGCTTCCAACACTTGGGAACAATTGCGAGAGTCGAAAGAACGCGGACAACTACGCAATTATGAGAAAGATTGCGATTCTTGGAAAGCATTCCCTTTCAATTCTGGGAATGTCTCGACGATAGTACAATACAATTTCCCATATCCAAGGTAATAGGGCATAGAACGGACAGAGGAATCTTCGAAAAAAGGGGAAAATCAATTTTCCTTCGTTTTAAACCTAATACCAGTAATATTTACCAGAAACCGAGCCCGATGTATTCCAACGTCTCCGGGGTAAAAGGAGAAAAGTGCAAGTTTGAGAAATCTCTGCTCTCAATAATGCAGCACCGATTTGATCGCCTCGGCGCGATTGTGCAATCGTTAAGTACAACTAGTTTAGTTTCACTGCCTCGCGGACGCAACCTTGCATCATGTTTTACATCTAATTGTTCCTGTGAATCTCTAATCTAAAGCGTGCCCGTACACAAATGGTAATAAATGTCTACCTTGGCAACAACCTATCGTAATCTATCTACACCATTTTTAATTGTATCTCATTGTGAGCAGCATCGGGATCGGATTGAAAGAAAGAAAGGGGAAAAACACAATGAGTATACCTAGATGTGAAAGCGATAAATTTGATAAATTTGATGATAAATTTGATGATAAATTTGATGATAAATTTGATGATAAATTTCATAAATTCCATAAACAAGAATCGCGAATAAATCATTTCGATCCCCTCGCGATTTCAATTGGCAAAATTGCAACCGTCATTGTTCTCGTCAGAGTGGCAGCGGTATAAATCAAATCAGAGCGCGAAATCACGTTCGAAAATCACAGGCAGCCGGCAGAATATTTTGGGAAAGACTTAATTACGCATAGCACCGTAAAGTGGCCAAGGGAGGTTAATCGTGTTGATTGTGGCGGGCAGAGATTATATCAGGGTCGAGTTGGGCCGAATAAACTGCGATATACGAGTACACGTATACATATTATTATCGTTACTCGTGGATTTATCGCTATACTGCAGCTGCCTCGCAATAAGCAACTCAAGTAACTCAACTGCCGCAGCTGAACAATGAAAATTGAGCAAAGAGCCTCTATGCGAATAATCGACTCAATATTCGTGAGTATCGTTATACGTTAAAGACAAGGTCCAATAGCTCACCAGCCGATGTGCTCGATGCACATTAAAGTTCCTCGCTCTAAGGAACCTGACGAGAAAGTCGTCGTCCATTCTGTGTGGCAGACACTCTCCTCGCTCTGTCGGAGAAGAGAACTCGGAATTAGTTTAACATCCTATTCCAGAACCCTATTACAATAACAATGTAATTAGTTTGTAACTGGTAGCAATTAATGCGAAAGCTGTCGAAGAGGGTAGACCTCGTGTACATGTACAACCGCAATTGGCCCACCATCGTCATCCTCCCTGATAGTGAGCAGCAGAAGTTATCCGAAAGAAAAGTTTCACTATCGAATTACCATAGATCGTGTCACGGAGTTCCTGCAAAGTCTGGCATTTGACCTCCTCGGTTTCACCCAGTTCTCTCCTAGCGTACTCCATAATCTCAGCCGGTGGTTCGCCGAGATCGAGAGTGACTTGTTCATCGTCCACTTCCAGTTGCTCGTCCTTCAGCTCCGGCATTTTCTCGTCCGAGGGATTCACGCGAGGATCCTTCTCTTGATCTCCAAGGTCATGTGCGTTGCCCTTCCTCGTCGGTTCCAGTTCCTTTTGGGCCCTGCCGTTCGTCAATTTCGAGTCCTCCTGCGGCATGGTGCCCCTATTACTATTCACTGTCCCACTCGGACGCAACGCGACGCGACGCGACGCAACGCCACGCAGAGTCTGACACAAGTGACACACACGCGTATCGGGTCGGTCGGGTCCGATTGCCCGACTGACATGCGACTTGACTGTTCAATGCAGTGACCGATAGCAGACGCGACGGTACGTGCTCTTCGGAGTCTTTGGGACGAGATAAGAGACCGGGCCGGGATTCGCGGGATAGTGATCGACTTTTGAGTTGATGCTCTTTCTTGGAATTTGAAGTTTGGAATTTGGAAAAAGAACAAGATCCTTGTGTCCGGCCAGATGTACCATACTTGTATATTGCTCGGAGAAGAACTCATGTATCGTATGCAGATTCTCGAATGGAAGTAACATCAGTTCGCTTGACTGTTATTCACTCGATGGAATCGAACCTGCTGGTGTTTGGCTGCTGGCGAATCTTCTCTTAGGACCGACTTTCCCGACTGGGGAACATTGTTTCCGGTGAAATTTTTTCTCCCCTTGATCTATTGGACATTGTGGCTCTTTCCGAGGATAGGTCACGCATTTGGCAGTATTACACTCTGGTAAGTGACAGTAAGTGAATTTGCATTCTTGTCTCGAGTTTAGTCCAAGCTACATACAATAGAACAGTCAACTAACAATGTAAGAAATTGCAAAGTTTCTTTGGATTTCGCAAATAAGTTGGTGGATGCTACTGTATACGTTCGATCATTTTTCCTGCACTAGTCTAGTCTTTGTGTGTAGGGTTAACGGTCGTGTAACACGATGAATTATTCAACGATTGCTTATGTCAGAGCTGCGGTGTTAACGTCAATGCGAGTCGTAAATACTAGCGAGCCATTATGAACTTTGGTTGACATAACACTATCCGTACTACGTATATTCTATTACTATCAGAGAAATGAATGGACAATTAATAAAAATACGTCATGTACGTCCGATGGTTATATTCTCGTCCTCAATTACTCAGTAATCTTTTTTTATTACAAAAGAAAATGAATTGACCATTACAGCGAAGACTGGACTAAATCGATAATTCAGACATTTTCAATACCCATCGAATGAGTTTAGTGTTTAGTGAAAATCTTCTAATCTACGAATTTTATTTTGGAATTCATCCCAAAGGCAATAAAAAGGTATGATTCGTGGCGAGCGAACCGGAAACGAGACGAACGTTTTGCGCAACAGTAAGATCCACCAACTACCCGGCAATTTCCTTTGAATCTGGTAAGCTGGTAAGGAGTGCGCAACTAGGCGCTCGGCAAACTTTCTCTCTCTGTCTGAGAAATAGCGCCCTTCTCAAACTAACAAGAACAAGTCATTGGCGTCACTCCTTGGGTTCTTGCTAACTGTCGGTTGGCTCCCTAAATTACTCTAGTTTCAACTTTCCAGTCACGATCCGGTTAAGAACTAGTAGAATTAGAAAAAAGACGTCACTGGTGCTAATGGCCATGATGAGATCACTCGTTTAGGTTTGACGTTAACGTGCGTTTGAGCACGCCTTACTGTGACTTGGAAACGTAAACATACAATGAACATAGAGTCAGAGAGGCAAATTGCAGTGAGTGCCCCAGGAAGCATTACCCAAGCAAGCATAATACACTGATAAATAATCCTCGGAATCTTCCTTTAGCTTCCTCGATACACACATAGTCTCGCGATCAGTCTAGTTTCAACTTGCCAGTCACGCTTCCATTGTGCCGCACAATCCAAGAGCTCACAAATAGCAATTTACACTAGCATTTCGTCACTTTTCTATTGATCGAAGAAACTTGGAGCTACGAGTCTCTCGGTGAGTTCGACGATTCGATCGAAGGAAGACTTTTAAACGGTACGAAAATACTTGTTCCGACTAATTGGTTGAACGGCCATTCGAATTACAGTCAACCGAAGTGTAGAGTTAAAATGTGGAGAATTTTAAGGAACTTGGAGGAAAAACGGGATAATCTGGACAAGTACGTTTAGAAAGATAGAGTAAATCGGTCGGAGTGAAGCTCGCGGCTGGTCTCGGGTGCAACTGGCTGCGACTGAGCGTCTCGAACCACGAACGATCCACAGTGCAGTTCAGTTTCCCTCTTACCAGTCGCGGCCTTGCCTTGCCTTGCCTTGCCTTTTCTTGCCTTACCTTACCTTCGAAAACCTTGAGGAACGCGAGTCCAGGTCGTTGGTGCCGATTTTAAGCCAGCAACTAAAACTAAGGTCAATGCGACCGGCCGGGGCCGCCAGTCGTGGGCGGCCTCGAGCTACCGCTATTAATTTCTTGGGACTCGAGACATTTCGAGGCAGATTGGATTTCCAAACTATCTCATTTATAAATTCGATCGCTCGGTAATAAGTACCTCTCGCTTGACGGCTTTGACCAATCGAACTCGTCTTTTGTCTCTCAAACCGACACAAAACTTAATTGAATGGCACGCTTCTAATAGTTTATTCGAGGTTTGGTTAACGGTGAAATACATATATTTGGGAAATTTGCAAGTTTCTGCAGCTGCACTGTTCGAGTATCGCGCGAATCATGTGCGACTCCCACTCACAGACGCGATGGAGGTCGGCCATTTTTTGCACAGTCATTTGCCTTATTACAAGCACGCTCGGCACATGCTAGAGTTGCTAGACGCTAGACTTTGTGTAACACCGACAGATACAGAGCAACATATCCGAACAATTAGTTTTTCCTGTTACTCGGACAGACGTACGAAAAGATGTACGTTCGAATGGTGTAATTCCTGCAAAGACTCTCGAGTCTGCCTACACAGAGTATCGTCGATACGACCTTCTGCACTTGCATTTCAAGTGGCGAGTGAATCACACTGCGCAGCATGTATGGCGTATTCAGTGAGAAGAGAACCTTATACATGCATATTGTAGTTACGGCACCACTCGCTGACTTTGGTAGTTACGGTTCGTATCTAACAGCCAAGAAGGCAAAAACGCAAATCACAACCACGACTAGAATAAGTTGAACGATAGAAAAGCAATTACATACATGTATGTATTGTGGCAGGAATCACAACTATTGGATTCTAAATCACAGTATTAGAAGAATAACGTGTATTTCTTTTTGGAAGTTATACGCTTTTATTTTAATTCTATTTGATTAAACACGGGAAATTGCAATTAATTTTGCGGCGTGTAATAAATTTTATCAAGGGACAGTCGAGAAGACAAGTGCGAAAAGCATCGTCGTACAGGGCCTTGTGTCACTCCGTGGCAAACCGTGGTCTCGATCAGAAAAAAAAGAGAGGACGGAGTTTTATGAGAGTGAAACAGGAATTGCCTTTTTTCTAATTTCACTTGTGAATCCAATATACATGTAAGATATAATCGCGGTAAAGGGTAAGGGGGGCAGCTGTAAAACAGTAAAACGCTTGTCAAAATTCACACCCTTTCGCAGTACATATAGCTGGAAGTGAGAAAAAAGTAAATACCAGCTACAGTACAAGTAGTTGCATAAACGCGGGTGTGAGTCACGCGAGGGTACGCTCAAGGTCGTTCATTCGTCGGAATCGATCGGAAGAAAATAACTCAATTGTGTCATTGACTCTTTGATCAATAGGTTTTTTAAGCCGAACAATACTTTTAAATTATCAGCGGAATGAAAATGATTTGCGTCTCAAGTTTGCAATTTATCACTCGCGCAATTCTTGTCATTCCAAAGAGATGCCGTATCCATTTCCATGTGACAAACATTGTTTCAAACGAAGTGAGGTCGGCAGGATCGAAACCCAGTCATCGTTTATAATTGCCCTGAATTTCACTGGATATTGCAGAGACTGAATTACCAATAGCATAGAATTACCCACTCCTTGTCTAGCAAGTAAGTACATACTCCGAGTCTCTAAGTACATAAATCGCAAAAGAAGCAAGTATACACTGTACATACATGTACAGTACTGTGCTTCATGGAAACCTGTTTAACAGTTCGTATTTCATAGACTGTCGAACTGCACGTAATCTATTCGTGTCAAGGGATACATATTAGGGGTAATTAGGAAAAATGTTGTTCAGAATTTCGAAAATTCCTTCTAACGTGAATGAATCAACGAAACGAAGGGAAGAAAAGGGAAGAAAAGGGACAAAGAAAGGGGACAAAGAAAGGTTAACGAGCGTTCGGTCAACCAATGTATGTGTCGAGGAGCGGGCGGCCAGTCGTAAAGGATGTCAGGGTCATCCTGTTGCATCGACGGTCTTGCCTACTAGTGCTTTCACCAATGGGTGCATCATCGTCCGGGACGATGCACTTCCACGTGCCTACGTGGTCGTGTGAGTTTTGTGAGTAAGTACGTACTTTGCAAATAAACTGCGAAAGAACTTTTTCCTTATTCTCAACTCAATACAAGTATAATTTGTTGCTCATGTTTCTTCACTTTCTTTTTGCGAGTTGCGATTTTCAAGCGTCATTATCAGGCGTCATTTTCGAGTCTTTGTTCGAAACCGTGCCCTTGAGCCATTCCTCAAACGACCAATTGGACATTTCAATCTATTGACCCGCTATACCTCTATCTATGAGGTCCCGCATGTAACCAGTCATCGTTGAATGATATCGCTACGATTAATTGCAACCACCGACGTAATTAGTCGGCATTTGACCCAAATACCAAGTTAGAGTTTCGCTAACGTCGCATATACCCCGCTAATTATACCAGTGGCACCTCGAATTAGTGAACGAGAAACTGTGTTATTCGGTTTTTACGTTCCACAGATTTTGGGACCTGGATTTGGTCGGACATTTCTAGAGCTAAATATACAGAAACTCGGAATAGGCATCCACGACTCGTTACCACCAGCATTTAGGGTTAAATAGCACCTATTAGGTTCGACCCTTGACCTCTCTCCTGTTACTTTTACAGCAACAAAGTACATATCAGCAACGCTCCACTAAAATTGGAAACTCTCATTCAATTGAGCACAGACCTTACGGCTTACGGGAGACCTTTCGAGCCGATTAAAGAGTAACGTGTACTTATTTCCGCCAAATGATTCGCTTCTTTGGTAACGTCATAAGTCATAAGGATAAGGAATCTTGTGTCTTGAATTTGAAAAATAGGAAACTTCGAGTTGGGGACATACGAGTATATCATATTTACTTCTATCTTATGCGTATATTTAATTTTACGTTGCATAATTTGTTTTTAGTTAATAAAAGTTTTGAGCAGTTGGTCGGTAGGACCTTTCCCAGAGAGCAATCGATAAGAGATTTCCTGTTGGATGCACTGGTAGCGCTGCTATTGCGATAAATTGCCTATTCGAAACCGGTTTCGATTCTGCATTTACCGACTACATACATACTCAGCGACCTCAGCGTCAGCGAGTCGTGCTGACGCAGCACGCGTGGATCTTGGCTTTAATTTGATAAATTTGATTCTGGGGGAACGAGGGTATAATTGTTATTGATATTGATATTTCGTTTAAAATGATCGAGATGACGAATGTGTGGGAGTAACAGTAGTGAGGAAGTAAATCGTTGTTTTAACTTGTTAGTATGGAACAGGTGTGTCAAGTTTCTTGAGTTACGCTTGCCAGCCACTTATATTGCCAGTCTCCTCGTCCTATCAAGAAAGCAACGTGTCAAGACAATTTCGAGATTAGAGAAAACTTGCATCTCTTAAAAAATTCAAAATTAATTGCTCTGATTTTCCAATGCGAAACGTGTACTTTGTTACCGTTGAGAAATGTGTAGGTAGATAGAAATAGACACGAGCTACTTTTGGAGAACCTTTTTAAATAACGCCGCACCCGGGAGAAACGCGCCCCGAAGAAAGATACCTGTTAGAATTTGACGTCTCTCTTACAATTAGAAACATTTTCAAAGTGGCAATATACTCTGACAATGAGTAGTGGAAAGAATTAAGAAAGAAACGACTGTCAGAAACTCACGTTTCCAGTGTAGCAGACCTGCCAGGTGTGTCTCGAAAGCCCAGGCGATCAAAAGATGTTGGCAGCAGCAAGTTCTACTCCTTACTGACCGCTATCGAACGCTTCTACCAGTGATGTAGTCACTTTCAGGCCATTTCCGCGTTGGGAAAGTTGCACAGCCACCTCTTCGATCGCCTCTCTAGGTTCAACTGCCTCGACGGGACCACTTGCACTGTCACTTATCGCCGGGATCCCAAATCCACGTTGACGGATAAAACCCTCGAGGACAATAGGTCGACTCGCTTGGCGTTTCACTTATGATATTACGATGTTCTTTATATAACCCTAGCTCGAACAGTGGCTTTCAGGATGTTTTTATACCTCTGCATTATACAATGTCCGATTCTTTCTAATCTCTACATCGATTACTATTAAAATAATTCACTAATAACGTCTTTCCTCACGTGCTGGCTTCCCGATGCAAATCGTTGATGCAAATCGTTGATGCAAATCGTTGATGCAAATTTACACTCCGCAATTTGACACATTTTCATGATCGATGTATCGACAAAGGGAATTGAGTCTGATGTTTCAACGGCAAAAAGAGAAAACCAGGCATGAATATTCTATTGCAAAGTTCCTATGCGAAACCGGAAGTCGTCGGGTATGTTCTTCTTCACGAAACGCACATTGTCAGTTTTATGATCGATTCACTGACCCGAAGAGTGAATGGTACTGTTCCACGGGGTCAGTGACTCGGAACAGTCGTATCGCGATCTGTACATAATTGACGAGGGATCGAACATTCAACAACCTTGTCCAACAAATTCTTCCTCTCTTTTTTTCATATCGATAGTTCATTTTTCTGCCTGGAAAAAGTTGTTTAGAATTTGTGGCAAATTTTTGAAATATTCGGTTACATTTAAGTTACATATAAGTAACCCTCTTAGGTTGTATACGATCGTAGAAACTGAATGTTTATTCATTAGCGAATAATCATTCACCGATTATCTCTGAAATGTTTCAACGTAAACTTTGAAAATTGCAACACTTCACCTAACACAGCAGTTACCCACCACCACGTGATCCAATACTCTGTCATCTATCGCATGGTAATTTTCCATCTCTATGCACAGTGACTATTTCCCAACAGGTATCAAAGTTGAACGATTGATATAACCCTTTGCGCTCCGTTTATTCTACTGCAAGGCCGTTCTCAAAATACTTTACAACTTTTATTTGAATTGCAATGAACTGGTTTTTCTCCGTTTCTCAAACATTCTCCGACCGTCTATATTGCAACAGCTTTTTAACTACGTACGTTGGAAAAGAAGTAAATATCGTATATGCATAACTCTAAAGTAAATAGACATCCGATACCCAGAGACAAGAGAAGAAATACGGTTGGAAACTGCCGACTCTGGAACATTGAGTTAGTTGTACAATATAGATACATACATACATACATACGTATATACGTACATGTATACTTACGTATATCGAAAACGTTCCCAAACTGCCATCACTCTCGAGCATGTAAAATCAATACGTACAATCATAATTCGAAGGACGGAATGTCCCGTCTCCAAGTTGAGACGGGATAAATTTATTCAGCGATTTAGTTTGAGTTTGTCCGTACCCTCCTAAATGCTTAATTACGCGCACTTTTGCGTGCACTCTGCGTTTATGTAACTTACGTTGGAAAAGAAGGAAAAGAAGGATACAAAGCGCAGAAAACTCAGAGATTCGATATAAAGAGAGGGGTCGACTTTCCCTTTTGCCCTCGGAAACGGGAGAACCATGTGTACCGTGGCCCGACTCGCATTTAACTCAATTTAACTTACGTGGTCAAGAAACTGCTCGACCGTGAGAGCGGATAGGAGACAATCGACAATTGACAATTGACAATTGACAATTGCTCGTGCTCTTCATCCATGACGTTCACTCGCGTCTACTTATGGTCGTTTGCTGCGTACCAAGAAAATACACAATTCTATGAGCGTGCACCATAAGTAGTCATTTTTGGAATTGTTACGATCGTATCGAATAGGCGGACATCGTAGTCTAACTCTCCCTTGAATGAGTGAAAAAAAGAGTATGTCAGCTGGCGGAAATTTCTTTCGCATATCAGCGCATTTTCTTCGTCTTGAAGCTTTCCGCGCAGAGCTGTCGTGTACACGTGGAATTACAAGACCCGTAACCATTTTTTGCGAGGATAGTACACGTCGATATTTTATTGGACTAAGATAAGTCATCCTACTATTAAAAGTAACTCTGTAAACACGTTTCCATCGATATGTTTGATACTTGACGGATTAAAACTTCCTGATCCTTATATCACGAAATAAGTTATGTCACTGAACGAGAATATTGTAGATTCCCCATTGGGATGGTATCTATTCCCAAAGTTAGAAAACTTTTCACTCGCAAGTCCTTTCTTCGGATGGTATGCATACTCGTATGTACATTCTCCAAGTAGCAAACACCTTCGAAAGGCGGATACTTTTACCGACATGAGACCAGTAGCCGCGTAATCCACCGCCAATGTCTAGGTCCATTAGTCCCTGAACTTCCAACTACTGCACTCTACTGTACTGGACACAGTTTTATCAGGTTGGACTACACGACGGAAAAGCACCTCACTTTCTATGGCTTACTTCCAAAGCGAAGGAACCAAATGGAACGAAACTCTGGCGCACCAGTGAAAAGCGTGCTGTTGCGCAACTTTCCGGTTTATATTCATATCATAGTAATTCATACCTAATTCAGGCGAGATACGTAATAGTCAATTATGATCGGCGAATGGACCAGTAGCACGTGTCGTACCGCGGCTGTATTCTAACTTTATGCGACGAAAAATATAGATGCAGTGGTCTAATCCAGTAATATGAGTATGGTCGAGTGCATTCAGTGGCGTCATGAATAATTAATTATGTCGAAGTGGCCTGCTTTTCTTCCATCAAAAAACACCGAGTTGTTCGTTGTAGTTTCCTCTCTATCGGAAATCATAATTACAGTTATTCACTCGGAGTGGAATTAGCAACGAGGCATATTTCGTTTCTGCCCCTCCTGGCATTTGCTCACCCGGCAAATTGCAGCTGCACAAAGAGTGTAGCCTCAACGCGACTCCTCCAGGCCCACTAGCAAAGGTCTGCTATATCGTACATGTACTACAGTAGTTGTAGTTCAGTAGTCCACTCGACTGCTCCACTGGCGCAAAAGTGAAGCACTCTACTAGTTTCTAGATTGGATGACTAATCTCCGGCAGGATTGAGACTTTTGATGACAGTCTCCATAAACGGTATCACTCTCTTCTAACTCACGAGTTTCTCGTCGGTTACAAGGCGAGGAGTTTCCCAAGCAAGATTGTACAAGTTCCTTGACATATCCGAAATGTTAATGTGCTTCGAATTAGTTTCGCACAAGTGATAAACTGGATGATTGTGACGGTAGTCGAGTGAACTTGAGCGAACCCATTGTAAATCAGGCCTTGCCGAAGCTGCCACGATGCTGCCACGATCCTGCCACGATCCTGCTGGCCGTAGAAAGGGAAAGTCACGTGCAGACGCAGTGAGCGAGTTTGAGCGAATCGCTAGTAGAATGAGCAATTGTAATTGTTCCGCCAACCCGTCGAGTTTGCATCGATACATTGATTTTCATTATATTGAAACGATTTCTAATAGGGTCGGAATAAAGAAAGCGGAACTTTCTATTTTCTACAGTCGAGAAAATTATTTTGATTTTGCTTTTGCCGTTGATGACACCATTCGGCAATATCGACTGCCGTCATGCTCCTCGTAATCCTGTCGCAATAACGCGCATAATTGGCTGGTGCCAGACTGCTAGGACACCTAATGAGGAATCTCCCGGTGTAATTATCCAGCTGGAATTGTTTCCGGCGAAAACGAAATGTTCCTGGGAAAACGAGGGAATCGTCGGGAATCGTCGGGACGAGAATAGTGTCTGAAGAGACCCACTCGAAAGTACGGATGGAAAAGTAAAGCGGGACGGTTCTCTACTGAAAGTACTGTCCTCGTGGAAGTGAGGCAGTGTTCTAGAGGCTGCTCAAAAATACATACGCGAGCATACACGCATATCAATTCCAGAAAAAGTAAGAACGAAAAGAAAAATTGTCTTTCCGAATCAAATTTCCTTCTCGTAATGAATTTTGCTTCTTACAAAAGAAATCCTTACATAAGAGTCCCGGCCATTAAACTTGATCGTTCGGAATCGCCGGAGAAAGTTTGGCATCGCAGTTTTCATATCAATTTAATAACAATTTAATACCAATCATTTTATACGAAATATATACGTATTTCGATGTCACACCTTTAGAATTTTGAATAAACTGACAATGAGAATGTTGAGAAATGTATGTTGACATGATGAAACTTCTTTTGTCCGCCACTCTATGCGGTTAACGAAACCAGCGAGTACAGAGTAATTACTAATTTCTAATTACGGTTACACGCATGCAGCTGCGGTAAGAAGCGGATTTCCAATGGCGAGTGGTATTCTCTTTCCGGAACAGAGAACTGCTATTCATCCTACATACATGTATATACTGCCGACAGTTTGCAGAGGATGGTCACGCTTACGATAATCTTGCTGGTTTCGCTCGCGATACATAGGTGGCGTTGTATTGTTAATATTGATTTAATTCTTGAATCGGTATAAGAGCGACAGCTTCGAGCACGATTACATCAATTGGTTCGATTAATTCCAGTACGATTAGATTGATCACATTCATCCGAATAAATTCAATTGATTTAGCACCACTACTCTACAAAAAGCTCCAGGTTCAGTATACGCAACAGAAAAATAATTCGTTGGGAAAATAATTGCAACATTATATCGTTAAAGAAGGACGACTGTATTAAATAGTCCGAGGTTAGTGGGTCCAGGAGAGTCTTTGCAATCACCTCGATTTTCCTCACTGGTTTTCTCATCACTTTTTTCTTTTTTCTTTTTTCTTTTTGGCAGTAATCACTCTTCCGGCTAGTTACGAGGAGAATAAAGCATTTTTCGAATATCTCTCTCCTTCGTTATGCCATCTCGTAATGACCGCAACAATTTTCGATTTAAAGTTATAAGAATCTAAAGAATCCAAACCATAGTTCTTATCCCGATTAACGTAAAGAGTTTAGCAAACTCTTTTTGTATTTATGGCCTAAAGTTACCGGATAATGTTTTTATACCACTCTCGACTCACTCTGGAAATTTATGCGAGCTATCGATCATACCTATATTATCGCAATTTCTACTTTACGAGTTCATTGCTGCTATGGAATATTCCATTTGGCACAAGGTGCCACATCCTGGAGATGTCCGCGAGCGGTATTAATCAAACTAAAAATCTCTGGGTATGCTCTCGGTAATTATTCCGGCGTTCGCGTCAAAGACGAATTTCGCTTTCACTGTTCATCGAGCAGTGTCCTTTTGAAGCTAACATAAGTAACGGTCGGCGAACCCATATGTCGAATGCCAATTAGCGCAATATCTCAGGATGAGCGAACAAAAACGTCGGGGGAAAAAACAGATTAAAACACTGGAATTAATTTTTCAAATTGACAACGATCCTCGATTGAAACATTGGTTCGGCAAGAGTCATAGCTCAAGGAGAATCGTGCGGCTGCATTTAATTAAAAGTCACGACTGACAGTTAACGTTTGGTCAAACTCTTACTACCAATGTGCGATAAAGGCGCGATAAACGTACGATAAATGCGAGATAGAATGTCGACCAGTGCGATTCTCGGCGAGAACAATTATATAACGGAGGGTAGACCGCGGTAAATTAAACTTTGTCCTGCGCGGCAAAACCACGTTGCGCTAGAAGCGCTACAATGCACAAGAAAATTAATTCAGAGAATCGCCAACATCAGCCGATCAGTAGAAAAACGTCGCAGGATAGTGTGCCATGTCGTCTTTGGTCAAGCTCGCGTTCCTTCCTTGTTTGCCATTCTTACGCAACGCCAGCGGGACATAAGATTGTGGGAGAAACATTCAATGACAATCTGATCTCTATAAATATAATATTTAAATATAGAGTGTCCCGTATAACTTGTGTAACTAGTACACGCGTAACATGTGGCTCGTTCATACCGCAAGGCTCCATTCACTCGTTACCACCGGGAGACAAGTTCATCGAGGATTATTTATAATTCCACCACTAGACGATCCCTCGCGATACACCCTCCGCTGAACAAACATCGCGCAAACATCGCGCAAACATCGCGCAAACAAGCAACTTCTCGCGTTGACTAGGTCGAGGTTGAAACCCTTCGGCACGGTTAGCCACCCATTAAATTCGCATTTAACGCGAGAAATTTCATTCGATTATACTCGACCCTACTGAGAGAGCATCACACAACGGAAGTGAAGATTCCCGTTCGTTCGCCCAATAACTGCACTTGGGATTGGGAAGGAGAGATAAAAGTTTTTTCAAGCTCGCGTTAGTAGGATAGGAGGTACATAGAATGGCGGCCTCTTTCTTGGCTCCTCAAGGCCGCACAGCCACCTTTCAACCCTCTCAATCGCGTCACTGACCAAAAAAAAAGCGAAATCTACGGGCTATTCCAAAGTCGAACACGGCTTCTATTCCACTGGCCGTTTTCGCCCCTCTCGGCGTGATTTCTTCAATCTACGTTACTGCGGAATTGACTGCTCCACTCCCTACTTTGAGTTAGACCTAATCGATTCGATCGAACTTTAAATTGAAATTTCAAATTGAATCGTAATTCAATTGTAAGTCCTTACCACTAGTGGTTCGTAGGTTTCTTTACGTACATAATTGAAAGAAAGTTACGCGTGTATAGGGAGGAATTAGGGTTTCGCGGTTTCGAGGCACAGCTCGCGTTATGTGTTGCGTCAATCTAGCCACTCTCATTACTTACTTACAAGTTAGTTATGTACTTACCCGCATCGAGTGGTGCGACAAGTACGGTGAGAAAGGAGGAGAAGCCCCTCCACTGGTTTATAAGCCTCCAAGACCCGGAACGACAATGAAGCACAGATTAGTACACGATATTACCTTTTAATCGTCGGGCTTACTATACGTATTCGCGAGTGGCGCGAAATACGGAATACAACGTCGCGTCGAAGAGTTAACGTCCGCCCAACCTGGTCCACCACTTTTGGAAAAACTCCGCTTTCCACGCTGCGCTTCTGCTTTTGCTTTTGCATAAAAATATTTTTGGATTTCTCGAGAGACACTCCAACACATCGGTAAGTTGTTCCCCGGGATAACCTATTAACTCGTGAGTTTCGTTCGGGTTGGACAGTCACTTGGACTTCTCGATTAGAAATTTCCAGAAGGTTCCAATTGGTACATTTCGAATGATGATGCGTGAAACAGGGAAAACAACGTAGAGGGTAAAGCAAAGCGTGACGGACGGAAACTGGATAGCGTACCTGATTTGTCCTGTGGGTATGCCGTATACGCTTCGGGAAATTCGGAAACCCTGATTGCTCAGGCAGAGTCTCTATGAGTGACGCGTGAGTTTTATTCAATCGTCGCGTGGCAAAGAGGCATAGAGTTCATAATTTCGATTATTCCATTGTGGTCACTGCGATCACATACGCATGGTTGGAAGGCTGGCCGCGTCATTATAAATTTACACTACTTGTTCATTAATTGTACCTCTTTAATTATTATTGGCCTATCATTAGCAGCGTAGCAAATCGTTTAATCACTCCTATTACGCGATAATTGCACCGTCTGGAAATATGTGCTTTTAAGTGGCAGACTGTTTCCGGCTTGCCTCCAAAGTCTGCTGGAATATTTCGAATGATTCGAAATATAGAGAAGTGAATTTCAATCGGAAAGGTGTACATAGTATTATCCAAAATTATCCTTTTTGCTTACGTTACTTTTTCCTCACGAAATTATTCTTAATTAATCTTTATTGATCAAGGAAAAGTTGCTTCGGCAGAATGTCGAGCATTTTTCCGTGCTACTTTTCTGGAAGGCCACTCGACACACTAATGCATGTCGTTAAGCTGGTTGATTATTATTCACCAAATTGCGCGCCTCTAAAATAGTGCTGCACGTATGACGTAGAATTTTTTAACCGAATCCACCAACAAAGCCTAACTTTCTTTATAATCATTTTATAATTCAACAAAGAAAGATATATTTCAATTTAAATCCAATTTGATTGATATAATGTTTAGTCACGTTGTCGATCGTCTTGTTGTTGAGCGATAATTGGACTAACAGTGATTGTCAGTGAGATACGAGCTGCCTCTTTGACCCAGTGCATCTTACGTCTCACGTAACGATCGCGAAGCATAACATTCGCGACCTATGTTGCTTCATACACAACTGCGTGTACCACATACACGTACACGTCTATGTAACTATGTACGTTCGAACATATTCGCGTCTAATAGCTGGCTACCAGAGTAAGAGGTCGCGGTCATTATTTCAGTAAGATTATCTCTCGTAATTACGAATATCTCAATGTTTGCGTCGCGTTCAACTTCTTCTTCGCGTCCAGAGCGTTTTTTGTCCACTTGCTCTGCTCTAAACGCTCAGAGATCGCTCGGTTTTACCAAACGGTCCCAGTCTAATTGTAAGCAACTACTAAACAATAAACTAATTGTAAGTTAGCAAATTGAAAATATAGCCGATAACGAACAAATTGGGGAAGGATTCGATTGGACCTGACAAGATGAAGGAAAATTGAATTTTTAAAAGAATTTATAATTTCGCTCGAGCAAGCATTTCTAGGATAGTTAGAGAGTACCCGGTCGATAAGTGGCCAGTTCATTTGGCATCGATAATGTAGTCGATCGAAAAAATCCTTTTTTACAAGACGGTTTCCTGCAATTCATACTCGCTGAACTTACGTCACGGGTTACACTGGTTACATCATTGCCAAGGAGAAACTCGTCGCCATGTGGCGTTGGAAACTGCACTTGGATGCTCCTGAAGAACTGGCAGAAACTTGCGTACATTCAAAATCATTATTCTCTCACTCCCATTAGAATGCTGCTAGTAAGGCAATCCTTAATTGATTAGTCGCAACCTAATCGTTTATGGTTAGGCTGATCTTGGATCGGACGGCGCTATAAGAAACGCAGGGATCGCATGTGTCAAGATAAACGAGTCTTTCCGATCAATGTCCAGTCCCCTCTCAAGAAGAGAAAAAGAGATCTGCCTTTCTTATGCGTCGGACAAGATCTCGTGTATCTACCATCTATCGCATGCTCTACTACATATTTAATACAATAGAAACAATAGAAATATTACGGAGACTCGCAATGTTTTAATTGGCGCATTTTAATAATGGTTT
Source organism: Trypoxylon attenuatum (assembly GCA_963989405.1). Taxonomy (NCBI): domain Eukaryota; kingdom Metazoa; phylum Arthropoda; class Insecta; order Hymenoptera; family Crabronidae; genus Trypoxylon; species Trypoxylon attenuatum. Next base: position 194,946 of record OZ022491.1, read on the forward strand.
AGTACTTGAGTGAAATTGGGTGAAATTGGGTGAAATACAGGCTGGTCATGTACAAATATCTTTCGCGACTGACCAAGAAAGATTTTTCCCCTTTACTTTGACCCCGATGGATTCGCATCCCCAATTCGGCACAACTTATGATTATACATCCGTATATCGGAAAGGAAGATGACAATAATAGTAGCGAGTACCGATGCGTAAAACAAGTTTGCCCGATGACTCCGAACGTTTTTCCAACAAGGCAGTGGTGGAGTTCCGAAGTCATGGGTTCCAACGACGCAAGATGCAATAAGACAAATCAGACCTGTAAGCGGAAAAAATTGGTAAAGAAGGACATTTGAAATGACTTTCAGCAGTCGAGTAAAGATCCTCAACGTGCTACGTTACACGATACTGCAGAGTAACGAATCTCACCATTGACAACTGACTATTTCCCAGTTTGCCAAGGTAATGGTGCATTCGGAAAATACATACACAGACATGCATTATGATTTGTCAAAATTCCTTGCAATCCTTGCAATTCATTCAAGATAAATATATTAAACCAAGATTTGAAATGAAAAATGTCTCTATGTACTACGACATTGAATGTTTTCCGTAATTGAAACTCTTTTCGAATAAAACCTCCTTTTAATTGGGACCTGGCCTGACCTGGCCTGACCTGACCTGACCTGACGTCTGTTCAACTTTCGTTACCATCCACGATTCGTAGCCATTTCCTGAGTAAATTGTAATAGATTTCATCCGCGCTGGAAGCATAAATCAAAGATCTCGAAGCCCTTGCCCTTGCCCTTGCCCTTGCCCTGTTTAATAACTGTGCTTTTCCGTCTGTGGTTTGCCTCGCCACTGAAATCTTGCGTTCTCAAAAGAGACACTTGTGCGACAGAAGAAGAATATCAAGAATTACAGCTATTTTCCTCGTTGTTCGAGTCCCTCTGCTCCTCCTCCTCCATCGGTTGCGCTTCTACCTTTTCCTCCTCTCCCTTCTCTCCCTCCTCTCCCCGAGAACTGTTGTACGGCTGTAGTTCGGCTACCTTGAGCAAGTGGCAGGAGAGTCGACATCCATTCAAGAACGAAACCAAGTTTCGTCCACTTTGACCCTGAACGGCGAAGGTATAAGAGCCAGTGTCCATATCCGTGCAGCACGCATTTCGAAGCTTTTTTCAACGCGGTCAGGCCCGCGAGCACGCGAGTTTCTATCGTCGCGTCGTCGGACTAGTGTCTGGAACACCATTTCTCAGGTGACATCAATCTCATCTCGATTCCCGGCCTATTCTTTTCTGTACAATTGGGAATCAAGCGTAAAGTGGATTAGGAGCAAAATGCCCGACATCATAGCAGCCAACATAGAACGTGAGTAGCGACAGATGTGTCGATCGGTGAAAGAGATCCACCTATCAGGGATGAAAGGGTAGTCAAAAACAAAACCTGGCCACCTGGCGATCTGTCAATCATTCCTAATTTTTCGTTAAGAGAGCGATAGGTTTCTGATAAGGATGCAACTGCTGGGAAATACATATTCTCGTTAGGAACATCTATCTTGCAAATACGATTCTCCAACAGCAGCAGCAATTTTGTTTTGCAAACGCTTTTAGCCTTAACCACACAATATTTTGCCTTCGCGATCAGTATCGATCAAAACGAGTTCCTATTATTGCCGAATAATCTATAGACCTGCGCTGCACCGTGCAGTGTAAACTGTGCGTGTTATTCGACTGGTTTTAATCGTCGACCAGTCTGCTAGAGTCGACGATTTGTTTTAGGAGAAGGTAAAATTAGGGGTCGAGAAGGTTGCGACGTGACAAGGATGCGAATGGCCGACTTTAAGAGAACTCGAAACCAGTACTGGTGCCGGTACTCAACCACAACCACAACCGCAATCTGCTATCATCTTGTTTACCATTAAAATCTGAAGAATCAATCTATACCGAATTAATAGGTCCGAATTAAAAACAGATCGTCATCGTTGCTTCCTGTATGATGGAAATTGCCCTGTACAGTAGTTCGAGCGAGTGAGTCAGAGTAAAACAGAAGTACACGTAAAAACTATTGTCCAACTATTGATATTTTTCATCCGATTTCGTCTCAAAGATACGTCCAAACGCAACGAAATCTTTCCCGTCTGAATATCGTTTATCGTACCTTGACGCTATGACGTATTAATTATGCAGCTTGGAGTGACTAATTGGTCCTGATACTCATTGCGAAAGCGTCGTACCGCATCTGAATCAACGGCCACCGGGGATTTCAGGTTGAAAATTCGAGGCTGTGATTCGCACCAGCCGAAGGTCAGCGTGCAATTAAAGATTCACAGCAAAAATTCCAAATCGTAGCTACCAATTTATCTTCTAGAGTTGGCACGTCATTTTTCATTGCCAAGAACAGATCTGAGAACTGGAATACGAGAACTTTTCCCGTGAAAAGTGACCGGAACTAGAATTTTCTTCAAAGTAAACGATGTAATTTGTGCGCGCGGGCGCGCGCGCGCTTTACCTTAGCGAATAATTGAGTAACAGAGGACAGTGCCAGTGGTAACGTCAAATTGTCATTGTGCCAAGAATCTGAGGCAATCGATTTTGCAGTTAAGTCTCTTACTGGGTCATTGTCTGCTCAGTTGAGATTCATGTGACAGCGATAGTTCTCGACAAACTGCTACTCGAGATAAGTTGAATCTGATGCTTGCGCGAAAGAAATGGTGTTTTTTCTAGGAAATAACAGTTTTTATACAGCTATTTGAAACTCTCTCTCATACAGTTAGTTGAATGGATTCGCGCAAAGGATTAATAAAAAAATAAAAAAATAATAAAGTTTTCTCTTGCAATTGGTCCATGCGAACTTTAATGCCTGCTGCTTTCCTTCGAGTCCGAATCAGAGAAGAGAATTGACGTTGAACTTCAGGACGTCCGTGGCCCAATTTTCGGAGACTCAAGACGGGCCCTGCTCGTCTTTCTCTTTTTTTCCCCTCTCTGCAGTTGAAATGGTTCACAAATGATGTCGAGACATTGAATCTAGTCTTGCCACAAACTTGAACAATTTGACCAATTTGCTGCGTCTACTCTAAACTAGCATTAAAGTCTCCCCAAATTGTAAATGCTGATGCTTCAAGTTTGCGTACCAGGAAACCAGAATTTGTCATTTACATCGCGTGGCGCATTATCATACCAAATGGCAATCAATTCCGCTACCGTAATTATAGATACTAAAACTAAACGATTATTGCTCGTGCACTCTATGCTGTCTATTTGCACGTTTATGGACATTTCGTTATGCGCGTGCAGACGATCGAGTAGTACCCCCGTCCGAATTGGTCCTGGTTCGATCCGTTCGATGATTAGCCGGAAGCAAGACTGGAGGCCAAAGGCAGAACTGAGCGTCCGCGCAAAAAACAACGACATCGGATAAAGATTAATCCTTAATCCAGGTGTCTATCACCTCGTAACTTTGAAAAAATTCTGTCAGAATTACATAAAATTTCACAACGCTTTTACATTTACATTTACATTTACATTTCGGCCGGCATGGTGTACAATATACATATGAACATGTATGTACGGAATCGAGTGTTTTGAAAAAAATATAGTTCCTTCGCTTTCGCAACTCAACCTACAATGTAGGTACGTATTGATTTTGCAAATGTGTAGCTTGCTTCAAATCGTGAAATTGAATCTATTATACATGGAATTCATGTTTCCTACTGTTGAGAACTTTGAGAGATTGCTAGGACATCCAAGTTTCTCGTTGAGTAGATAAAAATGAGCTATCGAACGAACGTTCAGTCTGAATTAGCAGGTTTTCCAAAATAAAGGAGAATGTTCGGTTTATCAGCTGCATGGACGTTGCAGTGCAGAGATCCACTGCCACGGCGCTAATCGCCGCGCCGCGCCGCGCCGCGCCGGCCTGTAACAAAACTTGCCAATACATTACTACATCCGTATCTGCCTCTATCGCAGAGAAATTAACCGAAACACGATGCTTTGCCCTGCCCTGGCATAAGTACAATTCTCATTCAAAGAGCAAAACCAGGAAAAAGGAGTGTTATCTATGGCCCGGGTAACCCGCTTTCCTCGAGACGATAGAAGCTTTTGGTTCTTTGCCAATTGTTGCGGTAGAAGGTCAATGAGCCACGGTTGTTAAATTGCTCAGCCAGAATCTGGAGCCTCGAATGCCGATAAGCAACTCGAAGCGTTTCTACATCTATGTACATATGTGTATGCATATACCTGAAACTATCGCACAATTGCAAATTGCAGCACACTCCTATTGTTTCAATCTCTGTGTATACTCGACGGTCCGTAACGGTAAAATTGACTTTAGCAGGCTTCCCAGGTGTGTGTCCCAGGTGTGTGTCCCAGGTATCCTGGGATCTGTGTCGACCCGAATCAATGCATTCTACTGCTTCTACCGTTTACGTGGCATAGAGCCACTGACTCCGAATGCACGACACTGTGTCATAACTGATAGGTCGCCGACCTCTCCTCAAACTCTCATTGTCAGTTTTCGAACGGTGACAACGAGAACATGTGGAATTGTGCGTGTATCCCTATCTCTACTCATCTCTACTTCATTCTTATCGAAACGAACGAGACTTTACAAGTTTTACAACGAACCAAAAATATTTCTTCAACAGAATATTGAGATTTCCTTTGTCTGCCGCTGACGATCAATGTCCATACAACGGTGAGCCTGAGACTGATCAAAGATTGGCGGAGGTCTTCAGCTACTTACCATGACTTTTAATGAGTTCTCAGCATCGTTAGAATGACGCTAATTCTGTGTATAATAATTCGATAACTTTTCTTTAGCTCGCCAAAAGTACTATCCAAGCGAATTTGAATCGTTCGAGCCTTTTGGCAAACTCGACAGTTTACGCTCGAAACTTTGTTATCCGAACACTTGCGTAATCGACACAGAGTACAGACTGTAGTGAAGACTTTCTCCGAGCATCCTTAAAGACACCGCGCCGGTTAAGTTTATAGTAACACCTGTTCCACGTGTTACGACGACAAAATGAAGTAGATTTAACGGGCTGTCGGTGGTTCTTCAAAGAGTAACTTACATATGGTACACTTGGTGTCCTTCATTGACTTCCGGCATCGTATTTCCCTTTGTCAGCGAGAATTGCAATTTCTTGCCTCTACGTAGCGAGATACGTAGTAGGTCAATTATTTATCGGTATCATTAAGAAAGCAGAAAAAAATAAATATGCTCAATACGCATACTCAATCGTGCTGTTTTTATTCCTGCCAGTACCGAGTATTTTTAGCCGAGTTTCCGAGTGTTGCGCTGACAAGTTCCTGGAGAGGTTCGCGAGAAACGCTGGAACAACGTTTTGCAAGAGCGGCGCATTTTCCATCCGCTTTATGCAGTTTATGTTGCAGGCGCGTGCAACTGTGCGCGTTGCGGCGGATTATGCAGTAATCAGCGGATCTCTGGCCTTGATCCCCCGATCCTTCCGCTTGTTAGTTATTTTCTATATTTTTCCCTTTTGAGAATCTCTCGCGCTAACAAGTTAGCAAGTACGTATTTAGTTTCAAACTAATATATTACATTATATTATATTATATTATGTATATCGCATCATTCATTTCAACGATTCTTCAGCCAAATTCGACCGGCCCCGACTTCCCAAAAACAACTGATCTCAGGTCATGCGTAAGCAAGAGTGGAATATTAATGAGGACCTGGGTCGAAGGGAATATAAGTAGGGTGGCCCTCGCTCTGTTGGTCCTCTGCATGTACAATAATCGAGCCAACCCACTTTTGCATGTACCCAAAAAATAAATCCACCGTTGCGTTGCATTTGGCAAATCCCTGTTGAATTTTACAACGTTTTCCAATGACGGGACGATGCAAATTACCAGAATGGATTTAATCCCTTCAATCCGATTGTGCATTGAAACAGCGAATGAAAGGGATTAAAAAAGTTGCAATTATTATAAATTATTCCTGACGTCCGTTTCCAGATATCGTTCAATGTATCACTACTGTATTGCTACAGTAAGTCGTACCCGATTTATAAATCTTACAATAGAGCTTAGAGCCTTAGAGGATCATGGAATCCACGGGAATCCACAGGAATCCACAGGAATCCGCAATTTACAATGTAGAATCATTTGTGCTGATCATATTTCATGTACTCTGTTATACATGTGTGTTAATTATGGTCATTTGGATGAAGGCCTGTAGATTTGCAAGTGTCTCATGCCAAATTTCCACCAGCAATGCTCGAACTTTTCGGTTTTGATTCCTACTCTTGGCACTGGGTTTCATTGTCAGGACGAAGAACACTGTTTGGTGCACGTGCCAATATCCACCTCACTCGCACTTCACTGACACCTATCTTCCCCGAAATCAAGTTTACGTTTGCTCACTCATTCGCAATCAAGAGATCGATCAACTCGAAGTATGTAATTTTAAATCGTTTCCACTTGATCAAAGAAGAAAGAAAATCCCGTCCAGGAATTCTTTTCGGTCAATTAATATTTCATAGCGCGTCCCAATTATTATTGGGAATATCCTTGCGTCAGAAATGTCCTCTGGGCAAGTTTCTTCGTAAGATATTAATCAAAACGCGACGTGTCTGGAAACCCTGAAATGTACACGAAGAAAATTCGAACAATTCTGCTCTCGCAACCCTCTCCATCTTTTACGTAAATTCTGGTCGCCCTCGTCCTTTCGCATAATGCAAGGGTACTCGGTGGTAGGGGAAATGCGAAAAATAAAGATTGCGTAAAGCATTGTTTTCGTCCAGTCTCTACCCGTGCCGGGAGCACTTTTATTGCAGCCAGTTCTTACTTGGCCCAACTGTTCATTTTTACACATTGTGTAAAGAGAGAAAACGAGCAAGACGAGAAGCGGCGGCACTCTCCGACATCCTTGCTTGACTCCATTGTCAATCGTTGTCAATCGTTGTCAATCGTTGTCATCCGGCATAGTTCTAAAACATGGTTCTGAAACGTGATTCTTGTTTACCCCGAGTAGATAAAGAATGAGATCTACGGTTACGAATTTAAAGGTCGACGGGAACAACACTGTTCCTTTAGACATACATCTATGCATCTATATCAATAAAACGTTGCACGCTCAACACATATTTATGTGTATTCGTGTCTGCAGTTGGATGCACGTCTACTTGGCTGTGTTGGCACAGACGACGCACTGTCATCTTGTGCACTTTACCAATGATTTTTAAAGACTTTTAAAGACTAAAAAAAGGCTCCTTTTTCAATCAAATTGACAAATCCACGTATGTACCATGTATCAACATTTTTCGCAACTCTTCGAGAGTACCAATTAGCCTTTTAACTTTTTTCGCCGATCGCTATACAACTCCAAGGAGGAAGAATATAGTATTTTCGCTGTATTTTCAAGTTAACTCACTTATTTTTATAGTACAATCGATTAACTAGGAAATTACCATTAGCATTATTTCAAATTGAAATGTCTTCCAGACATCGGAATGTCATCTCGTACGTCGGTTATCTCCGAAAATCAGTCATCAAGCAGTTTTGCTAGCACCATTTCAATTGTACTTGACATATTGTTCCATCTACGGTACTCGGTTGCGCTGTGCGAGCGTCATCAACATCAATTATACCTTTTTTTCAAACCAGCAAAAACGGCGAGGTCTCGAGAAAGAGAGACGAAGGCGTGTGCAGAAAGGAGGAATCGTCCATTCGACAGGTTGTATGAATATGTATTTCGTCGAAAGGTATCGTACTTACATACGTCACGTAGCTGGCGTGTACATGCATAAGTGTGATTGTGTGCACCAGCGGAGTAGGAGTTGCGAATGGCGGGCCAAGCGAGTTTTAATCGGCAGTCAGCGTGTCGACTGTGCCACAGACACTCGAATTCTACGTGCCGGACTGTGTGACCGCGTCTTCGAAACGCGTCTTCGAAACCGCATCTTTCGATTCGAGTCAAAGCTCATTGTCAAATAAGCATGGCTGTGATTTGCTACACCCTTGTCCCTGAGGAGTTCCGCGCAGCCGGTAAGTTTAATATTCCGTTCAACGGGCTGACGATCGGACGATCAGCCAATCACTGGTTACAGACTACAGTTCACTACAGCTTACACGAACCATCAAACTGCCCACCTTCCCAGTTTCCCGCCAACGCATCTTTCTATGCAGTCGTATGGAAGTTGGACTAATATCCAAGGATATGTAGAATAGAATACGATACAATGCGATGCCTCGAAATTATACTCAATTGATATTTCAAAGTGGGACGGAACACAAGTCATTCTGTTTCGATGCATTGGATAGATCCGATAGATGAAGAAAGAACGAATTACGAAATGTCAGTGCACTCACTCAACGAGGAAAACTCGTTGACGTTTACCGTGCGATTTTTAAGACTTTAGCCATCCCAATTATTCATTTACTTAAACTGTCTTAAATGCATATGTTAACATACATCATACGAGAAGTTGAATTGAACCATCTACATATGTATAAACAGTGAACTAATTGAAGCAGAAATATCGAGGGTGGTATTTTAAAAGAAAAATAACTTTGTATTTCTATAATCAAATAGTCACGGTTCTCTTTCCCTCTATCTCGCGTGTAATGGAAAGATTGGAAAATGGTAGGGGTCAGAGTTCCCGTTCTGCTATTATTCACTTTGCGAGACTTCAATTGAACACTTCCATCATTTTTCCGCTGTGCAGGGTGGTCCACCTAGACAAGACTGCATTTTACTCGCGAGTCGTTGTTTTTTCCTATAACACAGGCAGATTGCAGTCGTAAAAGCAACAGAGTTTCGCGGGTCACTCTTTCGCGGGCCAGTCTTTTGTCCCCTGAATTATTGCATTATTGGTGATTCTTTCCCTGATCAATATGATTCTTATCGGACAATCTTGCGATGGATGGTGAAATTGATCGGAAATCAATCGCGAGTCGATGTTCAGCTGACAATGAGAAGAAGGATTAATCGGATAAATCGGACGTAAACAAGATCATTTTAAAATGAAATTGGTAACTCTGGGAATTCGCAAGTTTAGTCCGAATGCAGTCGGAACTAATATAGGCCTCCAATTTTCATCGTTGCAATTCTTGCCCTTTTTCTACATACAACTTATGACAACTATGATAAGGACGAGTTGCAACAAACCGACACTTTAACGGGGTGAAATGTCAACCACAGCAGTTTTCAGGGATAAACACTCTTTCTTACGCTGTATTTTATGTATTCTGCCGCTCGAGTCAGTAAAAAAGGAGGTTAAATCCTTGGCCTCTCGAGTCGCTTTCATTTTCCACTTTTCGCTCATTGCAACGCAGTCAGTAAATTCTTTCTACTTCAATTAGACGATTCGTTCGACAAATCACCTCTCGTATCACCCTACAGCCACGTCTCCGCGTAATCCACCGATAATCTTTATTCATGATGGGTGACTTCTTCGGGACTTTTCGAAATTGATTAATGATTTGATAATTAAATGATCGAACAATCGATGCATAAAACATCGAAAGAATATTATGTCCAAGCTTGGCACGAACCGATGATAAACTAGGATGAATCGTGATCTTTAAGAGCGCGTCGCGACCGAGGGTCACGTAGAATTTTCAAACTCGTCGCGAAACGTGTCGCGAAGAGAGTGAGATAAGGGTAAATCAATCGGGATCAGCGAAACGTTGTCCGTTCATGAAACAACATGGCTGGAATTCAAAGAAAACGAACAACAAAGAATTTGATTGAAACGTCACGTGGGTATTTACATAACGCAGTGTAGACAACACTGCGTTAGCATAGCAAGTCGCTTCCAGGTAGGAACGTGTTTCACAGTGTAATCTAATGTCTAAGCAGCGCACGAACGTTGCAACGGCGACGTGAACAAAGTGAAAATCAAAGTGAAAGCCACTTATTAAGAGTGTGTGTGCTCTTCCCTGATCCATGCCTCCAATGCAATAGCTGCAAAGGTAAACATTGCAAGCCTCGCGATTTGCTTATCTGCGATCTACGAAACGCGATATATCTATTATTCCTGCGAAATCGAATTGACTTATTTGACTATTCCATAATGTTTTAGCGTTTTAGCGTTCGAAAGGACGTCTGAAAACAGACATTTTAATTCGGTAGCGGTAGAACTGTTTCTGCGCCGACGAATACCACATTTCTAATCTTCTTATCTACGCGAGACATATGTCGCTGCATCCGCGTCTTCCGCCTGGCATTGTATTTTCAACGATACGTGATTTGATAGACGTCGAACAAAGGCAATTGCCCCTTTCCGATATGTGCTACCATACCACCAATCGCTCGAATGATTAATCGCGACTTTTTCAGCTGAACCGTAACATGGAGGATACGCGGCTAAACAGCTAAACAAAGACTCGAGCAGAGTCCCTTTATGCATTTCGAATTTTTCCACGCACTCTATTGATATATCACTTTCCTTTCCTTTTCTTTCCTTTAGGAATCTGTGCCACTCGTCTCGACGTAACGCGCCGAAAATAAATTACAAAATAACCATCGGAACAAGTATTTACAATCTAATTCGCGCTAAATACTCTATCGAGATGTAGAGATTTCATTGACCTGCTCTTATTTCGATTGAAAACGAAATGTGAAAAAATTCAAGACACCCCGTGTAGTCCAACCGATAAATATATCGCGCGTAAACGTGATACCTACACTCTACTCTACCGTCTACTACAATACACTCTGAACTCTGTCCGTCAGAGACACGAATCGAAAGAGATCCGAAAGAAGGATACTGCTTGAAAAGGCACATTTTCGACGGCTGCAAGGAAAATGTCAAATAAAGAACCACATTCTTGACTTTAAACCAGCGTTATCAGACTTATCATCGACTACTTTCGCGATAAAGCTTCGACTTCCCGCTGGCAGTACGATGTCGGTATACCGTCGGACGAAATCGGGTATTAGCAATTTGAATAGACCCACGCAATTAATTATTAACTAGGTAGGTAATTGATCAGCAAGTCCCACTCGTTCGTCGCCATAGACAAAAACTACTCATGAATTATTGTTTTCGGCAAGCAAAGTCCATCTTCGAGCTAATCCTACCGTGCTATTACCAATTCCAAGTTCTCTATTCCAATAAAAAGTCAAATTTGTACTCTAATAGTTGAGACTACAACTTAATTAAAATATTACGATCCTTGGCTTCTAGTTTTGCATTATATGTATTCGCGCTCTTAAGCAGGAATGCAATTTCCGGGAATAGTTTAATCATCCGAGTAAAAGTGCGGACTCACAATTAGCTTGCGCCTTGAGTCAGAGTAAAAAGAATCACACGAGTTTGGTATGCATGCTCACGATCCTGTTGCGGCAGACTGGCAACTGGGTGACTCACTTTACCAGCGCTGTTTTCACACAATCATTCTTCCACCGAGTGTAACTCGTAATAATGCACCAGAGAATGACACTGTCTATTTGACAGCAGCAGGGGCCCGCAGTTAACTTTTCACCCACTTGTGGGAAAATTGGTTACGTTATGCAAGAATGGGACAACTAAAATTGATACGTATCTCGAAAAGAAGACTACCAGAGACGCATCGGATGCATAAATCGCTGCATAAATCTCTGCGTAAATCTCTGCGTAAATCTCTGCGTAAATCTGTGCGTAAATCGGAAATCTAAGAAAATCAACAAGTCAGAATGAAAGCGTTGAAGAAAAAGTTTGAGGCAGAGAACACACAATAGAGTCGATAGTTCTAAGGCGTGCATCCTTTCTCAAGAATGCCAATGTCACTTCCTACAGTGTAATAACGACTCTGACTTTGATTTCTTTGCTTTGCACAATACATAGACAGTTTGCAATTGTTACGCCATCGTTGCGTCGCGTCGCGTCGCGTCGCGTCGCGTCGCGTCGCGTCATTGCGTAACGAATTATTGCATACGAGTGCTCTATTTGCCGTTTCGTTTCCCAAGCCCCAAGACGAGTTTCTGCTTTTCCGAATTTCAACAATTTAAATGTAGAAACCCCCTTGCGCAACTGCCCAATCAGACCTAAGAGCTCTGAGGATCGAGAAACCGAGAAAACTCCTTCTCTCCTGGCGATTACTAACGATAAGTTAAATATTGTTTTTGTCCAGGCACTATGTTAACCGACTGGGAGCAAATACCGAGCGTGAAGCTTGGGGACTTTGTGCTCAAGTTCGAATTCGAAACTCCACCTCCGGAACTTCAGGAGGTGGCGAGGAAAGAACTTCGAGAGACGCCGGAACGCCAGAAAGAAGCTATTGAACAACTGAGAGAGCTGTTAAAGGGTAAAGATCGTAATTTTATTGATTCAATATGATCTTTGTTGTGTAATTGATTCGATTGTCCTCTGTGGCAGGTGAAGCCGACCTAAAGTGTCCCCTGGACAACGACGCCTGGCTCATACGTTTCCTTCGACCCTGCAAATATTACCCCGAGTCCGCGTTGAAGCTGGTCAAGAATTACTATAGCTTCAAAGTGAAACACGCGAACGTTTACGCGGGTCTAAAACCGAGCAGCGAGACGAACATCTTCAATCAGGACATCCTGACGGTCCTGCCATGCAGAGACCAGCATGGCCGTAGGGTACTGATCCTCCAGCTTGGCAAGAAGTGGAAGCACAACAAGTGCAGCTTGGACGAAGTCTACAAAGGCTGTGTTCTCTTCCTCGAGGCAGCTCTACTGGAACCATCCACCCAGATAGCCGGCGCGATTGTCATCTTCGACATGGACGGACTGACTCTTCAACAAACCTGGCAATTCACCCCACCGTTCGCCAAGAGAATCGTCGACTGGCTCCAGGATGCCGTGCCTCTCAGGCTGAAGAACCTTCACGTTATCAATCAGCCGTACATCTTCAACATGGTGTTTGCTCTGTTCAAACCGTTCCTCAGGGAGAAGCTCAAGAGTAGGGTAAGTTGAGCCTGGAAATAAGTTTAGCCTGTAAGTTCAGCCTGCAAAATGACAATTACTCTCGCAGATCATTTTCCACGGCACTGACCGCAAATCCCTGCACAAATATTTGTCGCCAAAGTGTTTGCCCGAGTGCTACGGAGGAACTATGCAGATGCCACAAGTTACTGGGCCACAGTGGTTCGAATTATTATCGCTCTGTGATCAGGAATTCGAAGGTAAAGAGAACAGCATTTACGATCGACCAGCCAATGATTAACCAATAATCAACCGATACGTCTACACAAAGTATTCGATAATTCTGATTCCAGCAATCAGCTCTTACGGCTATAAGAAGTAGCTCAAAGGAATCGCAACTGTTTCCACACCGGAAGAGAAGAGCGGTACCGAGAAAATACTCGAAAAATCGATTACGATGCAGCCTCGCCTAACTCTGGGGCTCGGTCCCCATATCTGTAAATAAGTTTTTTCACCGTGGAATTCCTGTTTACTGTTTTCTGTGCTCCTTCCTCGAAATGACACTCAACGGAGAAACTGACTCGCGTAGTCCAACAAGATTGTACTTATTATTAGAGTGCGCACTGCTCCGTTCGATCTACCCAACTTATCAGCCGATTGTGGACCCGATTGTGGACCCGATTGTGGACCCGATTGTAAAGCAATCTTTTATGGCACTAAAGCTAAACCTATTATTAGTCATTAGGCCGTGGCATGGGTTAGAAATATTGTAGTTGTAGCAACAAAATTATTGAGTTGCGCAGATTCATAGTGAGGAATTTCTATTGAAAATTATGTCTACTAGAATAGCGGTCGAGGTGTTCCCTTGTAAATAACAGAATTCCTAACGTATACAAGACATCATGTCGGATTATTATTATCGAACACTCTTTTAGTGGTGCAAAAATTTCTCCAACTGATATTTTTATCCGAAACACGAAGCCTGCGGAAATAATGAATATTTGTATTATATCGATAAACCATTCCACGATAGTAGATTAAATGTTGTTGCAAAGATAGAATTTTCCATTCGTGCGAACAACTATTGAGAAAAACTACGAGGAAAACAACGAGAAAAACAAACTGATTCAATGTTCAAGTAGGAATGCGAGAAAGCGATAGTTCATTTTTAGCAAAGTAATAATTATTCTGGTTGCAGGTATTTTTTCAGGTAATAATGTGTGTTATAAGGACATTGCCGAAGTCGTCGCCAATTAATATTCACCGTGGTTGCATGTGGTTTGTTATATCCATCAACTGGATTATTTCTTAAACTGTGGTGGTAAATGATATTCGAAGTCTTCGGATTGGGTTCCATCAAAATCAATATACAACATACCTCCTACTATTGCTCATAATATTGTTTTCCTCGTGAAAACTTTTTGTCGCATTTTACACCTGTCCAAATGTTTAATACTACAACATTTCTTGTGGATTTACAATAAACGTTTACAGATACAACCATACCTGTCTGTTTATTTCGTTTTATAGGATTCTGTTAATTCTCTTACAGTACCCTATCTATGCCCTACCAATAAAAAGAGCTCTTATATGTATATTTAAAGAATAAATTAATACTCGATGCATTTATCGGACGAAGCATCGTTTCGAGCATCGTTTTGAGCATCGTTCAAGCACCGCGCCGGATGGGACCTGTCGGATCAACGTACTAGGTCCATCTAAACAAAGGTTCCTTTATTCCTGCCTCAACATCCTCAAAAACCAAGTACATACATAGCACCAAGCACATCCAACTCACGGCCACTCGATTTTTTAATCATTATTCCATGGAGAAGGAAATGTCACACCAACAAGCCGAATGCAATCAAGAATATTATTGATACTGTTCAACGGTCAACGCTAATTCAGCCAACGATCATAGTAGTACTATTTGATATCGACAGTTTCGCGCCAATAAATACCGAACCAATTAAGAGAAACTTTAACCAACGAAGGCGTAACAAACAATTGCTTTAATTAATTCATTTCCGCATAATGAATATCTAAATCACACAGTACACGTACTTCGTACTCTTTGCTAGCTAATTCCAATTATTTCTACACTTATGCTTGTATGTATTTGTCCACCAGGAAAAAATAGCTTGTCGATCGCTTGTCCATCGTCTTAGCCGTAACTACACACTATTATGCTCTGGATGGTGATAAACTCGACAAGCAATAGCTGAAGCTCCCGAGGTTCTACTGGATTCCATTATGCTGTCGTGCTCCTGTAGCCGTAACTACCGAACTCTGCAATCAGACAGATTCCCAATTTTTCAGACTAAATTTCCTTACAATTGGATTAAAAGGAGCACTGTTCTAGAAACAGCACTGACAAGACAGCCAAACATTTTTGAAGACTAACAATAAGTTTTCTTGCAACGTTTGCTATGAATTTTTTCGAATTGTTCTCACCGAAAAGAGGGAAAATAAAATAATTATAATATACCCTTGAACGTGTCCTCTCGATCGAGCATAAAGTTGAAAAAATCTTTGCCGAATCCCTTACGAGGCACGTCCAATTTGCCACCTAAATATGTTGGTACCGCTTGCTCGTCGATATGTGCTAACAAAGTTTCCCTATTGTTTCCGTGAAAGAAAAGGCGCTTGCGCGTTTTCTCCTGTAAAAAAAAAAAAAAACGATACGATGTGGATACACTATAGAACAATTGGGGAAAATCTAAATAAAGTCGTCAAAAAGTTTTCAACTTCCGTCTATCAGTGTCCTGTGGTCAATATTCAGCCGATTGTATGACTAGAATAAAATCTATAACATTATTTGGAACCAAGATAAGAATTTTCTCTCGCGAATTGCCGCGATTATATCATTTCCAAGTGTCGACCCGAAACGACATCATAAATAAACCGGATAAAAAACCGGCGACTCGGGTAGTATCAGATGCCAATCAAATTTGGAATAAACCTACTAGAAGAAATGGTTTGAAGATTGCGTAAAGCATGTTGAAGATGTAGGGCTGGTTGACGATGTGGATTCCCTTCAGCCGGCAAAAGACGCATTTTTGCACCCACTCACAGATAATCGCCGCCACAACGGGATTGAATGCCGTCAAGTGATTTAAGGAAAAGCCATCCATGTTTATAATCACGTGAACGCCGGCGATCTACGAATAAAGTGGTGTAGAAAATAATTTATAAGCTGTATACAATGTATAATCCAATCTTAATTAATATTCCCGTTTCGGGGCCAGCGACCCTGAGTCACGGGAAAACTGCCTCCATTGTGATTCAAATGTGCAACGTAAATCGTAGAGAAACACAATAAGCACCGATTTTGAGGAAAACTATGTAAAGGTGAAGATGGATCTTAGGAATTTGAGATTCGATAAAAGGTCAACTTTGGCAAACCTGTGTTTTGGGCTCGGACGTGGCAGTCAGGAGTACCATTATAGTCACCCGAAACAAGCTCATGAGATCGACTTCCTTGGTGCGCCATTTCTTGCCAGACTCGATAACCAGAACTCTGCATCCATTGGAAGTTCTAACCGGAAGTGGTACCAGCAATTCCCCCAAAATACACTTTTCTTCCGTGCTCGGCAGCAAATTTTCGCTTAGTCGCGGATGATTCTTAGCGAATCGGAAATACCTCTTCATCTGTCGCATTAATAGTTGATTCAATTAATTTTCTTATTCTTTTCTTATTCTTTTCTTATTCTTCCTCATTGAGTTCCTCGTCTGACCGAATATGGACATATGGAAAATCGAGGAGAATGCGCAGAAGCGAGAAAAGTCTCGCAAGTAGAGAATTATTCCGGTAGACTCACCAGATTGAATGCACTTTTTGGATACCACTTGGTTGGCCGCAAAAATTTCTCAAGAAACTGGTCGTCCGTTGGCACGCAGAGATCAGGCTCGTCTAGGAAAAAAAGGTAGACGTCAAGGGACGCGCGAAACATCGCGTCAGGGCATCAAATATTCAAATACCCGCGCGGTAAAAACTTGCCGGTTTCGTCCGGCAATAACACGGGGTGACGATCATCTTAAAATTCATGAGGAATCCAGTCTTGTGTGTCTCGGGCAAAGAAAATACTCGACTCATTGCGTAAAGACGAATCAAGTACAAAGATCGTTTCGGGCTCCGGCTCTCATTATTTACTGACCGAATCCGAGTATCATTTTGTGGACAAAGAAGAAACACTCGAGAATGAGTCGTCTCGCTTCCTTTGGAGGAGAGTCTTACAAAATTGCCAAGTATACTATTGCCAAATGTAAAACTGCCTACCGCGACTCTCAATATTAGAAAATATTAGAAAATATTAGAAAACATTTCATATACTTGCGATAATAAGCAGACCAATAACCAACTTTCAGACGTACTTTTTCATATTTATTTATAAAGATGAAGCATGTTTGCTTCAGGAACATTATCCAAGGAATCATGGAATCAAAGGGTTAAGGGTAGAGAAAGGGCTAAAACCCAACTTCCGGGGAACTTTTTCAAGTCCAAGTGAACAGGGAGAATTATTTCAAGGTAAAAAGAAGGATTGGGCAACGAAGACGAAGACGAAGACGAAGATTACTGGGGGATAAGGCCATGAAACTTTCGTTTTTGTTTCGACCGGTTTCTCGAGGCAATTCCACGTCGCATCCGACGGCGCATCCGACGTCGCATCCGACGCCAACATTGCATCCGACATCGTAGTTCGGAGATCGTAGCTCGGAGCTCGAGCGCCGCAAGAATTCATTACATAATCGAATTCTTGTCTTTGCACCGAGCGTGTCATTGACCCGATTGCACGCGAAATATCGCTACCAATTAAGAGTTACGCTGGGCATAACAGTCGCAACTGTAAATTTCGACCATTGAACCAGACATTGAAGGCTAGTTATTTCAAACCAAATATCGCGGAAATTAATACACGATCGCATATTGCGCAAATTATTTTGATATTCGAATGTTTGCCGATATTTTCGGAATGCTTTACTCGAGTCGTTACATAACCCTTTGAATCGTGTATACGGAAGTCCATAGTTTATCGAGTGATGACTGATTAATCGGTTTTCAGAGTTTGAAGACAAAGCGAAATTTTCTTGCGACAAAGCGATAGAACAGATAGACACGAATACTGGAATACCACTGTATCGAATAATCTAGTTAATAACTATAATTACGTGATATAGACATATACGCACATACGTGTATTTTCGGACAACTGCCTACAACAGTGTAGAAATGTAAATACATTATGTCTTCCTTTTAAACTCACTAGTCATTGTGACTAGTGAAATTCTTACTTCTTATTGTTAGCGAACTTACTTTGACTTTCTAATCGACCAACATTTTCGTGCAAAGTCGATGCACGCAATCAAATTCAAATCCTCGTACGTATATTTTTCTGTATGTGAGTAGCAAACCTGCTTAGCATAGGTCTCAAGTGTGCTTAATTATCTCATTGTCAGATTTGAAATGAAGTAATCTGATAAATGTACGATTCATTTTAATCTTCAATTGGACGGTTTTAATCAACTTTTTTGGTTTCTGGTTCTTAACTTATCGGCCGTCACCTTCGACAGGTATGATCGGTCAGGCAAAGCCTTGAATTTAATCGAAGGACAGCTTTAAACAAAAATCCCGTATTCCGGTATTCTTCGTGTCGAATTAAAACTCAGTACAAAGTTTATGCGCGACGCATAATGGATGATCGGGTAGAATTCCCGATTCGTCGGTTCGTCGGTTCGTCGGTTCGTCGGTTCGATGACGATATGTACTACTTACAATATAAATCAACATGCCCAATTGAGACCATAAGAAATCCATTGACTGCAATCTATTAACGCTGAAACTAGTAACGATCGATGTCGACTTATTTCCACTTGTAATGAAAACAGGCATTCCGACTATTCCGAAGATACAAAACTGAGAGATACAAACCGATTGCGATAATTGTTAAGAATTAAGCAAAGACTTTCCTGAAAAATCACCCGTACCTTGTAAGAATAACCTTAATTGCCGAAAACCTTCTTCTCTGAGTTCAGGGCTTTCCCGCAGTTCGATTCTGGCTGTCTCAATGAATTCGTCATCTAGATCAACCTCCAACATCAACTTGTGTTTCCCTAGTAACACGTACCTCGGACTCTTCTCGGACTCCTTCTTCGTGGTACCGTTGTCCATCTTTGGCTAGTCTTATCTAAAAATCAATAGTAATAGTAATCGTTTTCGTTCTCTCCAAAATCTCAATTTCTTTACTGACGTTTCTTTAAATTGCTTGCAAAAATCTTCGAAAAAAGC
The DNA here is from genome assembly GCA_963989405.1 of Trypoxylon attenuatum. Classification (NCBI taxonomy): domain Eukaryota; kingdom Metazoa; phylum Arthropoda; class Insecta; order Hymenoptera; family Crabronidae; genus Trypoxylon; species Trypoxylon attenuatum. Next base: position 214,054 of record OZ022491.1, read on the forward strand.
TAACATACATAAGACTCCGTAAGTGCACTTTCACTTTTCGATACTGCCTCTGTCTCGTTGCAGGCAAGCAGCTCGATCGACGGAGATTAAGAAAATTCTAGAGTAAATAAACACAAATCGGGTCACGGTCTCGACCATGCTTGTAGATACACGCGAGTGTTTGAAGTAACATCGCACTCGGGAGGCCGATTGCATATCCCGATATCCCGAATTCATTTTTTCCCCCACATAAAACTTGCCACGATGAAACAATTAGGTAGAGCCACATGAGACACGCGTTTTTAATGACGAACAATACATAGAATTCGTTACTCTGTAAAACCGAATCGCTAAGCAGTTCTAGAATAATTCTATAAACGATCTATTCTAGTTGCGTCCTTCTCTAACATCGTGAGACAAAATATCAAGGTATCCCACCGAGAAAAGCGAATGCGATGTTGTACTTGACATATCGGTTTGTCCTTGTTACACTCTATTCCTTGATTCAACAGACAAGCCGAAGCAAACCTACAATATCTCGCGCCACGAGAATCAGCTCAATACAACAAGCAATTTTCTCTCTCTCTCTCTCTCTTTCAACTGAAAACTGTTAACAGATAAATGTATTTTCAAACAAACGACCTATCTTTCAGACTGTGTCTTACACTTTTGACAATGATGGACGGCAAGACTTTGATTGATCAATTTTACCCGTGATATACAATACAATTGAACAACACGATAGATTCATTCGTGATCAGGGTACAAGAAATTATTTTGATCGCGAGAGCCGAGATTGCCAAATGGTTAATTATCAAGTTTTCTTTTATCCTTGATGACCAAGCCGAAAAGTGTAATACTTGTCCAAGTGACATTTTCTTAGAATCTACACACGCTGAGTCATGAGAGAAAAAAACATACGACTGCGACAGCATCCGTACAAAAGAAGTCTGTCTTTGAAAGAGAGCATATAAATTAGAAAAGAAACGAGAGAAGGGCAGGTGGGTGAGTGAGAAGGTGGGGCAGCTGAGAACCAGAAGTAAAAGGATTATGACGTGTTGAATTAAGAAAGCGCGTTAATGTAATTAAGAAAAAGCGGTAACTACGGGAGACACTGGAGACAGTGACATAGACTTTTTGGAAGAGAAATCTCACTCACAAAATAATTTCATATTCGTTAGAATTATTTGTCCAATGTGATTTAGTGTTTGATAAAATAATTTCGATTTCCGAGCGATCCTATTATGCAATCCTTCTTTTATTAGCTTCCACGAACTCGTGCTTCTTCCTCGCAAAAGTGCTCCGTTTGCAGAGAATGTTTTGAAATACTTTCGGAAAATGGACACTCGTTTCATAATAATGAGACTAAGCATTACGAAATGAGTTCTCTCCTTCCTGCCTGTGCAAGTCACTGCGCCTGATACACATATTTCGTGTTTCTTTCAACCCAAATATTTGAATATCCCACTCATTGCAACGGGATAATTCTTTGCGCGTATACCTCATTACTGACTTGATTAAGCTTGCGTAACTTCTATTTTAGCACACTTGACACATCGATTAAAGTAATTTAAAATATACATACAATCGGAAAGTTAACTGCCATGAATTTAATAGCGAAAAAATGAATTTGCGTCAACTTGCGCTCGAGTTCTTTTCCGGAATGTAGCCAGATTCAAATTAATTTCCTAACATTTGCAAAACAGGTATACAAATGTGTACTCCATTGCAATTTACATGAACGATTGATTTTGCGTCCTTTGCTACTTATTCCTGTCCGTCACTGCAGAATTGCTAATGTGCACTGTCAGCCGGTGAATTTTCAATAACTATGCCGCGATATTGCGTCGTCGCGTCGGCAATGTATTGGAATTATACCACCGCCAGCATACCCCATAAAAATTAACAGAAGAAAACACTGAAAACCATTTTACGATGTCACAGTCTAAGAAAAGGCAGAATAACGTATCATTACTGTTCATAGGATAATTCAAAAACAGACAAGTCACTTGTGAATCATCTACAAACACAGGAATTATATTCATCCTGGCGACTCGTGCGATCAGTTCTCGTTTAATTCAAACGAACATTGACGCTCCTTTTCTTTCTCTGTAATATGTAATTGATTACTCCCGCCAGTAACGTGTGTCACTTAACGACCGTTTACGGCAAGAAACATGCGTGGGACACGTATCTTTTTACTACTCAATTTTCAACCCTTCGAAACATTACTAATACAGTATTGAACTAGATTCCTCACAGGAGATGTAAGTTATACGTTATATCCTGCGGTTATGATACTCACAAGAACACGGGAACCTGCTATAAAAGATTCGTGGGAGCGTTAGACTCCGATCCTGAAAGTCGAATCGCGTGATGCGCCTCGGGTCAAGCCCAGAGTCAAGAGTGCGCAAAGATGTCGAAAATGCTATAAACGCGGCCGTACGAACGAGCACATCAACCAACACTACTCAACTACTCTTCAGGTGCGAGAACACTGTCTCTTGTCGCACTGTCGAAGACTCCTCGAAAATCGCCACTCTATCCTCCCACTTCTTATCCTGTCTTACTCCGCGACTGGTGGGGTTCTCTAAATGCTTCCGCTCGCGACGGATTAAACAACCCGATCCTAAACGCACGTGGACTCATTAATTCTGCTCTGCACTTATCCAACACCTAATGCTTTGGATCAGTAGCACACAAACCAAAATTATAGCCTATTAGAATATTACTTGACAGTCTACACTCGTCAGTCAGCATTACTCTGGCTTTTACGCTTCACGCACTATCATCTCTTGCTTATCGAACAGAAATTAATGAATCACTGAGCAGGACCATTTACGATAAGCGACCGATCGATGGACAGTTCGATGGACCGATCGATAAACTGCCACGCAATCCGAGCCCTTCGAGTAGAGTAGTGAGGGAGATAGTTACATCACGGTGCGTCATCTAACAATAGGTCCTATATGCATTCTCGCGATTCTTTTTTTTAATTATTCGACTTAAGATTATCGATTCTTCGCGACGCGTTGTCCCTAATGTTTCAAAAGTCAGTTTGATCAAGATACTGTTATATTTGCAGCTGTTTCGCCCCCTAGAACAAGCCCAGTCCCCAAAAGTTTATATGAAATTGCAAATGGAGGAAAAAGTAAACTATGACTCTAACTCTCTATATTGCCATTTCATTTGGCTTGCCACTCAAGAAATTTATGGGGGACTGGATGATTTGTTTTAGCGACCCAGGTCTTACCACGTGGAGGAGGCTGCTCAAGACCCACCCTAACCTCGCCCACGAACCCTCCATTTACGCAACACTAATAAGCTAACGATTCGCAAAAAAAAACGCGTACGCGATCTAAGACTCTGCTTAAACTAGCCAGATTTGACTCTAAGGCCAATGGCAACCGGGACAAATCAATCTAATTGACCCTACTCTAAACAGTACCGACTGTCAAAAAAAAATCGCGATCGCGAACCGAGACAAACGCATTGGGAAAGACAAATACAAGGAAAGGGAATAGGTGATCCCGCGATGACGTAGCGTTGAACCTAAACAGCTAAAAACCTAAAACAGACTAGGGTTAGCCGATACTGTAACGCCGCAGTCCCGTTCGTCTACATTGTTACAGTATCTGAAAAATGAGTATCCTTCCGAGTATCATGAAAAAGCGCGGGGATTCTCGCCCTTGGCCCATAGGTACGAATCATAACACAAGCATTGTGGCGCCAAGGGACAAAGCGAAACTTACTCGTTCCATGGAAGAAATAGCATCGCGGTATGCCACCCATGGGAGTCGAGTTTATTGAATCGGTTGCATACGTGACTCCACTCTACTCGCGTATATTCGGTTGTGCCAATGAAAGTGCACCAGAGTATGACTCTAAAGTGACACTCACCAGTGCTAGGAGAGCAGCTAACGAACGATGTGTTGCAAAGGAGCTCCGAGGCACTCCGAAACTACGTTAATCATAGCGGATGCTTTGTAAAGTTAAACTATTCGCGACGCACAGATTTCTCATTGAACTTTCCTTTACCGGGTTGGAAACTGCAACTTTCACAACTATGTAAACTCATTACGCGGTTGAAATATAGGAAAAAGGTATAGTAATGGACTATGAGTAATAGTCTATTACTGTGATACAATAAATAATACGACTAGGTATTCGCGAGCGTCCAAAACAAAAGGAATGATACTCAAAACAATCCAAATACAATACAAACAACATCGCCAATCAAGAAATACATTAGAAAATGTTAGGGTGACTCACGCCAACCTGATCGAATTAAGCCACATAGGCTCGTTACTTTCGCGAATTATAATTCTAACGCGTTTGTTCATTTAGACGCAACACTATCAACAATTCGCGACTCAATTTATTCTACCAAGAAAAGCGCGTACTGTAAAGTGAATAGATTCAAATATCGACCCATGGTGCCAGATGGGTGACCAAAGAATCCGAATCGGGTAACGAAAGCTAGATGTACACTCCTAATCCGATCAAAGTTTCCGCGTGAATGACACCTTCCGTGCGCGCGACGCGCTTTTATAAGCTGTTGACTGGCGGCAATGGCGGCAATGGCGGCACGGTTCAAGCAGCGCGCGCTCAGACGAGGAGATTGGCGCCTGCCAATCACAGCCGACCTGACGTCACCGAAGCTTCTCTCGGCGTCGCTCATGATTTTATTGGTTCTTGACCCTTCACCAATTCAACACGGCAAAATTCATCAATTAGTTCATTAATTTCTTGCTTTCGCCAACTATTAATTTGTAACTTTTAATACCGATTAATTTACAATGCAGCCTATCGTATAATTCGTAAGATCACAAGAGAACAGTGTAATCGAAGGTAATTCAAAAGCGCAGAGGGCAGCACAAAATCTGTCCTTTTTTCACACTATCGGTAATTCAGAACAGTCGACACGACGTCCCGCACCTCGTCTGTGCTAATGTACGTGAAGCACGCGATCCGAGCGCTCCAATTTCCCCCCACATTCCCAAGTGAAATGCAAGTGTGTAGTACTCGTGGTACTCGTTGGTACTCGTAGGTCCCTTCCTTAACGAAGCGTCCCGTCCCATCTCCCATCCCGTTCTCGACCCGTTCTTCAGTGCGCAGTAAAATTGCACGGAGGTGGTTTCTTCCAGTTTCTTCTCGCTAGTATTATCTGCGAATGCACTTTCTACCACCTAATACGATTTTTAAATATTTCCAAAGATACAGTCGTAGCGTAAGAACGAAAGGCCCGATCAATAATGGGGCCTCCGAAACGTTTCAAAAAGGATAATGGTAGGAATAACTCTTTGCAGTTCTGACGTTCAAACTTTCTTTAAAATTCAAAGATACCCTAGGATTTACTTCTCAATACCTCGTTGGCAAAATCTCAAGCATGGTTCAACGAATTGGTACAAACAATTACTGTCCCTCCGATCTTACTTTAAACACATGTTTTAAGGCTAATCGATTCAGCCAGTAATCTTTATCAGCATCTTTAATCGCAAAGCTTTGACCAATACTTTCACCAACACTTTCATCCGTTTAAAATTCCATATTACGTGACATACTCTTGGGCTTTGGGTTTTCATTCCTCGAATAATTGCAGATAGAGGCAAGTGGAAAAAGCGCAAGGATGACCACGAGGAATATAATGACGATGAATCGTTGGACGACAATGAGACGGAAGGTATACCGGATGCAGCTAAGAATGACATAGAGAAGCAAGACGAAGCTGCTTTGGAGGATGAATTTGGAGCAAAAGACTATCGTTCTCAAATGAATTTAAAACCAGACTCAGGGTCTAGACCACTATGGGTGGTAAGAAGTTATTCGGCCGTCTATTGTCGTTCTATCCTCAAGAAAATATGCTTGACACTATATCGTTGGTTATTTTGTACAATTCGTCTCTAGGCACCGAATGGTCATATTTTTTTGGAATCTTTTTCCCCCGTGTACAAACATGCTCACGATTTCCTAATTGCCATATCCGAGCCTGTTTGTAGACCGGAACACATTCACGAGGTGAGTAGCCACGACACGACTGTGCACCGATAACTTTAATCTCTCGTGTAACTAATGGCACTATCTCGTCGCTCCTAGTACAAATTGACCGCTTATTCTTTGTACGCTGCTGTCAGTGTTGGTCTTCAAACTCACGATATAATCGAATTCCTGAAGACTCTCAGCAAGACCAGTATACCGGATGGCATTATTGAATTTATAAAACTATGTACACTATCTTACGGTAAGGTAAGTCGGGCGTTATTATCGGACTGGCGATACGACAATTGTTATACTATATTTATTTCTTAATTTTGTTTAGGTTAAATTGGTGTTGAAGCATAATAAGTATTTCGTAGAATCCCCATATCCGGAGGTATTACAGAGGTTACTGAAAGATCCTGTGATCCAAGAGTGCAGATTGAGAAAGAACCTAGAAGAGCCAGAAAAGGAAGAGCTTATAACCAATATTCAAAGTAAAACGAAAGCCCCTCAGGTAAGAGCCCCTCTTACGAAAATCACGATACTCGATGTACCATTAGAAGGATGTGCTGCATGATTTAATTTACAGTTTGGGGCTAAAGCGGTAACCAATGTCCCGTCCGGTACTGGTAAACCGGCTGAGCAGACTGCTGAGCAAGTTCCAGCCGAAACGGCTGCAGTTCCTGAAGATATTACAACGTTTTATAGCAAAATAGACAAGGAAGACGAAGACGAGGAAGAAGAGAACGAGCTCAAGACTGTTAGTTTCGAAGTGAATCAAGAGAAGATCGAAGTAATACAAAAAAGATGTATAGAGCTTGAACATCCACTATTAGCAGAATACGACTTTCGGAATGATACCGTCAATCCCGATATAAAGTACAGTCGATTGTGATGATTGCTTAATGATTGCACATACGATATTGAAGCTTTTTCGTACAGAAATAAATATCAATTATTTTCTGTTTCAGTGTCGATTTAAAGCCATCCGCCGTTTTAAGGCCTTATCAAGAGAAAAGTTTGCGAAAGATTTTCGGTAATGGACGAGCAAGATCCGGCGTAATAGTTTTACCTTGCGGTAAGTATAATAAACGCTGTTTGTCTTGTTCGACATGGATTTCCTTCCGAAATATACAATAGTATACAATAGTATACAATAGTAGTATGTATATAACTAGGTGCTGGTAAGAGTTTAGTCGGCGTAACGGCATGCTGTACCGTACGAAAACGTGCATTAGTCTTGTGCAACTCCGGCGTGTCAGTCGAACAATGGAAGCAGCAGTTCAAAATGTGGTCGACGGCAGACGATTCCATGATTTGCCGGTTTACGAGCGAAGCAAAAGACAAGCCGATGGGCTGTGGAATTCTGATCACAACGTATTCGATGATAACGCACACTCAAAAACGATCTTGGGAGGCCGAGCAAACTATGCGCTGGCTACAGGAGCAAGAATGGGGCATTATGGTCCTCGATGGTAATCTTCCCTCGTCGTTTAATCACGTTCCCAATTGTTTCTGCGTTGCGTTGTTAACGATTAACGAGTATTCTCTACGCTTCAGAGGTTCACACTATTCCTGCAAAAATGTTCCGAAGGGTCTTAACTATAGTACAGTCCCACTGCAAACTTGGATTAACCGCGACACTATTGCGAGAGGATGATAAGATTGCTGATCTGAATTTCTTAATTGGGCCGAAATTATACGAGGCTAATTGGCTCGAACTACAGAAACGAGGATTCATCGCGCGAGTACAGTGTGCCGAAGTATGGTGTCCGATGACACCAGAATTTTATCGGGAATATCTCGGATGCAAAATGAGTAAAAAATTAGTGAGTGAACGGGAATATCTTGCCATTGACATGAGTGTCGAAATGGTGTTGCGATGAGACCTAACTGACGAATCAATTTGTGTTTTAGCTACTCTACGTCATGAATCCAAACAAGTTCCGCTGTTGCCAATATCTAATACGCTACCACGAGAGACGGGGCGATAAAACGATTGTCTTTTCCGACAATGTCTTTGCGTTGAAACATTATGCCATTAAAATGAATAAACCGTACATTTACGGCCCAACTAGCCAAGTAAGTATACTTACTCACTTTGTTATCTCAATTAGTTTCTTATCGTTTGCCGCGTCAGTCACTCACGGCTCTCCCTTTCAATTGGCAGAGCGAACGTATACAAATTCTCCAAAATTTCAAATACAATACCAAAGTGAATACAATATTCGTAAGTAAAGTAGCCGATACGTCGTTCGATTTGCCGGAAGCTAATGTACTGATTCAAATATCATCGCACGGTGGCTCGAGGCGTCAGGAAGCGCAACGATTAGGTCGAATTTTAAGAGCAAAGAAAGGTATTCGAATAACGTGTTTAATGTCAACTATACATGTCATGTGTGTCATGCATAGACTACCAACGCTCAACCCGCTAATTTCGACTAATTCGCCGTTCGTTCTCCTTCGCGTAGGTGCGATTGCCGAGGAATACAATGCCTTCTTCTATACCTTAGTGTCACAAGACACTATGGAAATGAACTATTCTCGCAAACGGCAGCGATTCCTCGTTAACCAAGGCTACGCATATAAAGTCGTAACGAAATTGGCTGGCATGGACGAAGTACGTATTCGAACATATATGTGTGTATTAGCGTGTCAGCTACTCTCGTGATCTGCATATGTATTTCTTCGGGGAAAATAGGAACCAGATCTGATGTATTCGTCTCGAGAAGAGCAGGGACATTTATTGCAACAGGTCCTCTCAGCCAGTGACATGGATGCCGATGAAGAAAGAATACCCGGAGAAGGACCACGACCGGTATGTTGTGCCAAACTATGGTTATACATGGCTATACATGTACACCAACTCCATGACTGGAGCTGTCACTGTGTTGTGAGCTTTCTCATATTTAATATCAACCTGTTTTGACTTTAGATCATACGGAAGGCTGGCAACATGACATCGATTTCTGGTGCAGACGATGCAGTATATTACGAGTACAAGAAGGCACCGAGTTCATCCACCGCGAACAAACACCCGTTGTTTAAGAAGTTCCGAGCATAAAGCGACTGCCGAAGACCGACCTGTTTGTATATACTGATAACTTATTACTACTTTACTACGCAAAGTAAATTTACATTTTATACATAAATTATCTCTATCATCGGAGAGTCTCTATTTCGTCTACATGTTCAATTTAGCTCGCCGACACTTAATATCTCGACAATCATTTATCACTTGCATAGCGCCAGTGGAATTAAGGAGCGTAGAGCGTTCTGTCTTCTACCGATCCCACAAATTTAACTCACCGTTGGATTTATCGTATCTAGCATGCAGTGCTTCCGTTTACTCTGCATGATATCTATTCCTGTATTACTTATGAGTTATGATGCGTTCTAACCGATAACGAGTTTCCTATCACTAGTTGGTTTCTGGTTGATTTTCTATTTTATATTATTAAAGTATAGGTATTTTTTAACTTCCTTGGTTCACGTAAGTATGCAACTCGCGGTTCTTCGAGGAAAAGCTTCTCGTATAAGAACAATTAGCGTTAGTCGAATTAGTTGGACGCAAATTAGACACAAAAGTGGCGAGTGTGCGTGTCTGTCTCTCTCTCTCTCTCTCTCTCTCTCTCTCTCTCTCTCTCTCTCTCTCTCACTCGCGTGTCGCTACATTCCCATTGGGTCGAGGCAGAATTGTCCGATTAGCACGTCGAAAAATGCTTACAAAGGGGAAACAGCGATAATGACACACGGCTACATGGTTGCGCCGCCGTTATTCCCAATTGATAAGATAAAATATACGGTGAATTCGGTTGCATCCAACAGTGCTAACGAATGACTAGGTCATAAAGTTTCATTGCTTCGTTCTTTTCATGCTTTATGGCCCTGCACGTACGAGCTCGCAATAATAATCGTATGGCAAACGATATGAAAAAGCCGAGTAACAAATGCCAGGCCGATTGATCTCGCGGCATTGGCATCACCTGGCATCACCCCGTAAAACGGACATTCATTTCGAGAAACGAAATTCCCGCCCGATAGGGGCGCGCAACGCGCGGCGTTCCACCTGAAAGTAGCCACAATTGAGCCGTGCGATCCGCCGGCTGTCACATGCAGCCATGCAGCCAGTTATCCCGTCGACGCTTGACGGTGCGTCGTCATTTGGACTTCTTGGAGCGCGTCCATCGTGTTGACCTCGCACGCACGGCTCTTTCCCCGTTTCTCTCTCATCCCACCTCTCGTCGGTCTTGATCTCTCACAGTCGGTCGCGAGTCGCGATTCAGCTAGCAGTGCGTTTCGTTTGCCGGGGTAGAAACGCTCGCCTGCCATCGACATGACATGCACGAGTACGACGCCGTAGTGTGCCGTAGATGCGCTCGTAAGGAACGGGCCGTTCGAGCGTAGGCGCATCGTTATGAAAGAAAGTGTCTGCAGTTCGCGAATGCAATCAAGACGAGTCATCCCCGGCTAGTCTGCGCGCTCGCGAATCCCTTGAATCGAGAGAACAAGAGGGAAAACAGCTCTAATCCATTGACTTTCGCCTTTGAACTTTGTGGGAAGCCTTTCGCCCGTCTCGCTCCCTCTCGCCGATGCACCACCCCGTAAGCTGCGAACCATCGGAAGAAGAGTGAGAACGCCGCCAGGTTACGCGAATCGCCGAGCATCGCCGAGAATCTCTTTGGGAAAGCCGAGCGCACAGTGGCATCGAACGCGGAAGACGGACCCTCAGCTGCCCGCTCGCGTGCTGCCTCGTACCTCGGGGTGTTGTCCGCGCACGCGAGAAGGGCGAACCCTGATGCATCCATAAAAATCCAAAAGGATCACCGGCGAACAGGTTTCTCGCGCTGCTGCTGCTGTTGTCACTCTCGGCGAAGCGTCAGGACCCGCGCGAGAGTTCTGCCTCGAGTCGGCTCGACTCTTGTCTGGTCTCGCGAGAAGGGAGTCGAATGCAAGGGGGAGGGGTTAAGTCGAGTTGAAAACTGCCGAAAGAGTGGAAAGGAAAAGTGGTGGTCGGCCAAACAAGTGGATTGGGCGAGCATCGAGGGGAAAGAAAGAAGACCAGTGGTCTTGTCCGGAGAATACACAGACACAGGGCAGGCAAGGCAAGTGGCCAAGCGAGAGGTGGTGGTCGCGGCGCGCAAAGCGCAGGTAACCAGACAGAGACCGGCAAGCAGACAGGCTAGCGAGCAAACAAACGAAGGAGAACCGAGCTGGCAGCATTGGGCGAGAATCAACAGAAAGGCAAGCGAGCAATTGGCAGACACGCATCCGTCGGGCGCCGCGTGCCGGCGTGAATATCGCCGAGTGTCGTAGTGCGGCCGTGGGCGGCTACTACTACTGTTGTGAGCTCGGCGGCGTATCCGCGCGTGCAAAGCCGTGAGTGCGTGAATGTGTTGGAAGCGGCGAGCACGTCTTCGTCGCGTTCGTCGTCGTCGTCCTCGTGATCGTTGGGTGCAAAAAGAGGCGGCGGTGCGGGAACGGTGCGTGAACTGTGCACCGTGGGTGGCGGAGCAGGAAGAGGAGCAGGAAGAGAACCAGGAAGAGCGGCCGCGAAGGGTGCTGTCCTGCCGCCGATGGAGCTGTCGATTCGCCGATAGCTCGATCGATCCTGGCTGGCCGCGATCTACCTTCGGGATGCTGCCAGGAATTATGCAGCCGCCAACGTCGTTGAGAGCCCGCAGGATGATCATCACGGAGGCCTACGAGACGGGGATCCCGCGGATCGATCGGCCGGCAACCGTGGCGTGGATCGAAGAATAACGAGCGGCGAGACGAGGAGCAGGAGGAAGAGGTGGTAGAGGCAGCAAAGGAGACAGAGGAGTACTTGGAGAACGGGAACTGGAGCGGGTCGTGGTCGTGGTAGGGAAGGCAGGCGGCGGTGGTGGCGGCGGTGGCGGCGACGGAGACGCTGCCGAAATCGGAGCCGGCAAAAGGGAATCAAAAATCGAGGGCGAGGGCGGGACCGAGAGCGAGCAAGGGCCGCGCGAAAGGGTCCGAGGAGGCACGACCTCCCGAGCGACGAGGATCCTCGCTCGAAGATGAACTCGATGGTATATACCCTATACGGGTTCGCGATACTTTTCATGATCCTCTGGTCGGCAATGTGGATTGTGCATGTGTTGGCCTTGATAGCCGGGCGTTGGAAGCTGCATCGCAAAGTGACCCAAGCACCCACCTACGAGACGCCCTTACCCGGCGTGTCCATCATCAAGCCTCTGATGGGCGTCGATCCGAATCTCTTCGGCAACCTGGAGACCTTCTTCACGATGGAGTACCCGTGCTACGAGCTCCTCTTCTGCGTCGAGGACGACTCTGACCCGGTCTTGATGCTGGTACGCAAGCTGATCGACAAGTATCCGGAAGTGGACGCGCGCCTTTTCATTGGCGGCCGGAACGTCGGCGTCAATCCGAAGATCAACAACATGCAGCCGGCATACGAAGTAGCCAAGCACGAGCTCGTTCTGATCAGCGATAGCGGCATCAAGATGAAGGAAGATACTCTCCTCGACATGGTCAACTATATGACTGACAACGTTGCTCTGGTCCATCAGATGCCGTTTACCTGCGACCGCGAGGGTTTTGCCGCGGCCTACGAAAAGATCTTCTTCGGCACGATACAGTCGCGTATATACCTCGCGGCGGACCTCCTCAGGTTCAACTGTCACACGGGCATGTCTGCTCTCCTGAGGAAGGCGCCCCTCGACGAGGTCGGCGGCCTCAAGACCTTCGGGGTCTACCTTGCGGAGGACTATTTCTACGCCAAGTCTCTCACCGATCGTGGTTGGCGCATCACCGTGTCCTCGCAGCCGGCTCTGCAGAACAGTGGTCACTGCGAGCTCCACTCCTTCCAGGCTAGACTGCGCCGCTGGGCAAAGCTCAGGGTGGCGATGCTGCCCACGATAATTGTTCTCGAGCCCCTCAGCGAGTGCTTAGTGTTGGGTGGCTGTGCTTCCTGGGCGGCCCGCGTCCTCTTCGAGTGGGATTCTCTCGTTTTCTACTTGGTACATATACTCTTGTGGTTCATGTTCGACTGGACGCTGCTGCGCGTCGTGCAGAATGGGCCGTTGCCCTTTAAGAAGTTGGAATTTGTGTGTGGCTGGCTACTCAGTGAGATCACCAGGCCGTACCTCTTTCTTCAGGCTGTCTTGGATCCTCTGATACAGTGGCGATCACGCGTTTATAAACTCAGGTGGGGAGGCGTTGCGGAGGAAGTTAAAGCGAAAGTCAAATATTGAGTGCGACCGAACAGAAGCGATATTTCTCTCGCCTATTCTCAACTCCGTTCGTGTTTTCGTCTCTTGTTTCTCCTCCACCTTCCATCGTATCCCTTTGCGCCAACTCCCGCTGCCCCAATCTCTGCCCCAATCTCTGCCTCCCCTTCGTTGCATCCATTCTGCCTTTCATTCGGTTCCCGCCTCGCCACGCCGCGCCGTGCTTCTTTCTTCTGCCTTCTGCTTCAGTCCCCCTCGATTCGTTAAAATCACCATCCACGTACTCGCACGAGTGGGTGGCCGCGGATGAGAATGCGTGCTCAACCAAACGTGCGGATAAATCCTCCCTGCGTTGCGTGCCGCGTGCCGTGTGCCGCGTGCCGTGTGCCGCGTGCCGTGTGCCGTGTGCGCGCCTCCCGTACCAATATCCCGTACGAATATTCCGTATTCCACGACGGCTAGAGTACCTACCACGATATTTGCGACTACAGTGTACCAAGTCCACGAGAGTAAGGAGAGGTATATCCCGCCGCGTCTACAATATTCAAACAGATACACGCAGACAAACACGAATACATCATACACGTGCAATCGCGGTACCTACATACATGGTATCCCAAGTCGGTTCGCTCGCTCGCGTGCGTTCGTACTCCCGGCTGTGTAATCCGCATGCGACTGTGGATTAGAAAGAGAGAGCAAGCGAGCGAGTCGAATCGAAAGTAAACAAGTGTACCTGTACCTGTGCACTGGAAGATCATTCAGGGAAACGGGCCGGTATTACGGGCGTTAGTCGCATGCCACGGTGATACGCGTCAAGGCGTCGACTACATTGCTCGATCACGTCTCTGCCGACTCGCGCAATGCTCACTTTGGTCCAATTCTCCCCCAATTCGATTGGCGAACCCTTGCGGATAAAACGAACAAGGGGGAGGAAGAGGACCAGCCTCTCGACTTGTAGCGAAATTCGATCGAGCCTCGGGATTTTCACTCTTACTTACCGCAAATCTCGGTTAGGGCCGCGAGAGGGAAGGAAGCCTAAGAGAAGCGAGAATACGCGCTAACGAGAGGAATTAACTGAATTTAGTGAGCGCACTCGTGAAGGATCAATTAAAGAGCCCGTAAACGTATTTGTGCAAAGAGAAAGGCTGAGAGTGCGAGAAAATTGTGTAGGAGAGACAAATTTCTCGGGCATAATACCAGGAGAGCGATAAATCCGCGCATATCCATCCTAAGAATTTCGAGCATATCATCAACCGACTGATAATACTGTCGAGCAAAAGTTCCTCTCATTAGCGGTGATTTAGCGACAGCAACGCGATGTGAAATCGCGTGGCCACGATCGAACGGCGTTCCATGGGCGCGAGAAAACCAAAAAAAGATGTATACATGATACAGATGACAAGTACAAGTTCGCCAAGTTGGTTGCGTCGGGACGACAGAGCAGCGGGGCTGCTTTGACTGCTACTATTACTAATAAGTATTACTCTACACGTAAGAGGGAAAGCAGGACTGATTGTGAGTTAAGACGCGTCGAAATTAGTCATAGGCCGATGATAATAAAAGACACACGTGTTTGTAAGTAACGTATACACATGTTCCCCTTATCGTACGCGCGAGGGGTCACTTTGGGTCGCGTTTCTTTTCGAGACATATATCCGTATTTATGGGCGTACTATTAACGAGGACTTTCGATATTTGATATTTCTACACCGCGCAGATTTTCGGCGATACATGCACAACAGCCGTTCTTCGGCTTGCTCATTCTTCTCGCTTGGGGGGGGGGGGTACCATTCGCTCGTTGATTCAATTTCGCAATTTAGTGTCGTTTGCCTTCTACTGGCTGCGCTTTACTCGATTAGGTGCTTGAATTACGTGCTACTCCAATTTCACGCGCGAGTCATATCTTGTTTCAATCGCCATCCAATTAGATTCGTGTCTCTTCTTCGTTTCCTTGTCCTTCTTTGTGTTTCGTGGCCCACAGTGGCATTCGAAATTGGAATGCATTATTCGAGCTACCCTTCGGAGAGACTTATCCGCGATACCGAGATGATACCGGACGTTTTCGATCCCGCTGATCAATTGGAACGACAAAATCTGTCGCGAGCACTCGAGCAGTTTCTCAGCGAAAAATCAATAGGAGGAAGGAACTGGCTAAACGACTTTGAAAAAGAGTAGTGAGGAAAAAAAAGTTGTTGGACGAGCTTCTCATTTGAATGTAATACTAAGAGCATAGAGCCTAGTCGAGTGGACTCTGGTGCAGCCTGCTTCCAATTCCAAGTTGGTCAGGTATCCTCGAAAATCCAAACACTAGCTTTCGTTGAGTAGTTCGACTTGAGATTCAATTTGCTCTCCCGTCCGCTTGGTCTTACACGATTCCAAGATTTTCGTCGAATTAACGGAGAGTGCTCGAAGCAACGGAGGATCCAATATCGCCTGCGGTTCTACAATTCACGAGGCCGTATATTCGTCATTGGTACTACGATCCGAATGAGTCTCTCGACTACCACCAAACTGGAAAGTCTGACTTGTAAGCTTCTGTAATATTCCTTTCGGCACGAAAAGAAAACACGTATGTGTATCGTGAAATTGTGCAGCGCAATCGTCGCCTCGAACTCTCCTTTGTCGCGCGCATTTCCCTCGATATCGTCGACGACCAAGAGAGCTCGTTTCCAGTCAAAGGCAAAAAAAGCTTGAGTCCGATAGACAAGTACGTTCTATGGAAACATTGTGCAATTTCTATAGATTCCAATGTCGTAATTCCTCGTGTGCACACACGCACACGCACACTCGCACGCACACTCGCACGCACACTCGCACTCGCAAAAGCACTGCTCAATCAGTCGCGTTATCAGTTGCCGAAGATAAAAGAATTGGAATTTCAAGTCCACTTAGGGCCTGTCTTTAACGGGTTCTTCGTTAGTCCTAACACGTTTCGCTTGGGAATAATCGGTGTACGTACGAGGTACCCTCTCCCTTTTTTCCGCATATCTATTCGATCCGGTGATAAACGTTGCCTTCGGCTTTGCTTCCAGCTGAAAATCATTTTGAAATTCCAGTTCGTCGCGTAGTTATCTCTACGACGTCGAAAAACCTCCATTATGTCCGCTATAGCGATTAGGATTTATTGTTAGACTGCATCGTACAATCATCCTGCGTATTGTCGCTGGAATTGAGGGGAAGAGAGGAAGAGGCTGTTGGGAACTGGATGGAGGATGGTTCCAGTATTAGGATCTCAAGTATTCAAGGATCTCGCGATCAATTTTGAAGCCGAATTTTTTTCGGACCTCAAACTTCTCGCTTAGCGGCTCGTCGATCGCGCTATTGGCATAACTGAGCATATACATACTCTCTCCGTATACATAATTCGGTGTGTAATTCCTGGACGTTTCCCAGTGTTGGTTTCCGTCAGCCCGGAGCTGCTCGTATTAACTTTTGATACTCCTGATATCACGCGAGGTGTTCCACCTTTAATAATAATTACGATAAGCTCGTGTACTCCGCGGAAATTGATAAGGTTTAATATTTAAAGTCCAATTGTTAGGTCAGATTCTACGAAAAGCCCTCGATCGAAGGTAACGCAAACTTGAAGATCTCGCAGCGTGATCTTCTTCACTCGCGTCTTCGCAAATAGCTCGTTATCTACCTGTACGTAGAACAAGACATTCCGCAATGTAAAGTACCACGCTGCCTTTTTTTTCTCTCTTCGCTGGCGATACTGTGACGATTTGTCAGACAGATAAATAATCATTCCCTGTTCCTCTACTGATAGCTCGCGCGTCGCTACGATACTACACGGGCGGCGCAGGATCTCGAAAGAGGAAGCGTTTGAAGCTCGAAAAAGGAAACACTTGCGCACACACGTACTTGTACTTTGGCGAATGCTCAATCGAAAGCTCTATTGGTTAATCCTTTAATTGGATCATTCGTTTCTCGAGCTTCATTCGACTATGTTCCTGAGCGTTGCTCGATTCAAAGTGTTCCGATTTCAGAAGTCTGATTCGCTTCCTATTCCGCACCTTCCTATCCCGCACCTCGTCCCACTACATTTGCTGTTTCTCTCTCGTTTGTTCAGTTTCGCCAAATCCACGGGTCCACGGAAGGACCACGGGTCTCGCGAGAGACACAAGAATTTGCGTTTCGGAAAGTGCCTCGGGCGCCTGCTAGCCTGGTATTTCTCGTTGAACGATATCGTTCCGTAGTGCACCGCGAATGGGTGCAAACGCGACTTCTCGTCCGTTTTAACCAGACAAGATAAGACACGGAAGGTAGAATCGCGATATCGAGAAGGAACGGCAACTACGGCTCACCAGGCTGGTGCTAGACCGCATTGCTGATCCTGCGGGTAACTTTAAGGATCGATCACTCGACTCTTGAGACTCTTTGCGCCACTTCTTACCTTCCTTTTTCCTTATGATCTCAAATTTTTCGGCCTGTTCTTCGTCGCTTCATTTTAATCGGAATGCATAGGGTCCTTATTCGTTCGAGAGAAGAAATTCGACTGGCGACACGAAAGTTGACAGGATTAAGACACGATCCAACTAGTCGTGCGGAGTAGCTCGAGCGCATAAGATGCTCTCGTTTCCTCGAGTCTGTTTTTATTCTATCCCGTTGTTTAATCACGAGCTAAGGATAGCTGTACGGCCTTGCGACCCACCAGCGGTGGGTTGATTTTTTAATAATACAGTATACGTGTATGTATAAGGAGAGGGTGTACATTGAGGTCGAGGAGTGTCCGTACCAGCTTTCTATGTAGTTACTTTGCTTTAAGGGAAATCTAGGCGCTTCTGGCTCCTTCGAACTCGCGGTTGAGCCGAAAAAAAATTAACAAAGAGGAAGAAAAAATAAAATGTAATCAGCTGTGCAACGTTGTTCACCGAAGCTCGCGGCCACGAGTTATGCCAAGTCATCCGTTATTATCACATGCATCGCCTGTTTTTTTCCGGGCCAATGTCTTTCCTCGTCGCGAGGACTCGTCGCGGACTTGGAGGCCCCGATCGTGGCTCTCTTTAATGATTCATATTTCCCGATTGCTCCGTGATTCATGCCGGATGGCAACGAGGCAAGCGACGTTCTTCAAATTTATTTAATGCGTCAGTATTTCGTGGATTGCCTTCAAATAGGTGGAAGAAGCGAAGGTACCGAGAGATAGACGAATAGAAAAGGTACGAGACTTTTTTAAGCCGCCCGAACCTTCGCGTACAGTACTTTAGTTAGATTATTATCGACGACTAGCTGGCGGGCATTCCCGATTCCAACGTATCCGCGGTTTTATCTTGCCGATACGCTTACGCGCTCACTTACGTAACGCGCGATTTCGCGTTATCGCGGCTACCTGTGGCCGATCGCTTTGCGAATGCTGTAGGCAAGGCGGAGGCAAAGGGTCGCCGGATGCAGGATGACTGGCTTCGATAGTCTTCTTTTCTCTCTCTCTCTCTCTCTCTCTCTCTCTCTCTCTCTCTCTCTCTCTCGCTCTCTTTTACTCGCGATTTATTCGACGTTCCAAACTCTTCGTTTCCACTGTTTCTCTACCTCCTTGCACTCATTCTCTGCCTTCTTTCTCCTGCGTTTTCGTGCACACTCACCGAGGCACTCGCAATTTTTTCTTCCGCCCTCGCGATGCCAAGTTAAGGGTGCTCGCGACGAAGCACAAGCAGACTTGTATGGAAGGAGAAGGGCCGAATGGTTGGTTGGTTTGCTAGGTCGCACAAGACTCTCTTAATTTTTGGTAGACGCGATTTGTTTAACGAGTACGAGTGCACGAACTCAACCTCATTAACCGTGGTTTATGTGAAAATGTGAGTGTAACATTAAAATTGGCGAGATTGCACGGCGACGCGACGTCGCGTACTAGCTGGCCAGCCAACTGCACTTGGAGCGCTAATCTCCAAGGTTGCATAGCCGCGATCGGATGTGGATCCGGTGGTTTAAGAGTACAAAGTGGCCGTGAGAGCAACCTTCGAATTCATACTTCGCCTTGTGTCAATAATTCACGGCCATTCCCGCGAGGATGGTGTAAACAGCACCTGATACAGACACGGTGTACATCTTCGACTTGGTGGCGATTCTGCGGGACATTTTTCGAGATGGAGTCTTGCGGCTGGGGCAGAATACGATATATCGCTATGGTTGTTACATGTATGTATTACCGTCCTCGCTCTCTCTCTCTCTCTCTCTCTCTCTCTCTCTCTCTCTCTCTCTCTGAAGACGATAACATAATCCCAAGGCGTTCAGCCCGCTGAACGAGCCGATCGCGTTACATCGCATCGCATTTCCTATCTTCTTTTAGCGATCAGGATATTGTCTGTCCAGTGCTTGTCTCGTTACTTCTGTAGGGCACCATCGGCTCTTCCTCGCCGAAAGCATCACGGGATCAACTTCTCGTTCGGAACAGTATTCCCCGTATTTCGTGGGATTCGAGCCAGCCAATTTCGACTGAATGGCCTTGTCAATGACTGCTCGATAAAATATGGACCAATAATGTATACAGATATATATCTTGTTCGCCTTTCTTTCGAGCTGCCCGAAGATCGATACCAAGAAGACACGAGTGTCTTAAGAAAATTGGAAAATCTAGAGAAATTTGATCCGTAGTGCTCCGTGGTCGGCCTTCGGCTGGTCGGCCTTCGGCTGGTCGGCCTGCTGTTCGTCCCGAATATTCATCGAGTCCTGCCGATGCTGTAGAATCCCACTGTTTCGAGCTTTACGTCCAAATCAGAGATTCGTATCGCTCGAATCGTTCCTTTAACTAGCTATTACTTCTCTCTCTGCAATTCCCGTTCTATATTTCTCGATAGGTTGCTCATCAATCATTCCGACATGCCTGACCAAATTGCAGTCATTTTTCCTCGGTTAAGCGAGGTTCGCCTACATTTGCGTTACAATACCCAACGCTTTAAAGGTCCCCGATAATCTCTAATGCCTAACATCGGACTCATGTCAGTCAGTCTCGTGACTCGCGGGGTGTAAAGGATCAAACGCGGACACAGGATCTGCATCAGCGGAAGGTCGACATCGTAAAACTGTCTCGCCGTTGAGTTACTCCATTACTGGGCAGTCTCTCACGGCTTTTGCAACGAGCTCTTCTAACCCCCGTACCAAGGGTCGTGGATGCGGGAACCTCGGGTTGCAAGGTCCGCTATTCTCGCGTGCACGACCTTCTTTTTTTCCATTGAGTCCGCGGTCGCGCACCGCGTGTCAGCACACTTTGATTTTTCCTCTATCCCCTAGAAATCCAAGGCGGATCCTCGAGCGTGAGGCTCAAACGTCCGCGTCAACATTTCAATCGGATTTTCCTGCGGAATATTCCCAGCGAGCAGATGAAATCGCTTCGAGCGACTGGTCTCTTTCTCTCTCTATCCCTCATCTGTCTATCTATCTATCTATCTATCTATCTATCTATCTATCTATCTAGCTAGCTAGCTAGCTAGCTTGCTTGCTTTCTCTCTATTTCTCTTTTCCTGTTCGTGTTTCATCCCCTTTCTCCCCCGTCGAAATCGCGAGCCCGAGAGGCCATTGTGATTTTTTTTCTCCTGTGATTTTTCTCCCTCTCTCGGTGCCCCTAAAACTTTGACGGTGCCGATATTCACCCGGCGTTATCGGTGAGCACCGTCCGTGAGTAATGCCAGTCGCGCGTGGGTTCCATGGAGGATAACATTATTGTTATTCGAGTGGTTGGTCACCCTGGTCTAACAATAAGGTGACCGCAGTGGTTTCGTGCAGGCGTTCCGCCGTTCTCCGTATACGGTGGAGTGTGTACCATTGATTCCTGGCTGTGCGGGATCGATTCGCCGCATAATTGATGAGGCCCCAACGATAGCACCTTCCATTGGAAATCAATGTTACAATGAGCATGACAGCCGCAATAAAGGCTTTCGATTTTTTACACTTCCTTTTTACTTCTTTTACACAGACGCACGCACACACATGCAGGCATACACACGTCGTGGTGTCGCGTTAGGAGTGGCCTCTCTCGCACAGAGGCGCTCTTCTTCAAATAAAGAACACCCTGGGTGAAAAGAAGCGCGACACCTTCGCACTTTGCCACTCATTTTTCTCCTGGACATGCCACCGCCAACGGAGAAAAGGCCTAGTCGAGATTGTGCAGCGCGTTATTCTCGCGTCGTTTGCACCTGCTAAATTATTGTATTTTCAGCTCACAGTCGACACCGGATGTTTACTGTGGCACGCTATTTCTTAAAGTGAAAGGGCTGGGTTGCGAAAACGCGTCGACGCGACGCGACATAGGGGATTTAAGGGAGGATTCTAGAATAATCGTAATTTAATAGAGACGTAACGCTAACAAGACGAATCAGCTCAAGCACGGGTAGCACTAGGAGCCCGGCTGAAAGCTGCGGAAGAAGAAAGTACGACCGGTCGTACTGAGCCCGAACCACGTTGATTCCACTCGAAAAATTCTGTGGAGAATCAGGGCAAGTATTATCAAGGTTGTCGGACGATAAGCGCTTCTTTTAAACGCGAACGCGCTCAGGTTTTCAGGTGTGTGCACCCATCGGTAATCGTGGCTACGGGTTCCGCCTCACTCGTTCTTGCACAATAGAAAAATCGAGGAAACGAAGCGTTTCTCTACTGACTCTGTGAGGAGGCTAATGAAATTGGCATTCTTTCGGTGCTATCGTGCACACTTGGCTCCCCTTGCGCTCTAATCGCTCCGAACAGGCAATAAAATTGCGATTTGACGCGAAAACAACCAGAGTCACGCCCGCTTGTAGCTACGTTTTTACACGGACCTGTTTAGCCTCTGTTTTTTGCGAAACACTCCCAACTTGACTGCAGACCTAATGCACCGCGGACGAATATTCCCCTCCCCTGGGAACAGCTTAACAGTAGGACGACACTATACCGTTTCGCGTAAATCCAATTCATAATTAAGCTCGTGGCTCGAATCGCAATTGCGGGAGCACGATTGCGCAAAGCGTTGTTTATCGTTGGGAATAGATCGCAACAGAGAGAAAACCCCGAGAGATAGCTAATAACAAACACACACACACCTTCGCGTCACACTCACCATATGTACACAGCGAGACGAAAAACACGATCCGGTGCATTCGGTAATACAGGTGCGGGGGTGGTACGACGAGGAATCATCGCGCTAATTAATCGACCAACTTTGCTACACTAATTTATACCAATTGCTAAGAGATAAGCAAAGCGTCATCTCCCCCCCCCCCCTGGAGCCATGGCTTTTCCGGCGTACGAGGGGGGCAACGAGAGGGAGGAAGCTTTCGAGGCTTTCGTTCGATCCCGACAGCAACCGCAAGGAACCAAAGAAGCAACGTTTAGCTTCGAGGATTCTCCTTATTTCCCACGAGATATTTGCGGTACGTGCGAGTTTGGCCGTGTAAGAGAGTGGAACCTACTTAATACGTTAAACGCCACGCTGGTCCTTACGGAGTGTGTACATACATACATACATACATGTACATAGCATTTGGCGAACCACACACACACAGTCTTTCTAATTTTTGCTTTACCTCTATCTCTTACTCTCTTGTCTCATAACGACTCGATTTCGTTTGGTAGAGACTCGTGATCAAAAAAGTACTTTACTCAATGTACTTTCGTTCGATGTTGTAGCTATCGCCAAAGACTGCACCGCAATTGTTTATACCCCGGTTGGGCCAGAGTCAGCCGTCAAGTGAGCTTAAACGGACCAGCAAGAAAAGCAGGCTAGGCGTTTAACGTGTTAAGCGTACTAGGTCATCGTCGGGCCAAGCTGAATCGTCGCGTGAATCGGGTGGATCGATAGCCAAAACCGAGAAAGTATCTTTGCGTACATACATATGAGTGCAGCACGCGACTGACTGAAAAAGCCGGGAGAGAACAGAAAGCCGGTGCACAATATCCACGTCAGGTAGAACAAGGGAGCAGATTTCATACGAACGTATTTCTACAAAACTTCTAGTGAGAATGATCTCTCACCGATTTTGCGGTGGGGACGGGATGATTGGCGATCGCGCGAGCTACATACCACATACTCTTTACATACCGAACAGTCGCATCGCGGAGGGACTAAAAATAATGACGGGTTGGTTTTCCTTTTTTTGTAAACCAATCATTAGCACTTAAGCAGTTGCGAGTGTGCGAGCGAGCGAGCGAGCGAGCGAGCGCATAGTTAAGAAAGAAAAAACCACGCGTACGATTATAAGCAGTGGCCAAGAAAGCGGGGGCAGCTGTGATCTGCTTAGCTTAGAATTCCGGCGCCTTGTGTAACATATAGTTACATACGTCATCATTGTCGTTGCGACAATGTCGATCCGCAACGTGTGGCCAGAGGTATCTATTACATACATGCATACATACGTTTTTAAGCGAATCAACCCCGTTGTGCGTTCTACCGCGGTGGTACGAAAAACGTTCAAGAATTGGGCCGGGGGAAGTCGTTGTCGGGAGAAGCCCTCTATGACAACAAGTCTCTATCCGTATGTACATTCTGTATGTACATTCTGTATGTACATTCTGTATGTACATTCTGTATGTATATTCGATTCGCCTTGATTTCTACCGGACTCGGAGGGACTTTTCTTCGACGGCGCCGGCGAAGAGGGGTCTTGCTTTCTTCGTCCCACCAGCGGAACCTACACTTTTACGTTAGGCATCAAGTATTCACAGTAAGGAGCGTGCTAGTCATTCGCGTCAGAGTTATCATTCGCGCTGTGTAACTTATTCTCTTCCGAGCGAGCAATTTCAATCTTATCTCAGCCCTGGATCCGGCTGAAAGCTGAGTGTGATTTAGAGGTTCAAGGAAAGCGTTTAACCCGCGACGCCCACGTCTTCCCACCATTCTTCTCTTTTCGTCCCCTAGTCAAGTGTGATGGAACAACTCTCGTGGGCAGCTGGTCGCTACGAGACGCTTGGCTATGACGCTTTTCCCTCTCTTTCTCTTCCTTCAACCGAGAGTAAGCCATCGACAAGTAAAACATACTCTCTCTCTCTCTCTCCCTTACGCCTCCTCTATCGATTGTACTGCGTTAACATTCCCGCGGTAGTCAGAATGGGCCAACGCGCCACCGCACCGCCGCGCCGCGCGGTGGCTCGCTCCGATCTCACGTGTAATCTTGCGTTTTACGAGAATCGGCATTTCCAGCTTGTTTGCATTGCATTCGGATCTCTAACACGGTGACACTTGTCCCTCTCCCACTCTCTGCTTCGTTCCATTCTATCTACGACTATTCCTGTCTCTTTTATGTGCTCTGCCAATCCCATTACTGCCATCACCAGTAAACCGCATTAAGCGGATTCCAAATCGTGTTATTAGACGCGTGGGTGTCCGGTCTCGTTAAACATCAACATTGAAAGACTTCTTCTAAGTATCGTAATCAAAGTATCGTTGTACAGTGCTATCTTTCCTATGTACATTTTCCCTCTTAAATCTTGCTCGTAGGTCGACTCGCGCCCTGAGGACGTACGACTTTATATCGGATATATTATTTATATTTGCGTATGCGTGTGTGCGTGTCTGTATCTCGTTTTTTTCCTCTCTCTCTCTCTCTCTCTCTCTCTCTCTCTCTCTCTCTCCCTCTATCTATCAATCTATCTATCTATCTATCTGTTTCACTTTGCGTGTATGCGTGCGTGCCTGTATGCGTGTGGTCGCGTAAGTGCGCGTAGATGCGACGAAAGTCCACCGCACAACTTTGTCGGCCGCCCTCGGACCTCGTTCCATATTGAAAGTATTATAAAAAGAGCGAAAAATCCGATCGCCTGCCCTTACGACGATCGAGTGACATTACGTATACCGGGGAATCGCAAAAAGAAATAAGGAAGAAGAGCCGCTTCGCTGGCCGCGCGGCATTCGTTTTCGTAATTTTGTGGCTGGGTTTGGTAATTGGGGGGGCGGTCGACGAGCCTGAACGCGATGTGCGGCGGTGCTCTCGTCAGCAACTCGCGTTCGCGTTGCACTGCGTTGCACTGCGTTGCACTGCGTTGCAACGCGCGTTGAGCGAGGCTGTGCAGAGAGGCGTGTTACTCGCGAAAGGATTTCGCCCTCGAGAATGAAGAACGGCGGGCTGCGTTCGTGCGCACTCGGCCGAGTAGCAGCAGCAGCAGCACTTGCCGATTAACACTTTCGCCGGAGTATACTGGGTCACTGGTGACTCGTGCATTAGTCTAACTACTCTAGTTTTTCACTTTTCAAGGTAAGGGAGTCGCGTCAAGGGAGACTCCGCGCCCTCCCTCCCACCCGTTTTTCTCTCGCTCGGTTCGCGCGGCGGATCACCATTGCGCCTAACACGGTACCCGCCTCTCTAGAAGCTGCTATGTATACTGTACAGCCACTAGCTTAGAGAGTAAACAGCGTTTAGGAGAATCGCGGCACACGATTCAGCAGCCCCTTTCGGCTTCCCGCAGGCAGTACCACGGTAACATCTCGCTGCGGGATACCTTGTGCTCCTACGGATCCGAGAAAAGGAGAGTAGTGCCGATGGGGTTAATGACGACGGGTTGCCGTCGTAGCAGCACTTTTACCGACGCATTGATTGTTTACCCGCTCGTTAACATCGAGACGAGAGAGAAAGAGACGGCGGAGACCGCGCGCGACGCACGCGAGAAGAGAACGAACGCTCAAACATCGCATAATACACAATGTACACATACACATACACACACACACACACACACGTACAGTCAGACACCGGAAGCGCAATGTGCCCGAGAGCGAACGATCCGAGAACACCCGGAACAGGAGATTCAACCTGCGAAGAAACAATAATGAGGTTGTAAAAGTTTTTTTTGTCGCAAATAAAACTTGTTATTACCACTAAAGGGTACTGCTCTCCTTGCAACCTACCCTCGCGGACACCCTTCACCCTTCGTTTGCTCCCGACACTTCCGCCCGCACAAGTCAATTTTCCGGATTAGACGGATATTGTCTAATCGGGCAAGCGCGCCATCGCCGAGCTTCCCGAAAATTGATTTCTCGCTTCTCGCACGAGAAAATAAAGGGTTGAGTCGGGTATTCCGGATCGAATGTTGTGCCTATTCCACCGTGGGAATCGATAGGCTGCAGCCCAGTTCGATGCCAATATCCCCCATTTATTGGCCAACTACGAGCATAAATAAATCTGTGTCCATTACTATACAGAAGTACATAGTAGTGTATGCTATACTTCTGCTAACGTACACACTCGCAGACTCTGCGAGTCTTCCTCTAACAATAAGACGCATCCATTAGTATAGTATGTATTTACTAGAAGTAATCCAACTACATTTCTCCATCGGTTTCAACTCCCAGTTTTCTGTTCCAGCACTCGAGCCAAATCCACGAGGATACATTCGATAGGACGTAATTGCAATATATGACCTGGTCCTGTCGCATTCCCTTCCAATTTCTCCGAGCATCCTCTCAATGATTCCTCCCTGCCGTCCTTGATCTTGATCCAAGATGAACCGAGTACAATACATGTATGTATACTCGCGGGGATTCCCAGATGTTTGCTCATTGTATCATCGCCGATGACACTGTTCAAAGTCCTCGATCAATGTTGTATGTCACGCTAGCATCGCCATGTATCATCCGGCATTCCAGGTGTCCTCTGAAAGCGGCGAAACAAACCGAGTGCTTCCGGCCTTTCTCTTTCTCTCGCTCGTCCTCGGTCTTCCTCGCTTCTTTCGGTTAGGGGCAGTCTCAATTACGAGGAGGGCAATCGAATCGGCAGCAATCCACGCGTAGAACACATCAAGGACGATTTATAATTTAGCGATGCGCATTGGGCAAAGTCTCGGGGTCGTTGGCGGTGCCGAGAGCCGTATTCGAGAGGAAGTGATATATCGTCGATTAATGCAAACTACATATATACATATTATGTTGCTCGTCCATTAAAGTGTCCAAATGGAAAGCCCCTCTTGTCCGGTACTCTCGCCTCTCGCGTGTGTCTTGGCTGCTTGCAAATACCCCGCTAATACGCTGACCCGAATAAGTCTCTTTTTTTTGTCCCACTTCCGTTCCCTTGGTCGACGCGAACGTGGACGCGAACGTGGACGCGAACGTGGACGCGAACGTGGACGCGAACGTGGACGCGAACGTGGACGCGCGAGGTCGTCCGCCCACAAACAATACCCGGCTAATTCTTTTCACGGGAAAGGGTAGCAGGTAGGTGCTCGAAAACAAGAATGGTATTGAAAGGGATACACCACTCGGCATCTCGCGTTTTCCCTCCGCGCCCCCGGCCTTCCGGCCTCCACTGTCTTCCGTGTGACCCAACCAACAATCCTGGTACGTACACACCAAGGGCCTCGAACTTGACTTGGATTCTCCTTGAATTTCCACCCTCTCGCTTCCATCGGACACTTCCTCCTCCTGCTGATTCGAAGGGTACATGTTCCTCTCCTCGAGCCACGGTAGCCCACGCTCGAGAGGGAAATTGTGAAAGGAACCTTGCTTATCTCGATCTGGCCTTTTGTCTCTCACGAAGACCGTTCGATCTCTTCGCGATACAGCACCATCCTCTTCGCGCTGCAGATTATTATCGGGCTTCCACTATCAATGGAGGCCAGAGCGATTGAGGTTTCGCGTCGAGTCCTCTCCGTTGCCGAGGTCTCTCTGTGGTGAACTGCCTTTTCTCCACTTTCTCTCGACATCCCCTACGTTTCCAGGAGAAAAATCAATGCCAATCGAAGGAACTGACAATGAGAGCGACGGACGGCCCGCTCTGCCTCTTACTCGCTCCTTAAACTTGTACTCTGCTGGAATTTCGCCGTGAATCGAGCGCGAGTGACTCCGATTCATTCATTCATGGACTTTCGCTTTCCGAAATCTCATTGTCAGCGTCCCTGTGCCACGTGGCACGTGGTATCGAGTGGTTGCTGACGTCAGAGAATTCTCGAGAATTCGCGCCTGATCTTTGGGAGATCGGGAAAGTTCAAAGCCTCGCGAGAATGTCACGTCGGAATGGTGACTCGAGTTGGATGGTCGTCGAGAAGCGACGAGACTCGAGTCTCGTTCTCTTCAGTTTCAGTGGACTTGGTCACTTGACAGAGGCCGCCTTGACAAATGTACCGGCCGCGCTAGGCCGAAAATTGAGAGGCCTCGTTTTAATTAATTATTAGCGCGAGCCGTCTTGACGGATACGCCGTTAATTTGCACCGCTGCAGAAGAGCGCACCTGTTGTCTCCTTCTTTATCTTCATTTTTTCTTCTCGCGACCCCAAGGCCACCACTCTGCAGTCGCGTAATAAATATTGTATTGTACATCTGGCGGTGCATCTGGCGGTGCATCTTGCGGTGCATCTTGCGGTGCATCTTGCGGATCTCCAGCTCTTTTTCTCTTTGGCTCTGCTTTCCGCTAGCCATTCGTTTGAACAAAATATTTATACAATCCGCGGTACGCTCGATTGCGCCAAGGCCGCGCAATCCTATTAGGAAGGAGGCTCTCACGATTGAGCCGCGATCTCATGCGGCACGCGGTCAGTGCAATCGCATTGTCAGTCGTGACAACCCAATTCGCCGATTTGGCCCTCGCGATCCTCTAACTCACTCCTCCTAATTAAGTCCGCGGATATTCACTGACAGGCTCTCGGCGGGATATTTTTAGCTAGAACAGCGAAAGTCGAAGGATTTCTCCTAGCATCTCCTCTTCTCTTGACGATCTTGTGTGGCAAATTTTACGCGACCCGCGCTCTATAATTCATCCTGGCGAAACACTGCGGAGACTTTGCTGGGAGATACATAATTCGCAAGGGGTCAACGGAAGGCTTGCGCATTATCCGGTGTAGCTTTATGCGGCTCATTGAGCCACGTACTACTTACTCACTTGCTTACTACGGACGTAATCAAGGGTAAATGTTGATAACCCGTTGATAACCCGTTGATAACCGGTTGATAAGAGGCAATGGTCAACGGAAATCAAGGTAGGAAATCAATCGAGAGAAAAATGGATCGAAGATGCGCTAGTAAGTTGGAGAGAGCAAGGTGAGATATACGGTCGCGACGGTAAGAAATCGCAACTAATGTGTAACTGTCGACGAAGAATGGGAGGCCGCGTTTTCTGACAAACAGTACAATGTATATCAATGATCGATAGGAGAGCGACCTGGTTTTTTAATATCGCAGATACCGGAGAATGCCGCGGCTAACGTTATTGTACATACATTGTACATGCATTGCTCGAGATCCGACCCGCTTTCAGGATTACGATTTTTTACCTCATTACACGTGTATTGTGCCACTGTCGTCTAAATCCCT
Organism: Trypoxylon attenuatum; assembly: GCA_963989405.1. Classification (NCBI taxonomy): domain Eukaryota; kingdom Metazoa; phylum Arthropoda; class Insecta; order Hymenoptera; family Crabronidae; genus Trypoxylon; species Trypoxylon attenuatum. The sequence continues at coordinate 243,423 of OZ022491.1, forward strand.
AACAAGGGAGTGCTTCGAGCTTCTTCCTCTATTTCTAGTCTCTACAATTTAAATGGGAGCTTCCTCCTTCGCGCGCTAGTCTCAAGGATGATACCGGTCGATTTTTCGCATTGGCCTTAAATAGCTTTCGAAGGAGCCACCCGGCGCTCCCACGATTCAGAAATCTCTCAAAGTTACACACACCTCCTTCTTTTCCGTTGGATATTCTCTAATCCGGCTTCCAACCTGATTTCCCTCGACTACACTCAACTGTACTCCGTTAGTTGCGATACAGCTCGCGAAAATCCCATTTGAAGAATTTCAATCGCAATCCTTTGAGTCCATTATCGGCTAATCGGAACTGCATGCGCTCTGAATAATCCCGAATAATGGTATTAAGCGAGTAGAATCATACCATCGATATGTTCAGTAAACTGACGTTAACTTAATCGATGTAATAATTTTTCCCCCACATCTTCTCTTTTGCCGCGAATCGTTCGTTCTCGATAAATCAGCGTGAAACAGCCGAACAACCAGGACGGTAAGTATGCATCCAATATTTGCCAGCGATGAATAGAGAGCTCGTAAGTCCCGCGGATTTCATTTACGTAATGCATTTCATCGCATTTCATCGCATTTCATCGCATTTATGAGAGACTAGAATCGTCTGTGTACATGTCTAGATACGTGTATGTATACCTGTGGAAACGTGAGAGAAAAGTACATCCAGACTGTTTCTCCGATTCTCGCTTACTCATATTAACCGAGTATGTACAACTGTATTGCAATTCTTCTCGTAATTCAGAAGCAATAAATGATGTATTCCGAGGTATCCATGTGCATGTATACGCGTTTGTGTGCGGGTAATTGCATCGAACCGAGTGTGATTTCTGCACGCAATTCGCGCGACCGCCTCGCATGGACTGCCAAGGACTGCTCGCGTCTGAAAATATCGCGTGGAAAAACTGTAACGCGAGAACGAACTGTGCTGGGGAAAATGAAGCTTGTCGTATAATACACTGTCTACGCGGGACAGAAACACTATAGGTATAGTACATATTACTTATCGGAAGCATCGAATGACAACACAATAAGATATCACCCAACACAAATTTCTAATATCCTCGCAAACAACATCGTGTTATACATTATATGTATGTTATACGTACATTATGTACAATACATACGAATTGTGTTTGTTTTCTTCTCCTTATACCTCTGGATATTAATTTCCCATTTTCCATCTGGAGCATCGACTCAAGTCGATGCAAAGAATGTTACTTATAAAACCATCATCATTATCGCGCGCAAAAACGACATTATATTGTGCTCGCGAATCGTTACATCATAGTCGTCCGGGGAATGAAATATCCGCGATGCGAAACAAGTTAAATATTGAACTTTCAGGATATTTTCAACCAGACTCTGATGGCTAATTAAATGTAACAACTCCGTGCCATCTGTGCTAAATACGGTCGCGAGTTCGAGCGATTACGAAGAAATTACTCAATGAAATCGTTTTAAATTTCAGCGGTTTGTCCTCGATATTCATTTTGCTATATTGGAAACTCGACTGCGGGCATCACCGAACGTTTGCCATACGTATTAGCAACGCGATATGTACATCCAAATTGTATAGTCAGTGCTGGCTTCGATTTGATAATTAAACCGGCTGGACACAAGGCACTGGACGATAAAGAACCCGGTTGGCGAGTGTGAGAATCGCTAAAAAGTGACATGTGTTTGCGATCGAAAACATGTGTCACTCTTACACACGACAAATAATCGCTAGCAATGATGCCACGAGAGAAAAATACAAGATGTATGTGTGTTGGCGGCTGCGTAAAGCTGCCGGCGACTATTAAGACATCAAGATACGAAAGGTAGAGAGAGAGAAGGAGCGAAGAGAAGCATGTGTGACTCGCTTCGACGTATTGATTTCGATCTGAGAGATGCTCCGGCTTTTTTTTACTGACTTAGATGGCGGCACGCGACGGGTGTCGTCTTTCTCGGTCTCTAAATCCACCGCGAACACACACATGTAAAATTTTTCTCTTTTCTCGCCGCGGTGCCTCGATTCCGTTCTCTCCCCTTTCTTCTTTTATCAAGGGGCTGAGGCAAGGGTCATCGTGTGGCAACAGCAAGAGTTCACTAGACGTTCCATCCGAATCGCGCGAGTCTCTTATTAGCTAATTATTCGTAGTTCTTGACTTTACGGGCTTTATCGATAAAAAGAGCCGGCTGAGAGAAACATTCTGTTTACGTCCCGTTAATCCTGAATAGCCGAGTTATCCGGTGTCGGTTCTCTTGGCATTATGTTGCCTAGAGAACTAGGTATCTGTCCCCAGAAACTTTTCACGGGGTCTTGATTCCATCAGACTGCGGTGCGCGCGGTTTAACGTTGCGGCCTAGACAGCCCCAGTTCCCTGTCGAGTTTCTCGACGTTTTTCTCCACGTTTTTTCTCCTCTGCTGACTGGGAACTTTCCGGCCGGCGCGGCGCGGCGAATGCAAATCATCCAATATTTCAGCCGCTTGGTTTTTTAATGAGTTTCTGATCCCACCGGCCCACAGTCCTGTTCTCAAGTTTTAACTCCGTCAAATATACATGTATGTATGTAAATATTATATTCTTATTTCTTAGGGATGCATATCAATGTGGCAAGTAAAGTTTAATATTCTGGGTGTCGATTATCTCGAGCGATTTTGGGGACAACGTGCTTGTCGCACGCGTGAATCACCGCACGCGAAGCAGCGCATTCGCCGATAAGCCGAATCCTGGCTTTGAATGCCGTCAAGTTCGTGCCGTAGAGTTTAGGGTGGTGTATAACGATTTCACGTCGGGTGCGCACGAACGTTTGTACCGCGATTACAGGACAAGTGCCGACAAGTTGTCAAGGGTAAAAATACTGCAGTACTGCTGCAAAACTTTTGGTTGGAAGCTTTGACTGATATTGGCCGTAATACAGACGGGACTCTGGTGGGTTGCTCAAAAAAAGCGTAGGTCAATCTCCCGCGCTAAGACTTTTCGTTCTTTTTCACGTTCTCATTCGGTGGTGCGCTGTTGGACAAAGCCGCATGTAGAGTTCGCATTTGCCGCAAAGTCTCTTCCCCGGGCACTATAGGCCACCAGCCGATTAATAATTTAGCCTACCTTTCTGCGCGCAGTCACTTTTAAGTGTGGTCAATTATACTGTTTGTCCGAAGTGCGGCTGTGGTCTACTTTACGTAAGATACATATCCCGTCAGGCTTCGCATCAGCGGCGTTCCAACATCTTGTATGGTCCTACGCCAATTAATCGGCTCGTGGAAACAAGTGTGCGATCCGATTTCCAATTTAAATCGGATATCTCACACTTTCGTGCTCGCTTGCCTTGATATGCTATGCTATTTTGAACTTGCGCAATTGCGGCAGCCCTACACACAAATTTGTACATACATGTATATTGGCATATCTGGCGCATCCTTCGATATTATTGCGTGGATTCCCGTATGCATGCCGCGCAACCCAAAGATTTGGCTCGCGCCAAACATTTCTTTCGGCTTGCATATCGTCCGAGTGACAGATGGCAAAGAATTGCACTCTACGAATGAATCTATCTCTATTGATCGTACAATTCCAGTTGCCAGATGATGCAGCCACCATCGAGGGTGAATTAATTACAAGTCGACGTTACGTATTCGAAAGAAACCTTCAATGGTCATCGCTCTACCCCTTACTAGTCTTACTAGCTACAAAGCTACATACATGTAGGATGTACCAGTGTAGCTAGTAATAATGTATGTATATCATTCTTTAAATACGCGGCTCGAACGAGTACCGGCCAGTATGCATTCTTTTGCACGCATTCAAAACTGAAATTGTGCTCAACGGCCCACGATACGAAGTACATACGTACACCAAAGTATGCCCTTCTCCCGATAAATTCCTAATGAGCCGGTATATCATTGAGCTCTAGTTTATTTATCAGGAGCACCTTCGGTTCCATGATTTATCTGGGCGAAGCCCCCAGCGCCCTAGCGTAAAGCGAGCTTCTCGCTAACGTCAAGGGTGGAAATGGTGAGCTGATCAAGCAGAACCACTGGCTCACTGTGTATCGCGTTCAGTATCGTTACAGTCTGGCTATCGCCACCTTGATACTGCTCGAATCAATGTCCGTGCTGCTATCTGGATCAACGGGGCGCTGGTACATTGCAACCCGAACAGTTTGCTTGCCTGATGCCGCCGATGCACGCCGATAATAAACGGGTTGTCGCCAGTGGTCGACTGGGTCTGGTCGTCGGACTCGGGGTGATGGTGATGGGTTCTACGTATGATGTAATCGTATCTAACTGTATCTAACCTTGGCTGACGAGAGAGTCGAGTAGCGAAATCGTAGTAAATACATTAGATCGAGCGTTTTCTCCTCCTTTCGAGAGATTCAACGCAGTTGACTCGTCTTTCCCTCTCTCTCTCTCTATCTCTCTCTCTCTCTCTCTCTCTCTCTCTCTCTCTCTCTCTCTTTCTTTCTTTCTTTCGCTCTCTCTCGCTCCCAGTTACGCTCGCGTTTGGTCTCGTGTCTCACGACTGCCCACGACGATATCGGAAACGCATGGAAATTCTTCGACGCACGATTTTCCTGCGTAGATTGGGCTCGCATATCCGACTGAAAGTCAGAGTATCACCGAACAGGAGGTGACCATGGCCCCGTCTACCAGTACTGTGGCCCATTCGACGAAACTGGTCATAACTCTGTTATGCATGAAAGCTCTTGGCAATTCTAGCAATGCCAAAGGGCGTACATGGCCGATTCGTGCCTTTCAGATTCTACTTGCACACTCGCTACTGGGAATATTCAGGTTTGGTAAGGAATCTCCATTTCACATTCTCGCGTTCTGTTCCAACTGCCCCATAGTCCCCAGTATTCTCTTTCCGACTTTAAAGCGAAATTATTTGTACAGGGCCCCCTATATGAGTCCATGTATGTTTTGGGGGTCATACGATGGATTAGTCAGTATCGAATGACATGTGCGCTCACGCTACTTCATTTCTAATCTAAATCTTCAATGGAGCAGGAGAGTGTGTTTTTTATAGTCATCCGTGTTCTGCCTCTTGGCAAGAGCAGCTAAATGGCGATCGAAAACATAGCAATTGAATTTCGTTGGAACAGGTGAGAAATAATATCAACCCTGTATTATGTACCTTGCGAAAGGTATTCGAAAGACAGAGGTATAAAGAGATACGCATACTGCATGGCACATACAATGTACTTCCAATAGACTTTCCTTAGCACTTAAGTCTAGAGTTTGACGTTACATTATACCCGGTCAAGTCCCTTGGAATGTTCCGTTAAATTTCCCTGCTAAAAAAGATTTCACCAGAGCACCACAGCTTTTAGCTAAACGAATGGGCATTCGATATCGAGTAGATCACTGTTGCTTTGCATGGAACTTTCTAGCATAACGAATACAATGGTACTTTATCGTAGCTCGTATAACGCCTATTAATGCCTATCGGTCGTCCGGCGAGTATAACTTACTAACCGATATTGACTACGGTGCCCAATACTGTCTCGCATACTAGCCCTATCGTTGGTAAATTAATACGAGTAATTAACCAGAACGCATATTGCTCTATTAACTTTTCCTGTATCTCCGATAGATCTATCGTCTAGAACTAACGTCTAGAATTTCAGTCCCTCCCTAATATACCATCAATATTATTTCTCGCAAGTTCCAACACATCTCAAAGAAAGAAGCTTCGCGCAAGCTCATTCTAAAGCAATATCGTAAAACAGGAAAAATTGTGCAAGAGGAGCAAGACGCTTATGGGCGATCGTTCATACAAATAATTTATGGTGATTCTCCGTTATGGCATCTTACACTTGTTTTCTCTTTCCTTATTCAACTGCATCTTTGTCTCTATACTACGAACGCGTGCAAACAGCGTTCTCGTGCGATTCTAATACAGGGTTAAATGTCTGGCTGTATATGTGTCCTGTCTAAGACGTATCATAATGCGAACCGAATAATTAATATCTTTCCCATTACTGTGTCAACCCTCAGTCATACTGCTTTCAGGCCTGCCATTCACTGCGTCTGCCAGCAGCGGGGCAAAGCACTTGAGGACTTTTTATGACTGGCATTCAAAGATTGTCGACGTTCTGCCACTCGCATTTTTTACAACCGGTATCTTACATGCGTATGGAATTAACGAAAAAGTACGATTGATCGTACTGTCTTTAGGTGTTGTACCGATACTCTTCCAGTTAAGTGGCAAAAAGAATGCTAGTCAATTGAGGAGACAGCAACTGCTCATAAATGTTACTTCGGTATTGCAACTTTTGACGATAACGTACGTTGGTTTAAAGAATGGAAATTATAATGTTATTAGCCTGACGGTGTCGCAAATATTCGAGCGATTTTTCATCGACGAGTTTTGTTACCATTTCGAAATACCGAGTACCGATCTCACGCAGTACGCCCTGTGTTTCATCGAGATATTTGCGATGTTAACGTTAAATGAACTTTAATCAATCGTTGTATTGATAGCCGTAATACGATGATACCGAGAGAATGCACAAACGACTGTAACAGTATAACTATTACGATTTTATATTCATAAGAAATACAACAGATCGATACGAAATAATGCATCTATTATGTTATTTTGCTCAGTCAAGACTCAATCTGCATAGTATGTACTATTCGTCGAAAATCACAATGCACCGTGCAATGCATTTTCAAATTTCGATAGCGGGAAAGTGAGCCGTTAGAGTGCGCCACATTTCGTTTGATTTTCAACAGTCGGTAACTTTTTAGGTAGAATTCTATCAAATTCTCTATGTCAAGCATGTGGTACACCTGTTACATTTTCAGGAAGCGCGACTTCCGAACTTTGAGAACCCCTGGTTACTGGGTACGAAAACTGTGCGATAATTAATAAAGCTATTTGGAACGTTATTCTAGTTGGTCTGATTATCTCTCAACTAACTCTCTCGAAATTGAGAGATCCAACAGTAAACGGCATGTCTGACATGGTAAATGTGAGTAATATTGGGGTAACGAAATCCATTCGATAAAGAGCCACAATGCAATCATAATTTTTTTGAAACGTCATATCCGTCGATTTCCAGCGAAAATTTGTATTTTCAGCGCAAATCGTGTGTCGTCGCGTCGCAAAACTACTCTAAGCGCAGAACTAGATCATTCGCTCGAACTTATAAAAGCTGTCAGTTGCATAATGGACAAGAAACGGGAAATATATACGGGAAAAAATTCAATTGCTCGTAGGAGCGACGAGTTCTGCATCGAGTCACTAGGATTGATTCGGAAAGCGCGCACTTGGATAATCATCGAATGAATTACCCATAAGTGTGGATCTTCATGAGCACAGATTCCCCGACGACGAATTAGGTCAATGAATCGTGTTGTGAGAGCTCTGATCAGCTCTGATCAGCTCTAATATTCCTGTTCCGTTCACCTGCGGAGGCGTCGATTTTTTTTGTCACCGTCAAATTTCGGCCCCACGATAATCGTTCTTGCGCGTCCGAGTGCTTGACGTTCCAGCCTGTTCCAGCCTGTTCCAGCCTAGTAGGAATTGGCCGCAGGGATTGGAGCAGTGGGAGCTTTCGAGAGAGCAGCTGTTACTGGAAAATGCGAGTGCGGGTCTTTCCCATATTTTGGCAGAATAACGAGTAGAACGTGCTACCGATCGCACTTACACTTTGTTCATTCTGCCACCCCGTAGGCCAGGTTCGCAAGGCCAATTGATCGAGTGTCGAAAATATTGCGATCCTTATGAAATCGGTTACTTCTGTTCCGGAGTCAAACTTCCAAGGGATCGGGCGTGACATGGCAGAGCGGCTCGGTCTAGGTCCTGAGATTCGAGAACTTAAGCTAGGGCCGACTTTTACGAACAATAGATCGACTGCATTTCACACCCTTAAATGTTAGTATTCGATTCCGTATGTTTCACGATTTAAACCACTTCCTAACGACTCTGTAAAGTTTCTAGTTTCACGAACCAGCTTTTGCGTTAGCACTCGTCTGTACATTACAGTGATACGTTACAGTCAAAGAAACTCTCTGATTATTTGTTGGAATAAAAAATTTCATTCTCCTTTAAATAAGCGTATCCCAAAGTTTTTCTCATTCCAGTATAATCTGCAGATTTTCTGCTTAGAATTCTGTCACGCAACATTCTTAATGTATGCTCTTGAATCAACGCTCTTCCGTATCATGATTCGGAGCACAGCAGTTGGCTAATAGTTTTGACCAGCAATGATTTTCTTACCGATTTCTCATCCTTCCAGATGATTTCAAACCGGCGAGTGTGGACGTTTCCAAAGTGGCAAAGGTCGACGTGGGAACTAATAACACGATGACAGTCACCGTTCCACACTTGGATGGTGCAGGCATTCCGCATACTGTGTTCAAAGGTTCCCAAAGGCCTTATCATAAAGAATGTGTCTTGATAATTGACCGAGTGACAGGAGAAATTACATTGGAGAAGCTGACCGCCAATATCCAAGTTAAAAAGACGAGGTACACAACGGTTGAGTAGCGACATTTCTCTCCTGCTTGCTCGAAACTTTAATCTTACGTATCCTTTTAGAACGGAGCCCAAATCGCAATCGCACCTGGCCCCCTCTGGAGCTAATAGTAGCAATAGACCTATCACGCCGGTCGAAACGAAAAAGAGTCCTACTTCGGGCAGAACGACCGGAAGAACAAAAGTTACCAGTGGGAAGAAAAGGGAGCCAAGCGTGCAGCTACATCCAAAGCAATATAGTCCGCTTAGAGTATCGCCGTACCATGGCAAGAGTCCTCCATCCGTTACTATCAACAGGTACTCGTAATTAAATTAAATCCAATAAAATTGAATAATATCCCTACGTCGCTATCGGATTTATTAATATTTAAACGTAGCACCGGGATAGCCACAAGTACAATCCCCATTGAGGCTGTACGTTTCATACTTGTTTTCTTTGATTTTTCACCGTTAGATGTACTTAGATATTTTTTTTCTAAACGTATTAAAAACACACAGAACTTTAGTTCACCAGTGCAACCATCAGCTGTACCGTCTACCTTGGCTAGTTTGCCAATGATTGGCTTGGATAACGATGACTGCCCAGTACCTTCCTCCGGATCGTTTACAACGACGGATATTACTGCTCCTTCGAGGTCCCCTCCTGCCACAAAACCTACTACCAAAACAGCGGAAAGTGACGAAGGAGCCCTGAGCGATTCCAGCTCGAGTAGCTCCAGTTCCGATAGCTCAGATAGCGATTCCGATATGGAAAATGTTCCAGTTTTAGGGACAAATGGTAAGAGTATCTTCGCAGCTACATTCTGCCTAAAATGTCAAATGTTTTTGTTTCTTTTTATAATGCAAGAGATTTTGTTACAGGACACCTGAATAGCACAGCTCCGTCTCCTACATTACCAATGCCAAATAATCTTTTGAATGATGATTTACAATTGTCAGAGTCGGAATCTGATTAGATAATGATACAGTAATGTATCTGCGAAAGTGCAAAAGTGCAAAAGTGCGAAAGTGCGAAAGTGCGAAAGTGCGGAAGTCCTTTAATACTTACGATGCCTAAACGAGTTATCGGAGGTAAGAGTCGGTATGTCGGAGAAGTAGCAGATCTTTGGAAGATCTTAAAGCGTCGTAGAGAAAACGGTTGATATCGGCGTGATTAATTATGAGGATACTATTCGATGATTCAAGAGGTCACGACAGAGAAACTTTATACTTTGTTTTGCTAATGAGCAAGGAAATATGTATAGCGCGAGATTAAATACATACTGCATGTATATTGAGTGTGTGTCGCACCAAACTCCGCTATATATATATATATATCCCTCTTTGCTTCCCGAAAGATTAAATGCTTCTAAAGAGAAGCTATTGATTATTATCGTTGTTAATGTAGCCTATGTACATTTATTTATAAGGTATTAGGGAATTGTACAATTGCTATGAACTAATATTTACTGTAATTATACCATTTCTCGTTTCTTATACTTTGAGGATATATTTTGAGGATAGAAATCTTGCCAAAACCAATATATGTACAGTTTTTGAAAGGGGGGAAAAAAGAGAGAGAGAAATATCGAGATATTCGTGTTGCCTTTCACTCTCGTACTCTTGAAGCGTTCGGTATGGCCGAATGTGATAGACACCAATAGGCAAATTCTTTGCTGTCTATCGATATGAGGAATGGAGTCAGCCGCGACGTCCACGCGGTGCGATTGTATTACTTACAAATATTTATTTAAATCGAATTGTGTAAATTGAATAAAGCACTCATTATAAACCGATTGTCATTATACAGGCGTGCAGTTACACGTATGAAAGGTAGAAGAAGCACATTGAGGCTACGTAGAGAAAGTTCTACATACATAGTACGTATTACGTATATGCATCGAGATTCATACTCATCGAGATTATATCTGCCTAGCTAAAATGGAGTTGCTGTCCCTGAAGAGCTGATAATCTAAGACTAATTTCGCAAGCTGGCTACGTCGCCCTAATTGATTATTCTTTGATTTGGCACAGGCATCGTGCATTTGACTATTCCAGGTACTATCGCAGTTGACATTTTTGTACTTTATCTTTAAAGCAGGTTCGACTGCGCGTAACGCGTGTACGTTACTGAATGACACAAACATCTCGAACAAGGAGGTAACGGGAACATTCAACTTGAGAAGTGCCGCAATATCTTTATCGGTATGAGTCAACGGAATGCTGGCTTCTACGGTGATTCGCATGGCATTGTAATCCTTTGCGTAAAAAGCAATGCTATTAAAATTGTGCTCGTCGTATCGTCCGTGATTGCGATTAATATCGGTCTCGAAATTCTTTGCGTCGTTCATGTGAACGATGTCCGGATGGAATTCGACGAAAGGAATGGGACTGAAAATTTGATACTGACTTATCGTGTTCATACGAACACGATTAAGATAGTCCAATCTAAACTCCATGCCGGTTTCGACAAAAAGAATCAGACTTTCGGGTGAGAGTTTGCGAATGCACAAATCAGCCACTGCGATCTGTAGCATCGGATCCAGTTCGATCGAACTCGCGTTCGACGGAAGCCGAATCGAGAGCCATGTAATTTTCGATTGATCCTTTTTGTACTTATCCGCCAACATTAACGCGTATTTCTTTATGTCATAATATATATCACCCTTGCCTTTGGAAGGTGAATCGGAGTTGTAGAGAAGAACTATCATAAGGAAAGTTTTATACTTCTTCTCGAGACAGTCTTGAGCGTATTGCTCTAAGAAACCAAGAATTTCGTGTCTTTTAAAAACGTCTACCGTCAGAACGATGTTTATCCTGGTATTTTCAGTGACGTAGGGAACGGGTAAGATCTCGACCTTTCCAAGGGGTTTGCAGACTTCTATTCTCTTTTTAACATCTTTACCCGTCTCTATATCGGTAAATATTAGGTCGAGAATGTAATCCATTCCTCTTGAGGCATCGAACCGCTGATAACCATTTACCAGAGATTTGAATTTAAGCTTTCCATCATTGTCCGCAACAATTTTACTCGTCGCAATGCTAATCACTCGCTCGATGTCGAACCTCGCGTTAGTCCTTAATTCTTGAACGCTCGAGAAATCAGTCTGGAAAAACATATGCGTCTCGTTGAAGTACGTCCATCGTTGGACATCGAAGCGTCCGATCGCTCTGTTTCCCGGTTGGTTTCCGATAGGCCATGAAACATTATGCTCTTGCGACGGACCTAAGTGAGCCGTATTGAGAATCGCTTTTCGAGTATCGAATATTCTTTTCTGGGTTTCGATCGATTTGATCTAGAAAAAATAAGAAACCATTATTGAGCCCTCTTTGCTCACTCTTTCCTCTTTCAAGCAATGTCCGAAACACTTACAGCAGCTACGTAGCTGTTAATCTTGTAAATGAGAAGATGATCGTAGATTGGATAAATTACAAGAGAATTAACAATATCCTCGTTTTTACTTAAATCAGCGAAATCCCGATCGAAGTAGAATGTAGGTTTTAACTTGGTATATGAAAAATTTTGTCCTTGTACATTGTTCGTACAGGGAATAGCGGAAGCATGTACGATACACCTTCCGAAATTCACGTCATCTGACTCGGAGAATGCATTTTTTACACACCAATCTAAATTGGATTTCACTTCTTGGACCACAGAATTACTTAGTAGAATTCCAGATTCTGAAATGAAGAAATTCGGATATCCAAACTGTCCTGTATCCTGGTACACATTTAATCGGATCCTAATAAGATAGCATACCTAAAGAACAATACGTAGGAATATCATCCGGAACCCCCACGTGAACGTTCTGGCTGACGCTAATCTTTCCTACAAATTCGGTGAGTTTCTTTACATTTATGTAGCTCGTATCTTTAACCAGAAAGTAATAATCATAATTTTCCAAGTAATTATCAATAATATACTTCATGGTATGAAATGGTTTTAAAATGCCTCTCGTATCGGTAAAGCCCACTATACCAGGAAGAGAGACATTGGGTTTCGTGCCCTCCGGTATAGATATAAAATATCTTACTTTATCGACCACATGAGCGATGGTCTTATTAATAGCGATATCTCTGCTATGTAAATGTTGTTGGCTAGTGATTACTCCTACAAATAATTTCTCTCGTATTCCAAGTTCCGTGGAATAATATCTAGGGCGTACAAATGTTTTTGGCACCTTCTGTGCTTGCTGGGGTTTACCGTTAACGTTAATTTTAGGTTCGTATTCGTCGATATCATCTTGGAAGCTCGAGAACTCCATCAGATGTTCGGTACTTTCGTAATACTCATTGGTTTCGATTGGCATCAAGAGTAAGCTGAAGCTGAGACCCAATGACAGTCCAATCATTAGGTATATATTACCCCAACAGTGGGAGAAAAACACTTTAAACAATGGATTCATGTCTATCGTGCTATCTTTTCGTACGTTCACTTTTCCATGAAATACACTGATCGATGGCAGTCATATGTATAATTACTTGAAAGCGTGTGCAATGCATGTACCAATTATGCCATTTGTGTTATCCTTGACAGTAGCAAGAAGTAGACGAAACGTAGGGTAGCTCTTATCATTTTAATAGAGTTTCCAATCCCTACAGCACTGAGATTTTTTCCTTTGCGATGTAACGCCGCTTTACTAGGCCACGATTTCCCATTGAATTCGTAGAAAAAAAGATGTATCTTTTTAGTTTTTAACTATGCTTCTTGCTGAAGAATAACCTTCGAGTTCTGTTGGTTAGCGGTGGTTAGCGGCAGTTAACGGCAGTTAACGGTTAATGACAGGATAGGACTTATCGCTCTAAGAGGGCGCAAGGGACAAATTATAAAGATCGGAATGGTTTAGTGTCTGCATCTACCAGCCTCTCTCTACAGTGCTCTACAGCGGCAGAGTCATAATCACCACACTGCACCACACTGTCGGTTAGTCAAACAGAGTAGTGTTTTATGGCCGAAAACAGCCGAAAACGCCTATACCTGCCTATACCAGCCTATATACGTGATCAGGATGTCGTCGTATGGCTTTTGAGTATAGTGGAGTATAGTTAACATATTATGCCTGAAGGTTAGGAACGTTATGCAGATTGAATGTGGTGAGGCGAAAGTTGAATTTCCTACAACAATGTAGTGTTTCGTGTTGGAATTTCGCATCACGGTAACAGACCTATACGGAGCTCGAAACACGCGTCCCAATATCCGTGTTACCCATTACGGGATACATGGATGTTGCGAACGGACAAAAGCCCCTCAGTAAGTTTCTCTCTATTTCTTTGAATCTATATTCTAATTTCTAATATTTGCCAGTCTTTTTAATTCCAAGCTTCTACGTTCATCGATTTCCACTACAATGCTTCGCGCAGTATGCGTTGATTGTAAAATGTGTAATTACACCTTGTACCTGTTATTTCCCTTTATATCCCTATCTGCTAAAAATAGGATTCGTGCAGGTGTTGCAATCAGTGCATAAAACGTGGTGCGAGTGAAACTTTTGTGCGTTACAATTTGTGGGTGTTTGCGTAGGTGGGCCGCCTCCTGCCCCTGGAGGCACCGCAACCACCATGGATAAGGGGAAAGAATGGCAAATGGAGCTCCTCATGGAAAAACTACGTTCCAAATCATCGACGTTTAAGTCTTTGGTGGAAACTGCAAAAAATTTGCGTATGGCTATGCTGGTACGTTGAGCGGCCTTTACTCTGCGTCCGAATTAAACGACAATCTTTAAGACTAACTCAAATGTAATGTTACGCACGATAGGATAAGAGGTTTGCCATTGACAGCGTAGAAAAGGGTCAGCTACAGAAATGTTTGGACACTTTACAACATTCCATAAAAGTAACGTCCCTTCAATCGATGGTAGAAAGATTGGAGAGTCTAACCAGGCAGTTGGGGTAAATACGAACGAATCTCACGATACGCAGCATCATCGGAATCTATTTCTTCGTGATTCTTATAAATTAATTCTACTTCAGCTTAAAGTTTATGATGTCTGGTCCACCTGGCACAGAGCTGTTTATATCCTCGGACATGTTTTTCCTGGAAGTTCTTTTGGAGCCGAGCGGCGTGGTTAAGGATGTAAAAATTCATCACGAAGGAAAGAACGAGCAGCAGGTATAAATAGTATACGAGTTTAATAGTCGTTGGAGAACTGCAACATGGTATAATTGTTTTTGATCATTTTACAGAGCTGTGACGTGCTGGTCTCTTGTTTGTCCAGAGGAGACTTTGTAGACTTTACGGTACAATTGGAAGGTTTAGCTTCTATATATCAGTTGAATGCAGACAAAAAAGTTAAGTGCAAAGCTTTCAGTGCTCTACAGTCTCTGGAAGCTGATCTGGGTATCTTAGCACAATTGCAGACATTTATGAAAGAGCCATTTAATCTTGTTCATAAAAGTCCAGTCGGTAGGTTGAATAAGATCGATTTCATATGTAATTGGTACAATAAGATTGTCATAAAACTAAGTAAGATATCATCTATTAGGAATTCTCGAAAGGAGGAGAGGAGGTCATCCAATGAGGTTAACGTATTTTGTCTCGCCGTACGACCTGATAGATCTAGAGGATTGTAGCTGTGATGCATTAAATTCAGAAATAGTTATTAAACGGAAGATCGGTCATTCCGTTACTGTTTGTATGGAAGGATCGACTGCTCACAAGTTGCCTATATCTAGTATCATAACTGTAAATAGAAGTTCCACGGGGAAAAGGTAAGGTTTTTCCGAAGAAAGTTCGACACACTGTTCGAACCCCGCAATATCATTGAAATTTGACTTTACAGTACGCCCTCGTATGCCCCGTTAACTGGTACAAATTCGTCGCTACTGCCTGCCTGCTTTGTACTGAAACTCGCGAAGAAAATGCCGATGTGTATGGAGTTGGTGCGAAGGATACAGAAAGTGACGGAGCTCGAATGCGGGGATATTTCGGCGCCGCATCCGCTGCTCAGTCTAATTATTCAGCATGCGAGTGATGGCCAACTAGATTGTCGAAATAACAAAGGAATTTACGTTGTACGTGGCTAGTTGTTAAGTTTTTTCACTCAGTTTCACACGATTCGTTCGTTAATACCATTAATGAATATTCATCATCGATTTGCAGACCTTACCGGACCAACAGCACTGCTACTTCATGACGGAGAACAGAAATATGGAGGGTGTTTTGGTATGCAGTATTCCTTTCACGCATCCAGCCCACGTGCCGCAAATCTTGGTATACCTACGTCAGCAGGCTCTCTTTAACGCGTTAATTGCGAGTTGCGTAAGACCCATGGCGCGTCACGATCCAGAGCACGCAACGATATTCGAAGTGAGTGCTCTGTCGTGGCAACATATATCGGTAAGTCTCGAACATCCGTTCGAGGAAACGATCGCAACAGCGGAACTAGATTTGACCGATATTTCTGCGCTCAAGTGTAAATTGTACGGTATTAGTATAACGAATACGGAGCAAACCTCGGAGCTTACGGGCAAAGTTTTGCAACGATGTCTCAGTATACCCTTGACAATGAGAATTTTGATGAAATCTTGGGAGAGCCGAGATGCCTTATCTATGAATGCCTTGGGTGCTGGGAATGGCGGGTTCAATATTAATCTCGGTACTGGTAAGGATCAGAACGGTCAGAACGGTTCGGGCATGGCCGACTTTGCGAACGGCGAAACAAAAATCAAACAGGAACCTGGCTTGAACAACGGCAATGGAACCATGGGTCGACAGCAGTGTTCGCAACAACCTCAACAACAGCAGCAACAATTGCAGCAGCCCCAACAATCGCAGCCGCAACAAACTCAGCCACCGAGTCAGATGCAACAGCAGCAGCAACCGCAGCAACCGCAGCAGCAGCAGCAGCAGCAGCAGCAACCGCAACCGCAGCAGCAGCAGCAACCGCAGCCGCAGCAGCAGCAGCCGCCGCAGCCGTCGCCGCAGCAGCAGCAGCAGCAGCAGCAACAGCAACAACAGCAGTCGCAGTCGCAGCCGCAGCAAACGCAACAATCGAGTCAAATGCAACAACAGCAGCAGCAGCAGCAGCAGCAGCAGCAGCCTTTTTTAGATGCCGGAACGGAGAATAGTATCGGGTTTCCGTCGTATTCCGGCCAATCCGATACCACGACTACTGCTATGCTAAATCCACTGCAACTAGGAGCACTGCTTGGGCAAGCAAAGAACACTCTCGCGAATCCGATGAACGAACGGACAAAAAAGACACGCAAGAGAAAAACGGCGGACGGTCTGTGGCGGAGTCCAAAGAGGAAAGGCGACGAGACTGCCGAGATCCTGTTGGAAAGTTCCAGTTCGGACTCAACGCCACTCGGCACGCCAACCGGAGGGAGAGAAAACTTGAACGAAACGAGAACGTCGACACCGACTTCGGCAACGAGTCTTGCGAGTGGATTGGATTTTTCCAATTTAGATCCCACTGACATACTTGGCACTGACAAAAGCTCCGATTACGACTTGGATAACGAGAGTGAAATAACGGATGCTCACGACTTGCAAGACGTAGAGGAACTACTGAAGAGAGAACGAAAGTCGCGAAAACGGGAAGAGAAAAAGAGTCCGATTATATTTGAGGAAAACAAAAACTTGGTGCCGCCGTCAGTAAGTATAACGCCAATTTCGAGCAGTAGCTTGGGTCAAACTACCAACTATAACTCTGTACTTACGGGGATGGGTTTGGAAAGGAGGCCAGGTATCGAGATAATTCCCATAACGTCTACGCCGCAAACAACTTTGCCGAGCTCCATAACTATAACCCCGATAGCGGGGCCAACAGCGTCGAAAAGCTTGACGGACGAGCGGAGGGAGAGAAAGAGCTCGAAGGGGAAGTCTGCGGAGGATAAGGGAAAATTGGAAAAGCGTCGAAAGCGTAAGAGAGAAGACAGCCCAATGGGACCGCCCCCCGACAAAATCCCCACGAAACAGGACCCTCTTTCTAAACCCGTATCCGTGAGCATCAAGCCCACCGAATCTCCGCCAAATATGAGTTCGCGGCCATCCTCGCCTGCTACGACTTTAAGAAAATTTAGCCCTTCGCCTACACATACCAGCCCGCTTGCTCTCGTCGGTAAGTCAAGCCCTACATTGAAACAATCCGCGAACAAACCGGTGCAAAGTCCAAAGCACTCTCCGGTCTACAGCAGTAGTCCGAAGCATACGCCAGTACCTGCGAGTGTGAGCCCAAAGCATGGCACCTCGTCGCCCAAGCACGGTAGTTCGGCAAGCACGGGAAAACCGAGTATGTCGGCGTTAAAATCTGCGGCAAACTCGCCCTCGAGTAAGAGTGGGGAGTCGGGACAGTCAAAGATAAAATCGTCTTCCTCGTCGTCGAGTAAGGATTCCAACCGAGACAAAGAGAGGAAAACTTCCTCGTTAACGTTCACCGGATCTGGCGGCCACCAGAGTCCGAAGACAAAGTCCTCCAGTGGTAAGTTGAAACAACTGGAATTAATTCCTAGTGGAGAAACGCCACCCTCCTTGCCAAGCAGCGGTGGCAGTACTCCACCGTCGGGCAGTTCCGAGCTTGGCAAGTCCGCGATCGCACAGCAGCAAGCGCGAAATCGCAAAGGTTCTCTAAGCGCGGTAATTGACAAATTGAAGAATGCTCAACACTGCACGGATGACAGTGGTAATGGGAGTGGAAAGGCTGCCCCTGGTGCCAGTGGAAATTCGAGCGGTCAGAAGGAAAGGAGTGTCGGAAGTTCCTCGAATAAAGTAACGGAGGGGAAATGCATCAGTAAGAATTCCTCTTTGGATACGAAAAATCCCGCCGAATATATGGTGAAACACAGCTCCGATGGAATGAAGATAACGATTAATAAAACTCGTACGAAGGATACCAAATCTGGTGCGAACATGAAACTTTCCTCTTCCACCGGGTCTATCGTTACTGGTGCTTCCTCAACGTCTTCTGTTCCTTCTTCGTCCATGTCCGGGAATGGATCACCGAAAACCGGTTTGAAGCCAGGAGTAGCTGCTGGTCCTGCATCGAAGAAACCGCCGTCCCAAACCTCGCCCAAGTTATCCGGCTCCTCCTCTTCGTCTTCCGCGGTTAGCAGCAGTAATAAAGCGACGTTGTTGGGCCAGAAGAATCTTTCCGCTCTTAAATCTCTTTCCGGTTCGAATCCAGGAAGCGGGAACGGAAGCGGTAGCGGATTGACCATTACCGGTAGTAGTAGCGGTGGGCTACTGACAAAGGGGGTGTTGTCGAAATCGAGTTCGCCGAAAACCGCTACCTCCGGCGTCACGGATCTCAGTCGTAATCGGGAAAAATCCCGACTCTCAAAGTCCAGTGAAAAGGGCTTGTTTCCAACGAAAGGTATTGCCGATACGAGAAAATCAAGCCCTTCCGCGCATCGGGAAGAAAGTGAGAGTGAGAGAGCATTTAAACTTTTGGCTGCTCATGCGTCCATGTCCACTTTACCCACCCTTCCCAGTTTGTCTCCTCAGCTGGTGGTCGAGGGACTCATGAAACAGCTCGATACCAAGTTCCAAATACCTAAATTATCAGCCAGAGCGAATGCCGAGTCGGTAGATAAAAAATCGGAGAAATTACCAATGCTTCCCGATTCTAGCAAAACCCTCGACAGTATTACCCCGAAGCAAGCTACGGACCAAGGAAAACTTGCACCCATCTCAAATACTGCTCCTGTAGTTGCGAAAACCACCACGGACGATCAGATCCCACCGAATCAAGTTCGCCGTGATCACGTACAAACGAAGCCCGACAATCTCTCTATGAGTGCACCCGCGACGGTAATACCAATGAATCTTGGCACGGAAAATTCCTCCAATATCATGTTACCGCCCATCACCACTGCCACGTCTCACGACATGGATACACCCACGAATCTTTCGATGCAGTCGGCCGAGAGCGAACCTCGCGATAAGGAGCCACCGATCGGCAGAACCAATACTCAATTCCTCACCACGACTCTAAACTCGTCGGCCACCGTCAAAGACGACACCACTGGCAGTAGTGCAGTAATGGCCGTTCTACCGAAGAGTTCGGATCCACCGACACCAAACAAATCCGTCTATCCTCCGATCTTGACTACCAGTACTATCTCGAGTGGCAATGGCTCAAGTACCTCCACTCCCGGGAATAGCAATACTGAGAGTCTCAATCTAAGTACCAAGCCAGTCGATACGAACCTGACAAAGTACAACAAGCCCGAAGAAAAGAAACCACCGCAACCACCGCCACCTCCGCTCTCTCAAGCGCAACCACCTCAACAACCATCCCAACAACAGCAGCAATCGCAGCAGCAGCAGCAGCAGCAGCAGCAGCAGCAGCAGCAGCAGCAGCAACAGCAACAGCAACAGCAACAGCAACAGCAACAGCAACAAATTCCGTCAACGAGTAGCGCGTCGACTTCAGGATCGTTGGGTCCATTGGTACCTGTCGAAAGTTCGAACGTAAGCAAAACAAGTGGCACGGATATGCCAGCGACAAGTTCGCAGGAAGCGGCAGAAATGTTATTGGACTTTTCCACTCCGAAGGACGTGAGCAAGAGCTTAAATTTTACGAGTATCCCGGAGAGAGCAATGACACAAGCAGCTTCGGTCCGTCGGAATACACCACCTCCACCTCCTCCACCTCCAGCTTTCCCTGCGAGTCCTTCCGTCAGCGTACATATTGTTAAGAGTCCCGCGCCCTCGCCAAGGGTGATTCCACCTTCGCCACATTCTGCGTCTCCCTGTATCACCGACGACGAGCTCATGGACGAGGCTCTAGTCGGAATGGGTAAATGAAGATTACTGAAAATCTAGACCCTCGTAATTGAGAATCCCTTTCGACTTTGTTTCGGATCCAGCTGATTCGGTTTCCGTGATAGTTGTGGGGATCGAAGAGGTCGATTCGACGCGACGTTGTGCCGATTAGCCATGGATAAAGTGCAGTGACGAAGATGGAGATATCTGTAAATTCCTTCCTTCCTTCCTTCCTTCCTTCCTTCCTTCCTTGTTTAGCATTCTATTTAATTTAAGACGCGCGGGACGGTAAGATTATCTTTCCGTATGGCCCTCTGCCTTCTGTTCTTCTGGGATTCCTTGTCAAACTTACCGATGGTTTTTTTCTGTACGCAGAACTCGAGTACCGTTCGTTTTGATACGGTTGCTCGGATATGGCTCCCACAGTGTTTGCGTACCCATTCGAGAAGGACAGTGCGCGAGAGGTAACGTGTGCGCAGCGGTGTGTGTATGCGAGAATCAATTGGTACATACATAAACTTTTTCCCTTTGCAAGAAAAAGTCGGTTGCAGAGGCGGTAATTGTTTAAGCGTGAACCGCGCTTTCGAGCGATTTATAGTTATAAATCCGGCGTGGTGTAAGCGTTAGCGAAAGATTCGAGATTAGCAATAAACGGTTGTTCATAGATTTGTAAAAACGAACGAGCGAGTGCCTGCGAGTGAATGCGAGAAAGAGAGGGAGAGACGCGTGTAACATAATTATGGTGGCAACGTATGACGATAAACACAGACGAGTACATATGAGTTATTTTCGATAGAAACGATCTATGTTGGACAATATTTATGCAGGTATCACAGAATGGGCATACAGCATATATGGATAATTTTGTTCGATAAAGAAATGTAAAAAAAATGCAGAGCACAACTTGTTTTGGTACAACTATGCCAGTTCTAGTTGAACGATATTTCCTAGCTCGCTACTAGCTCACTACTGGCTCGTTATCGTTCTTTCGATTACATACTTCTGTCAGGATTCGTACACCTCACACGTTCCTTGTATCCTCGCTAATCTCACGGGTTACCTGATAAAGCAATGGTTCAACATGCATATCCTTTAATTCGCTCTACAGCTATCCCTATTGGCGTATCACATTCGGCTTCGAGTCGGTCGCATTTCTGTCCATGACCAGCTCTTGTTCCATAATACTGGCCTATCAGCGGTACTCGACACCAGGCCAGGATGGGTTCCTCGAGTTACCCAAGACGCGGCTCTCAAGGATCTCGAGGGTCACAGTGTTCGAAATATTCAAGGTCAGAGCATCTGGATATTGAGTTGAGTCGAAAAGTCTACCTGCTAGTTTCCGAGGAACAGAACCAGCTTCTGGGCACCACGAGGTCCATTGCACCATCGATGTACTGAGGACAGTTTGTCCTGGCATAGAACTCAATCGCGTAGAAACTCACTAGCATACCGTTCCCCACGATCAATGCCAACCACATGAATATGTTGCCAGTTTTCGCGGTGACGAATTTCAAGCTGCAACCCAACCCCCCGAACATCACCAAGAGGGCTGGATAGAAAAAGCCGAAGGTGAAGGCAAGGATGTACTCGTGGAAGATCGCCGACACGGTGAAAACTGCAAAGGTCGCCAAGATCTTGTTCTTTGGCGTGACGATTTCGTACATGTCCTTGTAGATGTATGTATGCAGCCAATCGTGGACGACAACGTTCCAGGTCCTGTAGTAGCCACCGAATGTGTTTGAATTCCACCAGTCCTAGAATCGAGAAGCCAATAAATATAAAAAACCCCCACGCGACATGACGTTCATGCGTGTTGGGTGAATTGCGCAAGGTCGAAGAGGATTGTCCTGAGCGAATGAAGAAATTCCTATAATCTTGCTGGTCTTACTATCGTACGTGACTTACTATCGTGACGAAATCTTGAATCAAAAGATTGCGCAATACACCTGGTGATTCACTCGATACAGCTTCCAGGAAGTGAGATTGACGTTTTTGGGTTTTAGAGTTACTCACTTTATAGAATAGGCGATCTGCGAATCGTAGGAGTTCCGCGAACGCGTTCATCCAGGCGTGAAGAAGGCAGTAAAATCCGCAGACGAAGAAGAGCATCGCGGGACCCATTGTAGCAAAGACGTTCAAGATTATAGTTTTGGTGCTATAGTTTGGCTTGCCGAAATTTTCAAATGCCGGACAGACGAATCTGTCGAACAGGAACGCGGAGAAGAAGATCGTCATGAGGACCTCGGTCAGATTACTCGCTACTATCCTCCATCTTATTTCTTTTGTCCTAGAAAAGAATTCGATCGATAGAGATCATAAGTTTGATTTGATTTGAATTTCTTATCTCAACTGCAGTAGAATCTATTCGTTTCGGCTCACCTTGGATAGCTATCTCTGTAGACCAACGTCGGGGCGAAGAGGAAGTACAAGAACTGGGAAAAAGTCGGAGCTTTTGGACTAGGCTCGTCCGAATGTGGTTTGTATGAGAAAAATCGTGGCGCAGCACTCCTCACGAACGCGTGAGTCTTCATTAACATACGCGTCTGCGAATCGAATACCACAAAGTACATAAAATGTACATAAAATGTATATCCTGAATAATTTTTGCAATTGATTCTTCACTGTCAAGTCTATTTGGAAAAAAAAAAGAATTTTAGCTCGTGAACGTACCTGTTCCATAAGTATAATGGCACTGGAGGCTATCGGGAGCTCGTTGTCGACGAGCTCCTTCGTAGATAGGACACTGAACGCTGTCATGTAACACAGGAGACTTCCTAGGGCACCATAATCCCATAGTTTACGAAGCGTAGCTGCAAGCCGATCAAACCCGTTAGATTTAGAATCGCCATAGAATCTCCAGCTTTCCAGCTCGTATTTAGCGGCTTTAACTTACAGTTCGGTGCCAAGCTCTGACGCGTGTTAGCCCAAAGGCAGAAGGCTGCATAGACGGCCAAGACTGCTGTCTGCATGGCAATCCATGTTTTCAAGACCACCGTAGGCTTTGCGAAGGCTAAAATTATCGAGTGAATGCCTACTCGCAGTCTAAAAAGAGTACAATTTACCGAATACAATTTACCGAATACAATTTACTTTCCTAATGGCGAAGAAAGTTCGAGGGCAAGACACTTACGTTCCTGTATGGATGATATCGTGCACAGCGGTATTTACAAATAGAAGGATGAAGATCACCATAAAAATATTATGAATAGCGCGAATGTGGGGGACTTGGAAGAGATCCGTCAGCATGGAATTTCTCGCGAGGAATTGTTTGCTCGGGAGGAGACTCGAAGATGATTTTCTACGAAGAAGACAAAGCTCCGATTAGAACTTGAATATGTCTCTCAATTAATCGCAAGGCTTCTGTCTCATACAATTAGCCGAAGCAACATTGTAAAAGATCACGGATAATTGGAAGAGAATTTTGTCATCGTAACTTACATTTTATCGCGGTACTTGTCGGAATTTACGAGCCCGTTTGCCTTTGCTGGCTTCGCTGTTTCCACTTTCTGCATGATTTCCGACACTATGTCGTCGATCTTGTGGTCGAAGCGTTGGAGAACGTCCTCCCGTATTTCCTGCGTACAGAATACTTGGATAAAGAAACAAAAATTGACCGGAGGGACACAGTCTTAATCGATCGATCATCGAACGTACAATGAATTCGCGAATGCTATCGGCCAAGGTAGATTTTATTTATTATAAGCTTCAGCCTTATCTTATGACATTGCGCACATTGCGCACTCCAATCTCTTTCGGCTACGTACGTTCCAATCAACGACCTCGCAAGACCAATAGCTCGTTGTACGATATTGAAAATAATTTTCTGGTAAGATCGATAAACCTAAAATCCAACGTACAATACAATGCTGCAATTACCTGCACTCGTTCGCGAAGTCCATCGGTGATGAGCTCGCGAAGATTATCCGGGGAAGTTTGATCGGTTATCCCTGTTACAGACGGAACATTTCCTTTTACCAATTTCATTTGCGGGTTGATAAATTATTTCCAAAATTATACTACACTTTGTATCTCAAGCGATTGTAAATATCCAACAGTAGATCGAACTAAACAGTGATTCTACAGTATTCTACAGTATTCTACAATATTGGTAAACATGAATCGATGAAAGATCAATCGGACGAGGTACAGGTATTTGTATCCCAAGTTTCCTCGTTGTCCAACGATACACCATATCCACCGTGGATTCGAAAGTGGAATCTTAAGAACCATTTATTTCTGCACCACTCAGGTGGAGAAAGAAAGAAAGAAAGAAAGAAAGAAAGAAAGAAAGAAAAAACACCATCAGAAATCACACCATAATTCCTGAGTCCATTTCTTAAGGCGGTGGGCACATTCCCGTTGGCGACGTGGGTTTCTTGGGGTCTCTCCATGGTTTGCATTGTTCAAACACGTGCACGCATGATATACCACGTGCAAACTACTTGCTTCTATACTTTATCCGACCTCGCGTTTGCACAGTAGGGTTTCCCGCGAGACGATGGAAAAGACTTTTCTTTCCGGTTGCACCTGAAAAGTGGGAAGACTTTCTAGGTCGAGAGTCGCGAAGATTCAGTCGCTTGGAGCTTCACCGGTCGAGGCACAAGCGCAGACTGATCCATCGAGGGTTCCCGTCATGGATGATGAGACCGGCAGTCCGATGCCCTTATCGCCCATTCGATTTTTCCACGCGTCTCCGGGTTCGTCAGGGTGAAAATCTGCAGTGGCTCGGGGAAAACATTCGCGAGAGAAGTTGCTTTCGCAATTTTATCGGTGACTGGTAGTGCCCTTCCGTTCTATTTCGCATCCGAGTTGTCACCTTTGATCGCAAGACGTTTGAGTGCGCGTGTACTCATGGCTCCCCCCCCCCCCCCCCGTTGTTACTCTTGTCCTGTTTTTGCTCTCAAATGCTTCCCAATGCGGCATTTTTCCCCCGATTAGATTATCGCTTCTTTTTTCAGATAGCTCTCGTTTAGAGAGCTTCGCACTGGGTAGCCGCGCGTGTACATACTCGGAACTCTTTGCTTTTGTACTCGCTCGGTACTCGCTCGGTACGCATAGCACCCAGCACCGTGTATGTACATGTATGTATGATACATGTTAGAGTCGTGAATGATATAGATTAGCAGGACACGTTGGAGTTTCCCATGGGTCTTATCGTGATTGAGCTATTGGGTAAAGCAAATATTTATGTTTTTCGTTTCGTTATTGTTCGCTTGGTTCCTTATCGCGAAACATGCACTCGCGGGACCCTTGCTGGATGACAAAGCTACGATAGATGTTTCTTCATTGGGCTTACTCGCTCTAGGTCTAGGATGTGAGTCAACGCGATAGGGAATATTGAACCAAATATGTACAAGTAGACGGTATTCCTTGTGAAATTGCATTCTTTGGTGATCACTGTGTCCGGAATGATTATACGATGATGGAACGGTCTCGCACAATTTTGCAATCTTCACCTTGGATCAAATTTGATCCATAACGTTCAACTTTCTATTTCTGATGGATTTTCGAATTTTTCTAAAACTGCAAAATTAGATGAAATAACTAAACGTGCATTCAACGATCTTTAAGATTGTTTACTAAAATTCCTTGGCTCCCGCTCGTGCGGGTCAAATCTTGAACTGGGAGTTTATAGCATTGTACCATCGTGTATGTACATCAACGACGATATCGTCCTCGGTGTCATTTTTCTCTCGTTACACTCGTAAGATAAGGGCAAACGGTGTTATGTCAGAGAGAATACTGCATTCGGGTAGTTAAAGTTTTTCGGACCAAATACATGGTTATTTTATTCTTATCAAAGTTGCTTCACTGGATCTCGATAAACGTTTTCATCCAACAGAGAGTAGACGGAATTTGCAGAGTATGCAGAAATCATTTTTAAAACAAAACTTACTTATCGATGATCCATGCCTGATTGTCCCAAAGAAATGATTAGCGATCGGAAAACGCTGCTGTACAAATGTTTTACGGACATTGATTTAATCGACACTATAGCATCAGATTTATGTAACTAGCAGAGAGAACCTTGATACAGAAAGATAATGTCTGATAAATCGGTTGAACAATGACCTCAGATAGTACTAAAATATTCGCAATGTCAGATGCTGTTTTGCAGTTAACTTACTCTTACCTAAGAAATATTGATCTCGCGAGAAAATTTATTTGAAAAAATTCCTATCTGTATATTGTATTCGATTGTTTGCATTAAGAGAGAATGATGTGTAATTGTCAAATTAAGTGTCAATTGCAAGCATCGCCAAGTATTTCTCTGTTTTCTCATTCGCCCGTTTTTGCCCGGCATAAACTAAGAAGTCATTGGTAATCGTCGATACCAGGCGGCGCGATACGATTAATCGCGCTTATGAGGCAACATCGTATCTTCTTCTGACATAACTACCGTTCTGTATGAATCATTCCGACAGTTAGCTGCCATCTGCTGGTTTCTACGTGCAGTGAAATCATACTCGCTCTAAGGGTATAGTCTCTAACAAAAGAGGGACTCCATTATGGGACACGCATAACGTTCTCCATCCACTTGGAGAACGTATTTCTTTAAAAGCAGTGGTTTTTCCCGACTGTCCAAATTTTCATACTCGTCTTATAGATTCCGACTCATCCACTGAACATTTATCTTATCAATTACTTAAAAGAAATTAATCAAAAGGAATCAAATAACATTACTTATTTTACATTCAATCAAATTATTTAAATGAGATTATCTAAAAATTAGAAGCTGCTGTCCAGAGGGTTTTCAGTAGCAGTGTTCATAGATGCGTGCGTAAATGCGTATTAATAATGATGAAAAAAAAAAGAAAAATGAACTTTTTGCTATTCGTTTATGACTTGGGTTTGGTGACACGAATGCTTGGCGAAGAGATGCAACCAGCCGCGGGAACAGGATCGCGGGTACTTTCGCTCTCGATTTAATGCGGAACTTGAATTAACTGGAGAACTGGACGACTCAATCGTCTTCAAAAGTGGATTTCTAGGGCACGCGTCTTAGAAGCGGAATCGAGGAGAGTATACTGTAGCCACTGTAGCCGATGTAGCCGAAAGAAAGAGAGATCGTGCTAGTGAGGGGGTACTCGAATGGGTAGGTGGAAACCAGCGAAGGTGTTTGATCGAGGTCGAGCACAACTCGGACAGCCACTGACAATTAGTCACGTGTTCTCTCCTCGTTGGCGTAAGATTTGAATTCGTCGAAGAAGAACGCGCGTCTTGATCGTGAAACGCATTGGGATCTCGCCTGCGCATCTCGCGGACTTTCACGAGAATTAATTAGTCTATTGACACACTTTATTTACTCGCTGATCAATGGTAAACCTTTGTTATCTGGTGCACAATCTATTTGCTTCGACGCCAACGTTTACTGCCGGTCATCGGCAGAAACTATCGAGGATCGTGAAAAATTCTGATAAGCCTATAGTGTCATACATGTGCAGGGCTGCAGGGTAGATAGTGCGCGTCTTTGACGCAAGTCCAAGGCTACCGATACCGTGGAATCTTCGTCACGATAGATTTCACGTCGTTTCTACGTTACACCGCAAACAATTATCCTTGTTAGTGTTATTATACGGTAAGCGACTGTACCAAGTGACTGTCCTTCCATCCTCATCTCCTACGATGCCTCGAGCAATTACCCCATATACACCGTGGTAGAATGTACAAGGATCCTGAAAAACTTGATCTCATGAAATTTCACCGGAGATTCCAAGCGAGGCTATCAACTCGACTGGTCTCTAACGCTTCTCGATTTCACGCGTCCACCGAATTGACGTTGCGCGCCTCCGGGACAGGAGGGATCTCCGAGGGTCCGCGAGGGGCCCACAAGGGGGGGGGGCATTGACTACTCACGATTCCACGTTCGCTAGAACTGGCTGGTTGGTTAAAA
Organism: Trypoxylon attenuatum; assembly: GCA_963989405.1. Taxonomy (NCBI): domain Eukaryota; kingdom Metazoa; phylum Arthropoda; class Insecta; order Hymenoptera; family Crabronidae; genus Trypoxylon; species Trypoxylon attenuatum. The sequence goes on from OZ022491.1 coordinate 271,513, forward strand.
AGTTTTCGAGTGACAGCGCGCAAGGGAGAGAGGGAGAGAGAGAGAGAGAGAGAAAGAAAAAGAAAAAGGGGTAGAGTGGGAGAAAAGTATCCAAGTCCCAGAGTCCGAAGGAGTTGCAGGAACGGCCGAGTCTCGCTCTCTAGCAGCCTCGTGAAAGTAAGATCGAGACGAGACTCACCTGGATAGAGGGAGGGGGACGCTGAATCGCTTCTGGTACCTTAGGTAGATCGTACTGAGCCAGTCGCTCGCTCACCGCTCACCTAAACGGCTTTCACCTCGCCGATATTCCTGGAGAGAGAGACTCTCTGGCCGACAACCGCCTCGAGCCACCTTGATCGCGCGCGCGGACCACCGCAACGTCCTTACCAGCATATGCCCCTCGAGATCCCGGGATTTCGGGGCCAGTGATCGATAGTCGAGTATCGCGGAATCCCCCCCGCGAGATGAACGAACCGTGACTAGTGTATACATTGTAGCAGCAGTTCCAGGAAACTGGGGGGGGGGGGACAAAGATCCCGAAGGACGGGCCCCAGGAACCGCGAAAGCCGTGGCAAGTCGCGCCAAGTCGCGTCAAGTGTGCCGCGGACCCTGCCGATTTCACCGGGGTCTCTACTCCGAACGGATACATTTGTAGCCAGTACACCGGTTTTTACTCGCAGGTATGCCGATCCAGAAAAACTGCCCTCTAAGCTTTGCCTTACTCTGCCACCCTCGTTCTACTTGGTCCCTTGAGTACCATTCCCCGTCCAGTGGAACAAGTTCCTTCGAGTCAAACACTGGATCGATGTCATTTCGTTCCGAGTCCATTAACCCTGTTAACCCCATCAGGATCAGGATAACGACCAATCGAAATCGAAAGCTGGAGGCTCGGGATCCACATGCTCGTCGTTGAGAGTGAAAAGTGCGGTGTGCGGTGCCTTGGGGTATACGATGATAATAATGGGAATGCTTGATCGGTCCGTCAGAAGTGTAAGGAGTATGCAAGGAGTATGCGAGCGAACGAGAGAGCGAGTGAGCACGAGGGTATAACGGTATTGCAAAAGCAGCGCGGGCGTGAGCTGGAAATCAGATATTTCTAGGACGGCGGGGCTAGCGTGCTGCTTGGAAAAACTGTTACTTTCGTGATTGCTAATCAGTGTTCGTTAACGGGAGGAAATCCAAGCGGTGCATGCCGCTTTCCTCCCAGGATTACGCAATCTGTGGTTCCGCGATGATGTTGTTAGAAGGAGTAGCGGCGTCAAAATCACGCTCGCTTACTGCGAATACGAATCATCCACCACCATCATCGTCATCACCACTACGCGCGAATCCCTGGCATTAAGCTTGCTGTAGAATTGGTAACCTTTCGGAGAACCGGCAATATCGGAATGACGGACGAACAGCTGATACGTTTCATAAGATCCCCACCTGGAAGAATTCGCAAAGATCCACTATCTCGATTAAACGATCCTCGGTGATTCTTTATAATGACATTGTTCGGTATCTGCTGACTAAGTAGTTATCGCCAGGGTACAGTCGATCGATTACAGTGTTATAATTCAATGGGATGCGACGGGGTGTCAAGTAATTCTGAGATAATGATTTCACACAGTGAGGCGATTGTTCTCCAGAGAGGAGAGAGGTCAGTTGGAAATTACTCAATTACGTAGCTCACGGTAATATTCGTCACGACCACCCAACGATAATTTCGTCGGGTCAATTAGCATGGCAATTAATTTTTGGATTAAATCTCTGGAGCTCTGTGGTAATTTATTAAATGCACGCGTGGTGAGAATATCATGCTCGAGAGCTAATTATTTATTAATTACGCGTGACCAGATCTCTTTTTGGTGAAAAGTTCATTTGACAAGACATATTGCTTTATCAGTTTCTCAATGACATTATCCACGCGAATCGAGGCGAGTGCAGGGTTGCATTGGTTTTGGTCTTTATCATGATAACACTGCAGTGTTATCGGTTTAGATAGCGCGATGGCTAAGGCCATCCCTTTTCAGTATGGTAGCGATGCGCTTAGAACTCCGCGGAAATCAGATAAACCGCCGTGGGATTTGTCGATAAAATAATAACAGAGTAAATCAGGTGGAAGATAATGCAGATAACCACGGTAAAAATGATGGAAACACCTATCCTTTGTGGTTTACCAGATCCGATCCGTTTATACCCTTGTCCGGTTATGAACGACTTTATCTCTTTGCAGAAGAACTACGAATCTTCCGGAATGATTGCACTGCGCGTTGCAATCGCACAGTTTGCTACGAATTTCGCTCTTCTTACATTGCCATGGCGGTCCATAATAGCTAAAGGGGATGATATCGCGTTGCTGCATCCGAAACGCGAGATTTCCTTCAACAAATACCTGCAATACGTGTATCGAGCACTGCTCGTCGATCAGTGTAATATAATTCGCGGTGTCCGCTCGTCCTTGGATCGCTCTTAGATCCGACTGCAATATAGAGTTTCTACAGTGGGATGAATTTCTTATGCGCTTGCTTTTGAGTTGCACAGCGCTACTTATTCACCGTGGACTAGAGACTAGAGAGTCTCATCACCAGTCGTTTGCAGATTCTTTCTTTGCTCGATCGATGATCTTCCAATTAGGTTCGCGGCGAATAGTGCTTCGATTAACAAGCGATCGAGCGAGTATGTTTTCTCAAAGGAATGCCTCGAAAACTAGACTGCAGGTTTAGATCGCTCAATCCTCGAGAAACTTCGTTACATTGCACTTATTACGGTGGAGAACGGAGAGAGATAATTGGATTGATTTCGTTGTCAAAGGAGGCGACAGGTGAGTCACCTAGAATCGAGCGGATCCTGGCCACACATTGACCTACTCGGCGGGTAAACCAGGAACATGATGAGGAAGGGGAATAGGGGAAAAAATGCCAATACGTTTCGAGGAAAAGAAAGACGCAATTCGGGAGATGAACGCGACTAGAACCAGATGTTAATCTTTCGGTTCCTTGTACTATCCTTGTACTATCCCCCCGGTGAAGCAATGCCCGATTTGAAGTGTATCCTCCGCTTCGCAAGGTCATTCCTTTCTCCAGATCCTTGCCTTCTGACTCCGCGAAATTGTCTCCTTTTTCTTCGGTCCGTGACTCATTTGCGCATACCGATGAAATTCCCCGCGATTTTCTCTTGCACCGCCCGATTCCAGATCCGGGTTAACTTCTTTCGCGATGGATCTTAAAATAAGACTCAAGAACAATTTGCATTTTTATGCCTCGCTTCATTTTTTCCCCAACGAATCCGCAGAGGGAGAAGATTCTTCCGAGATTCTTCCGAGATTCTTCTCAATTTACCAAGTGATCAAGTACGATGAAAGTTGGCGAATACCGGATAGAATAGTCTCGCGTTTCGCGAAGATAGAACGAGATACGATTAATCGGATAGTTCGATGTCGACACCTAAATCGTTGGCGATGGTGACAGAGCTCCACGGAAGCGGTACCGTTACTCCTGCTGCCGAATGTAATCCGGAGACTCGATAGCCTGGTACGCACACGCGTACAACCAACTCGATGGAAAGTCTTAAAGTGACTCGGCGTGATTCGAATCCGGATTGTGATATGCCGCTTTATTTGGGTGAGCCATGTTGTATCTCGGTCGCGTTAAGTAATGGGGTAGGCACTCTTTCAACGTGAAGAAGGAACGTGTCGCGGGTAGCATCGATGATTGCGTGTTTCCGTAGATCCTGGCACAAGTAGCTGAATATTTTATCTACGGAAGACTAGTTAAACACTGTCGAACCTCTGGCGCTTCTTATCTCATTTGTTCAAAGCTTCTGGAGAGACAATGTTCTTTCGTCGCCAACAGTGTAGTTCCACCTTGAGTTTGCACGAGAGATTTCGCGTCGGTCGTCAAAGCTTACAGCGAGAGCAAATAATTCCGCGGTGGCCAGTGACTCAGGGGACAACGGCCTTTGGACAAGGGCGAAAAGTGGTAGCAAACTAGTCGCGCTATAATTCCAGGATACCGAAGGGGGGAGGGCGGCATCCCCCCAGATCCACACAGCCCACGGCCAGGGGCTTGACATTTATGCATACACGAGCGTAACTTACGATTGAAATAAACTACGAGAAGAATGGGCCCCTCGAGCACGTCGTAGCTGATAAGTCCGGCGAAATTGTTCTCCCTACATTTTTCTTCCGCGGTTTCCAGGGACACTCTCCCTTAGAACTCGTCGCGCCAGATGGATTTTTTCCTTGCTTCTGATCTTCCTTTTGCATGGTTCTCGGCTCGACTTGCCGGCACTTCTCTCCTACGATTCCTGCTGCGATGCGTATGTACGAACCTCCGCATTGCGAGGGATACGTGGTTGCAAGGCACTCGAGAAATTCGCAGCTGGTATGTCGCGAACGATTTTTATCGTTTCGTCTGACATTGAAGCCGCTGCCGCGCCGCCGCGCCGCCAGGCCGCCGCGCCGCTGCCACTCCACACGGGTGAGAGGTGTCTCGCTCTCCATCGAGGAAAAAAATCTCTCGAGAGGCCTGCTTCGCACGGAAACAGAGCAGTTTCTATTTCTAAGTCGTTGCCGTGCGTGACAGGCCCCGCGCAACACAATTTCATTCATTGTGCAAGCGAAGAATTATATTTCAGAACCCGATAGCGGCTTCTGTCGGAAAAATCACAGGTTCGGAGTTTCTCATTGATTACTCAAATTGTCAAGTACACAATCCAAGGAGGGGATCCAAGGAGCATGTTTGCTCTAATTTTTGAGTAAAAACACATACGGTCAAGTGTCCTGTATTGTTTCCTCCAAAATGAAGGAATCGGTGTGTCCGAAAGAGGAAAAGTAAGAGTGTGACTCGTTGGAGGTTCGAGAGGTCCGGGAGCGGCGCCGAGGGGTGAGTCCATGGAACGAACGAATCCGTGACGTGCCTCGAGGGCAGCAACCGACACGGCGCGGCGAGTTGCAGTGGACGTCCTTGCTATGTTATCTTTCACGGTTCGTTCCCTTTCACTTTCAGTGTCCAGGAACCAGCGAGCCCAGGCCTCTGCGAACAAAGATACGCCTCCGCCTTTGCCCGGTTGTCCAGTCGACTCCTTCTCTCCCCTGACCCGAACACCATCTTATTCTGCTCTATTTGGCGGATTAATTCCCACCGATACAAATTATTATCAGCGTGATTGAGCCTTCCAGGTTCTCTAGGGGTTGTCGGGTTCCTTCCAATCTTCCCTCGCGCAACTCACACTGACCAATGATTCTCACAATTCTCACAAGTTAGTCGGAGCTCTTACGTCCAGCTCGGTCTGGGTGGTGTAGCGCGATCGTATCCCGCCAAGTATGCTCGCGGCTTTCCTTCTTTTCTTTCTCTTCCAACATTTTTTCGGCTTTCGCTGCAGTCCTTGCGAGTTCTCGCGCGACCTCTTTGTTCCTTGCGGTTTTTGTCGACCTTTCAAGGCAAATGTGACGTTGAACTCTTAGGGCAGTTAAGGGGACATGGCGATAGACTCACTTCTTTCTCTCTCTCTCTCTCTCTCCCGTTCGTTCTCTCGCGGATCAGACTTTCAAGAATTCCTGCTTGATCCACTTAAGCCCTGCTTTCGCAAGCGCAAAGGGGTACAGTATTCGAGCGCAAGGGACTGTTTCGGCAGAAACACAGTTTCAATCAGGAGAAACCAGCTTCCGAAACTTGTACTAGCCCCGATAGACGTAGAAAGTCGGTTGCCTACTGATCCGTTAAGCCGGTTAAGCAGTGTTTACTTTGCGTAGCGATAGGTTCAAGAAAACTATACGTTCGTCCATCCATAAAAGGTTTAACTCGATCGTCCTTGTTCCTCACACTCCTCTTTCCCGGCCTCTTGGCACGCTTTTCCTACCCCGTTTTTTTATGCATTGCCGACCAAGTTATACTTATCCTCTGAACCGAACTGCAATTTGCTTTCACCCTGAGGAAAGGCGGTTTTCAGCGGTTTTCAGCGGTTTTCAGCGGTTTTCCACTGAAAAGGAAAAGCGTACATTTTGACTGTGCAGGATGTCGAGAAGCCAACAGCAGAATGGTATGATACCGGGGGCTGGAGCAGTGAACGGTGCAGACGATTTTTCGGACGGCGACAGCACACCATTGACACAAGACTATGGCGGCAGGTATAGTAGTTTTTGTTGCTTGCCCAACGCTACCGTGGAATTCGTATCGAATACTTAGCTGTCGGATGAGACGGCTCGTAATTGATCTGTCGTAATTCCATTTGAAATAAAGAGCCATTTTTTCCTCATTGGTTTTATCCTTGGGAACAGCCAGCGGACGGTCCTCGAGACGAAGGGATGGGACGTATTCCGGAATCCGCCACCAAAAATCGACTCTGGTTCGATGGCGAACCAGCGATGCCTCGAGGTGACCGTACAAGTAACAAAGGTCGTCGTCTACCTCCTTGTTTTTGTGATAGTGCTCGGGAGCGGAGTGGTAGCCAAGGGTACCATCCTCTTCATGACCTCGCAGCTCAAACGGGATCGAAGGATCGTCGTCTGTAACAAGGATATAGGTAAGAGATCACAAGGCTGTGTACCGGCCATTGAGCTCTTATCCAATGGCTGGTACTTGGGCTGCAGCATCAATTTCGCACGGTAATTTTAAAGCAGCCGTAGTTAGAGGACGAGCGCTGGAAATCTCGCGGAGGAAAGTAGTAGTACATATGTAGTAGGCTAATGGGCCACGTCGCTTTCCACTATCCCGCGAATAAAGGGGATGTAGTCCTCTCGCGTTTCGGATGCAGATCACCTGGCATATCGTAACAAAGTTACGAGGGCGTACTTTTTTGCCGCTGACACGTATATCCTACGGTGCAGGCAAAAGGAGAGAAAGTGTACGCGAAACGAGGTTGTACGCCAAGTACTGGCACGGCCGAGTGCCGCCGCCACGGGAGCAGCCTCTAGAAAATCGTTCGATCTTAGATAACGAAGAGCAATCGTAAAATTATATGACACGAGTATTCCGGCAGGTATCGTGAAATATGACGGCACCGTGGAATTTCTAAGTGACTTTTGCATCTATTGGAGCCCCAGAAGGAAGAACTCTGGGGGCATTTAGAGTACACAGCGGCGTAGATCGGGAAGAATAAGAATAAGAATAAGAATAAGAAAGAGAGAATGTAGAAAATACTCTAGTCATTGACGATGTTCTAGGCCGAGACAAACAGTGGGAGGCTATCCTACCGGAAGAAGAGAGGATAGCATGGTTATGGTGCATCGTGATCGCATTCGCGGTACCGGAATTTGGCACTTTGATCCGAAGTATACGTATGTGCGTGTTCAAATCGTGGAAGAAACCTTTCCCCTCGCACTTTCTTTTAATCTTCATCATGGAGACCTTCCACGTGGTTGGCTTGGCCCTCATGTTCCTCCTGGTCTTGCCCGAGTTGGACGTGGTCAAAGGGGCTATGCTCACCAACTGCGTGTGCTTTGTGCCAGGCGTACTCGGTAATACACGATAATACACACAAGAGTTCATCCAGTCACAAGGTTTCTACCGCGACGTATGATTTTTATTAAAGGTCTCTTATCTCGGAATAAGAACAAAGACGAGTCAAAGAGATTTGTCCTCGTGTTGATCGATATCGCTGCATTAGCCGCTCAAGCGACAAGTTTTTTCCTTTGGCCACTGTTGGACAGCTCTCGACCTTCCCTTTGGTTGATACCTCCGTCTTTGATCCTCGTGTCATGTGGCTGGTGGGAAAATTACGTCTCCACTCAGAGTCCGATCGGTGAGTAATCTCCTTTTGATCCCCGAATATTTCAATCAATGACGCACATTCGGTCGAATAGTTATGCAAAATCGAGAGTAAGCAATAAGAAAGCAATACGAAATTAAGTTGTGCTTTGGTGCTTCGGTTCTTTTCAACTTTCAAAAGACCAAGTAAATGCTCGCCAAATGGAATAATGCAGTCAGCGAGCTTCAAAGGCGACTCTCCTTTACCTCGACAGGTTTTGTTCGCTCACTCGGCAGGGTGAAGAAGGAGATGAAGGTTACCCGATACTTTGTCTACATGTTTATATCGGTATGGAAAATTGTCGCGTTCTTCGTCAGTACCGTAGTCATCCTACATTTGAGCGGCGAGAATGTCGGACATCTCTTTACGATGCTAAGCACTGCATTTGGAGAGCACCAAATTATCGCGGAGAACGTACGACAAGCTTCTTCGGCGACTATCACGGATGGAATCGTAATGATGCGAACTGGAGAATCTACACCAATTGAAGCAGCTTTTCGCACCCCTATCTACGTTTTACTTTTACAGATATTTGGTGGATATTTCGCGTACATCTTTGGTAGGTTCATTTACTAACGTATCTCATTTGCTAATTGTTCAATGTATCGTTTAATGTATCGTTTAATGCCAATTCCCATAGGAAAGTTTGCCTGTAAGATCTTGATACAGGGCTTTAGCTATGCTTTTCCGGTCAATCTGACGATCCCGGTATCGATCTCTCTCTTGATTGCTGCCTGCGGCTTGCGGAATGGAGATCCATGCTTCTTTCATGGAACTATACCGGACTATCTTTTTTACGAGTCACCGCCCTTGTCCTTCCTCAATGGGTTCGTGTCGAAGCAATATGCCTGGGTCTGGCTACTCTGGCTGCTGTCCCAAACCTGGATTACCTTGCACATTTGGACACCGAAATGCGAGCGTCTCGCGGCTACGGAGAAATTGTTCGTGGTGCCGATGTACGATTCGTTGCTGATCGATCAATCGATGGGCCTCAACAGAAAACGCGATGATCAGCCGGAAGTAAAAGTTGAGGTAATTGGAACAACTTGGGATGCACGGGTTGTTAGTTTTTGCTTCGAGTCCATCTGGCGTTCGGCGGCTTCGGCAGTCTTAGGGCAGAGACTAAAAGAAGCAAGTTTTTCTCTCAACAGGATCTGGCGGAGATCGAGAAGGAGAAGGGAGACGGCGATTACGAAACGATATATGAACAAACGGATGGATCGACCACACCCCCGTCCGTAGTAAAAAGCAGCGATCACGTAACCAGGATTTACGCCTGTGCCACCATGTGGCACGAGAACAAAGAGGAGATGATGGAATTCTTGAAGAGCATCCTCAGACTCGACGAGGACCAGTGCGCCAGGCGTGTCGCTCAAAAATACCTCAAAGTCGTCGACCCGGATTACTACGAGTTCGAAAGTAATACTCGATCTAATTTAACCCTTTTGTTCGTTGCTTCGGACAATGGGCTTGATCGTACGAGTCTCTTCTTTTTTTTTTCTTTTTTCTCTCTTAGCACACATCTTTTTCGACGATGCCTTCGAGTTGTCGGATCACGATGAGAATGAGTCTCAAGTTAATAGGTTCGTGAAGCTACTGGTGTCCACCTTGGACGAAGCTGCTTCGGACGTACATCAAACGAGAATGCACGTTAGAGCACCGAAGAAATATCCCACTCCTTATGGTGGACGATTGGTTTGGACCCTTCCCGGTAAAACGAAGATGATCGCTCATCTGAAAGACAAGAGTAAAATTCGACACAGGAAACGATGGAGTCAGGTAATTCATCAATCTGGCGTAAAATCGTCTCTTCGCTCGTCTCGTATTCTTCTTCGATATTCGTATGGGAATCTTATTTTCACGTAGGTCATGTACATGTACTACTTGCTCGGGCACCGTTTGATGGAACTGCCAATCAGTGTCGACCGAAAAGAAGTCATAGCCGAAAACACGTATCTATTAACTTTGGACGGTGACATTGACTTCCAACCAGCCGCAGTCAAACTATTGGTCGACTTGATGAAGAAGAACAAGAATTTGGGTGCAGCGTGTGGTCGAATCCATCCTGTGGGATCCGGTAAGAATTTTTTCTATTGATAAATCTTCGAGAAAGGTAAGGATGACACAATTTTAAATTTGTGTCATAGGTCCAATGGTATGGTATCAGATGTTCGAATACGCGATTGGTCACTGGCTGCAGAAGGCAACGGAACACATGATCGGATGCGTACTTTGTAGCCCGGGCTGTTTCTCGCTCTTTCGAGGCAAAGCTCTGATGGACGATAGCGTCATGAAGAAGTACACTACGAGATCGGATGAGGCAAGACACTACGTACAATACGATCAAGGAGAAGATCGGTGGCTCTGTACTTTACTCTTGCAACGTGGCTACAGAGTAAGAGACAAAAGATCATAAAACATGATAAATACAAATCACAAATACAAATCACAAATACCCAATACCATTTCTTTTTCTAATTTTCTCTTTCCCCCCTTTTTCCTTAGGTGGAATACTCTGCTGCCAGTGATGCGTACACACATGCACCGGAAGGTTTCAACGAGTTCTACAATCAACGTCGTCGATGGGTACCTTCGACTATCGCGAACATTATGGATCTGCTGATGGACGCCAGACGAACGATCAAAGTCAATGACAATATTTCTCTACCATATATCTCATATCAGATTCTTCTGATGGGTTAGTTATCGAATCGCTGGTTCCCTTATGCAAGGGATGAATCATTACCGCGATGAATCATTTTGCTAAATAATTCGATATTTGCCATTGCTTCAGGTGGTACCATTCTTGGACCGGGTACGATTTTCCTCATGTTGGTAGGTGCCTTCGTGGCTGCCTTCAAGATCGATAACTGGACGAGCTTTTATTACAACATCATTCCGATTCTTCTATTCGTCATTGTCTGTTTTACTTGTAAATCGAACGTTCAGGTAAGTATCGTTTCAATATCATCGGATACGGAGAATCCCGAATCTCTGTTCGATCGTGTTCGTCCGCTTTGATCACTGTTGGTATCGTCGACGCGTTCGTTTTGCAGCTTCTTTGTGCCCAGATACTGTCAACCGCATACGCGATGATAATGATGGCGGTGATCGTAGGTACGGCTCTCCAGCTTGGAGAGGACGGTATCGGTTCACCATCGGCGATATTCCTCATATCCTTGTCAAGTTCCTTTTTCATAGCAGCCTGTCTCCATCCTCAAGAGTTCTTTTGCATTGTGCCAGGTATAATATACCTCTTGTCGATTCCTTCCATGTACTTGCTCTTGATCCTCTACTCGATCATAAATCTGAACGTCGTCTCCTGGGGTACCCGAGAGGTCCAAGTGAAAAAGACAAAGAAGGTTCGTCCACTTGTTGCCGATTTAGCTTCTTGCCGTGTCTAACTTTATCATGGGAATCTGGCTTTCTCTCTTCTCTGCTCCTCTTTTACGTGTTGCTTTTGCGCTGTTACGCGTTACTTTTCTAATTGTAAGTAAATAATTCGGTGGAGAGAAGGATACGCTATACGTACTAATAATGAAGAACGGTATACAGGTGTTCGTAGCACTTATTCTCAGCATTATTTATGGCCTGGTAATGCTTGCCGTGGTCGTGAGCGTCGCGATGAGCATTGCCTTGGAAGGCTGGCTGGCGCCCAGCTCACTATTCGTGATCTTGATTGCCAGTCAGATAACGTGCACGGCATTGCTGCACCCTTCGGAGTTCACTTGCTTGGTACACAGCCTAATCTACTTCATAACAGTTCCTTCGATGTATCTCCTATTAATAATCTACTCGATTGCCAATTTGAACAACATCACCTGGGGCACTCGAGAAGTAAGGGCGAAGAAAACTGTAGCGGTAATTTATAAGATTCCTTTGAATCATTAATTTAGAGTTTAGACTATTCGCTCAATCAATACTGGCTTTTTACTTTCCACTAACATTAAGATTAATTGTAAATAAGAGAAGGAGCCGAAGATTAATTGGTAATGGCTTCCCTTTGCGACGATCATCGCACTTTGATCGACTTTACACTTTTTATATTCCGCTTTTAAATTCCGCCAGGAATTGGAGCAAGAGAAAAAGGAAGCCGAGGAGGCAAAGCGGAAGGCAAAGCAAAAGTCGCTTCTCGGTTTCCTGCAGAACGGTGCCGGTACAAATGACGATGATCAAGGATCCATTGAGATCTCCTTGGCGGGCTTGTTTAAATGTATGTTCTGCACACATGGAAAACCTTCTGACGAAAAGCAACAGTTGGTTGCTATAGCCGAGTCTCTTGAGCAGCTGGGCAAACGCTTGGAAGGCCTCGAAAGGTGCTTGAAAATCATCCTTTTGATCGAGAGGAAGGATTTCTTCGCGAAAATTCGATCTGATGGATTCTTTTGTGTACGGTGTTCAGAGCTGTCGATCCACACGGCCATTCGAGCGGACGAAGAAGAGCTTCTTCGGTGGGATCTCGAACCGCTGATCATTTGGGTGCAATTGGCGAGGATCCAGCGGAGGACGAGGAAGCCAATAGCGAAACGGAAACGGTGTCGAGTCAGAATACCGAAGGCAATCGCGAGGTTGGCAACTTCATGAACAGGCCTTACTGGCTCAATGACGATGGTTTGAAGAAGGGTGAGGTCGATGTGCTGTCCCTCCAGGAGGAACAATTCTGGAAAGACCTCCTCGAAAAGTATCTCTACCCGATCGACGAGGACAAGGCGGAGAAGGTAACTTTATTCGCGCGGGAATCCATTATCGATGGAATCGCTCAGCCAAAGTTTCCTTTCTTCAGGCTGCTCATTATAATTAATTGGATTTTGATTGGATTTTGATTGGATTTCGATAATTCCTTTGGAATGGAATTCACTCGCGAAATCGTTCCATTCTCTTTTTATTTTCCACTCGAACTTCTCGTGGTCAGAAATGTTCTTTTTCGCCTGCCAACGGAAATATTCGCCCGTTAGAAGCGACAGCTTGCGAAGCGAGAGATACAAAGCGCGTCACTTTCTTCGGCCGAGTTTTTCTCCGGTCGAAGAGAAATGATCCGAGAAGTTTGGCTATCGAGCTGAAAACTTTTGCGTCAAGTAAAATATTTTCAAGTTTTCGCAAGTCCAAGTGACGAAGTGACCATCTTTCGCTTAAAGTAACTTTCGCGATAAGTCAAAGTTTAGTTGTTCCTTGTTGTTTGAAAGTATTGGCTAGGTCGCGAGATACCACAAACTTACTGTTGGAATAAAAAAATACCCATGACTAATTCCACTGCTTGCGTCAGGCCCGAATTGCGAAAGATCTAAAGGACCTCCGCGACCAGAGCGTCTTTGCATTTTTTATGGTGAACGCCCTCTTCGTCCTGATCGTCTTTCTGCTGCAACTTAACAAAGACTTGTTGCACGTCAAGTGGCCATTCGGTTTCAAAACCAACATCACCTATGACGAAAATACCCAGGAGGTAAAGAGCGCTCCGTCCACAGCCAGTTCTTCCTGTCGTCCTCAATTTTCTTGACCCACTTTCTTCTTACTTCTCGTGTGCCACGAGACGGCCCACATTCCTTACGACTTTCCCTATGACTTTCCCCAGGATTTTCCCCAGGATTTTCCCCAGGATTTTCCCCAGGAGGAGCCACGGTTAGCTGGACGGAGCCTTTATTTTATACTATATCTAATAGCAGTTTCTGTTTTCTTTTGTTTCCCCATAATCACGACACAGGCAAGGATCGCTGCGGACTTGATCGAGCTGCGGAACAAGAGTGTCTTCGCGTTTTTAATGTTCAATGCGTTGTTCGTTCTGATCGTATTCTTGCTACAGCTGAACAAAGATCAACTACACGTGGTATGGCCTTTGGGCGTCAAGACGAACATCACCTACATCGAGGAGACCTCGGAGGTACCTCGCATTTCCAAGCACGGGTTTCCCTCTGAAGGGAAACAGGCGATACGGCACCCTGATCCCTCGAGGCACTAACAGTTTTTCTGTGACTCGTTTCTCGCGCTCTGCTTCCTCGTCTCGATTTCGTCTTCGCCTCAGACGTCTGCCACCTATGGAGCCTGACTCACTCGCTTCGAAGAATGCTGGATTAGTTCGCTTAACGAAAGGGCGAGGGTTCAAGGGAACTCGTTCCCCTGGGGGGATTAGAAGACTTTCGAGGGTAGTTTTCGCGTTGTCTCCCGATAAAGCCGATAGCTTGGAGTCTTTACAGAAACCGTGAGTTCGCAATTGTAAAAGAAGAGCTATTGATCTCGCTATTGATCTCGCTATTGATCTCGCTATTGATCTCGCTATTATTTAGCGACCTCTTATCTATACACGTGGGATAAGATCGTCGAGCATCTGTTAATTAAATCGCGATAATGAATGCAGAGTGCGAGGAACGTAGTCACGGAGGAAGAGATCGGTGATATCCCGGTGATAACGTTGCACATGTACGTGTTTGTGTTTTGTCAATAACCAAAAGTGTATTAACATCTCTGCACAGGTACTCCCGGAGCGAATGGAAGGCAGGGGGGAGCGGGGGCAGAGTCGACTAGTGGAATCTAGATAGCCAAGTCACAAATAACCATTCGTCTTTCCACTTGTTGAGAGTCTCATTCCTCTCCGCCTCATATCTTACTTTAGTGTTTACGAGGGACGAGAGAGAGATAATGAGGAACAGTTCTGGAGTGAATTAATTGCTCGCGGCTGTTACGGTGACTAATTCTTGTCACAGAGACGAGAGCGATGGGTAACTTGGCTGAAGTTCTACCTTCAATTCTCATGATTATCTCGTACAATTCCTGGATTACCGTAGGCCACCTGTAGCGATGATCGAAACCCTTGGAATACAGCCAGGTTCCCTACGGCTTTCGAATCCTCCACCCGAATTATTTCTTGGCTTCTGCAAATACACTTTCCAACGATCGTCCAATCAAGTGAGGCGCAAAATAATTCGGGGGAGGATTTCGAATGGGTGTCACCCCGGAAGAATAATCCTAATAGTCTGCCTGAACGCCTGCCGATCCAATAATCGATATTCGATGCGCAGGCTCCTCTTATTTATATCTTTTTTTTTCCCTTTTTTTCCTTTTTTTTTCTTTTTTTCTTTCTTTCTTTCTTTCTTATATTGCATTTTCCCTTACTCCATTATGCCTAATTCAATTAATGCACTGCTAGATACACGGCAGGAATGGAGCACCACTAACCGGAGACACTCTCAAAGTAACCGTACGGTGACTGCTTTTCTTTAAAGTGGAATCTTATGAACGTATACGATATATCATAAATGTACTCCACATGTATATATGTGTATAAATGTGTGTCGAAGAAAAGTGCATTTCCGTTGTCACCGAAGACTGACTCTTGATTTTTCTTCCTCGGTGCTCGAAGGAGCGATCCTCTTTAATCGCGTTACCTTCGCACTCAAAGGATTCACCGCTCGAGATAAGAAGGATAATTAAATTTTTATCGCGTTACTGCAGCGGTAATGCCATTGGTCTCTGGCACCAGGATGCGCTTTTCTTCGCAAGGGCTGTCACCCCTTTTAATTTTAATTTGCATTATTACCCACGTAACGGGTGAGGGTGTAATCCAAAATTGAAAGAACGTGCAAATGTACAAGAGCGTTGCTCCCTCACTCGAAATACTTGTTTTTCCTCCCCCCGCCCCAATACAACGTGGATGAGATCGAAGAGATTCGCTTTTGAGATGAAAAAGTCTGTAATTAAATTTTCCTGAAATTGTCCGATCCACGTTAAGCTTTTCTGTGCTTTCTTTTGGACGTAATTGAAGAAGATCCCGTGGCTAACTCGAGTATCAATTTTCTAGGTACACATTACGAAAGAGTACCTTCAGCTCGAGCCAATCGGTCTAGTGTTCGTCTTCTTTTTCGCTTTGATATTGGTCATCCAATTCACGGCGATGTTGTTCCATCGATTCGGAACCTTCGCTCACATTCTCGCAAGCACGAGCCTCGATTGGTACTGCTGCAAGAAGGTATGTACTTCCATCGGAAAAGAGAGCATCGCTAGGCTAGAGGAAGGCAGAAGCAATTGAGGTTTGTTCGGTCGTTCGCAGGCTAAGGATCTCTCGGAAGAGGCCTTGCTCTCGAAGCACGCAGTCGAGATAGTCAGAGACTTGCAGAGGCTCGACGGAATGGAAGGTGACTACGAGGAGGGTAGCGGAAGTGGCCCAGGAAGGAGAAAGACGATCAGAAACCTCGAGAAGAGCAGAAGAAAGACCCAAGCGATCAACACTCTCGACGTTGCATTCAGACAACGTTTCTTCAGCATGTCCGAAGGCTCAGGTAAAGTTCCTTTGGGGATGATTTACTTTCCATTTGGACCCTTGGCTCGATCCACGGACAAAGGCATTTCGCCCAGACATTGGGATAACGCGATATGTGATTTGGTCTCGCAGCATTGCCGAGGAACATGTCAACTCGGAGGTCGGCTAAGGCATTCAAGGTCTTCGAGGGAAGAAGAAATAGCATAATAGCGATGAGGAAGTCACACATGCAGACACTCGGAGCAAACAACATTTATGGGGTCGCCGGTAATGCCTTAGGGATTCAGGCTCGACCGACTCGAAGCAGTCAGATTTCGGTGAAGGACGTTTTCGAGGGTCACGGTGGTCACGCGAATTCGGGATACGAGCCGGATGAGAGTCCGGGAAACAGCCTGAGGCTCCACAAGCTCAGTCAGCCAACTTGGAGGGAAGCTAATACCAATGTCTGACGGCCTTTACCCTCCCAAGCGTAAGTGTCTTATCTTTAAGGATTTCGATTACATTTCCATTCGCATTTCCATTCGCAGTTCCTGACCATTTGAAATTTCAGTGGGACGTCGATCACGGCTCTTGTCACGAACCTCGCATAAATCTGGGATCCCGAGGATGCCGACAGGAGCCGTAGCAATAATTAATACCTACTGCCAGACTCGGTTACGCGTTCTCAGGCGTATCGATCCCGCTCAAGGAGACGCCTGACGCGAAAAGACTGCCAGTTGGACCGAAACTGGGTCCAGCGAGAGAGAGAGAGAGAGAGACTCTAAAGTCGAAGAAACACATGGCCGGTGATGCGCAATAGCGTAGCGCTAGTGATAACGATAGGACGAAATGCCGGATGGCGCACGGTTCTCTAGGATAATAATTCTCTTTTCTAGACTCTAATTTAATCAACTAACTTTATGCCTAACTAGTTGTTAAGGAATTTAGACTTGGTATTAGCCGATGAACACACTGTCAGTGGTGTCGTGCGAAGACGCTTACACTGAGCCATCGCGTCGGGCGCGATAATACTCGATGAGATTATTGACCCTCGCTACGCGGTTCCCAGTAATCTTGTACATAAGGCGTGCGTACTTGTAAAAAGGCGAGCGGAGATCGACGGAGGACTGCTCTATCGCGAAGAAGCCTGTAGCAAGAAGAATTGAAATGTGGAAACTATATTGTATATAGCAATGGAGTAATCATTTTCCCTTATGTCCCGGATCCGCCCACGGTCAGAGTTGTTTTGTAGCAATAGAAGGTGGTCTGTCGGAGAGCTTCCGTCATGAGGAGAACGTAAATCATCATCGTGTAATCGTTGATGGTGCGGCGTATGTTCCACCCTTGGTAAAATGCTTCGGTTGGGAGTGCCCAAATTGCAACCAAGTAGGGATAATTTGCTAGCAGCCCATAATTGTTCCCTACGCGATATCTACGGATAATGAAATTCTATTTTGGTCTCTACCTAACGCGAAAAATCACTATGTCGTTGGATTGAGACTTACGCGAAATATCCGTTAACAAGAATCCAGCAGGATCCACCATGATATTGATTACCACTTTCCACTTCTATGCTTGTCACGCTTGTGTTCGGTATATCAGCTACCTGTAATTCGCGTTAGACGCGTTATTAACACTTGCTGTAAAAGCAAACAGGCTTGATGCCAATTCGAGTCAACAGGATCACTTGTACTTGAGGATGAGATTTCGTATATTGATGTATTTTGTAAAACTCGCGGCAAGAGAAACCACCGACAATGATTCCACCGAGGAGATAGTATCCATGGTGACAATAAAGAGAATAAATTATTGTTGCCATACCAATAGTGCCAAGAATTTGGTCACAAATATTTATTCGTAATTTATTCCTCTCTTCCTCGATTCGAATTAATTCCGGATTAAACGCTGCAGATTAAAATTGATTTATCAGATGCAGTATACGATATTTTTATTAATTACACCAACAAGCTTACTGTAGGTTTTAATAAAGATCTTGTAGATCAGTACGATCAAGGATCGTGCTGCAATCCCACTCAAGCCGACACAGCTCAAAGCGAAATGGGGTAAAAATCTGTTATATTGATCCTGCGATGCTTTCCTGAGAGTAAAAATACAAGAGCCACAGGTTATTAATAAATAACAGCAAGATAAAGTCGATTCCAATAACATATCGGATTGATATTTGAACGAAATTCTTAATCTTCTATCTTTTCCTTATGTCAAACATGCGCCTGATGCAAAGTCAAAAAAGTAGTTTTAGGGACCGTCCTGAAGTTGATTCATCGCGACATACTCGAAATCACTCGAAACTAGCGTGCGAATCCCGGAAGTGCTCGGAAGTCCATTGTGTTTCTTGAAATGAGAATTTCTCATCGGTTGAATTATTTCGAAGATGATCATCTGCTTTGTCAGAATATTTTCTTTGGTACGATGGTCTACGAGCGAGCCGATAAGCACGCGTTAATCAAGTACCGTGACATGAACGGCGCTTCGTGATATGACGCTATGCAAAATACATTCCTGGTCGTGCTGGTTATGCTCGTTGCGATGCATCCGATAACAGCGAGCAATACGAAGATGCAGTGCACACCAGTTTACTTATCAGACGTTTCTTCGAATTCGCGTAAGTTCAATAATCATTGTGGCCTTTTGGAATTCAACTCAAACAACTTTACTTAATCTCAATGTCGTCACGAATTAGGTCCAGCTGACTTGATGGACGAATATTTGGGCGATAAGGATTTCTCAGGAATTCAATGTTGCTGTAGTCTTTCTACCAGAAAGAAAGATAGATTAGGTAGTGCCATGGATAATGGCAGATATTGTAATATAATGAATATTGAGAGTAGGAAATTATTCTTCGTGAAAGTATCGGAATCTTGTATAGATCAGAATAAGCCCAGACTCGATATCGAAGTGTACAAAGAATTGTGTTTGACTTGTAAAGATTCATATCCCACAAAAGACTCGGATCCATCGGGTCTACTGTGCTGCATCCGAGCACCCTCGTACTCGTGTCAAAAATTTCTCTGTCAAATGAGAGATAGGTCAACATTAGACTTGACGTTAGTATGTTAGAAAATTTTTGTCAGTGTGCCATGTATGGCATGTACAGCGTGTTCGATACATGAAATTAATAGTCATTGCATTCTTAGATCTGTCCCTTCAATTTCTACCAGTCGAACTGCGAGAATCGAAAGAAATGGAAAAAAGGAGTATGAGAGACTGGCAAGAAATTTAAAGTCGATTACCCCAATAATCGAGATGAGCACGTCGAGCAGAGCGAAACAGACTTGGAATATAAAAGTTCGAAATCCAGAGGGTGACTGGAAGAAAACTATTCTACTTCGTCGATTATTATCTTCAATTATAAATCCGAAAACTCAGTTGGAAGTTGAAAGTTCTTCCAAAAGGCGAAAGCGGAGGATCGTTGATAAAAGATTTAAAAGGGGTGCGAAAAGAAGAAGAAGAAGAAGAAGAAGAAGAAGAAGAAGAAGAAAACGTGCTACCACGAAGTCTTTCATTTCTGGTTCGGCAGAAAATAGTCAGACAAATAAAGAAAAGGTGGCATATTTGGATACTCTTCGATTGCTGAACACAAGTTTCTCACCGGAAATTAAAGTTCAATTAACCACCGATGGAAAAGGTGACACGGAATCCACAAAAGCATCCCATACAACAAAGTCTCTTCATAAAGAGGATATTACCGAGAACAGAATACAAGTAAAGCAATCTTCGTCGACTCTTGAACTTCCGGGAGACACGGATATTACTTTCAATTTCGCGAGCACATTAACGACACTCGCAACTAAGAATACAGAGCCTTTTACTGGAACTACCGACGAGTACGGGGAGACTGAAGAATTTTACAACGAGGAGTACGCCGAAGAGGATTACGCGGATTATGAGGATAAAAGTACCACTTTTACGCCAACGTGGTACGATTATGAGACTCCGGAAGATATTACGACTTGGTCGATCAAGGGTGAAACGACCACTTGGGAAACGGAGTTCAAGAAACCTTTGGCAAGTACAATTCCTAGAGGACATCCAACATCCACAACATTGGCAGAAAAGATATTCACTGCTACCGAAGATGAATTTTTAGAGAAGAATACTGAGACGACTGATTTACAGTCTTTTTCTACCAGTATTAAAGACAATAATGTTTATACCATAAGCACGAAGGAAAATCCTATGACTCCAATTAGTCTTCGAACGACTACCGTAATGTCGACCGAATTACGATCCACGAAAGGAAATTTTACGACCACCACTGGAACTACGGTTAATGAAACAAGAAAAGTCGATACTACTGGTTCAAGCCCAAACGGGATGTTACTCTTTACGATATTACCGGCTTCGACGATGCTCACTGAATCCTCTGCAACGGTAAATGAAAGTATCTCCGAAACATTGATCAGTGAAGATTTGACGAGAGAAGAAACGAGGTCTGTTTTCGAGAGCACTTGGATAGCACAAACCGAAGAGTTTGAAACTGAGGAAACTGAGGAAACTGAGATTGAAAGTACTTCGGGAACATTTTCAACGTCCCTTTCGATGCAAATTAATCAAGAAACGTCGATATCTTCCGAAGAATTTATGACTACTACTATTACCAAGCCCGAAACTAGTAGTTCAATAAGTGCAAGTGAAGAAACCGAATATATTCTTCCATTGTTGTCTACGAATGCACTGTACAGTAGAGTTACTGCTTCCGAAACACCGAGAACTTCAATGGAAATAACTTCAAAGAAAACTGAATTTGTTGACAGTGATATGACTGAAGAAATGAGTGTAGTTTATACTACCGAATCTCCCACGAGCCGAGTATTTTTCACAGAGGCAACAACGGTAAAATCTCCGACACAAGAGAATCAAGTATCGGAATCAAGTTTCACGATTGAAATCGAATCGTCGAGCGAGGTATCGACCGTGCCGCATTCAACGGAGACTGTAATTAGCGACGAAGAAAAAGCCACATTATTGATTTCGAGCAGCACTCAAACTACAACTGCACCAGCTACCACTCGAGTACTTGTGTCATCTTTGAGGGAAGTTGTGACTGACAATGAGAGAACAGAGGAGTCAGTAGAAACGGATGTCGAGAGTCGGACCGAGTCTAGTGAATCAGGCTTCGAAAAAGTACCTACGGAAGCAATGGAAAAAAATAGAGAAACGTCAAGCAGATTAGAAGGAACCGCGTCTACGGAATATATTAGTTCACAAGGAACAAGTAGATATTATATCATTTCCGAAGCCACATCGATCGAAGCTGCTCCCAGAAGTTCATTGAGCGCTGTGGAAATAACGTTTACTTCGATCGAAACGGAGCCTAGAATAGCTGAATCAACATCAATTACACCAAGCTCCGACAGCCTCGGTACGAAGAAAGCCTCGATTGGAACAACTCGTCTTATCGTCGAAGGAGAACCAGAGGAATACATAGATTTCACCACAGGACTCCAGGGGACTTTGCTATCATTGACCGCGCAAGTTACGAGTAATAAATCTTTTTTGAAAGATAGCACGGTTACCGATCAGGGTCTCAATTCGCGAACGATCAGCGACAGTAGCTCGGTTACAAGTGTTTCGCAATCTGGAAGACCTGAAACAATATTGACCGATATGTCAACACATCAGTCGCAAGAGACAACACGCACAACAGTTGTCGAACGGCAAATGTTTAAGAGTACACAGCCGAACGCAGTAAGCGAATACGAAACTCACGAGCTCGGAAATATCACTGTGTCTCTCTCTCTACCTGTTGAATATACCACGGGAGAATCTTCTAGCACAGAGGACACTTTGACAAAAAATACCCCGCTGCGTAGCAGCGCTTTTACGAATGCATCATCCGATACTCTTGGCAAAACCAAACGCATAACTCAAGTTCCAGAGAGTTTTTCGGAAAATCTGACCGTGTCTAACGTTACACCAGACGGTAGGGAAAATTTGTATACGAAGACAGAGAGAATGACGTCGTTGTTTGCTAGTATCACAGAGGGTGAAAATACGAGTGAATATGAAGTCGAATCATCGGACAAGTTTCTGAAAAGTTCAACACTTGGAATTTCGAGTTCCAGAGAAAGTGAGAGTAGTTTCGATCAAGAAGTTGCTACTTCGCACAGTTTATCAACGACTGCCATTGACGATAAGACTATACAGGAATCAGTATCACCGAGATATTCGACTTCGATGAAGGAAAGTTTAACGTCGTTTGGTTCTACTGAAATTACCGAAAGTAGTAGAATTATTACGGAATCCTCTACTTTGGATCTACCAGCAACGATCGAAGCCGGGATAAATTCAAAGGAAGGATCAACATCTTCTTTTGCTACATTCATCACAGAAAATCCGAAGCCGTTCGAAATGTTTACTGCAACTGCGGTTTCAAGTAGAATTACAGGAAAAGGAAAGCCAGGATCGACATTTCAGTATTATTCGGCGGAAGAAACATTTTCTATGGAATCTACCTTTATACCCGTTACCACAGCAAAATATGGGATATCCGAGACCTCAAAGGGTTTCGAATCATCCAGCCAAATAACTTTGACAGAAGAATCCATCGCTACCAGCGAGTTCGAGAATTCGTTTACTTTGGTAGAAGAAACTGGGTCAGATTCTACCAAACCCATAACCACGACATCGAGTGAAATTACCCTATCTACACCGCTATTTCAAGATACTACCGATAATGAAAGTTCTTTGGAGGAAACAATTTCAACCCCTCATCCTTTTACTGCTACGAGTCTGATTATGTCAAGTAGCCAAGAGACCGAAATATCTCATTTTACTACTGTAGAAAATATTACTCAAATAAAAATGTCTGCAGAAGTGACGACAACTACTGTCAATACCTTATCTACCAGTGAATTGGAGTCTGTGTCTCGAGATAGGTCATCTCCTGTTTCCAGCGAGGAAAATGTTAGAACAACGGTCACCGAAACGACGACATACGAGACCAGTGAATCTTCGGGTTCAGTTGACTCGGTGTCGGAAAATATGACTTCAATGCTGAATGGGATGCCTTCGAGTACTCTAGAGACCGGAGCTACAGAGTTCTTTTCTCCTGGTATATCGACAAAAATGACAAGTGACTCGGAATCAAGATCTACGGAAACACTGACGAACTCTGCAATTTCGTCAAACACTCAAGCAACTGAGATTACTACGGTAAAGGGGATTTCATCTTCTTTCAGTCCACTGACGTTGTCCATTAGTACTATTAAAGAGGGGCAGAAAACAGAAAGCCCTCGAACGCATTTGGATAGTTCGGTATTGGCAACAAGTACAGAGGAGAGTTTGCAGAGCTCCACGACTAGTTCTTTGTATATTCAACCTGCGTCAAGCAGGTCTGCAGCATCCTCGTTTGCTACCGAATCTAAGGATTCCGAGAGTACAATAAATCCATCCTCATTGTTAACAACGGAATCTGAAGGAGAATTTCAAAGTTCTACAATCAGAGGAACAACAGAGGAGACGACGTTAAGTATCACCGGAAGTTCAGATAAATTTGATGAAGAAGTCCGTGGGACTAGTTCCACTGTTGGTACTACTGACAAAGAAGTACCCGAAGAAAATGTGAAGACATCTCACTATAAAGAAGATACGAAAGATAATAAAGAAGTTTGCGACAGTACTGACATCGTCAGTCCAATTTGGTATGATTACGAGGAGGAAAATGTAATGACAGAAGCGTCGATTACTACCAAGAAACCAAGTTCTAAAACTCATGGTACGAAAAGAGTGTCTCAAACAACGAGAAAGAGTTTACTGATCGAATCATCAAGCTTGGAAGACATTGACGAAACTTCTACCACAAGTATTACTTCTGTATCTACCGGATCGGTAGAGACTGGTCAATCGTCTTTTTCAACTACGAAGCTGAACACGATGCGAATAACGAGTAGCAGAAATTCCATACCAGAAATCGTAACAAGTAGTACAAACGAAACTGTCGGTTCTAGTTCGCAGCTTACCGCTTCGGACAATGAGTTGCATGGAATTGAACTGGAAACTGTTAGTTTCTCTACCGAAGAGTACACTTTACCACCCACAGAAGTTGCATCGGTTACGACAGCACCTTTGCCACTCGATGATACAACCGAAAATGAATCAAACTTTCTTGCAAAGCCTACTGGGCGTACTACAGAGTTCCCGAGCTCTCCCGAGAACGATGTATCAAGTGGAACAGGCGAAACAGAGATATCCACTGAAAGCACACAAAGTACAAGTTTACGCGGAGAGGAGTCAACGGCTGATACTTTTGATACTTCAAGAAGGGAGTCTGTGACGTTGGCTCATTCCACTGAGACGTTAGATACGTCACTCATCGAATATTCCACTGCAACCACAATGAGTTCAACATCTTTGGAAACTTCAACTTTTGGACAAAGTACAAAGTACTTGAAGGCTGAGCATAAAACCAATGCTACCGATGACTGGATATCCGAGGAAATGCCTTTCGAAACCAGATCGTCGATAGATTTCGGCGACGATCATCGAACCACCACCACCACCAACACCACCACCACGGTTGCGGGTAAAGGATCGAAGACAGAGATAGTAAACGAGTTGAAGAGATTGCAAGATCAAGAGAAGGAGATCGACGACAAGGAAGAGGAGCTTCGTCGAAAGGAGATCGAGTGGGAGAAGGAACGAGAAAAATTGCAGAAGGAAATTGAGCAGGAGACGGAAGTCTCTGAGAATACTGTCGATAGGATCGAGACCACGAGAGGACCAATAACAGCCACTTGGCCGGATCGTTTAACTCCTGGGGATATGGGAAGCACAATATGGTCGATGAATCTTGAGTCAGTCAGCGAAACTGGGTCACGGAGTGATACAACATCTTTAAAGGATCTATCCTCAACTATCCAGATATTTACAGTTCCCACGATTTTCGCGTCGACGACAAAAGCCGACAACGACGACGACGACGACGACGACGACGACACAGACGACACAGCCGACGAAGAAATCCGTGCCTTGAGGAGAAGATTGCACGAGAAGGAAGAGGAATTGAAAGAGAGAGAGCGCCGATTGTTGGAAAGGGAGAAACGGTTGGAGAAAGAGAAACTGGAGTTTGAAATGCAATTGAAAAAGGTGAAGGCGGATGAAAAGGTTCATCAAGGCGAAGAAACTGAGATTACTATGGAATCAACCTTCGGAACAGTCGCCACTTCACTGGAGTCAGAAGAAGCAGAGGAGACCGTGGGATCAGTTTCGGTAAGAGCAAGTTCACCCTTCGTCAGTCCGACGCCTCCTACGGAGCGATCAACCATAAACATTTGGGAGTCGACATTCGCGAGGGACGCAAGTTTGACAATTGAAAATTGTACGACCAGTGCAACTGATCTGGAAAAAGGATCTTCGGTAAGCGACGAGGGAGAAAACGAAGAGTTTCACGAAGTGGAGGACGAGACTGAAAATTATACGACGACCTCGTCTTACGAAGAAAAAAGTCAGAGTACGACGGATCACACGGTATTATCGAAATTAAGAGAAACCGGCACGACGGAGGAGACAAGGGAAGAACTTGTAACGAAGAAAATGTGTTTGAACGTATTGGAAGATTTACCTTCTGGCAATCGAGCGGATAATTTCGTAACTCAAAAGATCTGTTTACCTTTTCATTTCGCTAAACAAGAGATGGCTGCTGGCGATGGGAACGGCGATGGGAACGGCGATGGGAACGGCGAAGGTAAAGCAGGACTGACAAGAATGACTAGCGGGCAGAAGCCTGAGGAGGAATCAAGTGGGATTAAGTACACGAAGATAGATCAGCTTGGTGAACACGAGTGGGAAGAGAACACCACGGGCCAGGGGCCACGGGCAGAGACGACGCGAATTAAGCGAGACGTATCTAATTTTGCCAAAGAAAAACAAGATTGGTCCTATACTGACTATACGATCCGAAAAAATAGGCGACCTCTATGGGAAGAGACAGATAGCTCGAATTGGCCTTTATGCGAAGATAAGCTTATAACGGAGGCTGAGTACCACGTTTCATGGGACAGCATCATCCCAGAGGATGGGAATCCTGACCCGATCACTCGAGAGGCAGGACTAATCGATCGTAATCCGGTAACCGGTGACCCATCCTGGAAGTTTTCGCCTATTACGGAAGCAGAAATCCACAGGCTTCCCCTCTACGAGAATACAACGATCATTAAACCAGGGGAAAGTGATTTGTCCGTACCAAATGAAAAAGATTTCGCCCCCGAGTTTTCCTTCCAGACGGACACTTACCAAGTTGGGACCTCGACTGTAAAACCTTTTGATTATTCGAATGATCTCGTTAATGGGGAGATTAAGGAAACTGATGAGAAGCAGTTGTTAAGCAGGTTTCTCGCGAAGAGAGAAGACGATGAGAAGAAACTCGGCGACCAAACCAGTAAGCTATGGGCGTATGCGATAGGAAACTCAAGGAGCAGTTTATCATTCCGTTCCATTAGAATCGGATTATAAGTCGAATTTATGGCTGACACTGACAATGAGATTTATCTCTACAGTGACATGGGTGGTCGAGGAAAGAACTTTGAGCCCGTGGCACGATCAGGAGAGTAGAACACGGATGACTCCCGGTCCACAGTGGCCAACGGAAAGGGTGACTGCTTACCATGTGGGTGGAACTAAGACGTGGAATCTCGAGTTTCCAGACGCCAGGCATCCACTGGAACCAGGATCTCGGCTGAATCAAGGGTCTGTCGACGGAACGTCGACCTGTGTCTACGTCATTGTTCAGGATTATACGGAGGAGGAAGACCGCGAAGGCAGCGAGCCATCGTAAACTGCGCAAACTGCACATGAGATTAATATTCTAAAATATTATGCAAATCGAACGATAAAACTCTCGGAATTGCTTTATTGAGATACATGATTGAAATCGATAGGATGTCATCGATAGGAATGTTAATTTTCTCCTCTTTTAATTATACCATGCACTCCAATAAAGCACGAGAGATTGTACATATGTATGCACATAGAGGATGTACCGTATTTTAAATTAACATTGTCTTACTGTTGGTACAACCACCAGTACAGTTGATGGAAATAATTGGGAAGCTTGGATCACTCGAATTTGATTCCTTTTTGTAGAAAAGCATTCTTATGACAAGAAGCGGAAATGCGGCCTCATTAGCAGGAAATTCAACGCGGTCTTCCCCCGGCCACTTCCCGACGTGATAATCGAGCTCTTGTTATCCGAAATTAGCTCATTTTTACTCTAATCGCTCGAAATACTGTTCCCCGATGATTGCTTGGTAACTTGGAAAAAACCAGGTTTTAGGTTTCCTATTGTCCTGGAATTGCAGGATTCGAGACTAAAAGATTGACCGAACGATAGGAATTTCCGAGCGTCAGAAGCAATTGGAGTTTTCTCGGAAAATTCAGGAAGAAAATAATGCATAGCTCACGATCGATTAATTGTAAGTACAGCTAGATAAAATTGATCAGACGCAATAATCTTATCTGTATTGGCAGCTCGATCTTATGCTACATCACCTTGCTGCTACGGATATTGTATAGTCAAGCAGAGGACGTCTGGTGACGCATAAAATTCGAGATAACAGGTTTGCCAGTGTAAAACGACAACTGGCAAAGACCGAGTGAACCTTTTGAATGAATTGGTAGATCTATCAGCGATGTCACGAGGATTTCTATGTCAGAAGCCGAAACAATGGAGCGGACACCGGCGATAGCGACACGCGAGACCGGCTCCATATAAGCTACAGTAGCTCGCTCCAGACAACGATAAGCCCAGAATTGGCGGTTGCTCGTACAGTAGTTTTCAAACCGTTTTCAAACCGTTTTATTAACGAGATGGCCAGTTCTACTTGAGATTAAGTAAACGCATTACTGGAACTCGGTATTTTCGGCTGTGATTCACGCGAGTTACTCGACCAGGCTGAGAATAATAAGGATAATAAGGTGTACCGGATGATCAGCGGCTACAATTCTTATCGAATTGTGGTTTTCAACATTATTTTAGTGACACAGATCCCTCGTTGTCGCGACAGTTTCGCTCGTTGCATCGTGCAAGTCGCCTCGAACGACGCTCATCAATCGTTTCTAATTAAGTGAATTCAAGATATTGACACAATGTTGAGGTCAACAGGCTACTTTGCAGTTGCATTAAAAATCGTGTTGTTACTATTGGTGTGTAGTGGATTCTTTTATTTACATTTATACAACTTGGAACGGTCGGTTTGATAGGAACTTATCGACTTTTTTTAGATACTCAGCGAGAGCTATTGTTTTAATTGGTATCAGCGACCACGCAGAAGATACACGTATTTTCCGATACAAGAACGACAGAACTCAATGTATCCGAATAGTCAACCTGGAGAGAATGTACCTGTTGAAGCGGCTCCTCGAGGTTCGGGAAACGATTATGACTCGAGGAACACGTTTCCTTTGCCTGCAGGTATCCTCTTGCCATGAGATTCTTTCACTTTGACCTAGACAACACTGACAATGAGCATTGTCTAGGCGTTGATACGATTTTCTAATAATGGTTACATTGAATAAATGCAACCTTAGAAAACCCTCAAAGGCCGGAGAACAGATTCAACTTCCCCGGTTCCAATGTCAGGCCCCGGACCCCAGAAATCCGATCAGTACCCATTTGCGAAGGTTCCACTTTTTGCGAACAAGTCAAAGGCTACCCCTCGGATTTCGTCGACAAAGTGGTGACATACGACAAGAGCATCGCGAATTACGAGAATACCGATGCGGTCAGTAGAGAAAATGTCGAAATCTAGTTATTCTCCCTCGTCTGACAAGTAGTTTTATTAAAAATCCTATTTATTAATTAGGTGGACACTATATCCCAAAGGATGGACGTTGATGATTCCGAATCTCTGTGCGTGTCCACAGTACGTATCGTCCTTAACTTTATAATAGCCTTTTCTTTAAGAATATATTTTAAGAATTGTGCTCCAAGAATAAAGAATTTATCGTTTAATGAAGGAAAGAATCGTCTATCCAAAGGCTGCGGAGAACATTCACATGGAATGGCAATTTGTCGTGAACCATCCTAACTTTACTCAAGGTGTTCGAATAGAGACTTGCAGGTAAATTTCCAAGTAAATTTCCAAGTAAATTTCCAAGTAAATTTTTAAGATTCGCTACATTATTATTTTCCCTTCAACGTGAATTAATAAATCAAATTTATCTTTAGGAACCAAGGCGCCGAATGCAGAATGATCGACGGTTTTGCAGAGGGTTACGCGACGAGTTGCGAGCAGAAATACATCTATCGTCAGCTAACAGCGATAGCTACGGATGGTTCGATCGGCAGGGAGTTTTTCCGGTTTCCTGCGAGTTGCTGTTGTCACGTGCAATTTACTGGTATTGCATCACGGTTTGCTTCACCCTTTGCCAGCTCTCCCAGAAGAGGCAAACTAGACTAAACGTTATTGACTCATCGCATTCATCGATTATCCCTTTACGAATCGTATAGCATTATTAGTATCCTCATTCGAGTACAATTCGATTTACCCAATAAGCCTATTTAGGAATTCTACATAGAAATGATCATCGACTTCGTGGCCAACACTTTCCTTATTTCATTTGTCATTCTTCATTTTTGTACCCTTTCTGTCAAGACGATCAATTGCGCCATCGTTAGCCATTATCATCATAGTTCTACCATAGTAAAATGATTTTCGTTGCTTCTCCATTCTTACATAAGAAGTGGGCAATACATTGTTAAAGTATCATTTCATTGTGTCTCATGTTATCTCAAGCGATGAACAAGTGAAGAATGAACGTTCGAATTAGTTGATTATGGTTTGCATTACGGTAACCGATATTTACTATGGAAAACAAATACTAGAGTTCGTATTTAGTTTGCACTTGTGCACAAATAAAAATATTGCATACGCGAGAAACAAGTGAAATTGGAAATTACCGTGACGCAAGCTTTTAAAATATATCTCTGTCGATATGTTGACAGTGCGCGAGTAAATTGGAAATAACAAATAATGGTAAAAATTTGAGATACGTAAATAGTATTAAGGATATCCTGCATTGTTTTGTACCAGAAATTCAAAGTAATTTTAATTGTTAATTTTGAAACAAAATATTAAAACTTGCCATAATATTCAACCCTACGGCTACGATTTAATTGGCTAGCATCGGAATTGCTAATTCTTAGCTAGAAGCTAATAAATACTACCCCAGGAGTAGACATTAAAGAGAACCATCCATACACGTATATTGAGTATCTATTCTCTTTAATTCACCGATCTACAACACACTTCCCATTAGCCCGATCCTACTATTACTCCCCCAACTAATACCTGATCGCGCAATATCCCAATTCACGAGCCAAATATGCACGCTCTATCCACAAAACCCACTACATATTCTCTGTACCACACTACTCCACAGACAATAATATTAGAACGCGACTAGTCTCGCAACGTAATCCTACAAGATGAGGGTTAACAAATCAAAATAGAAGTGTTTGCATTGATGCAGAAATTTATATTTCAAGTACACAGAAGGTAATTTGTTAAAGGTTGAAAAAATGGGCGCCCTATTGCCTTAGTCGTAGAGATACGAAATCCAGTTGATTCGGATGTTCGATTAGGGCGTTCATCCCATATGGTGTCCATGTCCATGTCCGTGTCCATGACCATGATGGTTGTCGTGTCCGTCACGATGGTGGTTATCATGTCCCATATTGTGTCCCATGTTGTGTCCCATGTTGTGTCCCATGTGTCCATGACGGTGGTGGCTATCGTGTCCGTGTTCCTGACCATGGGCGTGTCTGCGGTGGTGACCATGTCCGTGTTCCTGGCCGTGTTCGTGGCCGTGTTTGTGACCGTGTTCATGACCGCGTTCATGACCGCGTTCATGACCGCGTTCATGACCGCGTTCATGACTGTGACGATGGCCGTGTTCATGACCATGGCGGTGGCCGCGGTTGTGACCGTGGCCGTGGTCATTACCGCTAGCTGCCGCAAGGGCAACGACGAAGAGTACGAAGAAAAGAAGCGTGAACTTCATAATTGCTTGGTTCAGTACGGTCGGTTTTCGGTTTTGAGACGAAGACGACTGGTGCTGAAATTGAGTCAGGACCACCGTTATATACTCCCCTCGTTTATTTGGCCACGCATTCTTCGCTCACAACCTTGTTTTTCCCGCTGTTGTCTTTCGGAACAAGTAGGTCGAGATTTTGGGCGAGAAGTCCTAATTTAGTTATCTTCCGATAAGAAATTGTTGGCAGAAGAAAGATGGTAAATGGAGGGGAGGTGCGCGGGATACGAACAAATTGTCGGGGATTCGGCGTGGGATCACTGTATTCCGCGTGGTTTCTGAGCAAATAATTGGGAGAAATAATGAGAATTGTGTGCTGCTTGCTAACTGGCTTGGCGCTCTGGCCCCTGCCGGGTATGGGTATTTACCCGTTGCGTTCATCATAATTCTTCTCTCGAATTCACAGTGGATCATTACTCTGTTATTAAAATCAATATTTGCTACAGATATTCTTGCCACCTTATATGAGTCTTTGGAGATCCGATGGCAAGCTCGTGTCATACAGTCATAAACATATAAATCAATTTAGCTGACAGTGCACTGCGCCCAAAATTGACACTAAATTACTGCCTTTTTCGAAAATGCAGCAATCTGTCAGTAAAAAATATAACACGGTCAACTATGAATTACTCTAAATTTACTAAGAGACGAATGACTGTCATCACAACAAACATAAAAAAGAAAGATCCCATAGCCGTAACAATTTGGGTGATAAAACCAGCTACAATTGAAAATGAAAGTCACTAGCTCCCACTTGGTGGTTTTTCGGAGGTGTGTCTCTCTTCTGTGTCTCTCTTACAAACAGCCGAAAGACAAACAGTGCAACGGGGGCGGAAAGTTAGGTAATGAAACAATACTGTCATCCGAAAGAGGGTAGTCAACACTTAAGGCAACTGTGCGCGTAACGCTGATTCGCTCAGGGTTATTTTTCACGAAAACATGAACACCTGCTGCTCGCTGATAGAGTACCCTCACCCTTCTGCCCCGCGTTATCTCGCTCGCGTTCTTGTAGTTGGTACCGGTATTATTGTTAATCGCGTGATGCATGCCTGTGTCAATAACTCACCGGGAAATTGTATTCTCACGAGCCATCTGCACTGTACTGTTTGTCAGTATAGAGTGCATTCGCGAATACAAAAAACACGTGTGTCGATAATAAACGATTGCTTGGCTTATTTGGGGGGTCGAGTCGATATAAGGATGCAATTAGGAATAATAGGGTTCAGTCTGTACGCATCAGAGCCAAGAGACTGATCGACTAAAGTAGAGACAGTTTGGACTGTCTCCGACTGTCCTTGTAATCGAAAGGAATTTATACTGGACAGAGTCTAATTTCATAGAGATTTCACCCTACGAGGGTTTCGTTCTACCTATGTACCCTGGACGTATCTGGTATTCAATTATCATGTACAAAATGTAATCTCATTCTTTGAACTTATTTTTATTTCACGCGTGTATTAATTATCTTTGCATCTCTCGCCGGTACGGATAATCATTTTGAAAATTAGTCTTTGGATTTCGGGCGATCGGTATCAATAGGATCGTCATATCCGGAAGGGGAAAGTTGAGTCTGTCAAATATTTACGTCGAACCATTGCAATGTTACAAGTGTATTTGTATTTCTTTATACGGATATCTTAACATAAACAGCCAGCGAGGATTCTTCAACTTGTTTGTCAAACACGTTCGGTGTCTTTTAGAGGAGAGGTTCGGTAGAGAGGAGACATCTTTCAAAGAGAATTAGTACTGAAATGTGTGTATTCCATAGGTTGACAGCAATTTCGACCACACCCTCAACAACACAGAACAAAAACCGCTACATTTTCCTTGCAACGAAAGATATATTTAAGAAATGCATATAAACGACCAATGCCAAAAACCATGCCCATGAATGAATGAACGTGCGTAACAGAATTAGTTCTTTTCAATTGGTGGTAATTCACGATTAACTGAGTGAGAGTTTAACGGGCGTAACCAATGTATTTGGCATTGCCACGTCCGAGTTCATCGCCGCGACCAATTCCTCTCTTGCCGTGTCCTTTAATCCCTTCCTTAATTAGAACAGGTTCCTTCTTGATTCCGAGAGGTTTGATACCGAGGCCCTTGCCAATCGGGCCTCGTCCGAGTCCAACTGTACCGAGTCCTTTCTTCGTGCCTGGTCCTAGGCCATTGGGTCCGAGACCCTTCTTATTAATCACGTTTGCAGCAGACATTTGCCAAATGGCACAGAGCATTAGAAAGAGAGCGAGGATCTTCATGTTTGCGAGTGTTTCAGACTTGTTCGGACTGTTGCCTTCTTCTCATCGTCCCTCGGATTATATACTGCTGTCCGTAATTGTCGAGTAGGGGGGGTGGCCTACCCGTGTGAAATGATTTTTTTAAGTAAATAAAAAGAATGTGATTATATTATGTCTGGACCGTTTGGGAACATCTCCGTTGCCTGGTAGTCAGGCAAGAATTTCGTTCCATGATATTATTGCAGAGGGAAATATCGCACGAGAATTAGTCAGACAATAATAAATGGGAGATATTGTTTCGAAAATTCGAGTGCTGATGTAATAATTAATCGGTAAATTGCACTTTTCTTCTTCGCTCATTTGGATAGTACGTATTTTGTAGGTTTCCAAGTATTAAGGGGCTATGGTCTTTAACAAATATACATTGTACATGTATAAATTATTGAAGAAAGCTTAAGCATGGATGATGAGGCCAATGATGTTGCGGCCAATAATTTCTAATTACGCTTGGCATGGATGCTTAATATATCAAATTAGTTTGAATCCTATTTGACTATTCCACGTGGAGTAGTAGAAAGCATGTACAAAGCATTATCGATTTCAAGTCCAGACACATCCTAAACATTACACAGACCTGCAGATAGTTAGCGTTTGTTGTCAGTAAATGCAGTGCAATTGTGTTGATTGAAAATTGTCCTGGCTGACGAAATCCATTGCAAAAATTCTCCCGGCTGATGAAATTGTGTCCAGGACTGACTTAAGATTTGGCTAATAAATTTGGCGAGGTTAGCGTCCCTCGGTTCACTCGCCGTCCCGTATTTGTGGCGAACGCGTCAAAATCGATTAGAATTTTCCAATAAGCATCGTATTGTATGAGAGGATCGGTTTCACGGGGGTAACAATGATGGCAAGAGACGTAAGGTGAAGCGCAAAAGGTCGAACGATGGTTTCCGAGAGCACAAGAGGTAAGAGATAAAAAGCGATAACGATTCGTGACTGTTGATTCGCTTTTTTCTGCTCATCCATCATCATCCTATGGTAACTAATCAGAGGATTCCAAAGGCACGTACGTGCACGAGTTTATAAAAGACCACTCACTCGCAGAGGTAGACAGTTTTTCCATAAATTTCAAGAATGAACGTTAAGAGGATACTTGTCGTTCTCTTGACCTGTTGGCTACTGATCTCTATAGTGGACAGTACAGTTTTACCGAAGAATGGAAAGCGTCGGCTGAAGAGACTGGGCAAACACGTTGTGAAAATAGCACCCAAACTCATTCACGGAAGAAGACACGGAAAACTGCCAAGTACTGGTATAGTGAGACGATCGCACAGGCTACACTATTAAATTCATCGCCGGATTCGACTAGATCAATTGGCCAGAAACATGAAAAAAATGAGAAATGTGCTGTGATTTGCGGTACATCTTCTTTTTAGTTTGGATATTTCACCCTTAACGATACTTGGCACGCAGTAGGGACACGACGTAGTCGGTTGTTGAGCAACGAGATATAGCGATAAAAAGAGAACTGTCTGATATAAGTGAATCTTTAAGGTTTTTGCAGTTTCGTTGTTCTTCGCGTTAGCGAGGGACAATAAATAGGTTCGCAGATTCTTGAGACTAAAGTTGCGAACCTGAGGCTCTGGAACTCAACGTGGGAAACCTTTTTGTAGCTTGTGCTAATCTAACGCAAACTCGTTTATCCCCGTGGTAAGAAACGGGGCAAAGGCTCAACTACTAGTCAGCGAGGGATCTTCAAGTTCTATACCAAAATAGGAGACGATAAGTTTACAAATGAATCTCTTTCATCTCAGGTAATCCAGAGAAAAAAACTACTGTGCCACCCTAATTGAAATTGATTTCTGGGAATTAAGTACTCATCGCGCTTGATCAGAATTAACCATTGTGTGTCAGAAAAAAGTATTCTTTGTCATAAATAGAAGTTTATACATGTAGACGTTGAAAGAAAAGAAAAGAAATAAAAATCTCATTGGTGCATGCTGCAATTATATAATTGCATATATATTGTTTCATTGACTCATCCTTTACGTTACGTATTTACACTTGGGAATTTTTTGGTTAAGTTTACGAATTATGGTACGTACTTGGCTTCAATGGGATTAAGGACGTCTACCATAGTTTCTGTCGTTTACAAATATGCTCGCTTGCTATTTACGAGGCACGCTGCAATAATTATGTTTTGTTACTTTTGTCTTGTACAATGAGACACGATTAGAATTGTTACGCGAAAATGTAATGATCGTAACGGCAATTATGAAAATTGTTGTACACGCAATTATTGATTGCTTTTCCAAAATACGTATCATTTGATATTAACGAAAATCTACCACGAAACTGCTGACAAATACATCGGTTGTTCGAAAAGAATGGCAGCTGTGAAAGTTGTTGCAATGAATATAATTGTGAGCATACGAACAAGCCGACCTGCATAAACGATATTTTGACAATTGGGGGCAAACTTGTTGCACGGCGGGATCTAACGCAGAGGATTCTGTAAACTCGGTAAAGAAAGTTCCTGCATCTGTGTGTTCCCTTATTTATTGTATTTGATTAATTTGATCGACAAGAGGCAAAGGAACAGACACTACGCCAAATACAATACCACTTACTTACCGTAAACTTTAGCAATATTTCCTCGAAACAGATTTATAAAACCGAAGAGGACAATGACAATAGAACCATATTCTAAGCCAGGAAGTAGAGGATAGTAGGAGAATTATAATCGAGCACTACATTTTCGATGGTCAGATTTTTGTGTATTCTGTTAAATAAATAGAGAAGGTATACTACAAATAGATTCCTTCAATTACACCCGACAATAAATATTTATTTAGTTAAGAGTTTTATACTCGTAGTAACCGTTGAGGTGTATTCTTCTTTCTTCTTATCGTTAGTAGTCGTCTTCCTGACTGTCGCTGTAACGGTGGCGACGATTGAATCTATTTCGTTGAAGACCCTTATCAATGCCCTTCTGCAAGCCTTTCTGGAAGCCCTCGTACAAGGTTTGGAGTATTCCTCGACGATTGCCTTGTCGGTGGCGCTCGCGATCGTCCTTCATACTTTCCATTGAAGATGCATCACTTATCTGCTCCGATTCTTTTTCGTCCTCATCGACTGCAAGACTATCTTCTTCAGCCAATCTTGGTGAGAGTCGATTCTCGGCGATTTGGCAAATTGGCGATTCGACAGGTTCTTCTATTTGACTTTCTTCTTCCGAGACTACTCGTAGCTCTTGTGCGTGGATCACCCTCCAAGAGAGGAACACTATGAGGAGGAGCGCAGCGATCTTCATCTTTTCTTCGGGCTAATACTATTCCTCTGTATATACACTGTATATATACTGTTCCTGGCAATTGTGATAATATCGGAAGTGGCATCTTCTGTTTGTGGCTACATGCTCTTCCGCGATCGATAAAGATTATTTTGGTCAACAGCTCATCTTAAAATAATTTCATCACTGCGGATGTAGAGGGATGTAGGGTTTAAAGGACTTGAACGCCTAGTGCAGTTTTTTTAAGTGCAACGTACTCATTATAGGCGGGTGTAACATAGAGATAGATGTAATTTGAATAACGTTGAGATAGAAAAGTATATGTATGTATGTATGTATGTATGTATGTATGTATGTACAGTAATTGTCTCACGCGAGGGTAATATCAAACTTGCAGGGCATATTACTAACAATGAGATGTGTCACTGACCGGATATCTCAGTTGTAAATACGCAGAACATTCCAACGTGTTGTGCTACTGCAGTTCATTATTCCAGATGTTGCCATTCATGACGATACGATGACGATTAATTGACTAGTAGAGTTGAAAGGCTCAATTGAAGAGTCCTACGTATTGTTATTTGTAGTGACTTCGAAATCGAGTTTCGAAATTCGAATTAATCGCAGTTTCATTCAAACGGACCACACTCGCTCTTACGACACGTGTCAAAATGTCCAAATTTCTCGAAAAGAACTTTCTCGCTCCTAAGCGTCAGCTTGCGCGTCAGCTTGCGCGTCAATTTTCGAGTGCTGTTCGAATTGACCCTATTGTCTCTCTTGCACGTGTCGGTATCGGATACAATGACCTTATCTTTTCTCCGTATCGATTCCTTTGTACGCGAATGTGTGGACAGCGACCAACGTAAAATTAGGTTGTTGGATCCGGTGTTTGGCTAATCCCCCTGGAGCCACAAGTATAAAACTGATGAAAACTGCGCGCTTCTGGACAAATAATGAAGACAATGTGCTGACGTAGTTTACGTAGCAAAGCGGTATTCTCTTTTCATACACTACCTATAAAAACTGTCGACAACCACCCTGAACCATCACAGTCGTCGGATTGCAAGACGATGAAGCAGTCGGTATTAGCGTGTTTGCTCCTCACTGTCCTAGTCTGTGTCCAGCTCGCCTCAGGTGCGAGTCCATGGCGGCACGACAGACATCGAAATAGATACTCCGGTATCCACGGTGACCACAGATGGGACAATAGGCATGGTAGAGATCATTCGCACGGAGAGAGCCGTAGGTATTGGTCGTCGAACGAGAAAGGCTACGGAGATGATTACTACCGGCATCGGAGCCCGATACGCGAGTACAATTATCGAGGACATCGCAGGGGCCATGATGGTTGGGACGGTACCCGCAGCAGGGTAGGAGACGAGCCTGCCAAAGACGAGGGTGGAGAAAAATTCTCGAACAAGGTCACATACTTGGCCCACAACAAACACGAAGTTGGTCGCCACGATGTAGAGGAACACCGAAAGCACAATATCAATGACGCAAATGATCAGTGGGACGAATCGGAAATCATAAACGAGGAGTTCAATCAGGACCATCAGAAGGGGCCTGTGAAACGTGACGTCAATAGTGGATCCGATGCAAGAAGGGGACCGCACAACGAGGTCCATGTGTCTAGTGTGGGTTGGAACAATGCTGAAACTCATCAAGACATCGATGGCGAACGCGCCGAAAAGGATATTGCGGCTATACAAATGCAGCACATTAAGGAGGAGGTACCTCCCAGCAAGGATCAAGGATACGAGCAACACGAGAAGTCTTCGGTGATTTGGGTACGAGACCGCCAACTTGAGACTTTCCCGAAGGATTCCGAGAAACCGCATGATCACAAGGTACGAAGGAAACCAGTAGTCCCAATAATCGAAAAGAAACATGTTGAAAATATTCCGGTGAAGGAGTATGATCCTCACCCAGAAAAAATAAACTATGAACATGAAGAAGTTAAGGAGATGAGGCGTCAGCGCGAAGCGGCCTTAATTAGGCAAATATGGTTATATGTGCAGGAACTTCAGGCGCTCAGAGACGAGGAAAAGTACGAGAATGCCGGTGCCCCGAAGCCGGCGGTTTATGCGAGAAACCAAGACGATGGTGATGATGCACCGGAATCGGACCAACTTTCTGCTCGAATGTCGGACGACGATGACTTCCCAAGCTTCGTTACCCAAAAACAGACCCGGCGAACCGTTAACCAAAACCAAAA
This sequence comes from Trypoxylon attenuatum, assembly GCA_963989405.1. NCBI lineage: Eukaryota > Metazoa > Arthropoda > Insecta > Hymenoptera > Crabronidae > Trypoxylon > Trypoxylon attenuatum. The sequence continues at coordinate 310,248 of OZ022491.1, forward strand.
TCACAAGGAAGAAGTCAGCAGTACCCTGTACAATAAGAAACCTACGAAAGACGGCGGATTCGAGGAGGACAAGAAACGGACTGTTGTCAACAATGAATGGAACAAAAAATTGGACGAGGTAGACGAAAACGATGTTATTGAGAAAGGAGTCGCCAAGGTTGGAGAGCACGGCGAGGAGGACTGGTTCACGACTATCGCCGAGACTCATCGCAACACCAGAGACGAAGAGGAAGACAAAAAGTTCAATAAGCTCGTAGAGTCGCTAAACACGAAGCTCAGGCCACCTAGAAGTGCCGGCGAGCCAACCAAACTCATTCAGCATAAGGAAGTTCACAACGAAAGAAAACATGACAATAATAAGAAACATCAGGAAACCTTCGATAAGGTTGTAAAGGGTTTCCACCAGATGCACGGCGAGGACGAGCGGCAATTGGTGAACCAGGCGGAAGAGCACGTTAACAAAAATGTCGAGAACCACAAGAGTTCACGGGAAAATTTGGACCAAATTGAAGATATGCTCACGAGTCTAACACCTATGAAGAACAACGGTCTGAAGAAAGAAGTGAGCAAACATGCGGAAACACAGCACAATCTCCGAAGAGAGGACAATGAAAAGGGTGACGATACTCGAGAAATTTGGTCCCAGGCTCTTAATGGTCCGCGCAAGGGAGAGAAGACTCAACAGAATTGGAGCAATTCAAAGGTTAATAATCTTGACGAAAACATTGTGGAAGATGATTATGGAGTCGAGTTGATGCAGCTACTTCAGGATAACAAGAACAAACATAATGGTCACAATGGTCACAATGGTCACAATGGTCATGATAGTCACAATGATCACAGTGGTCACAATGGTCACAATGGTCACAATGGTCATGATAGTCACAACGATCACGGTGGTCACAATGGTCACAATGGTCACAATGGTCATGAGAGTCACAATGGTCACAATGGTCATGATGGTCATGATAGTCACGATGGTCACAATGGCCATAATGGCTATAATGGTCATGCTGGTCATAATAGCCACAGTGGCCATGATGGTCAGAGAATGGGTCAACTACCCACCAAGACCATCAGAAACACCATTCACAAGCGCAAGGAAAACACGAATCGGCAAGTGGACGAAAAAAACCAAAAGTCAAATCGCAGAGAGACATTCAATGCTGGGAAGGACGGAGGCAAGGCCGTGACGACGGTTTTCGAAGACCTGTTCCAGAGCAACAAACACATGAACGATAAGAAAAATCTGGATACACTTATCTGGAGTAACGAAGTTACTCACGATGGAATTGGCGATGGCAAGAAAAGTCCACTGTCCAAGACAGATCGCAGTCAAAAGAAATTCGAGAAGCTGAATCAGGATATTCAAGAGACCGAGAACCAAAATTACGACGCGAAGGAAGTTGAGTTACATCAATACGGTGACGAGAAGCCTCAAGTTGTAAGGAAGGACAGGAAACACACCAGTGATGATAATTCAAAGAACACACACTTGGATCAGAATGTTCAGGAGGAGTTGAAGAGTTCTATTTCAAAGTGGCTGGATGATGCAGGTTGGAATTGAAGCTCTCAAAGTATGAGCGATTAGCTTCTTTTGTGATATGACATAATTATTTCGGGTGCAGGCAACAAATCTCCTGGGTATATACAACATATATATTGTCATTTTTAGGTAAAACACATTAAGAGAAAGACGATTAATTTACCGAAGGATTCGTTCATCACAAAAACGGAAACGCTTGTGTGGAAGATACGTAAATATACGAGGAAAAAAAAAACATCATTGAATATAATATCATTGAAAGTATTAGTTGAAAACAACCTGAAGTGGACGCAAAGTTCATGCAAATATGTAATTTTCTATAGAGATACTGAATTCTAAATGTTTTTATCTATTGAACAAGGCAAATATAAAAATGATGTCAAATTTATTTATTTCTTACATACAATGTGTCCATAACGAATGGGTAAAAGGCGAGTATTCACGTAGGCATTCCATTGAAAGGAAAAAAGCAGATCGCGAAAAATCAAATAAGAGAACACCTGTTCAATCAGCACATACTGATATTACTCCCTCTACTCCAATGCGAAGTTTCGCAGAAACCGTCGAAAATTTTTGATTCACCGAATTTCAACATTTCCCCGATTTTCATCCGCACAATTAACTCAACTATGGTTGCGAATGGTAAGCGAATGGTAAGCGAATGGTAAGCGAATGCAGCATGCACCATGTTAATACCCGTTAATATCGGAAATTATAGATGATCGATGAGATATCACGTTTGGAATTCATTTGAATGATAACGCTCCTAACAGTTCGGCTTTGCCTAGGCGTACTTGCTACAACCGATATCCACAGGATCAACCATCATTATAGGATACCCTTGCTGTTAATTAAATTGCAAGAGGGTTAACGAAATCCGAATTACACCGTGATCGGTTTAAATGGGATATGTTTGTAGGAATTCGTTTTACCTGAGAGACACGATAAATAGCAATTTCAAATCACTAATACCAGGCAAATTTAACTAGAACCGAGGAAGTTCGTTACCAACATGTAGGAGTTTTCTCGTGCCGACTGGAAACGATGTAAACTGCCACCTAAATGCAGAAACGATGAATTTCCTGTGCATATATTTGTCAATCACTCGCGTAGTACATGCAAACAGCCTGTTACTATATTTTGTGCAAATTTTCAGTTTAATCTCCATCGTAAAACCACCAAATGCATCCACATTTTTCCTCGTAATATAAAATTACGGAAAGGAGGAAAATCAGGTGCAGCGACATTTCTCAATTCTGATTATTATTTCTCTACAAAAAAAAGAAGTATTAATATAAATTGAGATATGTTGGTACTCCATAATGTATTTAAAAATGGCCAACATAATTAAATATCCATTTTATAGAGATAAACCGCGAGAAATTTTACTGCGATGTTGCAACATGATACTCCCAGTTCTTCTGGTAATTCAATAGCGCATGATGATTGGGTAAAAGGCTCTTGAATGCAAACGATATTACGCAATTTTGCTTTCAATTCTGCGTATATTTGATCTACAATAATATAGTTTTAAGCAACTCCATTGCACAACGAGCATAGTGAGATACATCGCGAAGCATTGAAATTAAAAACAAAATTCGTGTCGAATCGTACGTTGCGACGTTTACATGTGTTGATCGTGATGCATCGGAGCAATAGCAGCATCCTTAAGAGGCCTATTGTTCCACCTGTCAGCCATGACATGTTTAAGATCAGTGTTGCCATGCCAATTCTCAAGTGGTTTGTGCTGACGTTGTGGCTTTATGGGCTCGATGTGAATCTTCTCTTGCTTGAGAGGCTCAATGTGAATCTTGGGCACCTCCGGCATTTCGTGATGTATTTTTGGAACTTCATGAACCGCTTTTGGGAGTTGGTGAACTTCTTTCGGAATTTCGTGCTGTTGGTGGTGCATAGTGTGACCTTCGTCATGGCCATTGTGCTTATTGTGTCCATTCCAATCATCTTTCATGCCATGGCCATCATTATGATCGTTCCAGTCGTCTTTCCTGTCGTGTCCAACATTGTGATTGTTCCACTCGTCCCTTCTGTCATATTCGTTTTTGTGGTTGTCCCGTCCGTCTTTTCTGTTGTGTCCGTCATTGTGATCGTCATGGTGGTTGGATCCGTCGGTTCTATCGTAATTATCGTGACGGTTCCATCCGTCATTCCTGTTGTGTTCGTCATGTCGGTCCCAACCATCATTGTGATTCCTGCCATCGTTCCTATCGCGACCGTCATAATGGTTCCTTCCGTCTCTCGAGTTGTGCCCGTCATTGTGATTCCAGTCGCCGTTCCAGCCTCGATTGCCATCCTGCCATCCGCCTTTTCTGTCGTAACCATCCTTGTCGTTCCGACGATCGTCCTTGTGGTCCATTTCTTTGTTGTCCCATCGATTTCGTCCAGCGACATTCGCAGTACTCGCCTGCCAGCAGACGACCAATACTACACACAACAGTAGGAACCTCATGATGCTCGTTGTACCTCGGAGTAATGTCCATAACTCTCTCGGTACTTTGTTATATACTATAGGCTGACAGTTGTCCAAACAGATCTTCTCCTACCCCACGGTTTACTTGAGGTTTTGCCTAAATTTGTTGATTATTTATTTGGTTCCCGTGTCTCTCTGGCTTCCAGCTACCCATCGCAATTGGCTCTGGGTCAGGGGAGAGAAAAGTTGATCGTAAGTAATGCATTCCCATTCTTTAAATCATCCGTGTTAGCATAATGAGATAATTCCCATCGTGTATGGAATTTCGTGCGTACGAGACATACGTACAATGTATAATTGCGTGCACACATCTCACTCGGATAATGCAGTCACAAGGATGTTCCTCGTAACGTTCAATGTGTCATTAACCCCGTTACGTAATATGACAAGTGTATCGTACCTGCATTTTCTCATTGTAGCCAGGTAACGCGATGATCTTTCCAATTATCCACATAAATTGACACGAATAGACGTATCGAGCGTAGACGCGAAGAATTGCATTTGACGCAACTGCAGGTTCAACAGTTGTTGAAAGATGAGACGAAGAGTAATCGCTCTCATTGAAAAAGGCAAATAGGAGATTTGGATAAGTGAGAATTGCACGCTTCGCTGTTGTTCATTGTTGATGCACGGTGGCATACGGATGGATGATACCACCCATCGTAGAACACACGGAAAACAAACATGATGTTATCATACACTGCTTTTATTTCTCGTGTAGAATTTAGTAATCAGGCAGCTCTGTAAATTTTCTTGCTGTTGTTATTGTTTGTATCAGCACGTTTCAACCAGATATAGACGGGAGACCGGCTGTATACACAGTCAAACGCTCACGTGGTTCTCACTGCCTTATATAAATGCAGTGAATACGCAAAATTGAATTTTATTGAGAGCTCGCCACCTGTTTCTTACGCTTCCCAATGAATTTCTATACTTCCCTTCGATCGTCATTTGCTTTATTCTTAGCCTAACAATAAGAATGACAATTAGATACACACACACACACACACACACACACACGCGCGCGCGCGTATTGTCCTGCTCAGTACGCAGGATCTGCATTACGTCAAAACGGTTTTCATTTTAGTTCTACTGTGACAATGCTTACCTCGCTCAAAATAAAATTCCGAAGAGTGCCTGCAATTGGCAGACTTTGATGTTTCAAGTGGGATTTAATCCGAGGAATTAAAAAACCGGGCGAGACAGGGAGATTCGAAGGAAACACAACAGTCGTACACCATCGTCGCGTAACAGTAATGCGATGACAGTAGTGCTTCATTATTGAACCGCACAAATCGAATGTCAACTGTTGCGATGCTTTATCAAAGTTATGCCAGTCACACATCCCAGTAGATTTACAATCGACTGCCCACTCTATACGCTCGGGCAAACAATTTTCCGGGAGAAATTTCGATGCATGTTTCTGCTTGCTTTACCTTCAAAGCCTAGTAAGCTGACTAAACTTGATGTTACGAGTTGCACAAATAATTAATCGCAACAAAGCGATGAAAGGAAAACTCCGAAAATGAACAAAGTTCAAGTGATCGAGGGGAAATCTGCAATGAGGTTGTAATAGCGGGTCACCGTCAATGAAGAATTTCATGGTTAAATTCATCGAGTTCCAGAATTATTTTATCTTGAAAGAAAGAAATGGAATATGGATTGAAAATAATTTTTTGGAGGTCGTATCATTGTCAAAATATGCGAATTCCATTTCGCGTTCCATCTCGCGTTCCATTTCGCATTCCAAGCGCACCATTTTCATTTTGGGGAGGCTTTTATTAAATGTTTCAGCAACCAGTGGTGCATACAAAGACTGGTAATTTCGGGATGTTAAACAGGAGGCTATAAAAAAGCTAATATACCCCATATTACAGCGTGAACCTTATCCCCGCTGATTCAGGGTGCCCATGAAGCCCGTGAAACCGATTATCCTTAGGAATAAAACGTAGGATAGAATGTATAGCGTTTCTGCGTCATGGAAACTAATGCAAATGGTTGTGGTAATAAAAGCGAGAGGGTGAGGGTGGCTACCCTATTCTCACACTTCAAGAGGTTTATTTTGCTGGAGAAGGAAGTCAACTGGATCATAATGGAATATAAACTCATTGTCAGTTTTGAATTCTTAGTCATTCTGCTAGTTGCAAAAGCTATTGCCGTTGCAACTGCAGGTGCCAAAACAGGGCCTCGCTGGTACGATCACAGAAAATTCCATTCTGTCGAAGGATAAGGCAGCCGCAAAAAAGGACTCTGCGAGCAATGGAGGACTCTACTCGTCCACTACTCCACTAAACGATGATAATTTTATTGTATTTCGTTATACGTAGATTTTGTATACAATACACAATACAATACGTATGTTCGTGCAGTGCGTGAAGTAAGAAGTTTATTAAATCGAATCTGGAGACTATATGTACATGTATTCTGTGGATTAGTGATGAAGACTGATGAAGAAAATGCGAAAGAAATGTCAACTTGTGATTGGATTAGTGCACGAGGAGACAGTATTTCTGCGAGACGTTTCCTAATGAACAGAGCGCTCTTTTAATTTCAGGATGTTGTAAAAAACCGTGAAGGATATTTCTGGAGGAAAAGTTTCGCAAGGGATGCTTCTGTGTTTTTTCTTCGCTTAACCAACCATTAATCACCTTAGCGGAAGCGGTTATTGCGTTCACCGTAATCGAAGATGTTATGAATAGCGAATAGGAGGACTATTATTGTTGGTTCGTAGCACAAAGGAAGAATAAGGTGCTCCAGTAAAGCAGCGGCGAAAGAGTCCTTGGAATTTATATTCTTGAGAAATTGTTGCTTTGTATTTCTTGGTCCATGCGCAAAAGGAAAGGGTCTTTCAATTATTATTGTGCTCTTGAGAAATGCTACAATTTCCTACAACTCGGGTACATAAAAGATATTTTTTTAAACAAGAAAGCAAAATTTGTTACAAGACCGAGTTTAACAAGGTACAAGAAGTTTCTGCCGAAATTGCTTGTCACTAAAGCTTGTCGATCACGTTAACTCAAGAAACAGAATTAGTTGCGGTCTAATTAATTCCCGATATCGATTATAGAGGCATCCGAATTGAACGGAACACCAATAATCTCCGATGACCGATTGTTGCTTCTTCCATAACTACCTTATTGCTAATAAACCCTCTAAACAATGTTCACGGTATCTTTTCATCGACAAACTGAAGCAAGCTTTGTAATCGCAAAAAGCATCTGATTCAAGATCAGTATCGTTATTATTATCTTATGTCGAGCAATTTTCCTTTATTACACGAATTGTTTTCTTATTTAGCAGAAGAAATCTTTTTCGTTGTCGGAGTGTAGCATCGCGTCGAAAAAGAGTGAGCCTGATTTATTAGAAAATTACAATATAGTTTCCAGTGGGAGCAATCGAGGTAGAGCGTGCGCAGTGGTTTCTGCGCGCAGTTCAAGCATCCCGTCGTAGTCCTATTAGAGTTCAGTCAGTCTGTTACGACCGCTCTACGCGTGTGTGTTCTCCGGGACCCGCGCGTCCCTTCGTCACCATCCAAATCCGTTTGCACCGGTGTTTCTCGCATCCGCCAGAATGGTGCGCCCGCCAAATGCATCCTGCAACGATGTAGAAGGGAAATAGGAGACTCGCAACGGGACAGGAAGTGCAGTGGTTTGAGTAGTCAGATCGCGGTGGTTCTGGCGGGAAGAGAGAACCAATCACCACCTGTATTTGCAATCAGGTATATTTTTAACTGTGAGAAGTTTATTGATTTAATCATTGATCGGTAGTAATGACTATTGACGCGTGTCGATTCTCCATTCGCGTACACACGTATATTATGGAATTTCGTGCGGACACGAGTCGAAATATTGTTTCAATATTCTCGAGATCAGTTCTGTCAATATTGTTGCGAGTTTTAATCTCGTTGCGCCGCTGATTTTATTACTATGATAATATTAACCAGGTGCCTGTAACGGGGCCTGCTACTCGCGTGTATCACAACGTACGTATGCTCACAAGTTCTTCTCTACAACAATCAAAACTAGAACAGATTTATGATTTATCATTTACTATTAATTTGTTATTCTTTCACCTTTCAACTTTCAATTATAATTATAGTGCAATTGAATAAGAAAATTGTATCTCAATCTGTTATCCGAAATATATTTTATTCCATTCAAAGCATATCGATTTCGTTCGATACTACATCCCCCTCCCTTTGATTGTTTATTTTTTACCCCTTCCCCTCTTGAGCTACCGCACACATAGCCGTTACTCCAGATCCTAGAAACGTTTATTACCTTTCAAGAAGTTTATGTCCCCATAAAGTATCGCAGAATTACGGGCTGTGCGCGAACGATCGAATATACGCAAAGTTGATCCTTACCACCGTAAAGGTCGTCGAAGAAGTACCAGCGGATCGAGCGGCTCAAGCGGCTCAAGCGGCTGAGACAGGTGACCAGTCGGCCGTTTACATAACGAGGCCGGTGTTCGAAACAGGGAGACTTAACGGCCGTGGTCGTGCTCGCGACAAACCAAAACATTGGGACATCGCGAGCCAAGCCTTGCGGGTGTCCTTATTCGCTCCATTATTCAAGCGGTAAGAGGTCGATCGTAGACACAGAAGCTCGGCCAACTCACGGGCCAAGGTACAATTATACAATTATATGTATTCCCGATGAACTTGGGAAACTTTTTTTTCCTTTCACTCTTCGATGAGAAAAGTGAAAATGTTTCAAAGATTAATTACCACGGTCATCGATGCACAGACTCGTAAATGACACAGTTAGTCACTAATTGAGTTTTTAAGTTGAGTTTCTTTCTTCCTACTTCATCGAGAATAATCAAAGTGAAATTAAAGAGGATTGAGTCTTATCGATGTAGAGATTAGAGATTTAGTGATTGTTGAACCCGAGTTGTTTCGACCCAAGAATATGATAAGGATAATCAAATTCAGGATTTTGATCAATCTTATTATTGAATGCCCTCTAGGAAGAGAGAGACACGTTTTCCAAGTTCACCGTAGTCCAAACGGAAGTTTGGATTACTTTTCAATTAAAAGAATGTCAAAGAATGCCGCGTGGGCAAAGTACTAACAGGAGTCATGCTTCATCGCAAGGGTTTCTCGTTTATCAAAGGGACATAGAACCTGTGAAACTTTCATTTCGCACGATTCACAAACGGCCCGGTTGGTGATATCGAAGCTTTGATAAAAGTCAATGCTTTATTTTCATTACCTCCTCCCCGAGTCATTGAGCAACGGAGAAAAGTCAAATACCGGTCTCTTTATAACTGGACGATCGTCGCTAAAGATAGTCGTTCGTGGCTCGTTCGGTACTTTAAGATGGTTACAATTATCTTGTTTAGTTCTCGATGGATTCGTCCTCCTCTCATCCTCGCTATCTACTTGAAATATTTTCTTCTGTACGTATGCATATTCCATACACTTCGTTATTTTTCAGCAATTTGATTTGAAATTCAGGCACGCTTTGGTCGTTCCCACGACCCCAATGTTTTCGAGGGAATGTTTCATAAATCCTTATTATACGGAAATTCATCGTGAAAACAGAATTTTTGCACGAATACTCATTGTCAGTGTATCATTTTACAAATTCTGGGGAAAAATCAGGTAAATATTGCAATCGGATAAATTATAGGTATTTCATGACGTTGCGAAAAGCGATTATTTAACTCTATTCAAAGTTTGGCAAAGGTTTAGTCGCAGGCATCGCGTTGAAAATGGTGGGGAATAATAATTAGCCGACTGGCATACTGTACGAGCAATTTCATTCGTTAGCCTAGCTTGGAACAGTATAATTTCAATATAATATTCAAGGGTAGTGCGCCTGTATTAAGCAGCAGATCATTTTTGCCAGCACCTCGTACTTATTGTTAGTGTTAGTGCTGCTGCTTCCAACTGGCTTCATAAGTTACCAAGAAAATTGCATGAGATTGCTCGCGGCACACACACACACTTGGCACGATAAGAGTAATTTCTAGAGTTGAAATGTGCTTCCGCTAAATTACGAGCTACCAACATTTGCTAAGGAATTCAAAGACTCTTTTCAACCCTGCAATTAAACTATCCCATTCGTTAGAACTTTTATCCTTAATAACCTGAATCCGAAAGAGTAAAATATTCGCATTAAACAAGCGGTAATGACGAAAGTTTGATTTACAGAGATAAAAAGCTCTTAAACACGTAGCGAAGAATTCCACTCAAAGTGAAAGCTATTTAACCTTATAGTTCTCTAACTGTATTTTGCTTTTAACGACATCATTATGCGTTGACAACTGAGGCTGAAATTCTATCAAGGAGACTTTTGGTATTTGTTTAAGTGTTAAGAACGAGTTTTCCCGAATTTCCACGATCTTTTTAGCAGGGGTGTCAATTAAATCCGGGCTAATTGTTATAGACAGTAAATTAGAATCATCGGCGCACGAAAGATCGCGTGTACACGACTGATCGCGGCGTTCAGCGTGGAATCGATTAGCGACGACGATTTGCGTGCACCGACGAGAAGCAGTCGACTGTACGAGGAAAATTTGTTTGCTTGTGCGAACATCAGTCGCAGAGGTCCCAGATCGCTTCTGATAACGCGACTTTCGCTGTGCCACGTATACGTATGCGTGTAAGAGTGCAAGCATCGAAAATCCCAAGTGTACTCGAAGCAATCTTATTCCACTGCGTTTTTTACACGAGAGTCACCATCGACTTCTCATAGAAATTTTGCCAGAGTTATACGATATTTATGTAACAATATTTGAGTACTTCATTTTTATTCCAACACATATTTACAATTTCTATTAATCATGAAACCCTCTCAATTTGTGACATAACAAATTGTCTGAATTTTGGTCAATTTTCAGGGGAGGGTGAAAAACACGAGGGGAAGCATTTGCATTACTGAGTGGTTGCTAATGGACTTTCCAGACGGAATTAGCAAATCGGATGGAAATCGAATGGAAAGTGATAAACGAGATTCTTTATTATTGCGTGGATGGGAATCTCATAACCAGGATACCAGTCTTTAATTGTTAGATCCTTAATTCGATTACGTCATAATTACAACCTCCAAGAGTGTTTGGTAGTACGAATTTCAAGGTTTCCTCAACGAATTCGAGAATGAATGATTTATCGACATACGCATTTCCAACGAAATTCGCTTGGTCGATGCTTCTTCTTAGCTCGGGCACGCGGCCCAAGGAATCCTTTCGAATCTCTCCACCGAGCTCCAATCCACTGGAGATATTTCCTTTTCGCATACCGGGTCGACCGTGAATTATTGAATCTCTCAGCTTTCAGAAAGATGGATTGGAGCGTGTTGAACTCTTTGAGAAAGGAGAACAGTGACGATCCTCGTCCCGCGATTTAGCCCAAACTGACCGGTATAGACCCTCGTGGGACTCCCAACTAAATGTGACGTCTCTTTTATTCACTGCCCTCTCATTCGACGATTCGACGATTCGACGATTCGACGACGACGATCTCATCATGCGTATCAATTTCTCCTTAAAAATGATAGAAGCTCACGGAGATCGTATAAAACCGACTACATATGTCTGACCCTAACTCATCTCGCAGTCCCTCTTAAACTAACGATCAAGAATTAATGTATAATTCCAATAGCTTAATTTGCGAGTAACTCTTGCGAGTTCTCGTCCTTGGAGGATGTCTCGAAAGAGATTGCGGCAAGGATGACGATACGGTTTCTAGGATTAGCAAGTATCGATCGTTTATCGCGAGCAGCAGGTATAATTTACTGGCACGCGATACATCGAGTGCTATGCATCAACGTGTCCTGCCCGGTCGTGTGTCGGGAAGTTCACTCTCAGCTCCTTGATACTTGATGTAGTATTACCCTTGCACACGTGTGCACGTAGAGATCCCTTTGCAAAAGGCCTCACCACCTTTAGAGGTGTCGGCCGACGCGATCCCCGCCCCGATACGATCGGGTTCTCGACGATCCACGGATAGCTGTGCCTGTATGTACATAGAACTCGGCGAAGAAAAGCCCTTGAGAAAATCGAGCGTGGTAGAGGTCCTTTGTACTCACGAATCCCGAGGAATTTCACAAAGTTAAAGTCAAAACCAGCCAAATCTATACAACCCCCTATACAGAGTTGCGTATCTTCGACCGAGTATTGGAATCGAAGGCGAGAAGATTGCAGGGAAATACGGACTGACAGTCATTATCGATCTCTCTGCGACTTGGAGAATTCCAGCTAAGGGAAGCAATGCCGAAGAAGTAATCGCATGAGATACCTTTGGATTTCGTTTTTTCGACGCTGTCTGAGAGCAGTCAGGCTGTGTTGCTCTTATAGATTAATTCAACCCTTTATAAAAACAGTACACTTGTGTGTGGCAGGGTAGAGATTTCGAAATCTTTCAAGTCCGATGAGATTTGGATAGACGGTACATGTATATGGCATATTGCGAGGAGAAACCCATAACTTATTCATCAAAGACATCGCGTGGATACCATATTGAATCTGACGACATTACAATTTCTCTCAAAATTTGATCAAGTTTCTTAATGGCTCGGATGGAGAGGAAATTTCCTTTCGACAAGCGCATAACGCTAACGAGTCGTGAGCAATCGTTTGAGTGAGCTATATTTCGCGCATTACTAACTTCTAGGCTAAAGCAAATCCTTGAGATGGCAAATCTAATCCCCCGGGCAAGGTACCTCGAATTTGCGAGTGAGACTCGATTCTCCGTTCCACAACGCCTAGTGAATTCCATAAGAGACATTATCGAATCGCTTTCCGTCGATCATGAGGAGCACTCCAATTGGGGTATTCCTTCGATCGTGAAACTCCAATCACTCTAATCACTCTTATTTCTTTCCAATTCTCTGCAGTAGTGATTTAGCACAGTGGAGGTTCTTTACAAGACTGAGGAGGGTTGTGAGAAAGATACTAGGGAGCAATTAGTAAACTTTGGGTCCATTTCAATATTCCAATGTTGGATCGAGTAAAGCTATCGCAAACTTGGTCACTCGAAACTTCTAATAGGAGTTGTCTGAAATCTTCCTTGAGGCGTGAGGCCTGGATGAGTTGTGGGCATCCTTAAGCTTGGGATTTTCGCTTACAAATCTATGCCGACTTTCGCTTGCCAATCGTTAGATCCGCTTATTGACTTTCCATCCAGCTAGGCGAAGCTGAACCTTCAATTAAAAGTGACTAATTGGAACAGATAATCCTCGTCGGCCGATCGCTATTCGCGAATGAAATGTTCGAGAGCCGAATGCGGATGCGAAGTGGGCTCTCGATAGGGCTCTCCCTTATTCGATACGCGAAATTGGCTTGTAATGTCGAAGAGACATAGAGAAATGGATAACGCGTTTTTGAAATATTCTCTTTTGTTATGCGATGGGTAATCGAGTATAGTTTTATGAGGATATCGTTTTGGCTTTGCCACACGTCGATATCAATTTTTGCACGAGTATCGCAGTTTTTAAGCGAAAACTGAGGAGTTCGAGTGAGGGGAACGTGAGTCGTGAAATTATACGCTTAACTGTAACCACAGAGTAGTCAAGAGTGCTTTTGACACGAGTCTCGCTTGAATTCGGTCACAAAGGCAGTCCTGTATTTAGATTCTTGCCTGGAGAATCGGAGCGGTTGGGTCCTCCATCAGAATCCTGTCAAGCGACGTTCCATTAAATGCCGTCGGATCCACTCGAAGACACAGAAGTCGAATGAGACTTTATCTCAAAAAATTCAAGCAGAAGGCACGACTAAAACTTTCCACGAACAATGTTTTGCGGAGAGTTTACTAATGAAGGTTTATTGCATTAGTCCAGCGAGAGAAGTTAATCGTGAAGCTTGAGTACAAATAGTAAAAACAAGTAACTCTATTCCCTTGTAACTCGTTCCAAATGTGAAACACGTTGAATTTGACTTCCACCACGAGCCTTATGGGATCTCATTAAACTTGAAAATCATTTTCTGAGTCAATGTACGATTAACGCATTCGGACAACTTGAAATGTCCGAATTTATTTCCTCTTATACGTCGATATGACGATACGTGCACCTGTCAAATTTGCGATTTTATCACCGATAGCGATCCATCGTGTTTGCTCACATCTGTAGACGGTGTTCGTGTCTCGTCACACCACGAAATCAGCTTAAAACATTCCATCGAAAATACCACCGAAAATACCACCGAAAATACCACCGAAAATACCACCCAGACGGATCCTCTCTGGCACTTCTCAATTCTTCGACCGAATTCTGCCATACGAAAGGAAATTTCGCGATATCGCGAAGAAAGAAGTCTCTTGCATCGTAGATGAACCTCTCGGAGAATTTGTATCACGTAAAAATTTCCCTCATAAATTTCCAACGGCATAGATCATTGGCAAGTCTGTTCAGAACCGGAGTGCGAGTCTACTTGCAAAGTAGAATTGAGCAAGTTCTATTTGCAAAAACGCAGATATTCCTTCCAATAAACACATATGCATGCGTGTATCATACATGTATATACGAACTCCACAAAGTTCTCTGATGTTTTTTTCCGCAGGAACGCGCATCTGTCGACTGTAGAAAGCACACTCTGTTCAAACAAACTTCCGTGAACGCTCTTTTTCGAGGTGATTTTTCGCAAATTCGAGCGTTCGTGAATTCGGAGGAATTTTCAACCTGGCTAAATAGGAGATTTAGGCTCGTGATCGCGCATTGGATTAGCATCTTTCACACTGTGTACTCTGTTACGGTCACGTCTGGCGTGTTATGGTAATACCTACTGCCCATATGTGTCCCTCGGAGATTGAATTGACCAAAACAAAACCGCACCTATTCGTGTACACTCTGATGGCAACAAACGAGAGAAAACAGTATTGCAGATAGTAGTTTCATGCTTTGCAATATCATCGATACAACTCCCAAGAGAATTTCTGTCAGAATTGCATTTAAAATATGTCCAATAGATCGTTCGAAGAATTACTACCATTAACGTCGTCTATAAAAAGTGTCTCCGTCGACAACAATAGTGGAATCTGATTATGCTAAAGAAAAATAAGGATGAATCGAAAGGGAGGTTCGCTTCCCAAGAGAGCGAAAGGCTCAGACTGTGAATTGAGGACAAAGGAGAAGAAATTTCGTGCTATCGATACTCCTGTACCGCTGGTAGTGACAATGCGTAGCATTAGACCTACACAATCAGGTTCCGGGGGTGGGAACATAAATTATTCTACCTTGGCAGAGATGCGTTATCTTTCAGCCTGACAAAATCATTTCTCACCTTGCTCGAAAGCATTCTCCTTATCGCTTAACGTAGACTTACCAGATCAATTAACGTAGACTGGAAATTTGTTCTCTTCAATTTGGATTATTTACGCGCAACATCACTAATGCATCTCAAATTTCCATCCCTCGGGCAGCCTTCGACCTTTTTATGTGAATTGCGGTCATAGAGAGCAATATATAGTAGATGTTCGTCGCGTAGGGTCGATTTAAATGAAGCTGCAAAAACTTACTGTCATCTCGCGAAAGCAATTTCCCTCTGCATATTTAACGGGGTAGGTCCGCGAGAATATTGGCTGCAGCCCGTATGGAATAGAGTGGAATGGTTTTTCAACAGAAAAAAAAAACCCTCGTCAAACGGTGGCAATATCGAACAAACAAAAAGCTTTTTCTTCGTCTCTCATCGGTTTATCGAGTGGAACTGAATTGACAGAGAGTGTGACAGGGCGCGTGTTTAATACGCGCGTGTTTAGTATTCACTCTAAATCATGCATCTTGATCAAACTTGTAGAATTTACTCCAGTCTTCAAATTTGACGAGTGATTTTTTTTCGCGCGGTCGAATTTCACAGCTGACAAAATCGGATTGTGCATTGCGTGCTACGATGCAGTTTCCCGACTAATATTACTGCTCTGTATTCCAATTTAATGCAAAGCGTGCGGTTCGCCATGGTGCAAGCATAGATATTAAACATTAAAGCCAGGGAGACTTCGTGATCAAGATCCATTTCGTCCGATTTGGGCAAACTTCTCGGGCAAACAGAGTTTCTTATCGCGAAGCTAGTGATGGTGCTCGGCAGTATTTACATCTGAATAATTATCAACTGGAGGAGCAACGTTTCCGGCCGATACACGCGCTTCCAGTCGAGCCTGATTAACGAGCGGAAGTTCGACCTTTTTACGACGCCTCCAACGAGAAGATTTCCAACGTTTTTACGCGTTAAACGTGACACACGGATTAAGATTAGACGCGAACAACTGCTTGATTTGTGCCTAATTACTTTGCCAGAGTAGATTAGATTTGTAGGAGCTAAATGACTCGGTGAAGATTCTCGAACAAGCTCCCAGTGGCACAGGGAACTTTTTTTCAGTTTATTCATTATGTATACAGCATCCAGTTTAGATTAAAAAATGTTGCCCAATTTTTTCGTCGCAACTTTTTTTACTGAATTTCGCACACTGGATATTGAAAATTCGTTTGGCCGGAAGTTGGGCAAAAAGCTATCTGTCGATGATGCGGGTTTGAATTCTTGTTAAAATGCAACAGTCGAGATTTTAAGATTCCTCGGCTTCTTCTGTAAATTCTGTAATCGACGATGGCACGAACTTGGAAATATCCTGTGATTATGAGATACCCGCGATACCCTGTAGAAATTAGCGACGTTAAATCGAGCAGTTCATTCAACGAACTCCGCAAAGGCAGGGTGGATTAACGTTTTAGTAGCTCTAACTTCGGTAAATGAGATAATTTTAGCGTTATTAGTTGGGAAAAAGCTTGGGGTTTATCGAAGAATGTGCGTAAAAATGAAGCAGGGCAAAAAAATGGATTATTGTACAGTAATGAAAAGCAGTAACTTGGAAGAAATCGTTCTGTCTGGTTAAAGGTAAAGCACACTCACTGTTTACTCTTCGGATAAGTTTGATTGGTCAATCTTGTGAGAGAACGAATTGAAACGATTATCGAAATCGATTTTATGAAATTATTTACCGAAATAATAGCTGCGAAGGTTAATAGATACTCGGTTAAAGAATAATAAATTTGAGGGTGGTGTTAAGGTGAATTGAACGATAAACATTGTGTATCATGAGATAATTGCTGGTGCGTGTAGGATAAGCGAGACCAGCAAGAAAATGTGAAATGGTCCTCGGATCGTAAAAACGGTAAACGAGCAATTTGCTCGATTAAATTATCCTGTAAGCCGAAAATCTCTAGCACTTCTCGGGACCCGTGTTACAAAACAAGACTGGCTGTTCTCCTATCTCTGACAGGTACGACGTCGAGCTCGGCTGACAGATTTCCTCCCCTGTCGCGAAATTAAATGGCAAATAGGACGGTGTGGCAGAGCTTGATTTCTTAGAAAAGAATGTGAAAAAAGTTCTGAAATAAATACGGAAGAAACGATGTACCGCCCTGTAAAACTGTATCCAAAGGAGTGAAAAGAAAATTGCAGAAAAAACATCGGAAAAGGCAACAAATCACTAATTGTAATTTGATTTATTCCGGATCGGCGATGCCAACGAGCTCGGCCAGGAATGAATTACAAGAAAAAAAGAAGCACCGAAGAAGAGCAATCCGAGGAGAATGCGTCATACGATGCCAAGCGGTTAGATATCACGGATCAACTCGATGCGCTGCGACGCACTGGTCGCAAAGTATGCGAGGACATGTACGTGACTCTCACGACATTTTTGCCACGCGATAATTAGAGCCGAGGACGAGCCACCAAAGTGCACAAAACTATGGCAGTTATACTCGCGATTTCGCTTGGATTCCTGAAGCGGAGCGGAGTGCGGTGCAGAGCGCGGTGCAGAGCGCGGTGCAAACGTTTCGGTTGTACACTCGGTTGTGTCATCCTACAAACTCACCCCAACAGTGTACCGTTTCTCTAAAAGCGTGGCGCCTCGCTCGTCTCGGAGGAATGCGGCTCCCGTAGGTTGATCGGCTTTGTACATACATGCGTATTGTGTATTCACTTTCGCCGAGGATACCTCGGTTACGAGTGACAACTGAAAAGTTCTACTGGCGGATTAATTGTCATCAGTAATATTAGTGAGAACGGTTCTCTTGGATCAGGTGGCGTGTTTATCGCGAGAAGAAGAGTTAGTCGGAAGAGTGTGTTGGTGTTGAATGGACTGTTCGAGTGAGTGGTGCGAACTCTCTTTGACAAAGATATCGTTTGCTTTCAGATGGCGATGTCTTCTCGAGACTGATCGTGATGAACGCTAACAACAGCAGCTGGGACCAGTCGTTCTCCTGCGAGTTTATCAACCCCGAGAGCATACGGGCGACCCTGTGGTTCCATGCTCTCATCTATCTGCTCTACAGCACGATCTTCGTGGTCGCTCTCGCTGGCAATGGTCTGGTATGCTACGTGGTGTGCACCAGTCCACGAATGAAGACTGTAACCAACTTCTTCCTTGTGAATCTCGCACTCGGCGACATCCTCATCGCACTTTTCTGTATACCAACGAGCTTCACGAGTTCTTTGATTCTTGGATATTGGCCATTTGGATCTGCACTCTGTCCAAGTGTGAATTATCTTCAGGTAAGCTTTTTCTGATTAGATTTTATGATGATAAATCCAATCCTCCACAATTCATAGCATAATAGCACAGATTAATTCCAAGTCTTTCGGATAGGCGGTAGGAAATTAGCAAGCTCGAGAAATTTCATGTACTTAAATGGTTTCACGTATGTACTTGCATAGTAATAATAACTACTTAGAAACTGGAATTACAGCAGGGGTATATTAAACCACTTAGCATGATGAAAATTCACTTCAACTCCGATAGACTTGTCGATCGGTAATTTGACATTATTTGCGACACAAAACGGTAGTCAAAGTGCTTGGGTACTGCTCATTAACTCTTCCTGAACGGTGAGCGCGTTCGGGCATACAATTTACACACTCGTGGAGAACGAAGAGAGGCAAACTGCCTCACTAGCAGAATTCGGGCTCACAACTCGAAGCTGCTTAATAATAGCATTTAGCGCGAAAACAGCACATGTGCCAGAGTTGCCGAGCGCCCTGATGCGTTGCCTCAAATTGCACAGCCGCGGTGCACGAACCTGCACGCTCCATGGATTTCCCCATTGCCGAACCCTGATCGTAAAGTTCCATCGGTCTCGAGTAAATTCCTTTACCACACCTTCGCCAGACCTTTCGTCGATAATCCTAATTGCCTCCTTATTCTTTTTTCTTCATTATTTATCCCCTATACTGTTTATGAGATCCGTAGAAACGATCGTTGACGCCACCGTTCCCATCGAATTTTCATCACGACTCTAATAAAGGAAGAAAACAACATTATCGCCGTCAACGCGTTTTCGCCTCGTGCACCCTCGCGCTATCCGGAAGATTAAACGACAGCACTAGAACAATTGAGTCGCGTGAATTTGTCGCAGCGTTAACTTTAATCTCGCGGAAGAACGCATCGGGTGGTGAGAGAGTCGAGTTCCACACTCGCAAGGAACATTAGCATTTTTTCCTCTTTCTCTTGACAGGCAGTGTCGGTGCTGGTCAGTGCTTACACCTTGGTAGCAATCAGTATAGATCGGTATATTGCTATAATGTGGCCACTGCGTCCACGGACGAGCAAACGACAAGCGAAATTGCTGATCCTTGTGGTTTGGGCACTCGCTTTTATCATATCCTGTCCAATCGCAGTCGTGTCAAAACTCGATCAACCGACCGACAACTACGTCAATTGTGAACGATACTTTTGTCGTGAAGTCTGGGAACCGGAAGAGCAAAGGTAAACTATGACACTCTCGAAATTCGTCCAACCGAATTATACACCTTTTCAATCATTTGTTTAAATAATCTTACGAAGATCTCTATATTATTACAGATACTACTATTCCATCGCGCTTATGGTACTGCAATATGTGTTGCCAATAATGGTGCTCCTATTCACGTATACCAGCATTGCGATTATGGTCTGGCGTAAAAGACCACCGGGAGAGGCGGAGAACGATCGCGATCAGAGGAGAGCTCGATCGAAGCGAAAGGTAAGACCCATACCATACTACGTATTTCCCAATTCCTATCAACGAAACACGTCTGTTTTTGAAAGAGTTTTTGAAAGAGTTTTTGGTCTATCCCTACACAGCCTGATTTCTCAAATTTGACAAATTGTTCAAACAACTCGCTTTTACCCCACTTTACTGACCTTTTACAACCACCGAGATTCGAGCGGAACTTTTCCTCGTACTGAGCATCATTTATCAAGTAAATCCTCCCCTCCGTACCTCAGTGCAATATTTTTCACCGGCTGACGCTCGTTCAGCGGGAAGATGCAAATCGGCAGATTAGTCTAATGGGGAAGTGAGAAAAAAGTCGCCGGTGGAAAATTGGAGACGCTATCGCGGTTAATTCATTCATCTCCCCGAATCGATCGATGAATTTGTTTAAGTTCCCGGTTATCTTGGGGTTTGATCATCCCGGTGGATCCTGAAATTATTATACAATACATTTGCCATTCGATAAACGCATTTTGACTTGGAAATGACGGGGAAACTTTCACGCAAAAGTTTCTCACCCCAGAATCCTGTTGGCTATCGCCAGTATGCATCCGCATCTCTGAATATCAAACGCCTCGCTGTTTGTGCTTCCCCAACGAAATACCTCTCTCAGTCCTGCTAAGGGGTGTACTCCCGCCGAAATCAAAAAGGATTATTCTCTCCGCGGGAAGAGAAACTGCGGCAACGCTGATTAATCGCGGAAACTCACCGAGGAGTCTGATTAAACTTGTCACTTTATTAATCGCTAATATCCACATCCGGAGGGAGCGACGGCTTAATCGGCCGTGTATAATTTAGTCGACTCGTAAAAATCAAAAGGTAACAATAAAAAAACGAAAACCAATTGCTTTTATTAATTGTATCTATCGCATAGTGTTTCAAGTATTGAAAGTACTATTCCGCGCTTCTATTGTTGAAACAACTTGGACCTTTTTCCTGACAAACTCTCACAGTTTGCTATGGTAGAGAAGCCACGTTGTTGACCGATCGTTTACTCGCGACAATTATCCGGATTTCCGGGAATAACTGATTTTTCGTTCGAAAGGGAAATAAACGATTGGATTCGAGTAGATATTAAGAAATAGGAGAAAGGCACCCTTTGCGAGAAACACTGGCAATACGTAATGTAGGTCGAAGGAAATAAATAGTACATAGTAGGGAAGGGTTCGGTTAACGGAGAAGGATATGTTTCGCGTATATTGACGCGAGGAGCCTGCAAATCTACCAAGTGCTACCACTAAACTCGAACAATATTCTCCTGGCTGAACTTGTTACGTCAACCTCAATCTCTGTCTTCAAGTTCCAGCCGCATGGCGCCAGTCGGTACCGATCTCATCGGACGTTTCGGCGGCGGTTTCTCTTCGCAAAAATCAATAGTCAAGTGCCACGTATTGTCACGCGTGGACAGGGTCCTCGATCAATCGACAATGCACTGTCCGGTTGGTGATAGTGCACGGCTGCACGATCAAATTGCCTATCGATCAAATTCTAACCGCGGAATTTCACGAGGGTTCCCGCAATTACCAGATGCTCTCGACATAGCTTCAAAATGTGTCTAGAGGCAAAAAGGGGCCCTAGAGTTTTATTAGGACCAGGAAAAGAAAATGGAGATTATATGTATATGTACATACATGTATGTATTGTATAGGAGAGAGATAAACCGGGTAGGCGAGTCGAGTTTCACGGGGAAAGCAGATTAGAGCTGTAGCAGTTCGACAGAAAGAAGCACTCAGCGCGGAAGAAAACTGTTTATGAAAAGAGGGACAATTAGGACTCGTGGAAAAAATAACACGACAACCGGTGAAATTGACGCTTTTGGATAAAACCACTGACAATGAGTATTATTCAAAGGGATGTTCTTTGAAGAATCTCGTTGGTGTAATCACTAGCTTACAAGAAACTCCTGCTCGTTGCATCCTTTGTTGCTGCAGAGTTTTCCACCGAGTGGAAAAGCATGAATTCGTTTTTGCACTTATTGTTAGAAGCGTGAATTGTCGTAATATGGAGTTTTTCGGCGTCTCGCATTCCGTAATTAGAGAAACGTGGCTTGTGCCAGGTCCAGAGACCGTAGAGAGTAGCTAGCGAACTTTTTTCCACGGCTCAGGTGGGATTTAGCTGACAGTCGCGCACCCCTCTGCAATTCTGTTACTCCAAACGTGTGTGAGATACTCTCGACAGGATTCCCTTCCTCTTTCTCTCTCTTTGATCTTCCTTTTTTCCCAAGGATATCTGCTCGAGCAACGGCTTGCTCGCTCGCACTCGTTAATTTCTCTTATCTATGCGGGACACACAAGCTACGCGAGCCGAACCAAAGCAAGCTCTCGCAATCTCTGATTAAATTGGATAAACTCCACGAATATTTGTCTTTTCTCCAGCGAATTGCACCCAGTCTCGCGGTGTGTATTTATCGAATAAACTGCAAAATCTCGCGACAATCTCGCGACAATCTCGCGACAATCTCGCCTATTGTGTTCAGAATATTTTTTAAGAATCGCTTATCGAATCGATGAAATACTCGTTGGCTCATGTATCGGATTGCAAGTAGAACAGATGCAAAATAACTGAAACTAAGATATAGGAATATTGGTTTATTAATCAGGATTCTCTTGAGTTAATCATTTCGATGTAAAGATTGTCAAGTTAAATCGAGGTCCAGGAAAATTAAATGTTTCTACAGGGAATTCTGTTTTTTGTCAGCTTTCGCACCGGCAATCCCCAGACCGAAAGGACTCTTATCTGCCGTTCGTAGAAAGTAGCTGCCCTGGCTGAAAACGCAACGTAAAGTTCAACAGTATTGGACGAAAGATCAACTCTCATTGTTAGTATTATACTTGAATCGTTAATAACGGAGATACGTGTATACGTAGAAACGAAAAGTATTGTACTCACGCGTCAGTTGGCGTGGCAATTCCCATCGCAATGACTTTATTGTGGTCGCAATCACCGTTATTGAATGACTTCTCAAATGGACACTCGGAAGCCATGAAAGAATCTTCCTTCCATAAGGACTCGGCGTAGAACTCCCAGGATCTATGGTGACTGCAGAAATCTGAAAGAGATTCGCAAAGAAATGCTCCGTTTAATCCAATGAGACCAAACTCTTTGTCTGGAAATTCACCCTTGAGGTCGAAATGAACCAGGCAGAAATTATCCCTCGATTTATGTACTCGGTTCATGAACTTGATCGTTACACTTAGCATCGTAATCTCGCGAACAAATGGCCCAGACCAAGTATACTGGGAGTTGCACATATAGAAACGCGAGATTAAATTTGAGAAAACGGTGCGAATCACTCAACATAGGTCGCAAATGCTAAAATAATGCTAGAATAATGCGTGAGGATGAAATTTTTGCTCTTTGCTTCTGGACGAGACAATCGGCTGAGAGCATTCGTAACATAGTAGAAGTTTACTCTGTAGGAGGTTTACGAGGGAAATGCTACCCGGTCTAATATTCGGATCCATAAAGTCATATTCTTCTTAATTGAACTTTCTGGTTGCCGAGTTTCTTCTATTTTCCACGAATCGATCGTTTAGCAGGTCGCTGTCACAAGAGTCCTGTCGAGGTCAATGCATCTCAGGGAGAAATCTACCGCTCAGTTTCTACGGCGCGAAAAAAATCAATAGGAACAAAGCTTTGAATCCTGTGTCGATGGCCCATGAATCGAGTCATTGGGAACCGGAAATTGCGTGTAATTCGCGTGTAATTCGCGTGTAATTCGCGTGTAATTCGCGTGTGAAGAGTAACAAGGATGAAATCAAGAAACAGGATAAGAAGAGAACCTTCGTTGCTGAACACCAATGGATGCATCGGACAGCCAGGTTGAATACGACGTCCACCATTTGGATAGAAGTTCACTGTGCCAGAACTCCAGATATTCCCGTAAAACTTACGATCGGTGTGTATTATATCGACGAACATCGCATCCGTCTTGCTCAAATGCTGCCCCAGAAAATTAAAAAGAGGACCTGCCGGATCCAGTCCTGTAAAGAGGTCTTTTCTTAAGTTAGTCATCTTTCTTTAGTCATTTATAGGCAACAACCATCCCCTATCTTTTTCAACCTCCGGGAAACTTGGGCTTTAATGTAAACCCCGATTACCAGCCTGCGCGTTTTTATGAGCTATGCAAAGGGGGGGAAAGAAGCAATCTTGAGAGAGCCTGCTGGTTTGAAGGACAGGCAGGCGGAGGCGTGCGCAAAGGAGCAAGGATCGATACGCGCGATACACGCGTGTCGCGTGTAAGGAGATATACATAGTGTATTGTATATATGGTAGACGGACGAATTTTGACAGAAGAGAGAATTTACGTGCCTGTTATCCTTTTTAGTTGAAAATTCGCTGCGCCGGCACAGTACCCAGCGACTTGAGCTCCAAGAGAATGTGCCACTATATGAAGAGATTCTGCTTTCAATCCGTTCTTGACCATGTCATCGAGCGCATTCGCCAATGCAACACCCACAGTACTGGCACTTTCTGCCACCGTCACATAAAATTTGCCAGCCGTATTTCGATAATCCAGTGCAATAACATTGTGATCCTTACGGTGCGAGTATCCTGAAAGGAACATCAGAAATGGAAATGTAGTTAATTCGTCCTGGAAACTCAACGAAGAACGAAAGAGACCAAAACCTTTGTTTTAGCTAGTTTGAATCAGGATTTACTTACCGTCCACTACCGTACGCACGCTAATGCTCTCCACACTCTCGGTGTAGCCGTGGAGGTACAGCGCGGTTGGTTTATCCATATCCATGTATTTGAGAATACTGGTCGCATTTTTCAGACCCCTGTCTATGTACGATTCGAGACTGCTGCTGAAACGAAAACGCCTGGCGTTGGGTGGAAAGGCGAAAGATATCCGTGCATATTTGAGATGCATATTTGAGATTTAACAGACTGTAATCGGAAAGCGTTACTTACCCAGTGTAGAAGCGAAGGAACATCGCGTCCCATTCAGATTGACTGACCGATCCTGGAAATAAAACAAGTTCGATTTAAACTTCGCTTTCCAGTAGACCACTTTTAAACCTCGGATTTTTTACGTATCACACTGATTGTGAGAAATATCCCGCGAGACTCACCGCGAACTGTGGAAACAATCGCGAGGAAGCATAAGAGTAAACTCTGCATTTTCGCACGTACTCAGAGGCTACTTACTACACACGTAGCGGAGCTAAAGGGAACTTTGAAATTTCTTTAACTCGCGACGAATGTCCGCAACTATATATACATACGGATAGGTGGTTAATTTCATGCCTCCCTAATTTATGGTTGTCGCACGGGCTATCTGCCTATCCGGCGATTGCACATTTCCACGTGCAGGGGCTAATTCTGCTAGCGAGGTTCTGCATAATTACCGACTACGCAGTTTCGACCTAATACACTTAAGTTCTCTAGAGATAAAGCCAAATTGAACAACGATGCTCGCAATAGAGTAATCGCAACGCGACACATTAGTGAGTGACTCGACAGACTCAACAGCAAGACTCCAAGTCAGGTCGCCACACTCTCATGACTCATGATACACTTGTTCGCTCCAATAAAACTCGTGAGTGGAGATCCACCAGAATCAACGGTGTCATTCGACAGACAGAGTTATAAATAATCTAGATTTATGGCGAGTTAGTTTTCCTCGATTGAGCCCGTCCCATGGAAGAAGAAGCTACAATAGCTTCCAAGCTAGGCCATTCGCATGACCTAAGAGCACTTCCAGTTACATAGATAGATTGTAAATAGATTCGAGGTTCCTAATTGGAGCTGATTGTGAGTAGTCGTGCCGGGCAAAGCGAGATTTAATAGTGGTAGGAGCTTCAGCCGATCGATGTACGATTAGCAAAATGTGCAGCACGCGCCGAATGGAGCCTTGCTGCCGCTGTGACGGCATCGCCAGCATAACTCTCTCAAAGCAGCGTAATCACCGGTCTTCCTAATGTATGCAGCGTTAAATTTATGTGGATGTCGCGGCTATCGTTCTAATAGTAATTGTGTGTATCGCCCCACGATACCAGTCAAAGCAACCGGGTGCACAGCTGGTGTTGCTTGGCTCTCGATAAACTCTCCTCGAGACTCTCCTCGAGACTCTCCTCGAGACTCTCCTCGAAACTCTTTCAACCAAAGACTCTACTAGAAATTTCGAGCTGTAACGTTATTAATATACACACGACCTATGGTTTACGTTCATATACGTATATCTTCACCCTTTTGTTAGTTGTTTCATTTTTCGATACTGTCAAGATCCACACGAACGAGTGTTCGACACGGAAAACTTTGACAGTGACGCAGAAGGCTACCATGCCCATCCTTATTATCGCAAAACACACAAACGCGAAATTCAAAGAAACAGAGAGGACTTTGCAAAAAGGCAAGGCGGGGAAACTTGAGAAATCATAACAACGCGTACCAAGATTGATAATGTCTTTGTGGAAGCTACTGTCACGATGATAACGTGTTTTATGAGGTCTATAAATATAAAGTACAAGACCTATGGGGAGGTAATTCAACGACCGCATTAGCCGTGAATAATTCTACACTGGTTTGCATGTTTTAAGTGCCGCAGCACGTTTGCTCGGTAATGAAACGAACTTCGGTTCTCCTCGGGGTTGAATGCAACATTAAGTAGATAATTAAGAGAAGACAATAGGCAATTCTCTTGTTTATTTGAGACTCCATCGATAAAATCGAGAGATCGGATTCCCCGGAGTGACTTTAATAATACAATCCACGTATGAACTCGACTTTTAATACTCTTAGGAGACCTGTACAGTCAAGTCCATTCCAAATCCAATAAATCGGATCGTAATAAAAATCACAATAGCTCATAATATCATGGAGAGATATGGAATATTTGATTTATTATATTTTACTGGAATAAGTGAATCGTATCATACACGGAATCTTCATATTTCATCCCCCAACCTTCTCACCCTTTCGCAAAGCGGAATATTCCCCGGATGTCTGCAGCACGCGAACAATCGCACCCTCGCCACAATTTCCCTTAGAAAATGATCCATCCGCCCGCCAGATCCATAATGCACTACCGAACTTGTCGGAATTTCGGAAAATTGCACAGACGCTCAGGAAAATTCCGCGCGGAACTCCCGTTCGAACAAACGTGTTCCACGTGTAACCGGCCCGCCGCGGCGCAGCGCTTATTGTTAGATCCATGTTTCAAAGTGACATCGCGCAAAACTGTCTTGCAGTGCTAGCTCGGTAAAAAATTGATTTGGCGAGGAGTGGAAGTCGAATGATTTATGCAAGAACGAAAGAAACCTGCTCAAAGGTGAGAGTGGTGAAAGAGCAGGAATCACTTCCTTATTGTTGGTGCCACTTCTTGGTAAGATTGTGTCGAGAGGGTGATTTCTGTCCTTGCGATTAACTAGCCGAATCCTGTTTGCCAAGGGCGGTGATATCAGTTGGATGCTACGGAAGAGGGTGAACTAAAGGCGGTGGAGCATCGTAGATTATCATCGTTAGTCATCTTAGCTGGCTCACGATATTTTATGCGACTCCAGCTTTTCCAGCGGCACCTCCATAAATATTTGAGGAGCATCGCTCTCACGAGAGTCGAAACCCTCCTTCTTTTTTTTATGGATCGACTGGTCCCTACCCTCGAGAGTGGCCTGTGGCCTATTGTTCATTCACTGACAACGACCCCCCCATCGAGGAAACCGGGACCGAATCCTACCTATTTGACTCGTGACTAGCTATATTCCCGACTAGAAGAAACCTTTCCTGTACAGGGTGGAAAATCGCCTACTTTGGCATACATGACCAATGGCAATACCTTTCTATTGTCTCCCTTACAGTCTCCCTTACAGGATAAACGGTTCGGAGAAGACACTTGATACGGCTCTATGCCAGCAAAGATCTATTTGCCTTGCCAAACCCTTCGGCAAGAAATTCTACGCAATAGAATTTGTCATGCTCGTTAGACCCCCGTTTTTGTCTTCCAGTTCTCGGTGAAATTGCCCTATTACTCGAGATCCGTCTCACGACGTAGTTTAATTAGTCAAGATTATTGTGGGATAAGCGAGTCCTTAACGAGCGCGAATTTGATTCGCCGTGTCTCGAATCGCCTAATTTTAATTGGACTCCCTCGAAGCAAATAGAGGAAACATCACGAGAACGGGATCAAATGGTTCCTCGGCTTGGCATTTATTATCCTAGAACGATAGTCACGGTCAGGAAACCACGAGCCGAATTAAAGCGGCTCATTCATCATGGTCAAGAATTCGTGGCAGCGTGGCCAGCTGCTGGAGATGTATCATCCAGAACTATCCTAGACCACACGTACCACCAATTCAGCCCCAAAGTTTACCGCTGTTCGTTAATGATGCCGACGATATTTTCCCCAGCGACTTTCGCGGCTCCCTATTTTAAATAACACCCATTTATTTTCATTACTTACCAGCAAGCTGCGATTACACTGCCAACACCCACGCAACCAGCGCGCTGATTAATTTCCTCGGTAATAAATTCGAAGCCCCGAGTTGTTAATTAACCGATCGACCCTATATCGTACTCTAATAATGTATTTCGGTTTAGAAGTTTTATTTATGAGAGAATGGTAATATCGAAAGCTTTATCCCACAAGGTGAGACCAAGTGCTTTCGAAGGGGCTGTAGATTTCCTTGAGAGACCAACCGGTCCAGGATACTTGGTTAAAGGCATGCAAAGAATTTCGAAGGATCGAAGGATCCGAAACGACCGAAGGTCGGCTAGCTCGTAACCCGGAAAATGGAAAATACTTGTCACGAATGAGTTCTTTCGGTTCAATTTCGAATTTATTAGATCGACAAATGTTGTCGGATGGTTTTAACCCGGGCGTTCAGAAGGAGAATCTCTGACGTTTACCTGGTGGATTTCGACCCCTCGAGCTACTTTACATACTAAGCCGCTTAAATCAAGATCTCCGTAGGATCCTGCGATTTTATGAATATAAAAAATTTAGTTCACAGGAATTATTCCCTCTCGCTGGCGTTTAATGCGATTTGCGCGTGTTTCAGATAGTCAAGATGATGATGACCGTCGTCGTGGTTTTCACTTTATGCTGGCTGCCATACAACATTTTGATAGTAAGTTAATAATAAATGAGCGAGAATAGCATAAAACAATTGATTTATTTCTGGCAGTGTGACGTTACGAGTGTCGCAACGATATGGCGCAACGATATGGCGCAACGATATGGCGCAACGATATGGCGCAGCGATAGAAATCGATCATGCGAATGTATGATTTGACTGTTAGCTACTCTCGTGCCACTAGAATATTTTCACGAGCACCTCATAAAGTGGCTTATACGCGAAAGTCCACTCGCACTCGAAATTCCCAGGGATCGCATTTTCCCTGAAAAACTTTGTAACGATGGAAAAACCGATTGCCTACGACCCTGACGTCTACGCTGACGTCTACGCTGACGTCTACGCTGACGTATTGGAAGAGCATATTACTCTAATTACGGTACGCGAGGCGCGCTTGATTTCCAAAATACTATTTTAATAAAGCAATATCAATTAAGGGCGCTGATGGCTCGCGGCAGTAATAAAGTTCAAACGTGAGCAATGAAATTATAGTCAAACAGTTACTATGACTATAAACGAAGCCAAATGAATTCCATTATTTCTCCCGTTCCTATCGGAAGCTTGTAGAAAGCTGGAGTCTGCTGGAAAAGCTGTTTATTATTTTTCGCATCCTCTAACCGGGTAGCAATAATCGGATATCCACCAGTGATTCTTTGCAATATGTAGCTATAGAGGCTACCGTACCGTACCGTACCGTACCGTACAACAATGTTTCGCGAGCTTGTTATATTATTAATGTTGCCCGCTGTAGGTCTATTTCCGTGATATTCGACAAGGTTCCAATACCGGATTTTGATATTCTCCATTAGTATCCCGGTGAGGATCTCGAAGAGAAATTTTCTTCTCTATTCTGTCTATCGCAAATCTTGAATAATCCAGTCACACTGCCGTCAAAATACTAAATTGAATCCCAAATTGAATCCCAAACTAGAAGACAGTTTTTTCTTATCAGGATAAAAAGTTGTGGGCCTCTAAAAGCAACTTTTATTAGTCATCGATTAGTGACATGAGTCGAAGCATAGCATTGCAATGCAGAAACTATTCGAGAATATTAACGATGCCTCTCGGATTTATAGTAGCGCGAATTGTAGAGTAAAAACTGATTCGGTGGAATTACGAGATACACTGTAAATAGTCAGCATGCAAAGGAACAAATAAAAATCGGCTGAACAATTCTTTGTGCTTTGTATCGGAACCGTTTACCACACTGAGAATTGGAGTCCAATTTATTTTCCAATAGCGATCTACAAATCAGATTGCCGTATTACAGACGAGAGCACTGAAACGAGATGGAAACTTGCATCGCAAGCGAAATCGAATACAGGCTTTGAGTTCAGCGAAGCTTCAACGACAGAATAGAACGTTTTCTCTTGACTTTTACAGTTAATGTTGGACTACAATGTTCAAGTGGGCAAGTGGTTAGGCTTGCCATACGTCTGGATGGCACTACATTGGCTGTCGATGTCTCATTGCTGTTACAATCCAGTAATCTACTGCTGGATGGATGCGAGATTTCGTGCTGGCTTCATATCGGCATTCAATCGCATGCCCGTAATCCGTCGCATGATTCCTTCCACCCAGCACAACTACAACAGTAGCATGACTGGTATTCCACTCAGTGGTAAGAGGAAGTATCATACCCTGAACATCTAACACAGGTACACTCACAAAACAGTCGTCTACTTCAAACTTTGACGTTTCACCTATCACTACTCGAATCACTGACCCCTTTCAGCCCAATCGATCTCTCTGCCGATCTCTCTGCCGATCTCTCTGCCGATCTCACACGATTATTTTCATTAAGGTCTTGCGTAATCGGATGTTCGAAGACAACTATCAGATTTGCAGAGAGAGTTCAAGGGCCAAGTCGATGCAATTCAATTAGTTTCTGCTTTCAGGCTTTGATGGTTCGGTCCTGAGACGCAGAAATACCTGTACGACATATGTGAGCGTTCGCCAGAGAACAAACGGAGGCCACGTACCTCCGCAAATTCACGAGACGACCTATCCTCTGGCCCCGCACGAATCTTCAGCTCCATTTGGCGGCACGGATATAGATATTCGGGAGCACCCGAATAGCACCACGACGCTCATCTGAATTTTTTATTATCCATTTCTGTGGGGAATCCGATTTGCTGATAATTCCTGTTAATTTTGGGTGAACCGATCAGATTCGGAGTCTGCGGTGTTGGGATATACTATTAACTTATCCTCCGGTAATCTTGCCAGTTGATCAAACGTCTATTGCGATAAGAAAAGGTTCCGTGCACTGTGCTGCAATCCATTCCGTTTGATTTCCTTTCAATCGCTCTTTTGCAAGGCACGAGATAGGCAAAGTGCCTGAAATACTATTTTTCTCGTGAATTTTATACTTGGTCGGGTCCAGCAGCAGGCTCTGTCGGGCTGGTCGACGCTTCGACTCACGAGACTGAGATCTTTTTAACCGTGTTTTTTTTATCGTGTTTAAGTGACAATTTGGTCGAGAAGACGAAGCGAACATTTCTTAGATGCCTATTCTAAGCTCTCTATAACGTCATTGCGACTTTGTATTGAGTTGTTCCTAGTCAGAAAATTTGTGATCAATCGTTGTTGTTTCTCTGATTTCCTTTGGTTTCGTTGTTCGGTTGTGATATTTTTTACTTGAGTCAAGTCAGCTTCGCGTACATTGTCTTTACTCATTGTCAGAAACTGTGGATTTATTCACAATTTTTGGTACTACCCGATATTCTACTTGAAAAGTTCAAGTTCCAGTAAGAAAAGACATGGGATACCGTCGATTCTCGTTTGACATCGTTGCAAGACTCACTTCTAATCCTCGCACACTGCGAGGGTTGTTCCTCACACTTTATATTAAAGTTAATCGGCAAAAAGTGGAGTGCCATTCGACTGTACGTGTACCGCAGGACTCGCACGCCGATTGTATATATACATACTCGCGTCAGTGTTTCTTGTACCAATCAGAACTGGATCCGGACCTCGTTCACTGATATTCCTAAATCGATTCAAAAATTCAAGATCGATGCCAGATTTCATCTCAGAGGTGAACAAAAAAATATTGAGAAACATGTATTGAAGCAACATAAACAGCGAGTCAGGTCTGAGAAGTTCAAAAGCATTTGTTCGTTCTTGTCTGCGGCCTTTTGTTCTTCAGTGTGAATGTCGACAAACATGTGTATCGCAAAGTATTACATGTACATAAGATGCAATAAAGTAAATTTTATTACGAGCCATCGAGAATCGATTAAAAATGCTGCTACTATGATACATTATACATGAAATATACTGTACGCAATCCGCATTAACTCAGAATATCTGTAACATAAAGCTGTAGTTGAAATACTTTGGTAACTTGTATCACATTGCTTCGTGCGAAATTATATAATGAATCAATTATATAATGAAAGAAAGATTCAAATAAGAAGTAAAACCCGCGAAAGAGGTTCAAATTTAAAAAGAAAAAGAACTAACGCTGTGCCCTCTTTGTCGTTGACTGATCGGCCAATAGGAGAGCGCGACATGACGCGAAATTCCGCGCGCGTTCGACAGTAGAAAACAGTTGATCCTTCGTGATGCTACACCGCGACAACGAGAGTTGTATCTCGATTTTAACCGTTTACCATCTCGTTTCCTGAGGATCCATCGGGTTCTTTACTTGCGTAGATCGTTCAGCGATAGTCGGGAGTGCGGGACGCGATCAATAAGTCGATATTTTTCACGATATCGGAAAATAGTCCCATCCGTCCCATCCGTCGTCCATTATTTCAGTAGCGTCTCCGTGGATCGCAAGTTATAAAATCACGATTTAACATTAAATGCAGTCAGACTTTTGCGTTTCGCGTCGTTCTCAGTGTTGTAATGTTAGGTACAGTTAGTTATTTGTCAAATAGTTTTCACATCAGTGGCTATCAAGTGTTTCAAGGGACATCGGAAGCAGGGAGTAGGTACAAAGGAATCGAGATATCGGGTACTATTCGTCATACCAGGTACCGTGCCATTCCAGATAAAATATTTATTCTCTCCTCGTATCGATATTTTTACAATTGGTGTACCTTAACACTCGTTAAGTAATTACAAGACATATATGTGTCTTGTATGCCCCTCGATAAAATCTTGTAAATTTGAAACAAGAGCAAGGTGTACGAAGAGTACTTGGGATTGCACTAGGTTCGATATAGTCAAACATCACAGAGATATCACTTGCTGTGGGTATTGCCCGATATTTAGGATACCTTAATCGTATAGCACATAGCAATAACATACATACGTACGTACATACATCTAGAATATAAACTTTGGAAGGATCGATGGATCGAAATAATTCCATTGGTGTGAAAGAGGCACATTGATTTCTTAAATTAAAATGGACTTGGAACAATTTTAGTAATTCATTAACGAATACCAAATGTTCACAATTAACGTTATATATGATTTTGCATTATTATTGGGAACATACTATTCGCACAAAACAAACTTTAAATCTTGAATAACTTGTGGGTCTCTGTACGCTATCAAGCCACCACTATTAGCAGTTTCGTGGCTGGTGGGTAAATAGTTGACGCTTAAATCTTTTAATTCACCATCTTTGGTGTTGAGGAATTTTTTATACTCTAATATATCTCCACCGATGGAACACAGAAGTGCCTGTGGGCCACAAGTATCCCATTTGTAGGTTGAACTCTTAGACAAAACGTACGCGGAAGCCTGACCCAAGGCAACGCTTAGTATCTTATACCCTGCTCCTGCTGCCTCTACTAAAGTATATCCAGCGGCGGTTAACTTTGATTTAATTTTCTCATCCTCTGCTCTGCTTAGTACGATCACTTTCTCACTAGTGACTTGGTTCTGTATGGAACAGTGTCCAGTACTATTTTCCATGTATCCCCAATAGCAAGTTCCTATCCACCTAGGAAACGCACAATAGATTACTCAGATTTAGTTAAAGGGGAAGTAGTAAAGGAAGCGTATTTGTTTTGCTTCAGTGTCTATAGTCAGGTTTGGATTATTATGCTATATGTACCCTGATTCGGTATTAGCGTAGAAGGGTTGATTAACTACACCCAGGATCGGCACACCAGTGCTTTTAACATACGCCCCAACTAACACATTGACACACCTCAAACCATTCAGGTGTAAACCAGTCTCTCGATGTACTACTTCTCCTCCATTTATATAGTCAGCTGTCGAATCTAGAAAAGTTCCACGAATTGCCCCTCAGGCACCCTTTACTAAACTACAAAATAAATAGAGGATATCTCAAGCACTGAGCCTCGTATGGCAGAATAGTTCACGCTAACAATTGGACAAACCTTGAACCATATTAATGCAGAGAGAAAGAGAGGTACAAAAGGATTACAAGGGAAAGTGTTAAGTCAAGGTGTATACGTATGTCTGTATACTTTTAGCGAGAAGCAATCGCTCGACTTACCAATTGGATCTATCCATATACCAAGATCATCCACGTTCAAATGGAAATCGGTGGTCACTCCTTTCAATGTTGGCACATCCGACAACTCTACATTTTTGTGCACTTCCGTGGCTAGAAGCTGGGCAATCGTTATATCGCTGCCCATTACTTTAGCCAGTAACTGGCTCGTTTCCTCCACTGTAGGAAGCACCTCTACTATTATAGTTTCTCCTAGGATATTGCTGAAGGTATTGTTCTCTTCTCCTTGCACCATCTTGGCCAATTCTGGAAACTAGTCTTTCTTGCAAAAGTAGATACCAACGTCCTATCCTCTCCAAAGATCGAGTTCTTTGCGGACTAAGAAATCCCTATGGAGTATGCTTACTTCTGCCTGTATGTCGTGTTTTATTGTCTCTTGTATAAGTACGTCTGCCAGGGTCTTAAAGTCTTGAAAGAATCTTGGATTCTTTTCCTCCGCTGACTTCTCCTGTACCAAGAGCTTAAATAGAGCATCGTTTTGCCTGCAGGCTCTGGCTATGTTAGCTGCCTTCTCCGATACTCTCAGGAGTATCGCTAGTAGTCTGCTACCGTTTTCCATTTTAGCGTTTCCCAAGGATCTCGCACTCCTGCAACAAATAAAATCAAGTCACTAACTGCAACCATGAAATTGCGAAAGGAGCACTTTGTGGAAAATCTAAAACGTTGGATATAGAGAGAACCGACCGAATTAAAGAGAGCTCTTAGAAAGACTGATCGTCAGATTAATTCGGTATATTCTGGCGAAACCGTTTCGGCGGGAACTCATACGAATTCTCTTACATAAGACTCGACAGCATACATATCGACTTTCCCTACTCTTAACTTTCGCGAGGCAAAGACTGCACTCTTGTGATTATAGTACCGCGATACAACACTTTATCGAGGCAGTGGTCTATCCTTGATAATTCAACCAACTGACGTGAGCAAGCTTCCACTCTCGTATTCTTAACTAGTGTACACTCCTCACAGTCTTGTTAAACACTCAATAAGTTTGCACCTTGCAAATTAATTTCCTCTCACGGGGAGCCGTGCTGCACTCAAGTTTCCCTGGGCGCCTTGGGGACTATGACTAAAATAGGATCGTTCGATTACTCGTTGTTAAAATATTGATTGACGGTGGCTCGGGTATGGCAGATCCGGCAGCTGGATTCGGCTTATTGCTGGCTATGTTAGCACGCCGGTCAACCGTTCGAGCCAGTGCGAGCAGCCGAATACATACTGATACATACCGACTTTCCGATAAGTCATGTGAGCGTTTATAATTGCTCATAAGCAACCTTGACAGTCAGCGCATGGTATATATATTAACTAAGACAGTCTGCCGCTTTGTTCGCGCTGGCATTCATGAATGAGTGAATAAAACGCACATTAGCATCGTGATTATTCGTTTTTGAGGATTATCAAACACTGGCAAGACAGAGCATTCGGACACGACATAACCCAATATTGCACATGACTACTTATCATTTCTGCAATCTAATCCGATACAGTTCGAACAGTTATCGCTTATGAAGTTTAACGTGATTTCGTGATTAACTGAGGCATTAGTATTGAAAGTATCTTGCATTGTAACGCAATTGTTACAATGGTCGTCATAATAGGTGCCGGCATGTCAGGCTTGGCAGCTGCCTATTATGGTCTGGCAAACTTGCAAAAAGTTCCACAATTGGCAAACAAGGGGATCAGGATAATCGAGAGGCTGAATCGTTCGGGTGGGTGGATACATTCTGAAAAGCCTTCGTCCGATGCACTTTCGAATATTTTCCTTGAATTTGGACCACATTCTATTAGAGCAACTGGCCCAACCGCATCAAATACTTTGGAATTAATCGACGAGTTAGGTATAGGCCAGAGCGTAGTTCCTGGCCGAGCAAAAGCTCAGAAAAGGCTGATCTTCTCCAGAGGAGAGATACACGAGCTGCCGAATTCCATCGGTAGTCTGTTCAAAAAGTCCGCTCTTTTGGAAGACAAAATGCCCATAATGTGTCTTTACCGCGACCTTTTCGTAAAAAGTTCCTCCAAGTCAGACGAAAGTATTTTTGACTTTATCGCAAGAAGATTCAGTTCAGAAGTAGCCAGACGACTGATCTGCCCAATGATTTGCGGCATTTTCGCGGGAGATGCGAGAGATATCAGTATGAAAAGCTTCAATAAAACATTGTTCGATCTCGAGAAGGATTATGGATCTGTCATTCGCGGTATAATTCTAAAATCTTTCACCTCTTCAAATAAGCTACCACCGCGCGAAAGCACCGCTCGTATAGCTCTTGAAGAACGCTGGAGTATGTACACGTTCGATGGAGGTGTTGGCACTTTACCTTTAAAATTAGCTGAGAACATAAAAGAGAATGGAGTGAACATCGACTTGAATCGGAAGATCGAGGAGATCTCATTTGAGAACGGAGCAGCACAATACACTGTAAACGGAGAACAAAAGAATTGTAGTTTTATCGTATCAAGTGTATCAGCCAAGGAAACAGCAAACTTGGTAGAGAATCAACACCCGAAATTAGCGGCGATGCTTCGGGAAATTCCCTACGTAACTGTGGTACTGGCACATTTCATTCTGCCTAAAGATGTCCTGGACACTGAAGCATTCGGCGTGTTGGTCGATCCCGCCGAAAAGCTACCAATTCTTGGGATCTTGTTCGACCACTGTATCTACCCTCATAACAAGACGGTACGTTCGTTGGAAAGATCGTTTATTTTTCGGTATCGCATACACATCGCTGATTGAACGTAGTCGTTTGCTGAAAAGGACAATATCGAGTGGCAGCCAAAGTGCCAGAGTATTGCAATAGTTCATTTCACGTATAACATTCGCAAGCGTATAAAGATAGAGGACTAGATATAGACTCGTTGTTGATAGTTGACGTGCGTGACGTTGACGTTCCAGGTACTGACGGTGATGATGGGTGGAAAGTGGTTCAAGGACCATTTCCCAAGAGGGATAGAGAACGAGCCGGTACTGGATATTGCACGGGACGGTCTTGACAGGATTCTGAATGTTCGTCAGGAGCCCTTGTCCAGTGGGGTCTATCAGCTGACAGACTGCATACCACAGTACTTGGTGGGGCATAATGATCTGGTCGAAGGTATCGAAGAATATTGTCGCGTCCAAAAGTTGCCGCTCGCTCTCTGCGGATCCTCTTACCATGGCGTTGGAATTAACGACGTTATTCTGTCAGGAAAGATAGCTGCCGATCATTTAACGCGCATGCTGCAGATCGGTTGAGAGATCAACGCGAATGCGTCAAGACAGTTTAGAGACTTTCGGGACTTTAGGGAAACGCGCGCTGTGGCGAGTCCCTGGCATTCGAAGCGAATAAAGTGTAAATAATCAGGGGATAGAAGAAAATGCGTGGGTAATTTAGCGACAATAAAGATTCGTTTTATCGTTCAATACTAATAAATGGTGTATTGGATAACGCAAAATATTGGTTATAACGGAAGAGCGCTTAATGCTTAAGAATAAAACTTAAAATTAAGTTGTTTCGCTAGTCTAGGTCCGAAGGAAATGTAAAAACATTGCGACACAGTCTTTTCTAACTGATATTCTTTCGCAAGTACGTCGAACAGAAAAGAAAGATCGTGATACGAATGACAACTGTACAGATACACGAGCAGATACTTCCATGCAAATCCATCCTCCATTACTCGTACATAGTATGTATGCATTGAGAAGGAATCAGCGTCTCGGAATCAGAGCTAATGTCGCGATATAAGAAACAAGCGCGAGACAATGGAAACAAACGGAACTGGACAGAGCCAGGGCTTTAGGTAATGTTAAGCTCACAATCAGTAAAACGGCTTGGAACGATTTTACTGATCAACAGTACCTGCATATTTCACTTCGTCGAAAGCCTTACGCGCTTTCTTCAGTTCTTCGTTCATCGTTAGGAGATCCTTTACTCTCGCGTATTTTCTGGGATCTTTCCTCACTGAAAATATCCGTTACAATATTTAGTTATTTACACTTTTGCACAATCAACGTTTAGTCTTTGCCAAGATTCGCGGTATTACCTAAGAATACAATGTCTTCTACTTGAACCCGTCCAGTTCGGCCGATTTCCATAGCTCGATGGGTCATTTCAGTGATAAACTCGATAACCAGGTCTTCCAATAAGTCCACACTCTCGGTATAAGGGTTTTGATCATCTCCAAATCCGTACATCATACAGCGCAATTCTTTCGAAAATAAACGCTTTCTGCCGCCTGGCAGTGTTCCTCCAATTGGAATTTCCGCCTCCTCATCTTCGAACTGATATAACAATACATTTACTAAAATCTGACAGAGTTTGATAGACACTTTAGGTTATGACACCATGCAAGTTATGTTTCGAAACAAACCCGAACAAATATTTCGGTGGCACACAATACTTTTTATCTAATAAAACGGCGTGAATATTTTTTTCAAATTTCCATCGTGGATATATTATACGTATATTTCCGCTAAAAAAATAAACTACTGAAAAGTTACCTGTTCGAAAGCTTCCTCCGCAGCCATGGCTTTACTGGGAGGCTTTTCCGGGTCCAGTTTTATCGATTATGTGGAAGAGGAATGTCAAATTGGGAGGGCTGCTATAGCAGAATCAGCTGATCCAGATACATAAGAAACGAAATGTAAACAAACGCAACACTGTAGTGTACAACACTGCGCGTAGTACTATAGCGTGACTATAGCTCTGCTGCACGTGGTCAATGCTCGGGCGCATAGGTCTCTAGCGTTAGACGGTGGCTCTGGCATCGCCTCATGGTCTGTCACAGTAAATCAACTGAAATCAACTAATAACATTGCAAACTTTACCAGTTATATTGACAGAATCTCGAACCACTGACAGGAGAATCAAGTTCAGTAATTTGAATAATATCGCACTAGGAAGATATTTGGTACATAACCGAGTGTGGAAGTGAAATCTTTCGGAACGACGATATTAGGTTATTATATATTCGGCACGTTTTCCTGGCCCGAAGCATGTCTTCGCCGAAGCGTAGCCAAAAAAGAGCCCTCCACGAGCCAAATGAAGTTTTCAAGGAACGTCGGAAAAAACGAAACGAAGAGAAGCTTTTAAAGAAGCTGAAAAAAGAAGAGGAAAAAAACTTACAGGAGGTTACTCCACCGGAGCCGGCAGAGATCTTTACGAAAAAAGATGTTTCGACAATTAGTATCGCAGTACCAAGCTCGATTTTGGACAATGCACAATCTCCAGAACTTCGTACGTACTTGGCTGGTCAAATAGCGCGTGCAGCATGTATTTACAAAGTAGACGAAGTCATAGTGTTTGACGATCAGGGCGAAGTAACGGATGCGGAGAAGCAGAAGTTACGAAAAGACGATGTACTAGGAGTTAGAAGAGCCAGTTCTATACAGCTAGCAAGAATTCTACAATATCTCGAATGTCCTCAGTATTTGCGGAAATACTTTTTCCCTATTCATGCTGATTTACGATACGCCGGAATCCTTAATCCTTTGGACGCGCCACATCATTTGAGAAGAGACGATAAATCTGTCTTCCGGGAAGGTGTTGTCACGAATAAACCTACCAAAGTTGGAAAGGGATCCATGGTGAACATTGGGTTTGGAGCTGAAGTTCATGTGGATAGAGCGTTGACTCCTGGATTGAGAGTCACGGTGAAGATTCCAGAAGAGCAGTCGAGTCGGAAAAGAATCAAAGCTTTTGTAGTTCCCCCCGATGTACCTAGATCGGAGATTGGCATATATTGGGGATACAATGTCAGACTGGCGAGCCATCTTTCCGAGGTCATCACCCAGTGTCCGTATAGGAATGGCTACGATCTGACAATTGGAACCTCGGACAAAGGAACTTCCATCGACAAATTAGAGGAGAAGATGAAATACCACCATGCCTTGATAGTATTTGGTGGACTATCCGGCTTGGAAGCTGCTCTAGACGTGGATCCTGAGTTAAACGTGGACGATGCATCCCTGCTGTTTCACAAGTACCTCAATACCTGTCCTGAGCAGGGCTCAAGAACAATTAGAACCGAAGAAGCAGTGTTAGTAAGCTTGGCAGCGTTAAGAACTAAAATGATTCCAGTGAATTCTCCAGCTGCAAAGCCCCAAGTTATCGGTCTCTCTACGGACTCTCGCACAGAATTGACCAACGACTC
This sequence comes from Trypoxylon attenuatum, assembly GCA_963989405.1. NCBI lineage: Eukaryota > Metazoa > Arthropoda > Insecta > Hymenoptera > Crabronidae > Trypoxylon > Trypoxylon attenuatum. The sequence continues at coordinate 350,905 of OZ022491.1, forward strand.
ATAACCCAACCATAAGAAAATATATATTGTTAATGTTTTATACTGCATACAAAACTGTAAGGATCTTAAAAAATTTGTAATATATGTACAAAGTACGAATATGGCAATTTTGGAGGGTGACTCGTACCGTAACGCCTAATTACTTTGCAGGGTGCAATTTACAGTATCCCTCAGAGTCTTAATTACTTTGGCCTGATCGTTGGATCCTATAATTGCTGTTCCAGAGACAATCATATTGGCTCCAGCCTAAAATAGAAGATGAGATTCTTTAACAAAATTGTTCTTCCTAGTTGGTAATTATTCGTGATGAAAATAATTTTACCTTGGCACAAGCATCAATGGTGGAAGGTCCTACCCCACCGTCCACTTCGATATCCAATGTAGGGTAATGCTCCCTCAACCAAGAGACTTTTTTCATCATTGACTCCATAAACTTTTGCCCACCGAATCCAGGCTCCACTGTCATTACCAGTACCATATCCGCTTGGTCCACATAATTAACTACCGTGTCCACTGGGGTGCCTGGTTTCAGAGCTACTCCTACCTACCGTGATACCAAAGATCTTAGCACACTCGGGACTTAATTAAAATGCATTCGTACAACCGGAGATATACCTTCATTCCTGCTTCTCTAACTTTCCTACAAACTTGAGGAACATCCTCCACAGGTTCTACGTGGAATGTATACTGATCTACTCCAGCATTAGCCATAGGTTCTATCCACTGAAAAAAAGAGTTCTTCTAGAGTGTTTATCTTGAAATTATCAGCATAAAGGTAGAATGACAATTCTTGAATCGTTGGAAATATGAGAAGATTCGAACGCAATTATCACCTGCTCGGGCTTGGAGACCATCATGTGTGTTTCGAAAAAGGCACCCTTGATTTTGCTACGTAGACACTTGACCAGTGGATGACCGAACGTTAGGTTAGGCACAAAATGACCATCCATAACGTCCAAGTGTAAATAATCAGCTCCATTATCTAGTAAGCGTTGAGATTCTTCGTAGAGTTGAGCTAGATCGGCATTCAAAATAGAAGGCCCGATCTTTGCCGTCAATGTTTTACTCATTTTTGTGAAGAAATTCGAAGAGCTCCGTCGTGTGCACGTGGTTCGTAGACGTGAACAGACGCGAATGATAAGTCGTTGTACATGCTCACAATCAGTTATACTGGTCAGAGCATAACCAAGCATAACTGAATGATCTTTCACCTACATATATGTATATGTCCCAACGCTTCAACTCGATACGAATCATATCTGTATGCAGATATAGAGAAAACAATACAATGGCACATGGTGCGTACTCCAGGATGGGATTAGGGTAGAAATAAAAAAAGGGGGAGTAATTGTGTTAAAAAACTGATTTATTAATACATAAAAATATAGCAATTCACACAAGGCCATGATGTTAGGATAGAAGATAGTGAGTGAAGAGTAGACCGGAGATATTATGCGTACATCACGATAGATATTATGAGTTGACATTAATGGTGTCGAACGGGATCGTAAGGAACAAATTGCAGAACGGAAGTGAGAATTTCCGTCCGCGCCGTCGTTGACATAGGCAACCGTGCTCGTGCGCAAAAGTGAGTGGAATAAATAAATAAAATGAAGTTGGTGTTGTGTGCAATCACCATTAAGACAGTACACGAATAATCTAATTGTAAGTTCGGCTTAGGAAGCAGGATCCTTTGGCATTCGGTAGAATACGGGAACGGGACCAAACGCGAATACCAAAGCAGAACTCGAACTACTTAGAGCCATAGTAAGTACATCTCAGGAACCAATTAACACGAAGGAGACCCGGTGCGAGCCGGGATTCGGGTGTTTGATCGTATTCCAGCGTGTCCAAGTCCCTGGTCGCTTCCCAGGTCGCTTAATTCTCCACTCGCAATTCTATTCGGCGAAGATCGCAGGATCTCGATGCGAACACATAGAGAGAAATCGTTTGGAGTACTATATTCACTGGTCATAGGCTATTTTCGATTGTCATCCTGAGAAACTGCAGTCTTGAAAACGGCGATCTATGGTCTGTCGATACACAGCGAGGGGTACTTCTCGAATAGAATTACGCGTGGTAAGTCACTTGGGATAAGATTGACGAGTGCAGACACAGTAGCCAGACGAACGATTCCTTATCCGGTCGCTTGCGACCAATAAGCATTTGGTCCGGAGGTCTACATGCAGCTTCGTCAATTCATCGTCACGTCCTTATCGTCTTCCGGCTGAAACGATATTTGCACTTGGTTAGTCCACTGTCCTTAGGTAATTGCGCAAAAGATTCGAGTAGAGCGATTACTCACCCGAAGAGGATATAGGAAGGTGTCGACCGACTGTTCGTGGTGTCCGGACTTGGCGGTACAGATATAACCACCCATGTCATCCCAGACGAGTCTTTCGATTAGAAGGTCGCCATTGTCGAGCAGACGGTGTCGCGAGTTCGTCGAGATGCTCAATGGCACATTGAAATTATCGGTCCAGGATATTTGGGGTGCTGGTCTGCCGGTTGCTCTGCACGGTAGAACGACCGTAGTGCCGATAGTCGCCACCCTAGTCGGCGAATACAACGTAATCGTCGGTGGACTCTCCGTACTGCAATTTACGCGGCCAGGAGTATCTGGAGGACAACATAGCAGACTGCGATAAAGGAAGAATGCGACTTGGGCAAAAGGACAGAGACCGAACGACAGAGACGCAAGTGCAATTAGTCGACAGAGAGTCAGGAAGCGGAGATAAGACTCTCGAGTTATCGAGAGTGTAAGGCTCGAACGAGCGCGAGTTATGGTATGCCAAAGGAAACAGAGGAACCGTCAAGATAAGTTGCAGATTCCCAAGTCACGAAATATTTCTCGCTCTTCGCAACGTATCTTACCGTTTACGACGAGCATGGTTGGTCTAGATACCGCTATCCTTCGGGAAGACACAGCAGCGCAGTAAATTGGACCAGCATCTTCGTTCGTTGGACATTCCAATACCAGTTTCGAGACCACACGCGCCAAACCCTTCCATTCGGTCTTCCTACCGTAGATATCCATACTATTGGCTCTCAGATATTCGGTCATCTGTGGGATGGAATTATGAGGACTCCCGGTGGAAAGAATCTCAAGTAGAAAATAAGGGTTGGATTGGGATACTTACTCCTTCTCTGGTGCCAGCTCCCGCGAACCAGAGTATCTGAGGAGGAGGACTACCGCTCGCTTTACATTCCAATTCCACTCGAGTTCTGCGAAAGAAAATCATCGGTAATCAGCAGCTGTCGCGATGGCCGGCAATGTTCACCATTAAGTTGAAGTTTATTGCATGGAATACCTACCCTGCGGTTACCTCTATAGCCTTCACCGGAGGCTGGCTGATCTTGATCCAAGGCTGCACAGGCTGAGCATTTCCAAGGACAGAAAATCATTTGAGAGATCGTGATGAGAAATCGAAAAGGATCTCTCGATTGACGAGGTATACATAACGAGATATACATAACGAGGTATAATTCAAGAGAGAGATTTACCATCGATTCGTCGGAAGGTCTCGCATCGTAGTCATCGCTGGGCGAAATAAGATTATTATTAAGCATCATCTGCTTGTCGTAGTTGTTCTGCTCCGAGAAGATATCGTGCGAATCTCGGGGTAAGAACGTGAAGGGGTAACCCTCGACCACTTCCCAGAGGGCTCCGTAGATTAGCGAGAGGCCCGACAAGACTCTGATAAGCGACTGCATCTGGAAGAAGCACGATATTGCGATTCATCTCAATGTCGAGTCTCTGTCACGCTTTGTCCCTCCCTCGACCGACTGCATTGCGCCTCATTAAAGGAAGAAAGTATTGGTGGTGTGCTGAATCAAGGTCATTCCCGATAGCTGAACGACTTAATCAACCGGCGGGTGACTGTTATGATTCCCGTCCGAGGGGACCGCGAAGGAAGAACAGAAAGATACCAGGGCCAAACAAGGATTCCGAAATTAGAAATGAGATTCAAGTATCAATTGGTCTCGGGGGAGCACGTGGCGAACCAAGTATATGCGAGTATGTCTCTTGGGCATACATATACAAGTATGTAAATATGTATTATACATCAGGAGATACGTCTGGCTCGATAAGTCTGACACTAGACGCAAGTTAAAGTGCATCACTTTGACGAACCTCATGGTTCAGTTATGGAGCTGACCTTGCGGAAAGAGTCTCTAAACATCGGGAAAACTGGAATCGTATCTTGCACAAGACACACAGTGGTTCGTCGGTTCGTGTTAATAATTACCAATTCACCGTATCAATATTATGTAGATCGTATCCACTTTTTTTAAGTCAAACATTTCCAAGTTCGCATCTCAATGCCCCTAAAGCCTCTTCCATCGGTTTAATTGAGCAGCGCGGCCTTTGATCCAAAATTTGCTCCAAAATTTGCTCCACTGCTCATTAGGTATGGCTCATATAGGTATCGATCGACGATCGAGAAGCATTAGGGTGCACTCAGCTTTCCTCGATAGGAATTCTCAAGTTTAATGGGTGGGGATACTGGTAGCATGGGTTCCAGGAACCAATTAACATTCGTGATTCGGTTATAAGGGCGGTCCTAGGAATCTCGGTGCTTAATAACTACGCGCTAGGCCTTCCTCAAGATAGAAGCACTCTTTTTTCCAGGAACTTTTTGCCGTCAATGGAGAGCAATCGGCTATTAATTCAAGCCCAATTTCCTTCGATGCATTCTAGAATTTAATTAAGAGAGACGCTCGTGTGAGGTGTGCCCGATCGGAGTAGCATCGAACTCTCCGAATTTCATGATTATCTAGAATCGACTGTATTCGTCGTATCAATCGCACTAACCGAGAACAGTAGACGCAAATGGATTGGAAATATTGTCGATTAACAATGGGGCGATTGGGAATCTGCGAAACAATTATCCGAGAGCCATCGATCGTTAGTTATGTAAATGCTAGCGGATAAGAAATTTTTCCTTCGCCATGCGACATTACTAGAATAAGAATTACTACTAGTTGCCAGTGGAGTGAGGAAGAGAAAACGAGAGGAGGAAGGCAGCAATTTTTCATCAAGTTTTTATCAGCGATGCGAGCAAAGCGCTTATTTTTAACTACCGTTCCCTGGTTGTCCGTGCGCCACTCGCTATCTCGGTTGCGTGAATTACATAAATCAGTCCCCAGAGTAGGGTGCAATCGTATTATCCGTCATCGCCGAAATGCACGAGTATGCGTGCAATTATTATCGGCCGCGCTACTGAAAGTAAGAAGCCTGGCACGGGAGATTAAGGCAGGCACGATCAAGACCCATTAAAATGGCAAACACGACAGAAAATTTCGATTATTCTAGAGAATATTGTTTTTTCTCCTTCGATGATTCTCTATGACGACTTGTTTTTTGATTATTTTCCTTGATTATTTTCCTTTATTATTTTCCTTTATTATTTTCCTCCGCGTCATAATTGACGATAGAGCAAGGAAATTGTTGCTGTTGTATTTCCAAGCGTAAAAAATAAAGATTGCGAGCATCGCGATCGCACGAGAGGAATGGGCGAAAGATTCATGACGAACCTTTTCGAATTTCAATCGCGTGGTATCTCAGGCATCCCAACGTATCGCGCTGCTTCCAGGAAGGCATTTAAATGATTCCCAGTAGAAGAGAGTGCAGTTCCAGCGAAAGATCGCGGACCTTGCTTCGAAACTGCCAATGAAAGCACCCGCGAATTAAGCTATTCGCGGCCCAGCAAGTTCATTCCCGTTGAGGACCTCTATTAAGAAACTGGACGTATTATGTACTCTTTCCGAGCAATTGCTCGCCGCTCAGATTCTAGAGTAACACTCTCAAACGACGACGCGTGTGTCTGATGCAAGATACGCCGATATGAAAGAATCCTTTCTGCTAACTTTCTAACTTGCTGCTATAATAGAATTGACAACTATGTGTCAGACCAGAATAGCTAAATTCAGAATCGCTCGAATGCTAAATCAGAGTCAGTGCTCAACTATCGAATATCAAAGGAATTCGCATAAATCCAATAATAGAGATTTCGATGTAGATCGAGTGTTCATAAGTGAAATAGAGAATTGTCATGTTGTGATTTAAACTGGTGGCGATTTACTTACCCTTACGATTTTGTAGAATGGCACCAAACAATTAACTTTGTTACGGAGAATTATGAATTATGTAACCGAGGAACGAATGCTTCTTCCGAAATTGATTCACTACCTATGTATTTGTACGATTTGCAAGAGCAGTCATTCCAAGAGGTGCGACTATTCGAAATGGAATGATGCAACTTCGAGCAACGAGTATGTTTCCGCCCCAAAGGTTCACGCGCCCTCTCTCCGTGGCGCCCTTTACCGCACGATTTTAATCTTGGAGATAGCATAGGACAGTGTCTCAGAGTAGCGCGAGAGACGAAAATCCAACCTCCTGTTCAACTACGATTGGCCCGGTGGATCCCGCCGAGGAGTCTGACTTTTCCAGATCACTAAACCAAAGACCATGGAAAAAAAACGTTTGGTTCGAAAATGTACGATTGAAGAAGATTCCAACTATCGACCACCGTTGAAAAGCAAAAAAACGCTAAAACTATTGTCAAAATATTCAGATACTCTTTTTAGTCATCACTCGTAACAAGTATCCTATGTCCTGAATAAACGCAGAAGCAGAAGACGACTCACCTTTCCGCAGTAGCTGTAGTCGACTGAAAGCTAGAACGACTGGATGACTTCTCCCGAAGAGGAATTTCTACCGGTGATGCAGAATGTAGTGATGTAGAATCTCGTGTAGAAACTCGTGTAAAAGTGTGTGAAACACGGAGAAAAAGAGAGCACGAGTTCTGGTCAGTTTCGTCGTGGCAGCGAATAAAAAACAGACTGAGCGAAGAAGGACAGTTATTGACACATTTATATATTTCGAATGTAGCGACGGGCGCCTTTGCTCATTCCTGATTGGACGACGCTTCGAGGAGTAGGGCAATAAAAGCCCACCAAACAATTGAATTCATTATCCGGTGCTTGCCAGCTCTCGGTGTCGGTGTCGGTGTCGATGTCGATGTCGATGTCGATGTCGATGTCGGTGTCGTTGTCGGTGTCTCTCAGCGCGTTCTTCCGCACGTATTACCTCTACCAGTGTACCACCACCCGGGCCAATTTAGTACCACCCTCATCAGTGATCATCGATTTCCACTTCGACGGAACCGCTGAGATAATTACTTCTCATTGAAGCTGATAATCCAACGCGAAAAGGATATCACTGGCAATTACCCCCCAACCAGATCCATGCTGGTCCTCTTTCCTCGATGACGACTACTCTTCAGAATTACCGGTCACTGCCTTCGTCGCTTTTCCAGATATCTGCCGCATAGGACTATCCCAGATGCATTTTCAAGATCTTTTCCCATAAGCGATTCCTTCCCCGAGATCCTTTAAACTTGATATCGGAAAGATTCATTGCATTTCGATGCATTATTGATGCAAGGGACCAAGGGGGTTACGACGTTGGGTCCTTGGAAAGAAAGTTGGAAATAAATCGGTGGCAAGAATGCTCGGTAGAAGACACCGAGTCTTCTTAGCACGATGTTTATCGGTGGTACGTGCGGGGAAATCGTTACTGTAGAATCGCTAGAGTATTATTCTTGTATTGTATGCCCTTGTACTCCATCGAGAGACTAGGAGTTTGGAAAGAATTCGATACGGGTGTCTTGTGCGATGAGTAACCGAAGGTACTACACACTCGATCGACTATTCAATAGCAGGTGCTTTTAACACTTGCACAATCTTAGAAGATTAAGCAGCCGATGAGTTCGAGAGCTAGGTGATACCTCATGTTTCTTTACACGTAACATTTATCGCTTCTCGAGAATGGACTTTGTTTCTATCCAATATTTTTCTCTCCTTGATTTACTGCAGAATAGCTATCGGATGGGGTAGGATATTACAGATGCGCCCATATCTATGACAATGTCTGATCAAATACGTGCGATGATACTCGAAAGTGTTGGCAAACATTGCTATCGCCTTCCTCCATTTTTTCTAATCTACCTCATGCTGTATTTTTTCACGAAATTTTCTGGAATAGGAGAAACGCGGCAAATGCCGAGTATACTCTCTCCCTCGATAATTCTCTCAATTTCACCAGATGGTTTCCTCGGGTGCATCCTGCTGGGAAAATGATCATACGCGAATTATAATCAACTGGTATAGTCTGTGAGATGAAATCGCATTGACAGGCAGGAGATCGTTAGCTTTTCAGAAGAATAGTTTCAGTGGAATATATCTGATGCATAATCGCCGCAAGCATCATGAATCACGGTGTCCTTTTTGTAGGGTGGTTTTCTCGGAACTACTTAATGAATGGTATCGTCCTTCGCTAGTTTAAATGCTAGAAAAGATCATCCGATACGGTGGAATCGCGCTTTCCGAGAAGGGTTATTCGTTGGGTTCAGAAAAAATTATCCAAAATTCCAAATTAACGGGGTCTCTAGTTATTAGTTAGTTTTTACTTTTTGCAGCTCCATTTTGCACACCATCTGCTAATTTTAAATATTTCTCCGGATAAAATTCTTTAAATCCGGTATTGAACGTGAAATAATAGTAAGATCGATCAAATCTTCGAAGCATTCTACAAATAGGTGGAAGAAAAAAAAAAATTGTGGACGGTCTTAGAGACAAATTTCAATTTATTTCGTAGAAAAATATGGTATACGAAGGATATGTACTATTATATTGAATTTATTTGTACAGATATCTTTTCGAGCGTAGGTTTCAAAGTATGTATTCCTTTCTATCCAGCAGCGGATAAATGGAAGTGTGTTCTCAATTTCCACTCGATATTCCTCTTTATCGATGTTGCTGGCGTTCCTTCCATCGGTTTCGAATATGTACTCGGATTCAGGGGAGAAGTTGAAGCAAAAGTGTTTTAATTATTTCGGTTTATTATTCCTCCTCGCCCGTCGGAGCAGCCTTTTTTATAGCGTTCATAAGATTGACCGTTTTGTAAAACTCCACTCGCATTTTTTTCATTTTCTCTTCGATATCTCGGGTGGACTTTTTCACGTCCTCCATATGCTGGAATTTGAGAAGAAGAAGTTTCAACTACTCTGCCCGGTTTAAGTTCACCCGAATCAATGTTCGAAACATAACCTGACCATATTCATATTCTTGTAGAGATTAAGTATATCGTGTCGACGCTGCTCGTGTGGTGGTTCATAAAAAGAAGCCGACGAAGATGTTCGCGAATTGTTCATACTACTCCAATTATAAGTCTTTGTTATATGGAATCAGTAACACTTGCGATTCTCCGTTTAGAGCTCCGAGAGCCGCAAACCCGTCTACTAGAATTCAAATTCCATTGAAAGACACTACGTACTGCTTTCAGGGGAAACTGAAATTCCCTAGATTCTCTCCTCCGAAGCTCTGCTTCAGCCTGGTTCATCCTCACCGCGCATTTTAGTGGATACTTGAAAGCAAAGAAAAGCTCTAATGCGGATGACTGGGAAAATTCCACAAATCTTCTTAAAAACCTCATTTAACATATGCTCCGATTTTTAGAAATATCAGAAATAGTGAAATTATTATTTGACCAAAGAAACTGATCTAGTAATGCACAAAGTTGAAATGTTAGTAATTTTCTTAATTATCAAAAATTCTTGTTTTATACTTGTTAACGAGTTTTGGAAAAATCTCAATGTCTGCCTAAGTTCGACAAGTGAGAAATTTGAAAGAGGATGGAATTAGAATCGAATAGAGCCAGTCAGATGGCAGTTGGGTAGAGAATGGTGCGGGTTCGGTGAGCCGAGTTCACTTCTGAGGCTTACTTACACCTCGCTGAGTGGTGATGCTCCAATCAGAGTCGATCGGTGAGTCCGTGCGAGTCCATCGGGGGTCCAGTGAGAGAGCAGAAGCCTATTCCTTTGCGGAGTGTGTGCAATTGATGGGTTACCTTTTATGGTGATTCGTGCGCCAAGGAAAAATCGGCTAGAGATCAGTGATATGCTGTAATACCGGACCGCGTTGGATATCGTCCACAGGAAAATGTAAGGCTCGCGAAAAGATTCCTGCGATCGAGCATCTCCTTGCTTCCAAAGAAGCCGCTTCTCTCACGTTCATAGCAGGGTGATAGCACTTTGTAAATATAAAGATGACGGCATCGCTGCCAATGAGCAAACGGCCTGATTCCTCCGGGGAGCTGGTACCGAGTCCCTTCCAAGGGACTCGCAGTATACCATGAATGAAATAACGAAGGAAAAAAAGTTGTGACTCGATATTGGTGGTAGTTGGTCGAAAAGTTTGGTTCGGTGATCGGAATTTCTTGGGAGGATATCGTCGAAGAGCGTGGGAGATCCTGCTTAAGCCGCGCCTCGTCCTTTCTTACGAAAGCGGACAGCATCCCTTTAAATTCCACTTCCTGTCCTTCTCTGTTGTTATTATTATTGGAAGCTGACTCTACCCGGGTTATCGAACGGGAATACCTGCTTTATCGTGGTTTACGTATCGCGCGATTCATACGTTTCTGACCGTATATGTATGTGTACCCTCGGTGATGACTAATAAATATCGTGGAATCGGTGATCGACAGGTAAACGCTAAAACCGGAGGCGGCTGAGTATTCGGGGATCCGCGCGCGGATGATGCGATCGGTTGACTCAGTCATTTAAGAATAGCATTACGAACTTTGCCTGACACGATTCACCAACGGTAGGAGAGCTGCTGCTCCAATTTTCGGAGTTGATTTTCACTGGGAAGCTGAGGCCGATAAATCGCGAGATTGCACCGCGATAAATTCTCTCGCGGTCACAAAGACGCCTATTATGTACGATATATCGGGTACAAGGCGTTAAGCGCTTCTACTTATTGTTCGTGTCTCGCGGGGTGTCTCGTGGGGTGTCTCGTGGGGTGCCAGTGGCAGTGATAGTAGAGTGGTGGTAGTGCGATACACGCTCTCATTGACACGACGCGGTTCCAGAGATAAGAATAGAGATACACTTGGATAGTGTGCGGCAAGAAATTGGGTAATTCGGTACTGTTGGGACACCACTGTTCTTCACCTGCTTCCTGAGCAAACGCGTCCAACACTCTGCCCCCGCATCATTCCCGCATCCCATGTCCATTAGGGCAGCGGCAACTTGACACAAAGAGAGCTCGATCGCGATGCGTCTAAAAATGCAAGGAAAATAGACAATTTTTTATTGTTTCCACAGGATGATGGGCAGCTTAAAGTGGATTATAGCGTTGGCTATAATTGGAGTTACGGCAATAAATGCAAATTATCCACCCCCAGAAAGACTGACGGGGATGAATCCGTGTATTAGTAAGCAGACATGCCACGAATGCATACAAACTCCGCACTGTGCCTGGTGTGCTGCTCCGGTGAGTTTCGCTCTCTCGACCGAAAATAAGCAAACACTGCAACTTTCGAGTTGAACCAAAAAAAGAAACTGCTTTCATCTGCAATTCCATGAGCCAGAGTGGTAACTGAGTGGTGAGCTTGGTGTTATTTTCGCAGAAATTCCCGGAGAAACGGTGCTTCCTACCAAATATAAATACCAAAATCTTCGCGACATGCCCAACGGAGTACACATGGAATCCCGACAACGTGTTCAGTATGATAAGACACAGAAATCTGACAAAGGGGGGGTACGCGATTTCTGGTGGTGGCAGTGGTTACGGTGGATACGAGTATACTTACGGTAACTCGTCAAGCTCGTCGAGCTCCTCCAGCTCTTCCAGCATCTCGGGCTCCAGCAGCAGTGGGAGCAGAAGGCAGGAAGCTGTCCAGATGTGGCCGCAGGAAGTCAATCTGAAACTTAGAATAAGTACGTCCTTATGGTATACCTTGCCACTCTGGGCGATCCACGAGCTCTTTTTATAAATTTAAATCGTACATCGATTATTCCAGACGAGGCATACAGGATGTCCTTCGCTTATTCCCAAGCAGAGGATTACCCTGTCGATCTCTATTACCTTATGGACTTGAGTAAATCCATGGAAGACGACAAAAAGAAGCTCTCTGACCTGGGTCAACTTTTGGTGGAGAGCATGAGTAAAATTACGGGCAACTTTCGCTTGGGATTCGGTAGTTTCGTCGATAAGGTCGTAATGCCCTACGTCAATACCATGCCAAAGTCTCTGATAGAGCCTTGCGACGGTTGTGCCGCACCCTACGGCTATAAAAATATCATGACGCTCTCCCAAGATACGAGTCATTTCGCTGACTTAGTCAGAAACGCTTCTGTTTCTGGAAACTTGGATGCGCCCGAGGGTGGATTCGATGCAATAATGCAAGCGATCGTCTGCCGCCAACAGATTGGCTGGCGCGAAAAAGCACGTAGGCTATTGGTTTTCTCCACCGATGCTGGATTCCATTATGCTGGAGACGGAAAACTCGGTGGGATTATAAAACCCAACGATGGCGAGTGCCATTTGGATAGGACTGGCTTGTACACCCACTCCTCGCTCCAAGATTATCCTAGCATCTCCCAGATCAATTTAAAAGTCAAGCAGAACGCTATCAATATTATCTGGGCAGTGACCGAGGAGCAAATCAACGTGTACAAACGACTGACTAAGCACGTGGAAGGCTCCTTCGCTGGAAAACTTTCCGACGACTCGAGTAACGTGGTCGAACTGATCAGAGAACAGTACGACGCGATATCCAGCTCGGTGGAGATGAAGGACACCGCCAGCAGTGCCATAAAAGTTAAGTACTTCTCAAGCTGCCTCGGGACTGGGCCAGCCATTGAGACTTCCAAATGCGATGGCTTAAAAGTTGGCAATAAAGTTGAATTCATCGCGGAGATCGAAGTTACGAGCTGCCCTACCAATCGATCCGAATGGAAACAAAAGTTCGAGATTTATCCTGTACGTAAGATTCTACCACGTTTACATAGACGGGATCACTAATGACGCCTCTTTCTTATCGTATCTTCGACACTCGTCGTTCGTATATCTTTAGGTCGGTATCAACGAGACTCTGACCGTAAACTTGGAGATGCTTTGTGACTGCGAGTGCGAGAGGGAGGGTCCTATGTTCGAACCAAAATCGCCAGAATGTAACGGCGTGGGTACTCTCAAGTGTGGGGTCTGCGAGTGTTACGACGGATTCTTTGGCAAACGGTGCGAGTGCAGTCCTCATCAGGAGATGACTGGGTTCGACAAACACTTCCAGTCGTGCAGACCTGACAATACTTCTTTGATCGATTGCTCGGGTCGAGGTACCTGCGCGTGTGGTCAGTGCGAGTGCGAAGAAAGGGAAAACCCCGAGGAAGTGAGTCAAAGTACCTTTATTCGCTACCCTTATTCGCTACCCTTATTCGCTACCTTTAGTCTATACCTTCTCTCCTAATTCCCACGTCGCTTACGTAGATCATATCCGGTCACTTTTGCGAATGCGACAACTTCTCCTGCGATCGAGACCAGGGTCATTTATGCTCGAATCACGGTACCTGCGAGTGCGGCCAATGTGTCTGCAACGCAGGCTGGACCGGACCCTCCTGCAGCTGCAGGTCCTCGAATGACACTTGCATAGCCCCTGGAACGACCAATGGCGTGCTCTGCTCGGGTCATGTAAGTGACGCATTCTTCTAACAAGGATTAAGTTAAACCTATCGGTGGTCCACCAATTAGGTGAGATTTAACAGCGGGACTAAACTTGCAGGGTGATTGCGTTTGTGGCGAGTGCATTTGCCACGAGGAAGGTAACATTCGGTACTCGGGCAAGCATTGCAACAAATGTCCAACTTGTCCGAGTCGATGCGAGGAATTGAAACCTTGCGTTCAGTGCCAAATGTACGGCACGGGAAACTACAGTGACGCAGAAGAATGCGCCAAGAACTGTAAAGAGTTCGTACCTGAGCCGGTCGAAACGGTGATCGTCGATGTCGATAACGACGAGGTTCAATGCTTCGGAACCGACGAGGACGACTGCAAATACAGCTTTGTATATTATTACAACGAGACCAACTGCCTGAAGGTGCGGGCTCAAAAAGAGCGAGAATGTCCTCCTCAGGTCTATATGCTGGGAATCGTTCTCGGAGTGATAGCAGCGATAGTCTTGATCGGACTCGCTCTTTTACTCCTCTGGAAACTCCTCACGACGATACACGATCGTCGGGAGTTTGCCAAGTTCGAAAAGGAGAGAATGATGGCCAAGTGGGATACGGTAAATATTTCCGTCTTTCTTATCACTCGAGCTTCCAATATCGAATAATACATACATATATATATGTATGTACATGTGTATTGATGGTCAATAATCGTTTTCACTAGGGAGAGAATCCGATCTACAAACAGGCGACGTCGACATTCAAAAACCCCACTTACGCTGGGAAGTAAGGAAAGTCGCTCGAACGATTCCTTGGGTTTTCCTTGAAACGGGTGAAACGCAACTCCACTGGGAGCCTTATTAAGAAATTTTGTTGGTCTTTAGAGCGGCGAGAAAACTTTATCGAAGCAGCATACCGAGAGCTTTAGTGGTGATTAGCACAGCCTTAACACGGTATAATGCGCAATTATTTAATGGAACTAATGAATCTTGAGTCGAAGAATCTGAATCTAGGTAGAGGAGATATTACGATACTGCCATATAACTTAGACTGCTGCTCCGTGCGCAAACCAAGTACATACATACAGTACAGTAGATGAGGTGCGCGAATGCAAAGGAACGATACATAAGGTAATAGAGTCTTAAGCGTTGCTGTCTCTCAGTATTTATCATAAATCATAACTCTTATACATAATACACAAGTGCCTCTTGTCTCGCTATATAACTAGCTAAACTAGGTATAGCGACGCTATATATTTCTACTTGATCTTTCAATTATCTTTTGTACGCCGATATTTATGACGACGATGTCAATGGACCAGGCTTTTATTTATATCGAAAGAATGATCGACGTGTTCACGGAACGCACAATATAGGATAATCTTTAGAATCGGACTCCAATCGCACGCACATGATGCAATAGAGTCGTACGAACGACATTATTTTTCCGGGGCTTCCCTCGTTATTGCACAAAGGCCTTAAATTCGTCTAGAGCTCGAAAACGTTTGTAGAAAGTCTGTATAAATGTAAAAAGTAACGGAGAGTAGAGAAAATAGGTATAATTGATCCTCCTTTAACGGTACCACTGGTCAAACGATTGGTAGGCAGACTTAATTTTTATTCACAAGCCTACAATATGGAGGGGTGGTGCGATTAAAGGAATATCGTAGCTGACGTAGCTGCGTCGACACGGAAAACCGTGCCCGGCACAATTAACAATTTTAATATATCATAGAGTCTGTTTTAATCGTTCTGGTCTTCGGCGCCAATTAAAAATGATTCCTGGGAGAGTTCACTCCTCCCCGGAGAGTCGAGATATTTACGTTTAACCGAAGATCCATTACGCTATTTTTTATCACTAATCGTATAATACACTAAACAACGATATATTAATCATTGTTATTCCGCGAACAGAAGAATCGAAGGAGAGAAGTCTGGAATCTTTGCAACGATGCCTCGGGGAATCTCAGACGTAAATTAATGTAACCGTTGCATTTCTAGGGAGATTTTACCGTTCTAACGGATCAGCCATTAAGATTCTGCTCGCTGCTGATCCCCGATTCATATTTTTACTCCGGCGACCGAACGTCGTGATTTTCTAGCCTTGTTTTTTCTCTCGACGAGTAACTACTGTATTTCGTGGTGTGAGACGAGTGAAAAGAAGCGCGATATACATATCGCGATACGTGCATACATAACCGAGTGTTAGTTACTCTCTCACGGTGTGTGAATGAGCGTGAATGACTGATCTGAATGCGAACAATGTGAAAAAATAGCTAATAAAAAAACACATATACATAGAAAGAGGCAGACGGACGATATTGTCATTGGAATTTCTGGCATCGATACGCTTATCGGAGTACCCTGCAGACCGTGTTTTTACACTTTTTACTGCGATGCGCAGGAAATGCAAATCCATCAACAATGATGAACCTTGCTTGTTTATCAAATTCTCTTTGGCTTGGGGCGATGCTTCATCCCTGGAAAAAAGGGAACAGCTAATTATTTGGTCGTATAATCAATCAGGCTATACAAGAACGTACGCTATACAGTCGATCATATGTACATATGTAGTTTGATGACCACATTCTGCCGTTTTCATTTTATTCTTCTTGGTTTGTATACGCTGCCGACAGATGAATTCGTCACTCGAATTTCAATGGAACTTGAACCCTCGTACGATACAGACAGTTTGAATATGTAACGATTCTAAAAAGCGGATATCAGGATTCATTTTACCCGGGAAATTCTTAATCCGACTGGGATTTCAGTGGTTTGCAAAATATGTTGAAATAGAGTGCAGTTTTTTTTACAAATACGCCATTTCCGATTACGTTATAAATGCTGAAGTTTCATATTGGATGTTTGCGAAATTCAAGTTCTTCGGGATAGTGCGACAAACACGTTCGGTATTTGCGTAGAATGGTTATTTACAGACAGAAGTTGGAGGAGTGGACATACGGGGGGAGGGTACATTCGCGTGGCTGGAGCACGTTGCGATGACGCTGTGAGGCTCTGTGTGATGACTCTGCTTCTGACTGTGAGATAAACAGTATACATGTACTACGGTGTATGTCGCTTCGGTGAATAACGCTTAAATGCATTCAACGGGCGAACATCAGTCTCTTATCTCTATTTATGTTGCGCGGTTCTGCCTCCGGCTCTATCTCTAGCTCTATCTTCATCCACGACTTCGAGTTCACAAATTTTTCATTTACACGTATTGCTCGTAGTACGACAGCAACACTCCTTGGGAAAAAATGGAAATAATGCGATAAGGTGAAATTTAATATCGGTGCACAAAGCATCGATAAAGGTCACGGTGATACTACTGCACTGTCGATCCTGGTGTCCTTCGACTCGAATCGACACCGTTCGCTGTCTCGCTGAATTATTAAGAAAGCTATTATCAGTGTTATCAGCATTTTAGTCCGCGCCGAGCCACGATTAATTCTTTTGTTAGCGTGATTAGTAATCGATAGGGCCATTGCGATCTTTCCGCAACTTCTCGACGTGAAAATATTCCGGATACACTGACGGAAAGTCCTAGGACTCCTCGACTTGACACCGTGGAAGAAATTGATAAAATGCGTTGCAAAGGGGATTGCGTAATTCTGTAAGAATGCGACATACGGGTGTGCGAGAGAGACTCGTAGAGCGAGTCATCTTTTCCCTGCTCCCCGGAGGAGGAGAGTAGGATTAGGTTTTCGCGAGAGTTCAATGTTCTCTCTCTCACTTGGACCCAATAGATATTTGTTCGAGGAGTGGTGGAACGAGTTGCGCGAAAATTGCTCGCTATTTCACAACTGAATCAGCCGTTGGCCAAATTGAGGAAAGAGTCGCGACTGTTTTTAGGCAGCCTTTCTTCCTTCTCTTTCTTATCCTCCTCTCCCTCTTTGATATAGCGCTTATCGATTCTTGATCCACCGATAAGCCCGAGCGAGCTTTAGATTAGCTCATCCTTTATTTCCCTTCTCCAGTAGAAACAAAAAGTCAGGGTATCTACGATCTACGCATAAATAGAGATATATTGGTAGGTATGTGTATCTACGTAAGACCCGTGCGATTCGCGTGCAGAGTTTGACGCGAAGGCCCGTGGAGACCCGGAAAGTTCACGGGAGCTATAAAGAGAGGCTTGCTCGCACACAGGGACAATCGAATACTATTATGAGAACTATGTGGGAGAGGTCTCACAGGAGAGCAGAGCATCTCCCCTGATCTCCCCGGTCAAGCAACGGTACACCGGTACGGTAAAAGTGAAAACTTAGGAACGGCACGACCTCGCGTGATCTAAAGTAGAATGGACAATATCTGCAATGCTCTCACGACTTGTTTGTGAGATGTCGCGATTTCAGCTGCATCGGTTACGCTACTCGCTCGGTGAAATATTTTTGCTTCCAGTCAATCAACTCGAGATTGGACAATACCAAATTGATTGAGTCTCCTTCAGCGAAAGTAGCTACCATTTCATAATCTTTATTACGGGTCCCCTGTCGAATTTTTCCTAGGATTGCGTAATACTAATAGCTACAAACCAGTCGCGATTACAGTGCCCCATCAAAGTGCAATTCCTTTCACTTATCTTTCCATATTTCCACGCATGCACTTGGCCGCACGCGCTCGTTCCCGTGGCTTTTCAACTTTCGAAAAACCGCTGACGCATTCTCCGCTCGGGGAACAGATAGATTTAAACTGATTTATCGTCTTTCTCCTTCTCCGTCTCCCTCCGCGTGAGCATCATCCGCGAGCGAGCAATTAAAGCAACGTGTTGGTGCTAACGATCTTGCGGAAGAAGAAAAACGAGGGTAGAAGGGAGCAAGTACAGTGAATACGAATACAAATTCGTGTTAGACACAGTTAGACGGTTCGAAGAAAGCATTGAAGTAAGCATTGAGGCAGCCGCGGCACGCGTCAGCGACTCTGATCGATGCCGAGGGAGCCACACAACACGAAGGGCACCCCTAGAGGATGACTGGCGTTCGCTGCTGTGGGGTCGGAATTTTCACGGGTTCCCTCCGCGAATTTACGCAGTTCGGGCCGGGTATAGTCGCGTACAGTCGCGTGTCTGGTGTGCCGCGCGCGCGTCACGTGTGCAGTTTGCACCGCGGTAGGAGAAGGTAGAAGTCGTAGAGGTAGGGCAACGTGAATCGCGAAGAGCGCGAGCGCGAGCGTGCGTACGTCAGTAGCGCGCTAACAGCAACAACACGACGTTATACGGTGACTGCGACCCTGGTTTACGAGCGAGAGAGAGAGAAGAGCTAGCACACCGCACAGGCTACCCGAACAAAAGATCGACAGGACAAAAGAAGCGGAAGGATTCGACGATACAACATTGTCTCCTAGGGAAGGTAGAGAGAGTGTTGCGATAGGAAAAGCTGAGAAACGTAGAGAATCGACTACGGGGTACAAATACGGAATATAACGAAGAGAGGTTCCAAGAGAGTGCCTTGTTCGTTCGTTCGCCCGTCCGTCCGCCTCTCCGTTCTCTTCTCTCCGTCGTTGTTGCGACTTATCGCTCCATCCCTCTTGCCCACTGTCCTTCTCTCTTCACCCTCCCTCTTCTTTTGACCGTTGCCGCCGCTCGCACACTCCGACTCGATTCTCCTCATTACCGAGCCGTACACGGGTCCCCGTGATATACGCCGCAGTTTGCAGCAGCTCGTGGTTCATTTCGATTCGGCAAGGTAGATAGACACACAGTCTCGCGGGATCGTTAGTATTGGTTTCGTACGTTTCGTATAACTTCGTGACGATCAGTTGGCTTTCGGTCGAGTCGCGAGTGCATTTCGGATCTCGGTTCTGTGTCCCTCTGTCTTCCTCCCTCTCTCCTGTGTGTAACGGAGAGAGAAGGATCTCGTCGTTCCCTTCGTGCACATTGAGCCTCTTCGTTTCTCTCGAAACGATCGGCGCACAGCGCTCTCTGTCTCTCCGTGTGTTCGGGCGCCTCTCGCTCGGTTCTTCGGGGCTAACCAGAAGAAACCCCCGCGGTCGGTCTCTTGCGTTCGTTCTCAAAAGTTCGTCTCACTGTGGTTGTCACGCGCTAAAAATACTCCCGCACAGTCTTCCGAGGGTGTACCATGCCAAAGGAGAGCGGGAATTAGGACGACGAAAGCAGTTAAGATCGGCCTGGAACTGTCATGGAACGGCTCTCGAGAGTTGCATGTTATTTCCGATGGATGAGGAACGCGGCGCCTCGTGACGATGCGAGCAGCAACAACAGCAGCATCGAGCCAAGCTCCGAGCCGCACCGCTCGAAACCCACCGCCGCCGCTGCCGACGACAATGTCGGCGGGTGCAATTTTGAAGCGCCAAGGCGCTTATGCCACATCCTCGAGAGCATTCTCCTTTGGGAGAATTCTGTCAACAGTATCTCCGTCGTCATAGTCTTCAATATCCTCTTCTGGTGAGTTTACCTCGGGAATCTTGCCTCCCCGATGACAACGACAATGCTACTACTTGCCACTACGTACTTCCAACTGACCACCTATCCCCTGCCTTTTGCCTCTGGCTTTTTCCCCGCGACGCAGTAACTCGCGCATATTACAATTCCGGAACTGTTGCAACCTTATCTCCTCCGTCACCTGACGATCTCCCCTATCTTCACCTTTCCCGCAGACCCCTGTTTTCGCGATCGCAAGAAACTTTGCTTAAATGCTGCGCTACGCTTTACGTTGCTTTACGCTCGGTTCGTACCCTTGCACAATGACGACAACAATTGCGGCATGGAATACCACGCGAAACTAACGAGCGCCAGAGCTGAGGCAATCCAACTGTTCGATTTTTGGAAGGTACACACCACTGTCATTGTCTCCGATAATACGGATGATAGAGAGAAAGATGGTGTGTTGCATTGGGAATCGCGGCTGAAGGAAGTGGACAGACCGCACAGGGTATCTCGTGCGTACGATACACATGTGCATATGCACATAGCATATGTACATATAGATATACGGTATATGTACATGCATGTACCGCAGGCGTCTTCTATCGCGTTGCGAGTAATCCGCCTTCTGGGTCAAGGTTTGTCGAAGCGTGCGGTTCGGTATTCGGAGAGCGTGTGTAAATAACGGGGCCTCTAGTCGCGTGCTACCCTCTCCGTCCACTTCTAACATTTCACGGATTCTTCTGCGGACGTCGTTTTGTTTCACGAGTCAAAAAATGAATGAGCCAACGCGCGTAATTGGCTAAGGAAACGATGTTGGATGCGCGCCGCGTACGTATCGATATTCCTGTTTCATTGACGGATTCGCGCCAGTTGACCCGAAAATAAATCTCACCGATGACCACGACCACGGCCATGCCTTGTTTCTACGCGCGCCAATGCGCGCCAATGCGCGCCAATGCGCGCCAATGCGCGCCAACGCGCAAGCACAATTTATTCATGATATCGCGTTTGTCCCGTGGCGAATGAATTGCATCTTCTCGTTGGTTCCGCGCGCCACTATGCGACCATCCTAGATGGCAGTATGCTACGATAATTAAAAAAAGTACTATGCGGACAGAGCGCGATTCGGAGAGCTTACTTACTTAGATTGTCGGTTATTATCAGTTCTCTAATTTTTTTTTCAAGGAGCGAACGAAACGATCGAATGAGAATCTCACAATCAGAGAATAGATCTTCCAAGATCCCTATGACTCTCCTTGATTCCGTCACCAGACCCATTATGCGACAGACGATAATTTGATAGAATTATCGTTGATGCATTGTAATAAAGGATAAGTGATTCTTGCACACGAGACTGATTCTCTGTTCCAATCCGTAGGGGTATCATTGTATTGGAGGTACGGGGCTTTGCTGCAGCCAGCAGTGCTGCGCTGGTCGTAGTCCTCTGCTACAGCACCCTCGAGGCACAGGTTCAAAAGGATAACAAGCTTACGGACCCACTGGCGTAAGTTGCATCGTCGAACGCACGTAATTGCGCGTTCGCTCTTCTATATCTCTCTATCTTTCTTTCTCTTTATCTTTCTGTCTATCTTTCTGTCTCTCTTCCTCGCGTGGAAGGTAAACCAATCCGGGCAATTTCTAGATCGCAGGCAAAAGCGGAACAGATCGAGAAGATAGGGAGGAGGGTAAAGTCGGCGATACAGAGCTTAAAACAGCTGAGGAAAGAACAGCCAGGAGTGGTAAATTCTTATCACGAATTAATAGCGATAGCCCACCACCGCTCAGTCTTATTGCTTATACGATCCCTGGATACATACTGTATACGTATAGCGAATATCACCTGTATATCCGCTTTTTTCCCCCTCCTGCACACGAGGCTCACTCTCTCTCTCTCTCTCTTTCTCTTTCTCTCTTTGTGCAGATTGTGTTTCATTTACGATAATTCCCTCCCGATAGGTTCTCAGTCAGTTTACTGCATAAGACAATCTCTAAAACAATTTTAGTTCTGCACTGCTGTTTGTTCTCTCTCTTTGGGCCTATGGATTATTGGTCGTACCGTAAACGGGCTGCTTCTTGCATACACGATATGTATGAGCATTCTACTCGGACCTGCATTATTATTAAAACTACCCAGCAAGATGGTATCACATAAAGGTACATCGAAGAATAAACAGCAAATTGACGTAGATGATAATTAACCCTCAGACCGATATATTGCCCCGGCTGAGAATTGCTTGCGCATCCTTCAGGATCGATCGATCGGCTGATCCACCACTCACATTTGGCTTCTTCCTGTCTCTCCCCGTAGAATGGGACAGTGAGATCGAGGAATTCTTACCCGCAGTTACCGAGGACAATCTACAAGTGCTAACGAGGGCAGGGGAATCGGGAGACCAGTCCCCAACACCGACGAGTGTTCTCTCGGAGGTGCAAAATGGTACGCTGAAAAAAAGATCATCTTATTGTCAGTGGTGACCCGTTGCCGAAACTCATTGTCAGTCGTAATTGTTCGGTTTGCAGAATTTTTCAGCGAGGACGATCTTATGGGAATGAAAATGCCATCCCACGAGGAAGGAAGCACCGACGGTGTCGATGTCTCGGAATTGGAACTCAGTGGAGAGGAGAACGACATAGGTGGAATAAAGTTCCAGAGTGGCCACTTCGAGAAGGGATCCTCTTCCGAGGAAGAAGCTGAACTCGAGCCCCTCACGAGGAAGCCGATTAGTCACGAGAGAACCAGTGACGAGAGTGGTAGCGAATTCGAAATAATCGACAGTCAGGAGGCTGATCATTTAGACTTGGCGGCATGAGCCAGCGCCAAATGCCATGCGAACTCTGAAGTTAATTACCACTCGATGGAAGATAGAATTTCGGGCCACTGAATATAAATACACTTGAATTGGACAATGATCTGAGTAAAATAACAATTATTTTGCTTGCAATAGATACCTGCTGGGATATTCGCTCGTCAGTTGTGGCGTGTTTGGTTTTTCCGGATAGCATTAGTTGGGAGGGGGAGGTTCGTTGTTCGTTTTTTCCAAGGCGATATACATTGAGTACCGATTCATAGATTGTCGCGACAAGCTTACCGAACCGTATCGTTAGCGTTAGAGAATACTTCCCGGTTTTGTGTGAACGATAGCTTCTCTAGTAGTTGAATTGTATCAGCGTATACTTACGGTGAAGTATACTTACGACGTTGTACATATTACGTATATACATAATATACAGGGAGAAAGAGAGGGAGCGAGAGAAAAGAAATCCAACTATTTTGATTTTGATTTCGATTTTTTGCTCGCGAGCACGCAAAGGTGCAAATCTGCATTGTATCCGCATTGTGTCTGTCGCGTTGGGGGGGGGGTATTCCCGAAAGGGCACGGGTCGCATAATTTTACGTATACCACGCGGCAATGGGTGACACAATGCCACTTTGCAAATTGTGACACTTTCATCGCGAAAATTCCAAATGCGTTTTTTTCATACCGCATTAGAGAGTGAGGCGTAAGAAGGGGAATTTTGGTTTTTCGCGATTAAAATAGTATCTCTGTCTCCTTGAGTCGAGACGAATGAAATGGATTACAGGGAGGCCAGGCCTTTCAGCCCAGCCACTTGTACGGATCTCATAGCAAAAATCCTAGTACCAAAATCCACTCCGGTGGAATTTGGTGTGTGTCAATTGCAATAATAATCTTCTGAGCAATACTTAACTTCGCGATTCGCCGAATCTAATAGAGTGGTACCTAAAGAAAAAATTCATTTTCCGATTGCTTTGATCGTGAACCGTGAGTCGAGATCTAGTGTTTTTACGCCAGGATTCGTGAGATCTTACGTGAGATTCCTATTAAAAATGATACCCCTTATGTGAGTACAGGAAATTACCATCTAAATTCACCGATACCGTTACTGTATCAATTTTGCCCAAATTTTGCCCAAATTTTGCCCAAGTTTTTCTCGGTATTCCGTCATCACCCTCCCCTGATTTATTTGAGTGAAGGACGACCGTGCAATACTTTGTTCACGATCGTAGCGAATATTGAGAAAGAAACAATATTACGAGAGGCATGGCACACACATGCTTTTCTTCAAGAAGGTACAAACTTGTAAGCTTTAATACGAATACATTATCGTGGACGTTGAGCTTCTCGATCGAAGTTAAATCCTAAATAAGATGAATCAATTATCGTCGTAATGCGTCCTTAGGAGAAGACCGAGCGTGATCCTTAATAGCCTAATCAGCGGAAAACTTTCGGACAAAAGATCAACTTATTTTCTAGTCATAATAATGTTTGTAGAATACATTATAATACATCGCAAATTGAAATACGATACCTCACATAGTACAATCTACAATACGATTTTATAAAAACTTCTCTGTACCGTTGTAATTTCTTTGCATTGCATTTGCTTTGCACCCGATGTAAAAGTATAAGTGTATAAATAGCAGACGAAACAAAGGAAAAGAAAGAAGAAGAAATACATATATCGAAAGGAATTTCTTTAAAGTCGCTTACAACCTTGGAGTGGCCTCTTGCAAAATTTGAGAAAAATTGATTGGTTCATCGTTTTGCGCGTGTATGCGGGTGCGTGTGTGTGTGTGTGTGCGCGCGCGCGCGCGTTGTATCCTTCAGATATATCCTACTTTCCTCGTGCATAAGAGATATCATGTTTAAAGTGAATCTGTCACAATTACTTGAAATAAAGCGGTGATGCTTAATTTATTTGAAAAGAAACTGTTTCATCTGACGGTTTGATTTATTGATAAATAATGCATACTTGTTAACTCTCGCCGTTACTCTTGTACATATCGCTGTTGTATATGTATACTTGCGACGCTCATTTAGAGGAGTTGTTCGAAAACTGAGACAATATCTTGAGATTTTGTTGAGCGAGATATACGCCATGCGCTAAAAACACTGCACAAACAGTACGGTTTTACGAGAACATATTTTTCACGTGCGACATACACGGGTGGGATGTGGTGGCGGTGAAAGTAAATGCGAAGTCAATAGAAAATATAAGTATTTTATATTAACTTATAGTTATATACAAGGCAGTATTACATTTCGTCCTCTTTCTCTCTCTCTCTCTCTCTCATCTCAAAGACTCGTCAGCTATATTTTCAATTTTGATTTCGGTTGCTTCTTCGATATTGACAGCGGTAGTCATGCTGGAATTCTCTTGGTCATCTTTGCAGGTGACCGATGTATCCGAAACCAGAGTTTCTTCCTTCACTGGCAGTATTAGCTTGGCATTTTTCCTTTCTGGTAGTACTTGCAAAAACGCTTCCTGCCAAGTTTTTCCCTCTGTCATCCGCAGCAAGATTTCGAATACTAAAATAATATTGCCATTGTTTCGAAGATAATTTGACGTTGAGGCTTCAGGCCCTATTTTTATTTCGAACCTACCATGATCGATGGTCAGAACCTTTCTTGCTTTCATTTTCAAGAATTTGTCCAAAGGCAATCTGCCGTGCCTTACTCCAAATATCGTGGCTAGATTGTGACAGAAACCCTGAAAGTCAGAATATTTTTATAAGTCTATTTATACTAGGTAGGAGTGTCCGCTTACCTTATGACTATTATGATCAACAAGACCACCAATAACGTACACGCTATCATGTTCGAGACTCTCAATAACGTTCTCCGATTCACTGGTGAGATATACGATTTTTTCTTTCGGATAAATGTCCAGATAAGACTCTTGGTGAAACTTCACCTGCGAAGCATATCGGAGCAAACAATTGGCTTCTACTAGACCCCGGAGATGTCGTCGAGACAATCTCTTTGGCAATTATGGAAATTGGCAGTGATACGCTAGCAACCTACATCCCAGTGTTTATACCCATTGTGTTTTTGCATATCCTCCGCAGCTTTCCCATTGAAGCTAGTAACGGAGAACTGCATGGGTGCGGAGGCTCTCCTATTGAGAGTGTAACATCTGAGTATCTGTTTGGTCATCTTGGCGATATCTTTGTTGATCATGAGGTCGTCGAAAGAGAGATCAATGGTGACGTGTAATTTGCAACTGCTGTCTGCCATAGTACTTCTCTTCAAGGCTTTCCTGGAAGGTCCGAGGTCGATATTATTCGCGCGAGCGTACGCTCGTTTCTCTCTTGCTTTCGCCCGTTCCTTCATTCTATGCAAAACATGAAAGCATCAAAGATTTTATATTTACAATTAAACTAAAGCCTACACAATAAGCCTATATAAATGAATCTTGATCGAACCTCTTCTCTCCCTTTCGTTCCAACCATTGTTCCCTTTTCTTCTCCTTCTTGAGCTGTCGTTTGCTCAATTTCTCCGACTTGGTCGTGTCGTCTTCAATGACATTTGCATCGTGGGGTTCTTGAGTATTGTCTTGTCCGTTTTCAGAATTGTTTACTGGGTCTGCCATGCTCTCCATGCTGCACCATTAAATAGCTGTCCACAGCTGTGCGACTAGTGAGTGCATCGAAAAGCCACGTGCGCGGCGCGCCGCCGAGCCGATGTCCGAGCGTCACAAACAAGGAAACAAGTTGGAATCTCACAGTGACAATGTAATCTATGCACTACCTGGCACTACCACAGTCTGCGTCTCACAGGCATGTGTTGAGCGAGTGTTTGACCCGCGCAAACCACCACGAGGAATGTGCGAGTCGCCGTTATCGGCAACCAAAGTCCATTCCACTTCATTCCAGTCCATTCGTGTTGACGGTAGTGGTGCGTTACTCCATCTCGCCAATCACAAAGGACAATTCCCGTTTTGCTTAACGAGTCATAAAAAAAATATATACAAGTTGAAAATCAATAATTGGAACGACCGCGGCTGATTTAGCTTTCCTCGCGCATATACACATCCGACATGTTCCTCCGCTAGCACGAGCTGCATTCGCGGTGTCGTCAAGCTGATTCATTTTTGCTGATTTCTGCGAGCGAAACTGTTATCACCTGCTATCGGCACGTCGCATCGGCCTAGGAACATTTCGACGTCGAATTGGAGCATTGGTGGCAAACGAGCAATCGCACACAATCGCACACAATCGCAGCGGTGTCTGTGGTGGTCTGTCGCTCTGTCTGGCCCCGAACGCGAGAGCGAGGGCAAGCGAGGGAGGGAGATAAACAGAGGCAAACAGAGGCAAAGGAAGGACGCGCGACGAGATCTAGATCAGAAAAATTCGGATCAGCTGAGCTCCTTAGCGAGGGTGGACGGGATCGCGTAAATCGCGTCGCCCGGGTTAGTGCCCACTGGACTCCTAGGCAATGCAAGTGATGCGCGTGGATGGCCGTTTCGCCGGCTATCTATTCTGCTTGTTGGTGCTACAAGCCAGGATCACGGACTCGAGAACCTCCTGGCGACTGAGCGCTGATAAGGTAGTCAAGACTACCGACTTTGTCAGTACGGTTGAGGATGACCCGATTTTCGATATCCTCGCGGGCAGCGTGAGCGTCGGCAACGGACAGACCTGGGGCAGAACTGCGGTTTCTGCAAACATGCAGGTCTACTACCAAGAGTGCCAGAACATCATCTCTGGGAATCAGGAACGGTAAGGCTATACCCTGCCTCTCTCGCGCTTCTCGACACGGTAAGAACGCGCGTAACGTTCGAATAGCTGGCTAAACGCTGACAATAGGTACGAATACGTACACGATCGGAGAGATTCGGAGACTTTTTTCGCGAGCAACTCATAATTCGCATTGATGCATGTCTCGTCGATTCATACTCAAGATTCGTACTCAAGATTCGTACTCAAGCTTCGAAGCGTAAATCAGGCACACGTGTTTGTTGCGAATAGCACTTTGCTGCTATGCATGTTAGAGCTTTTTCACTCATTCGACTCGACTTGGGCACCTTGCTTTGCACAAGCTGAGAAAGCGAATACAGGGTCCGCGCGGAAGATTCTAAAGTTACACCAATGATATGATCAATAATCATACATTATCATACCTCTATAGGAGCGTGTCAAGCACTTATTTTAGTTCACCACCAGATCAATTGACCCGGCGCGCTTAACGTTTTGTTCTCGATTAGGTAGACGATTAAAACGACACACGTAATTTTCTGTTCCTTCCTGTAGTTAGTGTTTGTGTGTGGCTTTACTATTCTTTCAGCGTTTAAAAAAGCCCTAACTTTGGTCCCCT
Source organism: Trypoxylon attenuatum (assembly GCA_963989405.1). NCBI lineage: Eukaryota > Metazoa > Arthropoda > Insecta > Hymenoptera > Crabronidae > Trypoxylon > Trypoxylon attenuatum. The sequence goes on from OZ022491.1 coordinate 378,920, forward strand.
TGGCAGACGATACCCATCGTACGCGTTGAAGAATACGCCAAACGCAAGCGAGCCCTTTCCCATATCGTCCCAAGTCTCGAGCGAGCAAGTCACGTGTGCATCTGGCCAACAATGTGACGACGTTATCCTAGATTGCGGCAAACCGGTTAACTTTACCTATTACGATAATCTAATCGGTGTCGCAAACAGAAACAATCACCCGTTGGTCCCAGAGCCCAACGTGGCTCTGATGTTCAAGAAGAGCGGTAGCAAAGCTATGAACGTCGATATAGATCTCTTAGAGAAACGATTGAAAAAAGCAAAGCGAGAGGTACTGATCACTCGTTAAGAAATTTCTATTTCCGTATTGTGATTTTCAGAGGAGTTGCACTGACCGAAACCTCTTTCTCTCTCGTCCCTTCGATTCCCCTTTTGTTCGCAGAAGCCAAAGTCGGTTCAGCTCTACAATCAAATAGGAAACTTTTGGCGCATAAAAGGCGATGCTCAAAAGTCGATCGAGTGTTTTCGAAGAGCACTCGCTGTATCGCCACACAATGCAGAAGTCTTGTTGAACCTGGCAAGAGTGCTGCTGGTTCTTCAGTATCTGGACGATGCAACGTACTTAGCGAGACGTTCCTTAGAATTGCAACCACCGGACCGAAACGCATGGGAGCAGTATCTTACTCTCGGTCAAATATTTAAGGTAGCTCACGGCAAGCTCTTCGTCAGAACGATTCACACGGGAAATGGGCACATTTTCAATCCTTCTTTTTCCGTTTTCTTTATAGGCGTACGGTCACTTTCAAGAAGCTGCCGTGCACTTGCGGCATGCTTTGGAATTAAAGCCAGATCTCTCGGATGCAGCGGAAGCTCTCAAGGAAGTGGAATCCTTGCCGGCTGCGACAATACATTTCTATACCCTGCTGATAATCATCTGTTTGGTGCGTAAAGGCTCATCTTGATTCTTGATAGATTCAACTTGGATAAAGCGGCAAGTTCAATCAAGATATGTTGCAGGTATTGGGAGTACTGTTAGTCGTTTTGAGCAGCGTCGAATGTGACGAAGATTCGAGTCTGGTCAGCAGACAGTTCCAGCGGCCAGTTCAACGACACTTCAGTCGTGCGATGGCCATGCGAAGCTTAAGGCTCCACGTTGCTCGCAATAAACGCTGTTGATCCTCTTGTTAGAAATGCCACCACGTTCGCCATGTGATAGGAGAGGACAATTTTTCAGCCGCTCTTCTCTCGTTCATCTATCTACGAAGTATTGTTTGTGATATGATTTTTAAACGATAATTTAAGTGTACTAATAACTATGCAGTTTATTATAACTACGGATGAAAATATACAATAGAAAACAACGGCGGTCTTTGTTCACTGCGAAGGGAACTATGCTGCACGCATAAATCATACGTACACAGATGGAATGTCATTTCTGTAATTACAGGGCGCCGAGTGAGACGTTCGGTCCAACAACATTACACGTAGCACTAATTCATATAAGCGCACAACACGATCCTCGGACATATACATTTTTTTTTTTATATACCTTAAGAATTTTTCCTTTCTTATCACATCCACATGAAAACTTTACTTCGGTGTTTTTATCACATCGATCAACAATTTACAATTAAATACTTGGGAAATTTATTATTATTATCGTCATTGTTTATGGGGAAATTTTTTTTTCGGTATATATCTACATATATTGTATATATTGATATATATGCATATATGTATGTATGTATGTATGTATGTATATATATATATGTATATACACGGAACGCTACGTATTTGCAAAGAAGGATACAAAGATATGTGACGAATTTCCTCACGCGATTCAACTTGACATAGAATTCTTTTATATACTTCCCCTGGTCTCTATGTTCATAGGATCGAATAGATAAATAATAATTCGTTATCTTAACAGTTTCGCATAACAGCATGCATATTGTAAAATTACGACCGTTTCGATTCTCTATGATGTCTCCTGCCGCTTTCTCACTCTCTCTCTCTCTCTCTCTCTCTCTTTCGTTTCCTCTCTTTCTCTCGCTACATTACAGACTTCCATTCTTTTCCATTCAAACACCTTATGTTAACCTACGGAACACTTAAACAATTAGTCCTTTTTTTTGTTAGGAAATAACGATTCGTTATAACGCGGTCTTTAAAAAAAGCTAGAGTGAAAATAGAAAAAAAGCAGTTGACGACAAGGTACTGTGCTTGGACTGGAACGGGGAAACGATATTGAAAGTAATCTCTTCCCGGTTAATGCTTTAACGGTGCAAACTGAACTTATAATATATATATGTCTATATATATGTGTGTATGCATATAATCAAAAAGATACCGATGGAATTAGGCCTGATTCCTACATTAGCCTCCCGAATCTTTACTTGTTTTGTTTTGCTTTCTTTTTTTATGTACAGACACCAGCAACTATTAGATAATTGGCTAAGGCCGCGTGTATCATATTTAATGTATACTCCTTTAAGGGTTCCAGCAAAGAATGTGTCGTGCAACAGAAAATACTCAAGTGCTCGCACTTAATACTGTGAATAATGACCGGTCCTTTACAATTTCTAACAGAATCTTATGATTAAATGTGGGCTTGCAAGCGCAACATGAATATTCACGCCGTTCATACGAATACAGCCTGTCAAATGCGGGCTATTGTATCCTTCAACGACTAGTCTGTACAAGGCACTAAACGTATTACGACTTACATATATGAAAAATATGTATATTGCATATTAATTTTATAGCTTCCTTCAAATGAAGAACACAATAATATATACATCAGGAATAGTACAACCAGAGAGAATTCGCTCCTCACTTAAAGTGTGTTTCAATGAATTTTTATCGTAACGAAAAAGAACTTGACTCGAGAATCGAAGATTCATCACACCGGAGACAGTAATATTTCGGAAGCTTCATGGAATGAATAAAGTGGGGGAAGAGATTTACTGCCAAGTAATTAAGTAACTGCGAACGAAGTTACCCCTTTCTACGAATTAATTTTTATACAACATGCCCTGGCCAGGAGACACACATGTAAAACTGTGTACATTCGATATCGTTCGCGTAATCTATCGTCAAGTCCGACCTGTCCTCGAATGAAGAGTGCATTCCTTAAATTGATAAGTACTAGTCTATGCAACAAAGGGATGTAATACGCTCAAAAGATATTTTTTCGGTGTAAGTTCGCTATATACGTAGAAACATCCTTGTCGGCAGTTACCCTTAAAGGATAGCCTATATGCGTACATGTTAAGATACATGCGCACACAATTAACATATAAATTACTATACGTATGTGTAACCTACGTTTTCTACAGTATAACTAAGCCAAAACATTTCGATACATCCGGCGGCAAGTTAGAATTGCACCCAACTGGCATTGCCCACTGTGGGCTGATGAGCAGCAGTCGCCGCCGGCTGCTGCTGTTGCTGCTGTTGTTGCTGCTGTTGTTGCTGCTGCTGCTGCTGCTGCTGCTGCTGCTGTTGGGATGCACTAGCAAACTCACCCCATTCCTGGTTCTGATTCTGAGCTGGTTTGTGTGCAGGTGAGGACGTTGGGGTTTTGGCTGGTGGTGGTGCAATTTTCACGCCTCCTGGAGGTGGCGGAAGACCCACACCGGTGGTTGCGCGTTGCTTCGATTTAGCAGAAACCTCTGTACCATCTTTTTTCTGTGAAAAATCATTTTTTATTTGTCTCGTTATCTCATTACGAAACTAGTAACGTTGCGTACAAAGCGAGAATTCTTACAGTAATTTTCATATTAATTTTTATAGTCTCTCCCTCTTTGAATCTGAGATCCAATTCCTGTTTTGGCTGATCTTTTTCCTTTTCGATTTCTTCTTCGTTCTTCAACCATTTGAAGTGATCTTGAAGAGCCACATTGAGATCGAAGCTGTCGGATCTATCTGTGAACCCAAGCCCAATAAAAGCTGACCGGCCATTGTCATCTTGAATCCTTAAGACAAAGTAGCGCGAGGAATCTGTAACGGGCTCTATCGCTATTCCCGGGTATTGTTCTATCGGGCAATTGGCAAACAGTACCCCCGTGACTTTATCCTCCAATTTAATCGTTATAGCTTTTCCTTGGCACACCAGTCGCATACGTCCCGTCCACGATGGCTCTGTAAGGTTCCAATCCGCTGCACTGTGGGCGTAGACAATATTCTTTATGTAACTATGGTGTGCTACTTGTAAAAGGTAAAAGTACACATAATTGCCATGCAGTCGTATGCTTATGGTGGGGCGAATAGAAAGAAATATTATGACAAACTCCGATTTGATCGACATAAATTCAATCGAAAAATCAACAGCAACTACTCATAATGGAGCAGATACGGTCGAGATATCGTGGAGAATGTATAATATGTTAGAGAAGAACCACGTAATGATTTCTACCATTTGACGAAGGTAGCAATATTGTTATATTCTGCGGTCGATTTCCGGTATAACATTTGCTGACGTATTAGTCGAGGGTAACCGAGATTGACAAATTAGATACGCGGGATTTGGAATGAACGATCGTTTCCCGATTAGGAAGAATAATTCCAATCTATCAAAGTCTTTGTAAATGGAACAAAGAGCGATGGAAAGAATGTCAAAAACAGACAACCCCTTCTTCTTACCGATAACCCCTATTCGATGTCCTTGGTGGGATTTTGAAGACGAACACCTCGGATTTGATAAGTAGTACACTTTCGTACGTATCCATGGTGGATTTTTAGAAGTCGAGGGGAAAAAACTGTGCGGTAAGATTGAAGTTATGAATACTCGGGAGTACACTATTTGAAAATTCGTTTATATTTTGTGACGAATCTTTGCCGTGATTTGATAACTTTATCTCGAGTCACGCCTCCCATCCCCACACGCCGTAACTTTGTCTGCCACAAAGTACTTTTATTCGAGATGATCCTTCTTCCTGTTGACCGCCCACACACGCACTATCTGCACGATTCACTATTTTAATTAAAATACTGGACGAACCATTATAATACATTTGTATGGGATTACAACGTACGTCTCGAGTACGTCTCGAGACGTACAATTTTGAATCAGTAGGGAATAAAATGGTAATCTGGAGATTAATTGAGAGCGCTGGATTACATTTCTATAACGATTTCTATAACGATTTCTATAACGATTTAGAGTTCATATATTTGTGAATAATCACGATATAACAGTTTCCCGCCGTCTATCTTCTAACTTTTTACATCGTCCTGCATTTGGCTGGTGAAATCAGGTGAAATGCATACCCACCGCTTTCAACCGCCTTCCCATCAAGCCAATGAGCATTGAGCTTTAGCGGCCAGTTGTTTTTCTGTGTTTTCCATAATAGCGCCGAGTAGTTGTCGAAATCGCAGAACAGTAGCGAAGATTGTTTAAAAAAGCTTCTCCATGTATTTTTTTAATACTTTTGAAAATGATCAGTATTTCTTTGATGGTGCGCCAACTAAATAACCTACTCTGAAACTTGTTTGCGTTACACATCCCCCGGGTTTGCCGGGGAGAGATTTTGAGAGGTTCGCAACCCTATATCGTTTGTTGTAGCTGTTTGTAAACTTTCTGTATTCTCTCAATTATCCTTCGAACGCGATATAAAATAAATGTGATATAATATTTGAGTGATTGACGATTTCCTAATGTGGTGGTCGACAGGTGAAAAAAGTAGCTCATAATGATGCATAGAAGAGGAGGGAAAAGGATCCGAATGGATGATCCGGTGCCTCCTGAATACGAGGCACCAATGACTCCAATGACTCCTATGAACGATAATTCAACCGGAGAGGCCAACGATTCTTATTCCACCTATACGTCGTATAACCAAGCACCTCAAACACCTATACACAATCCTACGTAAGTAAACTCCTTAAATTTTTGACCCATCAAAAACTGCCAATCGCTCCTCTATACTAATACTTATATATGTTTTCAGGCCCGAACATTATTCCTCCGAAAGCTACAGTTCGCCCGGAACTCAACAACAATACCAAGATCAGCCTGGTGGATTCGACAATCAGACACAATTCGAACAGCCAATGACACCGGCTACGCCGACCAATATGCGGATTACCAGAAATATCCGTGCTAGGATGAGAGGTACAAATTATAGAAATACTAATTGGTCTATGAACTCTACGCGATCCTACGTAGGGCAGCCTAATAATTTAATGTATTCTTATTACAGGAAACGCTGTACAACAACCTAAATATAAGGAGATCGATACAGATTACATTCCTACTACGAGTAGCAGAGGGAGAGGGACTACCGGTCGTGGTCGTGGTAGAAGGGCACATCATTCCCATAGTTTGGAAGACGAAGCCAGCTTGTACTACGTTATTAGGAATAATCGATCGTCCCTTACTGTACGTCTCTACATACATAACAGTTCCACGTACTAGGAGCAGGATACAAATTCCTGCGATAAATGTGATTTTATTTGCAGACTATCGTGGACGATTGGATAGAAAAGTACAAAAGTAACAGAGAAAATGCTCTTCTCATGTTGATGCAATTCTTTATTAATGCCAGTGGGTGTAAAGGTCGTATTACGTCCGAGATGCAAGCTACTATGGAACATGTGGCAATAATTCGAAAAATGACAGAGGAATTCGATGAGGTATCGTTAGGGATTTTTTGCAAAAGTGCTTTTAAATTTGACTCGTCACTCAGGAGTGTACAATTATTTTAGGAAAGCGGAGAGTATCCCTTAATAATGACTGGACAACAGTGGAAAAAATTCCGTGCTAACTTTTGTGAATTCGTTCAGATATTAGTTAGGCAATGCCAGTATTCTATTATTTATGATCAGTTTCTTATGGACAACGTAATATCCTTATTAACTGGCCTCTCGGATTCTCAAGTCAGAGCTTTTAGGCACACCGCAACGCTTGCTGGTAAATACCGATGATTTACTTCTTCAGGTATAGAGAGAGGACATTGCGTCAAACCACATTGAGTGAATTTCTTTATTATCATAGCAATGAAGCTGATGACTGCGTTAGTGGACGTTGCATTGACTGTCTCGATAAATTTGGACAATACACAGCGGCAATACGAAGCGGAAAGACAAAAAGCCCGAGAGAAGCGCGCAGCAGATCGATTAGAATCGTTGATGTCAAAGCGGAAAGAACTCGAGGAAAATATGGAAGAAATCAAGAATATGCTTACCTATATGTTCAAATCCGTATTTGTACATCGGTATAGAGACACATTACCGGAAATACGTGCCATTTGCATGGCAGAGATTGGCGTATGGATGAAAAAGTTCCATCAAAACTTCTTGGACGATTCGTATCTGAAATACATAGGCTGGACATTGCATGACAAAGTTGGCGAAGTCAGATTAAAATGTCTTCAAGCGTTGCAACCATTGTACGCATCGGAGGAACTCAAGACCAAGCTTGAATTGTTCACGAGCAAATTTAAGGACAGAATCGTTGCGATGACCCTCGACAAGGAGTACGACGTAGCCGTACAAGCAGTTAAGCTCGTAATTTCGATATTGAAACATCATAGAGAGATTCTAACTGACAAGGATTGCGAACACGTTTACGAACTTGTATATTCGTCGCATCGAGCTGTTGCTCAGGCTGCAGGAGAGTTTCTCAACGAACGTTTATTCAGACCTGACGAAGAAGCAGTCGCCGGTGTAAAGACAAAACGTGGAAAGAAACGTTTACCAAATACTCCCCTGATTCGAGATCTTGTTTTGTTTTTTATCGAGTCGGAATTACACGAACACGGAGCGTACCTGGTAGATTCTTTAATAGAGACCAATCAAATGATGAAGGATTGGGAATGTATGACCGACTTGTTGCTCGAAGAAGCTGGACCCGAGGAAGAGGCATTGGACAATCAAAAAGAAACTTCATTGATCGAGTTAATGGTCTGCTGTATCAAGCAAGCAGCTACGGGTTAGATTTTTTCCAATTTAATCAAATATCGTCGCGGTATCGGTACGCGAGAATTTTAATTGAAAGAATGGATTTTTTCCTCTAAGCAGGAGAAGCACCCGTTGGCCGAGGCCCCACCAGGAAAATCTTGTCGGCCAAGGAGGTAAAACAAGTTCACGACGACAAGCAACGACTCACGGAGCATTTCATACAAACGCTACCAATTCTGCTGGACAAGTATCGAGCGGATCCAGAGAAGCTGGCCAATCTGCTCGCAATACCACAATACTTTGATTTGGATATTTACACGAAATCTCGGCAAGAGCAGAATCTCGACAGTTTGTTGAGTAAGATTCATACGATCGTAGAAAAAATGCATGACACCGAGGTCTTGGACACAGCTGCAAAGACTTTGGAGCACATGTGTGTGGACGGGCATGCGATATTCACCAGGTAAGATTACCGTGTAGCGTACCGTGTATCTTCAACTCCGACCAGATATATTAATCAATAATTGTTAATGCAGGTGTGACGTAGCTCGCTCTACCCTAATCGACTCAATCGTGAACAAGTACAAAGAAGCTATTGATCTCTACAGAAATTTAATAGAAGGTGACGAAGAACCCGATGAAGATGAGACATTTAACGTTGTACAGTCTTTAAAGAAGGTTTCTATATTTTATTCCTGCCACGATATGAACCCATGGGGCATATGGGACTCACTCTACAAAGATATCGAAGACGCGAAGGATCAAAAGTACCGCAATTTCCATTGACTCGAATTACCGATCTACCAAACATTGAGTTTTGACAAATTGACACTTTTGATATTGCAGATGTTTACCGTACGAAGCAGTGAAATATTGTATAAGTGCCTGTTTCTTCGCGATTCTATGGGGTCAGAATCACTTGATGGAGTCGACGGATACGGGAACTCGCGGAGAGGACGAAGCACGACAATTGATGGACCGATTGCAATCGTTTATGGGCTCGCTGCGAAATTTCGTTAGTGCCGATGATTCTGAGAAGGTAACATACTATGTACATGTATTCAATAGATACAAGCTTGCATGTCTAAAGTGGTATCAAGTGGATTTCACTTAACATTTCGATCATTTTTCCTCCCCAGCAAACCCCTCCGATTCTAAGGGAAGAAGCATACAACAGGATATGCGATTTATTGGTACTGTTTTGTAATCAACTGGCCACCAATTCTAATCCATTGATGCACCAACTAGTTTACGAGCCAGATTATGCGATGCAAAATATGCTAAATCGTTTTATACAAGAATACGTGTTTTGCGAAGAGGAAGATGGTAAAACCATGAATTTCCCTGTCATGGTCTATTATTATTGTCGACACCCCTCGAGTGACTCGCGCATCGTTTCTTTCCCTAGACGAGCACGACGAGCATTCGAAGATCGAAGAACTGCACAAAAGAAGGAACTTTTTAGCTTGTTATTGCAAGCTGATCGTCTACAATATGATACCGACGAAGGCTGCTGCCGATGTGTTCAAACATTACGTCAAGTACTACAACGATTACGGTGATATCATTAAGACGACTTTGGGCAAAGCGAGGGACATCAACAAGACGAATTGTGCGCTTACGATGCAGCACAGTCTGAACATTCTTTACAACGAAATTGTTGCTGAAAAGGGCAAAGTAAATAGGAACAGTGAAGAATTTACTGCGATCAAAGTATGTCCAAACTGGATATTTTTTATTTTTCTACTACTATATGTATATTGTTTACCCTCAATATACATAACTCATTATTAATTATAGGAATTAGCAAAGAGATTTGCGCTGTCGTTCGGCTTAGACGCAGTCAAAAATCGCGAAGCGATTACCGCGCTACATCGAGCAGGAATACTCTTCGCGATCACTCCACCGGACGGTATTGAACAAGATCCAACTGGTCCACCACCGAACTTGCCATTCCTTGAGATTCTCTCGGAATTCACCAATAAACTGCTCAAGCAAGATAAACGTGTAGTGTAAGATTCAATTCTAATTGAACAATTGAACAATTGAATTTATAAACTCTTAAGACTCTCTTTCATAATATTGCATAATATAGATATGTAAAAACTGCATTTGAACACAATGCTGGCTTTTTTTTACAGCTTAAACTTCCTCGACAGAAGACTTCAGGCAGGAATGCCATCTTCGCGGGGTGAGGATTGGCAGCCGCTTCTTCTCTACCGAAACAGTCTGTTGCATGGTGAGACCGACCAAGTACCAGTCACGAGTAAACGTGCTTATACAAGGCGCAAGAAGGATCACTTGGCAGGTAGACGATTCATTCTTCTCCTCGACATAAATTTATGAACCAATCAACCATCTACGTGTATGCGCTGTTTCTTGCAGAGGAGGAAGAAGCTGACGAGCCTGAGGAAGGTTCGGATCACGAATTTCCAGGGTGAGTTAGATATACGTAGATCGTAGTAAAACAAATAAGGTTTAATTAGCTTTTTTGTGTAACAATCAACGTAGATTAACTGCATACGCAAGTAATGGCTGTTTTTAGTCTTACCTGTATATTTATACTAAAATTCGAAGGCGGCATATTGTGCTTAGCTGTTTTTTTTATCAATTTATGTGTACAGTAGTGACTGTATTATTATTAAAACGTGGCCTTGTACTTGCTAGTTGACTACTATTTAATTTTGCTTTACCTATACGCTTACGCAGGGCACTATCATTCGGATGCATTTATTCGTATTTGCGGATGTTCCTTATGTGCCTGATATGCAGGTTTTTTTTTTTTTTTAATCATTTTCATATTAATCAAGCGAATAAGTACTTCGGTACGTTAATTGCTCTGAGGTTTGTGAAATACCAGTTGTCGCAAATACGTAGATAAAAAAGAATACCTGTATCGACACCATTTAACTGCATGCACACGCTTCCACCGCGAATAACATATTTCTTGATATTTCTTAAGTGGCATTCCCGCACAGATTTAAAAGTTAAAAAGACGAAACGAAACAAAACTTTCTACGCTCGCATGTGTAGTAATCTTTGATAAATCCGCTTGTTGCAGGCTACCTGATCATTGATGATTATTCGAACTAAGAATTAGAATTTTAAGAACTATCAATTATACGTATTTAGTCATGTAAGGGGCAAAAATTGTACACGGAATTGATGAGATCTATCGTTGTTGGTGCCTGCTTTAGAGAGAAATGATCTTCCAAACTATTCGATAAGGTATTAATGGCAGTGTACATTATTGTGTCAGAGTATAGTTAATATTTTTGGAATATATCTGAAGAAAAAGAATAATACATAGAGAACGATGTGCGTGTCTCCTATTAAGCGTAAACGCTTAGTACCACGTAAGTTCGAAAACCTTTGTATTCTGCTTATATATCGACAATACAAATTGGTGTTAGACACGGAGATTATGTGATATTAATTCGAACGAGCAACCCTTTTTGTCCCACGAGTTCCTAACTCCTGATTAATCAAAAACTGAGAAGAGTTATCACACTGCGTATATTTTATATTGTGCGTAAAATACACCGTTAAAAAGTTGTATTGATAAATGCGAATAGTGAATCTCTTTTTCTCTCTCTCTCTCTCTCCCTCCCTCTTTAAAATTCAAAATTTCTATCAGGTTCCTCGGAATAACACGCCGTTCTCTATAATCACTACTTTTACAGCGACGTTCTAAATCTTTGGTTTGTAATCCACGGATTATTCCTGAGTTTTATTTGGCGACTTTATCGTTCCTTCTTCAACAGAGTGACGGAATAGAAAACTGTGCGTGTCTACGTATGTATATGAGGTATAAATTAATTAATAGTAGGTATGAATGTCTCGTGACAAGTTTATACGCGTCGAGAGTACATATTTGAAAAGGCATAATTTTTGTCCCTTTACTTTATATACTCGCCAGTTGTAGTAATTTTTGTCTAATCGAACTATTTCGTTTCAGCAAACACAAGAAAAAGAGAGGCCCGAGAAAGAATCAGTGAGTAATTGATTGAATTCCTTTCAAAAGTTGCTTGCAATATTTCACGTATCCATACATGTGCATAATTTGGACATACCTATGCGCTTGTATATGCGCTATAGTAGTTCGCACGCTTCCACGATATCCTGATCTCTTTTCTTTCGCAGATGAGATACGATACCCCAAGAGAGACAGTCTATCAATTTCCTTATAACTTCCTTAAGTGGCATTAGCTTGAATCTTCATTTCAGATTAGCCGTTACTAAAGTATCAATAACTCGTGGATCTAGGGCAGCTGGCTTTTACGAAGCCAACGATGGAACACAGATGCAGGCTTCGCCGTCGGCGATCATCGAAGATGCCTCGACTAGTCCATCTCAAGATATCGATAACAAACTCAAAACATTGCAGATTCAATCGAGATCGTAAGCCTTCCAATCGATGGTTCATATACCTATCCACGTATCCTGAACCAATTGATCCTTCATTTCATTTTTCGTTTACAGACGGCGAAACCAAGACAACTCGGAGCCACGGGAACTTCGAAGAACATCTCGAAATTCTGGACGATACATAGAAGGACAGTATATGGTGAGTTTTTAAGGTGTCTCGCGTCCAAAATTTCAAGAAACACAAGTTCACTGTATTATGATTTCAATTAAAGAGAGAGCATTTTTTTACACATTTTTAATAAACTTCCCCGAGTTGTATGTAGTATATATGTATGTACAATATACATGCACATTATCCTGACTAGAGACAAGGCTGACAATGAGATATGTTTTTGTACGTTATTTAGATTTATTCTACATGTACAAATTAATATGATTTCTGTCACAGGAATCTGATTCCGAATAATCAACTACGCACCGAGATCGAAGAATCAATTTGTGATATGATCACGGAACATATTGTTTGGGACCCACTTGGTCGAAGCGACACGTGATATATATATATATATATATATATATATATATAAAAAGAAAAGAGTTTACGAAGTTTAATTTAATAATCCATTTATTTACATCGCAAAAATTCTGCGCAATCATATCCCGTATTTGTATTCATGGAATATTAGTCTCGTTTGGATAAAACCACGCGTAAGAAGCATTGTTCTCAGTATCGGATCAATTCGCAAAAAAAGATAACTTTTCCCCAGTCAGATATCTTAAAGTCAGGGATGAGGTTATTCGATAAAAATCACTTTTGCGGGTGTTTTATATTGAGAAATTATTTAAACTATTAAATAAACGGTTCTAACTTATGCGTGTTAACTTGATTGCTATAAAACAAGTGTGCCACGGTTCTCTATACAGTCAATTTACAATTAAAAGAATGTCGAGAGTCGACAGTGGTTTCGCGCATACCCTCCGTCAAACAAACACCTCGAATACTTTCTTCTTGCCCCGTTTTCTATTGGTTTCCCTATCTATTGGGCGCATTTCGCGATTTGGAAAAAATGCCACTTTTCCTGCGTCCCTTTGGCGTGCCAGCAACATTCTAGAAAATAATACCACGCGAATAAGTATGTGAAAGAAAAGACAAAAAGCACAACTTCGCTCGAAGCGTCACTCTTCAATTTGATTCGTATTAGTACCTCGTCCTGCTGTCGTCTCGAACTGAACAGACTTTTCAAGGTTCGCGGTGTGGCTGTCGCTCTGTCTTTGTTCCTTTCTCGCAGGATTTTCGAATTTGGACTCCTCAATTCATTGCCCTACGCGAGAAGAAGCTTTGAGTCAATAGTCCGAAATGAATAAAATCAATACTTTCAATGATAATTTCGAGTATTTGGACGAATGAGACATACTTGTAGGGACAGTCTACCACCATTCTTACTGGGAGTTGGAGGTCCTGGCTTTTTGTAAGACGTCTACAAAGGACACATTAGAAGATACAATGGAGGAAAAAAAGGCAGGAGAAGAATGTCTGTCGATTAAATTCTTACCTGCGTTCGGTCTTTCTTTCTTACTTTTTGTTCGGGTAAGAGACTTTGACTTAAACTGTCGTTAAATACATCTTCCGACACACCACCGGTCTAGAATTAACATTGGGTTTTCGATGGGAGAGGTGGTCTCATAAGTATCACAATGAAATCACGATGACGATACAGATTACAAAGTGACAAATGTATTGTAGATAGTATGTACTTACTTTGATTTCTTCCTCCGTGAAAGGCAGTGGATTAAATTGCATTTCAGCTGGGTAGGACGACTTTAAATGCGGTTTGCATAGCGAATTTCTCATTTTTAGGATAGACACTCTGTCTGGGTCTATCGAAAATGATTGTTGTCCATTCTTCATATCCGCTAGGATGAGACCAGACGATTAATTCATTCGTATGGAACGGTAATCTTGTCGAACGAAGAGGAATAGTACTCGTAAATTACCTAAATATATATTATCGAAAACTTCTCCTTCTTCGTCTTCCGCGTTAAAGGCATTACCCATTTTCTGTAAACTTTGAATGCTACACCTACGTTCGTAGGTAGCCTTTTCCCTTACGACCGATATTTTTTGGAAAACCTGATCAATATTTTCTGATCCAGTCGGGAAGTCTCGTCTATCGGGTCTGAAAGAAAGAATTATACGTCAATCGCATGTACATTTTTAGTAATTCCTGTATCTTAAGCATTATTCTTACTTTATGTTTTTCTGTTCAACAGAGGATGCAGCTTGTTGCGTTAATTTAAGCTTCAGCTCTTCGTACTTTGTTTTCAATTCGTTCAATTCTTTTTCCAATTCTTTCTTCTGCTGTTGCTCCGTAAGTAATTTCTCTCCGACATTCCAAAATTGTGAACTAAGTTCGCTGACGTGTGTTCTGTATCTGTTGAGTTCTTCTGCTTGTTTGCGACATTGTTGCTCCATTTTACCTTGTAGTGACTCCAGTTGGTCTCGTAGATTCGTATCTTGCTCTTTATGTAATTTTGCTAATTGTTCGTTGAATGCTGATTTCTGTAACACGCATTAGGCGGTGAGTAACAACGAGAGGATTCCCACGGCGAGAATGCAAAGGAATATGACGTATGCGTTTACCATCCTCTGTTTGACATCATCTATTTTTGATTCGTATTTCTCATGTATTTCTTTTATACGCTTATCGACTTCCTCGATCGTGGGTCGTTTCCTCAGTTCGTCTTGTTCCTCGCGGATTTTCGTATTCTCTAATTTTAACGATTCCAAATCGCATCTTAAGTCTTCAGCCTCTTTAAGTGGAACAGTGCTCGACTTCATTTCCTCTATCTTATCCCTCTGCATTTTAATATGTTCATCCAATTGTGCGGTTCTCGCACGCAAAGCCTCCAATTTACTCTGGACGTCGCATTTCTCTTCCAATAACTCTGTAACCCTAACTTGCAAGTCTGCTGTTTTATTTGATGTTTCATTCGTGTTGTGCAAGTGGGATAATAATTTGCGAGACGCTTCAATCTCTTTGGTTGCAGTGTTAACAATGCTCAGAATATTCCTAACTTTATCGTCGTCCTGGACGTTGACGTTGACGTTGACGTTGTGTTCGGCATTCGAATAAAAGTTCGACGTATCCGAAGCAACTTGCTTGATAGTCGATTTTAACTCGCCTGCCAAACATTTCATTCTACCACAGGCATTCAAAATATCCGCGTTACTAGTATTGGCGTTGTGCAAATATTTCTTTGTCGTATCGTGTTCAGATTTTTCCTTCTTCAAAGATTCTTCCAACTCTTGGATAGTTTTCATTTGCTTCGACGATTGAATTTGGAGTTCTGAGCAGGTACTTTGTAAATTGCAATGTAAGATTTTCTCGTTTTCAATTTCTTTCTGTAATAGATTGTTTGACTCTCGGAATTCTTTTTCTAATTGTTCTATGTGCAAGGCTTTCTCCTTTAAAGCTTTCTCCTGGGTTGCCAATACTGCTGCTTGATTGCTCCTCACTTCTTGAAGATTCATTATTACTTCTTTCATTTTCAATTCGGTAGCAATTTTTTCTTTCGTTACATTCTCAAATTTCTGTCGTAGCAATTCCACTGTTTCTTCTTTAAGCTTATCTTGTAACGACAGTTGATCATAGGAACGTTGTTTTTCCATTAATTGACTCTCAAGCTCCTTTAAAAACACGGTAGTTTTTGATTCCACTTCGCCTTGCAAACGCAATAAATGCTCTTTTTCCACTTGTAAGATGTTCTTGTCGGATTCTAGACTCGCTATTTGTTCGTTCTTCGATGTAATTTGATCGGACAGATTACTAATTTCTTGTTGTAAAAGTGTCAATTTGTTCTTCGTGTCCTTTAATTCGAACTTTAAATTATTATTGTCGAACTTGAGGGATTCTAGTTCTTTGGTCTTCTCACTTGTCATTATATTGTGCTGCTGTTCCTGCGCTTTGTTAGTCGATTTAATTTCTTCCAAGCTTTGCGTTAAATTGTGCACGTCATCGCGCAACTTTGTTAGTGTCGATTGCGTAGTTTCAATGACACGTTGTTTTTCCAACAATTGACTTTCCAAAGAACTTTTCGTATCAAGGATTTTCTTGAATTTTTCATCGTTTCTGGCAAACTTCTTTTCAATTTCTTCCCTACGGATTTCTTCCTTCGTGAAATTTTCCTGCAGTAAATTATAATCGTTCGATAGTTTATTGAAGCTTTCTTTAGAATTCCTTTGACATTCTTGTAATTGTTCTAACTCCTGTTTTTGTGCATTCAACTTTTGTTGCGTGGCAAAAAGATCTTGAATTAGATTCTCCTTTTCTGCTTTCATGTCCATCAACAAAGAATCTTTCTGTCCGAGTTCACCCAACAGCTTCTCAAGCCTCTCCTCTAGATTATTTTTTTCTTCTTCAATTTTATTTAACCTACCAGTTTCTTCAACAAATTGCTGTAAACTTTGTTTCAACTCAACAATGGTATCGTTGCACTGAGCTAGTTCTTCTTTTAACACAGATGCATTGTGTTCATACGTTTCATTAGTCTTTTCCAATTCGGCAGTGCGCGACATCAGGCATGATACTTTTAAATTAGCTTCGTTCAAGGTGTCTTTCAACAATAATATTTCTGTCTGCTTAATATTAGTTTCAGACTTGGAATCGTTCAGCATTTTCCCAATATTCGATATAAAGTCCATAATCGTCATTTCGTCTACATTGTTATTTTCGGTAAATACATCCTTTGATGCTTGAATAATAAGTCGTTTAAGGGCGACATAAGAAGACTGGATCGATTTGCAATAGCTATTATTTTCCTGTTCCAATCGTTGAACAGTTAAGATTGTTTCGTTTAATCGTTCTTTAGATTCTTTTAATGCGACTCCTAACTCTTGGTTGCTTCGATTCTCCAATAGTAACTCTTTCTCCACGGCTTCGAGTTTCTGAAGGTCAGCGTTTAATTTTTCGTTTTGGGATAGAAGGCTTTCGCGTTCTTGATGCAAGTTTTCAAGCTCCGCATTCGATGCGGATAACTTCTCCAGAGCATGATCCAGCTTCTCTTGTACTGTTCGCAACATCGACGCTTCCTTTTCCAAGCGACCGTTCAAATCCAATATACGCTTGTTTTCTTCCGTCATAGAATCCAGCTGTGCTTTCAGCGAGGCGGATTCCTCTCTTACTTCTTTCAGCTGTAATTCGATTACGGAACTTAATGCTTCGCTGTGATTAAGGGACGATAGTGGAGAGTGGAGCCCTGATATTCCACATTCCACTTCGAAACTCTGCTCACTCGCTGTAGTTTTCGACATTTCATCTAAATATGCTTGCAGTTCTTCATTTGTCATTCTGAGGCATAATAATTCTTGATCTTTAGTGTCATTCTGTATTTGCAAGTTTTCGACAGTTTTTTCATTCTCTTCGAGCTTGTCCCTTAGAAACAAACACTGCCGTTCCATGCCAGCTAATTTGTTTGTCAGCTTCTCGTTGTCCTCTTCGAGCGTATCCATCTCCTTTTGCTTATTCATTAATGCTTCCTCCAGCCTGTCGATTTCTTTCCTATAAGTTTTCTCGACTTGTGAGAAATTCTTTCTGGCGTTCTTATCCTTCTTACAGCAGTGTGGTGTACCGGGCATTAGCTGCTGATCCCGCAGAGCTTTCATTTCTG
Organism: Trypoxylon attenuatum; assembly: GCA_963989405.1. Classification (NCBI taxonomy): domain Eukaryota; kingdom Metazoa; phylum Arthropoda; class Insecta; order Hymenoptera; family Crabronidae; genus Trypoxylon; species Trypoxylon attenuatum. Next base: position 396,836 of record OZ022491.1, read on the forward strand.
CTGCTTTCTCGTGCAGTTTTCTCTGCAAATTTTGTACTTTGTTCTTGTAGGTTTCTATGTCCTCGTGCAAGTCTGCTTTTTCATACTTTTCAGCTTCCAGTTCGGCTCTCAGTTTTCTGATCTCGCGTATTTGATCGTTCAGTATTCTCTGACTTCTGGCAGAATGAACCACTGGGGAATTCAGGAAGTCTTTCAGTCCTCTCGTTTTTGGTGTTTTTGGTGTTCTGAATGTTGCGTCCGCCAGTTCTTTGATCGCATCCTCCAATATTTCCTTCGTTAAGTTTTTTCCAGAAGGAATGCTCAATTCCAAGAACTTCTTTATTTTGACTTGAGCTTCGTGCTGCAGATTATTGCACATTGTCTTATGTAATATTTCTTTCTGGGATGCGTACAATAGGACTAACGACGCAACGTACAATTGGTCCATCCCTCTAATGCCATCGTCGTTATCTACTTTAAAATCTGGATATTCCGCTAAAAACAGATCACAATTGATCAATTCCTTTAATTATGCGTACATAATATTTGCGTTATCCTAAATTGGCACTTGGCCGTCGACCGTACCTTCTATAAATTTTGTAACAATATCATCGCCGCTAATACTTTTATTGTCTGTCCATGATCTGTGAAATGTATAATAAGCGAGTATTAACTTACCATAGAAATAATTTCACATAAATTTTATTTCTGCAACTTACAGTAAATCGAGCAGCTTCTTATAAAATGTTCCATCGTCTAGTTCTTTCAGTTCCTTGATCACGACTTCTATTACTTTTAAACAGTTTACCTATAAATTTGCAATATGAGCCACATTAACTTAAACGATTATATTACTTGGAATATCGAGGAACGTATCACAGGAAAGCAGATAAAGCATTATGCGATTTCATTAAGAAAATCCAGTTTAATCGTAAACATCCTCCGTTGAGGTCATGTCAAGTACCCCAGGTTCACTGGATTTTCCTGGTTGTTTAATATCGATATTTACCCATTCGACGATCACTTGGCGCCATGTTTCCATGATCTTTTAATATTTCTAATCCTTGTTTCGACTTAAATTATATTACTTCAATGCTTTAATCAGAAGCGAACTTTTCCAGCTCGGTCTTGTGATGGGTTCGTAACGTTCGGCGAAGCGTCCGTTTGATTTAAAACTAACTGCGCTATATGCTCAGTTCAGACCAGTATTGTATAACCATAGACAAGAAAAAACGCCATTTGATTATTTTAGTATCACTTGTCACCGTAAGGAGCGCTGCCATCTAATTCCGCAACCGGCTGAGTTAACTTCACCACAGTGAAGTGCAGTGAAGTATACAGAGAAGTATACTTGTTCCTAATTGTTCTGGACTGTACACTTGTGGAAGTGTTCGAAAGGTGTTTAACAGTCGGGAAAATCCGAAATATCACTGGAGATTTCAGGAGATTTTATAGATACTATTGCCGAAAGAGAAAAGGCAATCTGTGGTTGTTGGAAAATACTCTTCAAGGACCAGATGGTAAATGTTACGAATTTGCACAGGATTCAAGATCGACAAGAGCACTAGCATTTAAACCTTCCAATGATCTATACAAATCTATCCTCAATTCAAGGAATATAAGATTAATATGAATCTGGAGTTAAATTAAGTTAAAACAAGATAGCAAAGATGAGTAACATTAAATTGGATGTCCAATGGTCCCCGGTTCATCATAATAAATTCATAACATGGGGCACCGAGATCTGCTTGTACGAAGTTACACAGGCGGATGACAACAGTAGACAGTCGTGTGAGTATTATATAGAAATTCCCATAGGATCGTATATGCATTAACTTTTCTCTTTACAGATCTAAAAATATCCGACACGACAGTCGCTCACTTGCTCGCGACTAATACCAATCACCATTATGTCAAATGTATCGACATTTATCCTCGCGCAGAACCGGATATTCTGTTAGCGGTGGGCCAAGCTAATGGGAAAGTTGTCCTAACAACGTTCGGACCAACTATATACGACTCGTTAGGCATCAGCGGAAAAGAACTAGGTAAACGGCATCAACATTGTTGTATTAGACGGTGTATCGAATCGATACCTAATATATTACAATAAAATTTCAGTGCCAAAGCACGCGAGGCAATGCAATACGGTTGCCTGGAATTCTATAGATATGAACTTAATAGTGTCTGGTCTCGATAAGCATAGCAAAGATCACTCTATACTGTTATGGGACATAAATAAAGGTCCGCAAAGCTCGGACAGATTACACCATCACGGTATAGCGCAAATGGACTCGGTCAGGCCGATCGCAGAGACGAGTGCATCCGAAACGATTCATTCGATTGCGTGGTTCAAAAATGAACAAAAATGTCTAATAGCTGGTGCGAATAACAAGCAGCTAAAAATAATTGATTTCAGAGGTATCGTACCGAGGTCTTTATTGACATAAAACGAAAATTTATAGGAATCGTCGTCATAATGATATATCGTAACATTTATTAGATACCGCAAAAGTCGTAAATACAGCCAGCACAAAATCTATTTATAACATTTCTGTGAATCCGCACAATAACTACCATTTAGTTTCTAACGTCGATAATCAAATAACAATTTGGGATACGAGATGCTTCGAGAAACCGGTACTGACTCTATCGCAGAACAGGCCAATCACTAAAGTCTTATGGTGTCCAACCAGGCATAATCTTCTCGGTGTATTACAGAAAGATTCAGGTATACCGTAAAGCATAGTTACGGCTTCGATGAAAATTGTCTGATTTTAAGTAATAATGACTCTTGCATTTCGAAGTTGCATTGCACTTGTATGATATTCAGCACTGTGGAATTGGAGGAGGAGAAGACACCGAACCCGGTGCTCTTGAAAGAACAGTTTCACCACCTTGGCATAGCCCTGTAAGTTTTGCGTGGCACCCAACTGACGTAAACCGGTTGCTGGCAATATCTCAACAAGGTTCGTTGGTATTATGGTATCTTCTTCTGGTATCTTATTCTCATACAATAAAACTCTATGACTTTTTCTTTACCCTTAAAGGTTTGATGGATTATTCGGTATGTGAACGCATTACCGTTAATTGGTCGGCACGATCTCATTTGGCTTGGAATCATGCTTCGAAGTCGTTTAAGTACATTCACAACAACGATAATATTTACAAAAGTTTCGATGACATTTCCGTATTAACGAAAGCTCGAGCAACATCCGAATACGGATTGCTTGTAAGTGTAAAATATTGACTGTTTATGAATGTGATAAATAATGCGTAGTCTTGTAGCCAGAACTCGCGCAAAATGGTGAGCTTGCTGAAAATGAGACGTTAAAAAATTTGTGGCAATGGTTGAATTTAAGTCGCTCTCTGGTCGAGGATGGTGTTATACCAAGCCCAGAGAACAAGCACCCTGGTGTGAGGTAAATCAGTAAATTTACCGGATTAAGAACGAATACGAACTAGTATGAAGCACATTAACTTTCGCGAATTTTTAATAGAACAGTTCTTAAACTGGACGGCCAGCAGTTTTCGATGAACGGTTTTTCAAAATCGGATTTAATACATCGTCCGTGGACGGATATTGGCTCGAATCATACAGCTAAAATTTACAGGTAAATATATATGTACGTATATGTATATCAATAAATACATAATAAGAAAAATATAAAATAATGTGTGATTTTTTCTGATATCAACCGATATCCAGGTCAACCGATCGAGACAAAGCACTTCTACTTTGCGGCTGGAGATTCGACAAAGACACTAATACCGTTTATGACAATTTGTTTTTGGAAAGATTGGAAAGGGAAGGCTCGTATCCGAGAGCAGCAGCGATCGCCGTCTTCAATTTATGTTTACGTCAGGCTATAGAAATCTTAAATAGGGGAGCATCGAAGATGTTGATGGCCGCGAATTTGAATATCGTAGCAATGGCTTTGTCAGGATTTTCCGAAGACAGAAATAGTATGTGGAGAGAATCCTGTCTCAAATGTAGATCGCAACTCACCGATCCTTATCTACGTGCTACGTTTGCTTTCTTAACTGCCGACGATAATTACGACAACGTTCTGGTATGTATACGTGTTTTCTGCTTATCTTTACAATTGAATAATTCTAAATTTCCAAATCATTGAATTTTCGCAGAATGAAAAAGGAATGGCTGTCGAGGATAGAGTGGCATTCGCCCTCATGTTCCTTTCGGACAACAAAGTCTACGAGTACTTAAAGAAACTGACTCACGAGCTTACGGACGAAGGAAATCTATCGGGACTTCTTTTGACTGGTATATTTAGAAGCAACTATCAGTTCCAATCGTAACACTCACTCTTCAACACTAACGTGATATTTCATTTCAGGCGCCAGTCTAGAAGGCATTCATTTACTCAATCGATACCTGGAGATTACTGGAGATGTTCAAAGCTGCAGCCTTATCGCCATTCGCGCTTTTACGCCAAAGTTACTTCAGGAAGACCAAGTTCAAGTGTGGATCACAAGGTGAGTAAGATGTAGAAGACTTTGCAACGACTGATTGCACAATTACTAAATTTACGTATGCTGTAGTTATAGAAATTTGTTAAACGCATGGAAAATGTGGAATCAAAGAGCTCACTTTGATATTGCCATGCGAGCATCGACGAGCGAGAAGCCGCCACAACAGATTTACGTATCATGTAATTTCTGTGGAAAAAGCATTTCGGCATTTATGCAGGGATTGAGTAGAGCGAGGGGTCCTTTTGGCAGATTAGGCAGCACACCGAATAAATTAAAAGTTAGCGATACCAGAGATGATTCTTCTTTTTGGTAAATCTCCACGATACTTCAAACGTGTCTCATGTTTATTTCTAGATGTCTTCGTGTCCAAGTTGTCGTAAGCCTTTGCCTCGTTGTGCTATATGCCTAATGCACATGGGTACCGTCAGTGGTTTACAGATCACAACGTCCGTTGCTAATAAGAACGAAGAATGTGAGAATAAGTTGACAGAGTTTAATAATTGGTTTACTTGGTGTCAAACCTGTCGGCATGGAGGACACGCGGATCATATAACTCATTGGTTCAGGTAATAATACAACGCCACTGAATTATGAAAATAAATAGTACTGTGATCGTTTAATTTTTGTTTGCTTACAGGCAACACTCGGAGTGTCCAGTGACATCTTGTACTTGCAGATGCTTTTCCTTAGATGCGTCGTGCAAATTAGGAGTGGGTATAACGTAAATCAAGTTTTCTTTCTCGGTTAACTTATAAAGTGCACAAAGGTACGAGCGATGCATTTAACAGATTTAGAATGTGGCATTTTGTATACTTTCCAAAAAACTGTAGATATAAGAACAACCAAGTACATTAAATCCTATTATGGCCCGGTTTATGTATTAACTTTCTACACCGTAGATTTATTGTATCGTAACATCGTTTGAATCTTAGAAAACAGAAGGAAGACGTAATAAATATTCCGTTCGATGGAAAGCAGATAAAGTAACAAATAATATTTTAATTGTCGTCAAAGTGCATTCCCCAGATCTTTTGTCCAAACAAATTGTACAGCTTTATCATTTCGCCGTACTGTTCCGCATCTATAACAAAAGAAAGGAAAGTGAATTTTTACCCGTTACTTATAAATATGTACAAGGGAAGTACTGGCTATTGGATAATACCAAAGTTTTCAATGAAGTCTTGTGGAAAACACAAAACACTTTCGCAAAGTAAGGTTGACTTTGACTGCAGAATTCCTCGTGCTTCTATATGCCCCTCGATGTTCCCATCGACGGTGGTGGGAAGCAACATATTTAATGGCACACCGTCGGTCGTCTTTATTTCAATACTTCGGCCATCCGCACTTTTCTGTTAATAACACGAATTTAATTTGACTATAATTTAAGTTCTACTTGTGGCACATTGCCGGATCACAAACAAATCCACAGAAAGAAACATGAGCTTATAACCTATTGGTACGTAGACGTACTTTGGTAACTTTCCCAATGATCACGACCAACTTTCCGATGTAATTCGGCAATAAACTTCCATCAATTCGGATAGAATGCATCGTTTTTAATTGCAGTAGCTATTGCGCTGCTTGTACTGCTCTAATGTGGATTTTACCTAAACGCGCGCGCTTTTCACATGCGATGACAACTGACAACTACTTTGAACTACATCACGTGATGTCAAGTGCTTGACATCACTACAGTTTTGGGCGCATTTGGGGGCGTTTTGGCAGTTAGATAGCCAATAGATTTCATTCTTCAAATTCATTTAAGTTATCGCGTATACTTTCCATGGTAAGGTTTTCATGGTTTCCAATTTGCAATTTGCAATTCGCATTATCACTTATTAAAATTGCACTCTTCTTGATTATTCACGATAATAAAATGAAATAAAACAATACTATAAAACGTGTCCTCAATTGTTATTATTTGAATAATTTGTCTCTGGAATCTGAACGACTCACGTGAGAAATATAACGTACATTGACATTTAACTCAGATAATGCTAATTTATTTCCGTGCAATATATAATATTACAATACACAACATTAAAGTATAATAGTAGGCAGTTCTATTAAAATATAGTTTAATAATATGTACAATTCCATTTGAAGCACTCAAAATATGAAATAGATTATTACTCGTATCAGGAATATTTAGGTACTTCGTTTAATTTCATTTAAAATTCTCGTTCTTCTTATCAATTGTTCTTCAAATAGAAAATCATTAGCTTGATGAATTTCCGTAAAGCAGACAGTTCTGCTGCTTCTCGTGTACTACCAATACCAAACTGTGATATTAAAGGACTGCCCCAAATTTTCATAATAACAAGATACTTTGTTGGAGCCTTTGCTTTGAGCCAAACTCTTTCGAGCGACTCCAATTTAAATGCCTTACCGATGAAGGTTTCGAGACTCTGGATTTTCATAGATTCCAGAGACAAATGTATAAGCAGCAATCTGTTTTTATCTATTTCCGAAATACTTTGTATCCGATTTTGTAATGCAAAGTGCTGCTCGTCTAATGCTATGGACTTAATAGATTGATTTTTAAGTTTGGATTGCTTGAACTTATTCATTACTTTCCTCATTTCATCCGCATGAGGCGATTTTGTGTCTTGAACGTCTTTTATGTTCAAGTTCTGGATAGTTAGGCCCAATTTTGCAACAGATTCCGCAATAGCTTTAGGATCACTGCTACTATAGTTTATGGATTTACTAAGAGCATCGAAAACTTTCTCAGCTGCCTTCTGCTTCGCCCGTTTCTTTGTACTACTCGTGCCTACTTCGCAAGTGGAAGACACTTTACATTTTATTGTAAATGCAAGGTTAACCTGCATCCCCGATACGGTCTCCAGTTCGTAATAAGGCTCTGGCAATCCATGGCCTTGACACAACTCCTACAACATATTAGAAAATGCAATAGATCCGATCGCTTCGTGCAAGGATAACAGAAAAAAAAAGGAATCTTAATTAGCTCACATTCAATAGTCCCACATAATTTTTATCGTTACCAACAGTCGTACCATTAGGTGAGTTTGTATTATCAGAATCGTTTACTTTTTTAGGGGTTTCTTCGTTCGTTAGGCACATATCTTCAAATAATATTTCTGAAATATATTTGGCATTTTTCAGTTGCCGCAACATTTGTATCGCAGCATCATGTTTAGCTCCTTTCTTAGTAGTGCTCACCCCATTAACTTTATAACTCTTGCATGTCAATTGTATTTGAAATTTTTTCTCACTACCTTCGACTATAATTATAGCAGGCTCATAGTTCAGCTGCAGAAGATGCTTCTGAGCTGCTTCATTTAACAATGATACAGCTGTTTTGCTCATTTTGAATACCCTGATTTTATTGACACTTATGGTAGTACAGCCTTTCAAATCTTATTGTAGTGAATAGTATAGGCAAAATTGCAGGGAGAAAACACCGCAAATGATTTTTATGTCTACGGTTCATTCACGCACGGTGGTAGAAGTTATATCAAGTTATATCTTATTATATGATTCATATGTTGATATTTGATTTGATTAGACGTTTGTACAGGATGTATGTATAGAAACCGATAGAACCTCGGACAATCGTCTGTTTCAACAAGAAGTTAAAATGCCGGGGGCCACCGGGGACTGCCGGGGATTACCTTTAATGATTGAAGGTCGGCACTGGATTTTGCACCAGGACTGTATGAAGAACTGGTATGTCTGATCGCCCGAAAATGAACTTAGGATTGTACAACTTATGTATATTATATACATATCAAAATTTTTAACGTTATTGAGGGTAAGTTCTGAAATTAATTATCACAAACACAGTGTCACTTTAACTACATACATATACACATAGATTTATATTTGTGAGGGAGATTGAGCTTGGGGATCTGGCCCCATTTGGCAGCCCGCATAACTACCCAGGAACCTACAGCTATCGCTATGCTGCGGTGCTGCGAATCGGCCGAAATCCAGTGCGCATGACGAGATGGGCTCGAAGTCTAACATCACTGCTTCAATCCCGTAATCTCGTAATAAACACAATCAAAGCAACCGGATAAGTTAACCGGGCCCACACACTTAAAAGCTAGTTCAGACAGTAATTCAGTCGAACTGCGAGTATTTATTTGGTCGGTGTATATTAACCTCTACTAATAGGAATAATTGTCATTTTGATAAGCATAGAACCGAAATAATAAGAATATTTTACATTCTCTCAATATATTGAGAGTAATGATTAAAATAAAGTTGAATGCAGTTGTAGCCAGTGAACCCGATTTTAACCTATAATGTGCAGTTCTGATGGCGCCGGTATGCTTTTCCCAAGCGGCCAGACTTGGCATTAAATTCGCGCATGCGCTAAATTACAAGCCAGCTATGCAGTGCTGTAATTATAGGCATCGAATTTTGTAATGTAACAGCAAGACTCTGGCTAACTTCCAATTACTTTATTGCAATACTTGTGTCATAATTGTGATCTATTTGCATTAATACAATTTATCTTAGACTTTTACAACAAACTAGAATTTTACAATTTACAACAAAGTATGTACATAATATATATTATACTTTTCTTTCGGGGGACTAAAGGTGCCAGTTTCATAAATTCAAAGATACTTCAGTGGCGCTTAAAATTGGACGCACACGAGAGTTGGATACCAAGTGTGGCAGCTCTGTGCTTTTCTAACACGTTGCACAATATTTATTCGTGCTATTGTACATCTTTGACATCTTGTACATGAGTTAAACAAGTGTGTTTCATGTGTCACATGAGACACGTATCAAATCTCACAACATATAGTACACGTGCTTCTAATATTAAGAGACAAAACGTACAAAAGACAGACCTTGTATCGGAAGTACGGCTTTTGTACTGTTCAAACTCCAGAAACAAAATCAATTTCAGAATTTTATAGGCACTCTGAAAATCCATCATCCGGTTACGAAATTTCATATTTGTTATAAACAATTGGGTTTTACATAACGACACGAATGATTTCATTCTGAGCTACGTTTACTAAGATTAAGAATAACAATGGCAAAGCAAACGAGCACCAACATTGCGTGGATGGATTTGGAAGTATGGATTTCTCTATAAGCTTGAATTTACATTATCATTCTGACATATTTATATAAGAGCTCTACGACTAATTGTTTAGTTGACCGGGATTGATATACAGCGAGATCGGATCCTGGAAGTTACGTGTCTCATTACTGACGAAAATTTGAAAATCATCAGTGAAGAGTTACATATTGTGATACACGAAACTGATCAAGTTTTACAAAATATGAACGAATGGTCGATGGAACATCATGCCAAAGTAAGTCGTCTTGTCTTGCTATTAAAATTAGCGTTATACGCATGGTTATATAATTCGTAATCTTCATTTTTTCAGTCCGGTTTAACGGCAGAGTGTCGAGCGAGTAATGTCACATTAGAGAATGCGGAGCAATCTATACTTAGATTCTTGCAAAAGTACATTCCAGAATTCTCTTGTCCCCTCGCAGGAAATTCCATTTACATGGACAGACTGTTTCTAGCAAAACACATGCCACTAGTCCATAACTATTTACATTATAGAATAATAGATGTAAGTTCGGTGAAGGAACTTGTCAGGTAAGAAGCGAAGTGTTTCTGAAAACGAATTGCAACTTATTTCTTCAAATATGCAATTTAATCTCTGCACTTTATATAGAAGATGGTGTCCAGCAGTAGACAAAGCTCTGCCAAATAAACAGTACGGACACCGTTCTTCGGATGACATAAAAGAGAGCATTCAGGAGCTTCAGTATTATAAGACACATATATTTCAATCGCAATCCATCAAAGAGATTAGTACCAATTAATATTGGCTTAAAAAATTAAATGAAATTGACTTTGACTCGAATTGAATTATTTAATTAATTGAATTAGTTAATTGAATTAATGCTCAATCGTGTGGTCTTATACGTACCTTTTGTTCACGCGATCACTTTGGAAGTGTATTTGTATATAGAATAATGATTAGTTCCATTGAAAAAAGCATGCAATTGTACTTTCCGCTCGCACTGGCTGACGTCGAAAAGTCTTTTTCTATGAAAAACCTTTCTCTTACGATTTTATTTTTACCTTTTCGTCGACAATTCAAAATGCATTGGTGTATTTTGAACCGTATTTTACCATTATTTACGGAATGAATAAAAAAACTTGATCGTGATTAGTCGTCTAGAATGAACCGATCAGGAACACAAATATTCAGCATAAGTGTATGTTTAAAATTTATTCTATGACCATTGTATCTTCTACTACCATCCGTTAAAGAGTTACAGTATTTTGAGGTGTCCGTATACAATGAGAATTTTAATCGTCTTCTCTGTACACGTTACCCGAACTACTCGATCGGCAGCCATCACACCGGAATCTTATCTAATATTAAGCTAGGAAAAATGTATTCTAAATCAAACTACGTATTATGTACAAAATAGTACCCTTTGGAATTATGTGCGGTGGCTTATGTCGAGGCTTAACTGACGGAACACGTGCACGTATAAATATTCAACATTAAAGACGGGGTATGGGTATGCGAGTCCATGAACAATGCGTACTTCGATGAAGATAGCTCAATTAAGCATGTGAAACTACAGATTAAAGTACACTACCAAATACAGTACTACGGAATATGACGCGGAAGAAAGCTTTCTCTAAAACGATCGTTCCTGTACAACAAGTATATAGTTATACACAATAATAGAATTAATTATTGTAACGGAACGAATCAATGTACATATTCCATCATCCGTGGTAAGCGGATTTCTGGTATAAATATTTACAGGATATGGAGGGTATTAAAAGAACACGTTCTTAGTATACAAGTAAAACAATATTGTACATTGACCCGCCTTTTGATTTATACGAATTATCCGTTTCCCGCGAAGCGAAACCCACGTAAAGAAAATTCAATCGAAACACTCGGAAACACTGTACGTATAAACAACAATGCAAGAGAAAAAAGAAAAGCGCGTAAAACGAGACCGCGGAGAGATGGAAAGTGCGTATAAAAAGGCAGCTTGAATAAAGTGATTTTTTGCTTTTACACATGTAAAATAAAAACCCGCGTAAATCTCGGGACAAACGTATGTGATACGTAACTGGTTCTCCCAATTCCGGCCACGAGTAAAGTAATTGTACTTACGCTTTAGGATTGACATTATGCGTACTGCATAAAATTTTATTTCATTTCACTTCATCGTTCCTGATATACAAATGAATAAATACGAGTGATGCAACGTAAACGCACTGTCACGGTTACAAACTTTAACCGGTAACACTAACAACATTGTGGAACTGTGAGCAGAAAATGTGAAGGCAAAATAAAATTCTCCTAAGAATGCGTTAAATCTTATGACCTGTTTTTAAAATCTGATTATTTGGGCAGGTTGAACTATGGCGGTGAACTCATTTGTGACACAATCGTCACCTGTAGCGTGAATAGTATAGAGAATATGTATTGTAGGATCAAGTCTATCAATGAACTTTTGATCAAAGATACAATGAAAAAATCATCTGTTTCCAGTGATAAAATAACAACCGGCGTTAGCTCACCTTCCAAAAGCTTATTCAATTTACCTAATGTAGCTGGCACTTGGCGGCAGACAAAGCCGTAGGTGTCGAATAAAAATCATTGTGAATTTTGTCAATATGCGTAAAATCCTAACGGTTTACATGAAAAACTGTAACATGGCATTTGCTTGGGTATTCGTTTTTTTTTCTTTCAATCTCTCCCCGCTTCATCTCGCTATCGAGTGTGAGATTTGCTTAATCGCTAATGTACGCTAACATACACAAACATTGGTTTACCGCGTATGCGTATTGCCCTTGAGTGAAAAAATGCTTATAAAACGGAGTCTTCTTCGCTTACTTTTGTATACATATGTAGGTAAACCGTCTTTTTTTAGCCTTTCGCTGTAGAATTTGTTTTTTTTGTGCCATATCCCAATATAATCACATTAGTTTTTCCTTTGAGTGAATCGTTAGAATGTTACACGCCAGTTTTACATACGTCCTAATAAATAAACGATATAATTTACTTCCTCTCTTTCTCTGCCTCTATAGGGTCCTTGTTAATGGAAATTTTATTGTCGCCTTTCTTTTCCTTATCAGTCTCCGGGGGTTCCTTCTTTATGGTAGCTTTCCCATCACCCCATCTGGAATCTGTTTTGAATTTGCTGTCTACTTCGGATCCGTTCAATTCTCCGATCTTTTCATCTTGTATTTCTACTACCTCGACTTTTCTTACATCGCCCTGAGTGGTTTTCGCGGCTATATGATATATATTTTTCACTGCGGTGAGGTATACGTGACATTCGGTCTGCAAAAAAAAAAAAGAAACATGGAATCAATACGTATGCATAATCAAGTCTATTCTAGTTTCTAATTAAAGCAATACGCATATGGCGTAAGAGAAGCCATTACCGAAACTTTCTTAAACTTCTCTTCTGTATTTCTCAACTTGTCCTTATACGTTTTTAAGTCTTCCGAAAGATTTTTAATACTGCTAGTCTGTTTTGTCGACTTGTCATTGACGATCGTTAAATCGTGTTGCAACTCCATCATCCGTTCTTCGGTATCCAATCGAGCTTTCTCGGAACGTTTGAGTTGACTAACGAGCTTTTCTACATCTAACAAAGAACCTTTGTACATCACAAAGCCTTCGGGACCTGTGGCTTCGTCCGATTGGCCACTGTTAACTTCCTCCCTTCGCGCTCTCTTGGACGGTGCTCCACCACAGAGAAACACCGGCAGCAGTTTTTTATTTCCTAAAATGGAAAATGTTCATTTTGAACTAGAAGAATGTGCAAAACCTGACTGAAATTTCGAGATTCGCTTACCTAATGCTAGCGATCGAAGAATTTCTTCTTCATTTTCCGACTGTACACCTTCGCCCTTATCGCTGTCTTTCTCCTCGCCCTTTTTCTCTTCCTTGGCGTCATCGTCCTTAGCTTTATCCGTTAATTTACGGTAGTGCAAGGAATCTCGCGTAACAACTTTCTGTACTAATTTACGGACTTGTGCTCGGGATAAATTCAAACCCAGCGTGTAAATGAGTTCTTCGATATCCTTGTCAAATATATAGCCACAGTGCGTTTGATCAAAGTAAACGAACGAGAGCAACAAATACGGATCGTGAGTATATAATTTTGCTTTCCGTTTCTTTCCATCCTTGTCCTTATCTCTTCTACCGTCTTTCACCGAATCGTCATCCTATTTGCGAAATAGTTATTGTCAATTTTTGTCTTTAAGCGTATAACACTAAAATTCATATTGGGCAAGAAATTACCTCGGAGTCTTCATCGTCATCGTCTTCGTCGTCGTCATTCTTTTCTTTCTCACGATCTTTCTCACGATCTTTTTCACGATCTTTTTCATCCACTTTACTTTTTGCATCTTTGTCGTCTTTCTTGTCTCGACTTCCCTCTCTTCGCTTTTCGTCCCTCTTTTCGTCTCTCCGACTAGACTTTTTCTCATCGTCTTTCCTCTTGTCCTCTTTCTTATCGTCACGTTTATCGTCCTTCTTATCTTTTTTCTTGTCCTCGTCCTTTTCCTTAAGCTTCTCGGGAAGGCTGCACAAGGATCGATATATGCGAAAGCCAAAGTCCCGCATTAACATTTCATTGAACAGTTCAGCGAACAGTGACACTTCAAACGAATGCTCCTGCAAATTGAAAAATATCATTATTGTGCGTTATTGTTTTCGGTCCTAAATATTATCCCAAATTCACTGCCCAAAGTATAACGTTACCTTTGTATCTTCTGGTCTGTAATCTAACAATATGCTCAAGGACATAACGCTGCAGTCAAATTTTCCACTCTTTGCCATTCTTGAGGGATGGACAATAATATGCGAGGATTCGGGCAAAGTATATCTCTTTTCGAGCATCGCACGCTCTCGCTCGCAAAGTTTCCGCTTATCGTCATCCCGCTGCAATTTAATCTGTTTTGTTTTTTTATCTATTCTAAATCGTTTCTATCGTTTATTACCGCGGCATGGTGCGAAGAATGCTGACGATAATCCAGCAGAAGTTTAATGGAATAAAATGTTTAGAAGCTTACGTCTTTGCCATCGCGAAACTTCTTATCCTCCTCTTCCTTCGGTTGCGGGGAAATATCCTTTTCATTTTCTTCAATTTCGTCCTGTCGACCTTCTTCTTTGGCTTGCTCGGTTTTTATTGTCTTCGTTAACCGTGCGAGCAATTGTGACTTGAGCCCTTTTGAACTTAAATTACGTGCCGCTAATTCTTGCCGTAACTCGCTGACCTACGCAACATAATCAACATTAGAAGATAGAATTAAAGTTAGTGTAAAAGAATAAGCCATATACATAAGAATGTCCCCAAGGAAAACTTACATTCATCGACTTTGGATCCAACTCGGAATAGTGAGTGGGATCCTTTCGCTCTGGCGCTGGATCATCCTGAAAAAAGAAACGGCATATTACGTTACAGAAGTAGAAACAAGACAACAAAACTACAAAACAGAAGCAATCCCTATAACGAAACGAAACCACTCCCTCTTCATTCTTTCATCGCTCTCTATTGTACCAGCACTCTCTCACATTTTAATGATATACACGTTTCTTCATTCACGATGGCCCTCGCGTATGAATCGAGTAACTGCTAGATTCTCATAGTGTCCTGGCTCTGGTGTCCGTGTGGTCGATACGATATGGGTAATATCAATAATGTTTCAATAATGTTTCAATAATGTTGTAGTATATAGCGATTATCAAATGCAATTTTTGATTTATCATTGATTTATCATTGATTTATCAATGACGGTGAAGGTTTCAGGAAAGGGAATGGCTCAGCTGCGCTCTTCTCCGAGCTAGGCTTGCTTGCTTCTCTTGTTAATGCAATGTGACTGCCAGTGGCTAAGGGAGTACATACTCGTGATACATTACTCATTGATCTTCGCTACTTGGACGAATAAGATCAATAAGAGTCGTACGCGTCATTGAAGACGATCTTGAAATCTCCGAAGCGATATACTCATCATCATCCAAATTGATGACCCAACGATGTACGCTAAACTATCAAACCCGAAGGTATAATTTAAGTCAGAAATGGCCTTTTTCCACATCCGAGAAAAGATGCATGTTCCGACGAATACGGTGATAGGCAAGAGTGTTTTTCTACCGAAAACACGTTGAAAATGGATGTGGCCTCGAAATGAATCTAATAAAGAGAGAGTTTCATAATGAAAGAGAATTCTCCCTCCTTGAAGAATTCGTGTCTACAAGATCAATGAGCAAGTATGGCCTATTGAAAATCCAGTTTAGTAATGGAAAAACAGTAGCACGATATAATATTATAAAAAAGGTAAAAGTAATATGGGATGATGTTGGCAGTGCCTTTTGATCAGCGACGGCAGCCTCATCAGTGTCATTGGCAGCATCCGAATCGTCGGGGTTAGAGGCCGCACGCAGCAATTTTCGTTCCAGTTGTTTCTTATAGCTCAGTTGAAGACCATCCCATTCCAATCGGGTGGGGACACAGCTCCAAACATCTGGGAGAAATAGTATGACGGTTTCAACGCGAGAGGGCACCACTCGCCCTGACTTGTGGGTCGTTTCAGCACGTCTGTAGTAGAGTTCCAGGAAGCGGTACCTGTGCCGCAAGGAAAAACAATACCCAAACGTCATCTCATGATTAATGCCGCTTAGCTTTGCCTTATATGCTAAGTGTTCGCTCTCGTTTGTTCTCTCGTAAAGCCCACGCACTGCATACAAAGCCATACAGAACCACACACCGTAGATCATTTCGGATATCGCTATTCATTGTGAGTGCCTGTCACCTAGATTCGCAACAATAACGGAGCATTGCAATATTTGCAATATGTCCAATAATGATGTTTCCTTTTCCTCTCTCCCGGTCGTCCGTTCGTTCTTTCTTTCGTTCGTTCACTCGCTCGCTCTCTCTCTCTCTCTCTCTCTCTCTCTTTCTCTCCCGTACTATCTTTCCTTCTCTCTTTCGATTTATCCGCGATTGATCATCAATCATCGTCGGAGTACTTGAAACAGGATGCAGTGCAGCGGTCCCTCTTGATCATGGTTGATCGTGCGTGCAACTGATACGTACCGTCTCCGCGGAAACTCTGCTACAGCCCTAGCTTATCAAGTCAAAACACGCATTAGAAGTTACTCTTTCGCTCTCTCCCTTTCTTTCGTTCGCTCGCTCTTACTTTCTAGGATGGTCCAACTTATCGCTACGACATTCTACCTAATTCTCTTACGTGTTGATTAGTAAGCCTCCGTACATGTGCGATGGCTCGAGAATGTAGGCTGAGACAGTTTAAGTAGATTCGGATGAGCCGAATAGAATCGAAAAGTTTGATAGTGGTGATGTACCATAGAGATATGGAGATATAAGTGCGTTAAGAACGTGAAAGATAATTTAGAATATAAAGTTTTTCTACAAGGCAGCATTACCGTTTTGGTGAAAGCATGTAGTATATTAAGATTCGTACCACTGGGTGCAACTGGACAGATCTATTCCGGTGAGTGCTTTGCAGGTCCTCACGGCTGTCCTAATTAAAACCGACGGATCCTTTTCTGGATTAGGACCATCCAAAGAGGGACTCCATGGACCGCCAATTGCCATTGCTTCATTTTTACCTCGCACGCCTACCAAAAAGTTTATTAGACGAGTGGGATGCACGTAGTCGCGATCTGGATCCCTGTCTTCGGAAACGCCACAACATCGCTTGTATATTTCTTCCATGGCAGGCATAGAAATCAGCATGACCTAAAAATTCAGAAATTACTCGAATCAATGTCATTCAAAACAGATACGTAAATCTTGTAAATAGGAAAATTCGACAGACCTTTGCAGAAAACAAATAATCAGCGTCCGAGGGTTCGAGTACGGCTGGATTTTCGATACAAGGATCAACGTCTTTGTGCATAACATAGAAAGAACACGGTTTATTAAGAGCAAATGGCATGTGTGGTGGAAATGCATCGACCCATCGGAAATTTGTGGAAAAGAAGTCGCTCGGTATATACATATTTTGATAACGCCTCCTAATTTCCAAAACGTCTGCTTCTGGCCTATAGTGGAAACGATAATGGTAAAAGCTGACAATCAAAATTGATTTGCAAACGAGTGAACTCATACTTACAGATCAAGCGATATTTTTGGTATCTGTACCATGTAACGTGGCACTACTCGTGCACGCCGTCGAGGTCTTGGCGATTTACTTCTACGAGTTCTTGAGGGACTGCGCTCATCTTTCTTCTCACGTTCTCTTATTCGCTCTTCCCGACGCCTTTTCCTTTCGATTTCGTCTTCTTCGTTTCTTCTTTCCCGTGGCGATCTCTCTCTCACTCTTCCAACTTTAGTTCGGTTGCTAGTTGGATTGGTACTAGTAACACTGGTTGCAAATCTGCCAATAGTCAATGTATTATGAATACGTTTTTGCGGTACCATTCAAGGTGGAGCTTTAAGGTGACATTTTTGTACCGATTATTTGCATTTTCGGTAGGAGGAGGCACAGCATTGTACGTTCCAGAAGTTCTATTTGGTTGTGGCTGTTGTTGTTGCTGCTGTTGCTGCTGTCGATTTGGTTGATTTGTTGACTGAGTGTTCGTGTTATTGTTATTGTTTCCCATAGGAAGTACTTGTATTCTGGTAGCGTTCCATTTGAATGGCATTGACGGATTGTACGAAGCTTCCACTAACACGCGGTCCCCTACTACTGGATTGGACCCCTTGCCGCATGCACTAAAATAAAAAGAGAGTTGTCCGTATGAGTACGACACGTAATATTCTATTGCCATTATTGCGATATTGCCAAATAAGTACAAAATAGTTATAAAATTAAATTTTACTATTCCTTACCTCGTCTGAAAAAACACATCCTCATCCACGAAACCAAAGTTATCGTGAACTTTTGTAACTGTTCCAGTGAAAACTCTTTGTTTCGTTGATGACGAAGCTACATTTTGTTGTACTTGTTGTGGCACACCAGCCACAGAAGGCTGAAAGGCATTGGTGTTTAATGCTCTTGGCGTAGGGTAAGAAACTGTGGCAACTTGTGGATACAGTTGTCCTGCGATACCGGATGGTAGATTAGATCCAAGCGTTGCCATCGAAGCCATCGTTATGTTGGGCTAAATATTAACGACGGAAGATTCAATTTTAAATTAGTAGAAATTTGTACCCAATATTATTTCCTTTTCGCAATAGCATAGTCTCTCCGCAATATATTATCATACATTTACCTGTTGCAATCCCAAACTTTGTTGATATACTTGTTGCGTTTGTTGTTGGTATTGAACCATAGGTTGCCCTCCTATACTGCCCATCGCTTGACCCAGCATTTGTTGCTGGATATTTTGAATACCTTGCCCTAAACGTTAAGCATCTATTAGTTGGTTGCGTATAACTACCATTTATACGAGACCGTTAAACTCATCCAGAATATCTATTTCAAAGGTATACATTAGCTATAGTTGAATTCGCTAAGAATGCAATCATTGACCGTTACTATAATTTGATTCCTATGGCCGATTGTTAATAACACAACCCTGCGTAATATATTTATATTAACCCCCTCTCGTGTTATATTGTGTCAGGATTGATTGATTAAAGTATAAGATTCTATGTTTGAAAATAGTCGTTCACAGGTGTGGCTCTTTCAATTGACAGAAGTTTCACACAAGAATAATGCCATATTCGCTAATTCGGCGCATTCTAATCGTTCATCGACGTTAAAAATTTGTGGTCCACATCACGGTTATTTGACTATTGTCTACAAATCTAGATCCGACATACATTTCCTGCACACTGTTGCTGATTTCGTAGGTATTTCCAATCGGTAAAATATCTTGCTGATTAATTAAACACATCTATAAAATTATGTCTGATCTTTTTATAAACACACTGTCTGAGTTGTGCAAATTACAACAGAAACTTGGCAACGCCGTTGTCTTGCACACGAGACGACAATTATAAGAATTTAATAGGAAAAACGGCGTACCTGCGTTGCGAACCCAGGGCGGGTTTTTACCACCCCCAAATGGTGACAGGTTACTCATTTCCCAAAATGTTCGTATCCTCCGTAATAACCCAAGTTCAACAAAATTTTACACACTCCGAATTAAGCGTCCTTCATTCAGGCGCCATATTTTCAGCTAGTACCACTCAAATCGAATTTAATTCCCTCTTCAACGGAAGTCCTGAAGTTCATTATTTTTTCGAACACGAGTCAGGATTGACCAACGACAAAGAACAACCGTGCAGAACAATTAAATCATCAACTATTGTAAAATCCAATAATGATTTATTGGAAAATTTAACTGTAACATAGATGTTAATAATAAATGATGGCAAGCGTAGTTCTCATTTGACTCAAGCTGCGTGTCTCTGGCTGCACTCCAGCGACACTAGGCGACAGGCATTGGTGTGAACTATTTAGCACGGAAAGTGTTGACCCGTCGATAATTTAGGAGCTTACAGTCAATCGACAGAATTGAAGTATATCCCAGTTCCGTTTGAGTCATCGCTTCTCGTGGCTTTATTATGTAGAATAATACTATTCGGTCATTTTATGCGGTTTGTTGTCAGCTATAATGTACTTGTGCATCTACCCATACATATGCATATGTGTACAGTGTAAAGTTACAACCGGACATGTCTTCAGGGGTGATTCATTGGAGTAACTGGTCTAGAGAATTGATCCATTTGGATAAACAGTCCAATTTGCTCGTTTTCGTCTAATTGTTACGTCTTACTTTCATCTATAACCTGGACCATGGATTCATCGCCTGAATTCATGCCTAGATATCACTTTATTACCCCCTGCATATGTTACGCCATTCTGTCGGTACCGAGGAGTCGATTTAATCGACGATCAATACCATTCAAGCCTATCGAAAGTTCCGCACTTGACGACAGAGGACACTAGTTACCCGCTAAAGTGTCCATTATATGTACATTCGATTGTTTGTATTGCTGAACTGCTTGGCCATTCGGTGCTTGGCGGGAAAGTGTCACAAAGTGGCAAGTGTTAGTAATAACAAGTAATAATTTTAGTGATGAAAACGACTGATATATACTATTTCATAGTTCTTAATGTGTATTTACAGTTGTTAACCAAATCGAAGAGTTTCAGTTTTTCTAACTTCTTGTAAAGATCCGTCTATAATATACGATATCTACGTTTACAGTTAACACTTCAGGCAGCAACAGGATGGCTGACACTGATGGTAAATTGAATTTGGCTTGAGATGCTTGAAAATTAGAATTTGAATACTTCCCTCAGATACGAAATTAAGAATATGCGTTACTTTTTCACATGTGATATAACATAATTGATTCATCGAAGTTACGTTCCTAAATGTCTGAATAATTTTTTCTTTTCAACAATTATAGCTGTGTTATTTCTCTTGACTTTTTAAATTACAGCTGCCAAGAAGTTGGCACTACGAGACGAAATAGCAAAATTAAGGCGAACTCTTATCCAATTGGAAGCTCGTTTAAATACGGTGGATTTTAAAACCATCGAATCCCATTTAAATAGTAGCAACGTTCTAAATAAGCCTGAGTCCGAATTGGACGAGGTTGAGGCCAGTGTGCCAACGGACGTTAATGCAAAATTTTCTGCTGATTTGTTTCGCTTTGCTGGTTTTGATTGCTTCAAATCCAACGACCACCAGCTTGTGTTCCATTTATCTTCTGGCTCGAAATACCAGAAGAATTATGTCTTTATGATAATCGTTACACTGGTAGGAGGTAAACCTACTATTAAAAAATGGGTAATGCCACCTTCGGTAAACATGCGAAAACTAATTGAAAAAACCCCACTCAATAATTCCAAAGATTTATCCGAATTCTTAATGGAATGCAAGCGTTACGTTGATATTTATGTTATTAGACACGAACAATATACATTGTTGAAAGTAAGTGTATTTGGAGCCATCATTATGTACATTACTTTTGATACAAAGTGTATTGTTCTTTAAACAGAAATCCATTAACGGTATTTACTATCATAGGAAGCTGTTGACTCAAAGACAAACTGCAATTTGGCATCGGACACAGGGCTGACGTACATTGTAGTGGAATTTTTAAATCTGTACGATACAGAGACAGAGATGCTCATAAATATAAGGGTATTTCTGATGTATCAAACGGACGAAGTAAAACCTTTTATTATGAAAATAGAGGCCAAAACTGGAGATGAACTTAGCGACGAAACAATTTCACGTTTGAAATCTATTTTGAAACCATTAAGCGTTGACGATTTGCAAAGCGGTTTTGAAACTGTTTATTTAAGTATGTCAAACGATGGGCCATTTATTCTCAAACTAGACGATGGTTCTGATATTAATGACGAAATTGAAAGTAATTGAACCATTACTGTAATATTAAAATTCAGATATATTAAATGATTCCATTCATACATAGGCTGTATAAACTTCGCGTTTCGGATTAATAATGGCATGTTATATACGTATAGGCATTGGCGTAGAAATAAATGGGTTAAGGATTCAAACGATTTTTCTGCTGATAGTTTTTCAGGATAACGATATTTTTTATATTCAAATATATCCTTATTATAATTACATATAGTACTTTGCTGTAAATATTCGATTGTCCTGAAATTGATTCTCATTTTCCTTATGGGATAGAGGAATCTATAAATTAAGAACGCAAAGTATAGCAACTTACATTTGTTTAATTGATCTGATTTCGGAATGTGGTGTTTTTTATGGCTAAAAAAATATGCTGTTAGTAAATAAACAAATTCAGATTACATGGCATAATCTTAGTTCTGTTAAATAAGAAACCAACTTATATCACAGATAATTCAAACGATTTGAATTCGTATTAGTATAGTTTATAGTTATTGAATTTCCAGTCACGCGAACACTATACGCGTGTTCGGGTATTCGCCGTCAGAGTTATACATGTTATTACGTGGAAAGTGTCAGGAATTCAATGTTTTTGCGTGCAAAATAGATACAGCATAAATGATGAATAGATAAGATTAAATTCAATACGTGCGTGACTTTGGTTTGTGTTCGACGCTTTTAGAAAATATCCGGTAGGAGATTGAAACTTCAACCATAACATATTTTTCATAATCACATACATACAGTTAATGTATTAACTTATTCGGGATCTATAGCATTATTAAAAAGTGTCGGACCCGTCGACGTGTGAATTTCCCATTTGAGAAATCTGCAAATAACAAATACGAATTAACTTATAAATCACTTTTAGATTGACCTTAGTTGATTATATGATTAACATTGTTTTGAAAACTGTTTATAGAATATTCATAAAATAGTCAGTATTTTTCACTCACCGTGGTGTGTGTAGCGTGTAGCCAGTTAACTTCCAGACGATTCTCAAACACAAAATTAGGCGAACGTGGATGAACTACTGATTGAGCAAGGTGTTAGTCACCTCAGAGATGGATAGCAGCGGGCTTTCAGCATCCGTTTTGGCATCCACAGGATGATTAGTTCCGTTGCTAACATTTATACACTCATGCGTCACTTCTGTTCGTGTCGACGATGCAAACAATGTCACAGACGTAACATGCCTTTTATTTTGATAATCCTTCAATCGTTGTCTTTCGCCAATATTATTTCCAATTTCATCGATGCCACGAAGGTTGTTGGTGTTTAGAAAAGATCGACTCCCAAATATATCCTGTAATCAGTTTTGAGTCCAATTTGTATTATTTCGATGGTTTGATTGTCCGTTAAAATTTCGAGGTGAAGAATATGATAAAATTTAAACCCGTGTTGGGTGAATAGGTGGGATAGGAACTTGTGCTCGGAGAAATCATTCTCGTCTTTTAAATATCTCAACAAATTCATATAAAGATTATTTTGTAGTTTCACAATTGGATTGAATAGTGTTATGTAAATAATAATGTATTATAATTTCAGATCAATGTTTCGTAATAGTTGCTTATGCATGTTGATATCTTGTTCTTTAACTTACCTGCTTTTCTTCTTCAATAATCACTTTACTAATAAACCGTCGGTCGCAAAAAATAATGGGGAAATTGAATGATTAAACAAATAATTATGCGTTTCGTTTTATCGTATCCGGTAAATTTCCTATGACTGTCATTCAGGAAAAAATGTACAAATCAAATTGTCCTCACTCAGATTGAAGAGATCAAGATTGTTATGTTACTTTTCAAAATCCAAGACAAAATGTCGTTTTTGCCCACAATCACGAATTTTCGAAGAAAGTGCGTCGGAAGAATAAAATGAGCAAAATATAGTAAAAAAAAAAAAACAAGTTGCTGATCTTATTGTTTCATTTTATTGAATTTTTTTACAAACTACTCACACAGTCTCAAATTTACGGTAAATTTGATGTACTTACAGGGGAACAACAACAAATTATAATACATGACTCGTTCACAAAATTATAAATTACGATGCTTCCAACAACGTTCTAACAATAACCAACATAATGTTATATCCCCTATTTGTTAGAAAAAAACAATAATAGGGGATATCACATCATGCATGAACAAAAGGAAAATATATCTGGCGCAACCTAGTCCTTTCTACACCGAGATCACAAACAGAATCTAGAAACTTGTAAGAAACAAATTTGATGAACTTGGAAGATTTGCAATGTACGATGTCAGTTTGGATGACCGCAGAATAAATGGTTTCTGGTAATTTTAAACGCACGAAAAAGACAAATTTCGGTTTTTTTATTTCGAAATAGTCTGCAACTGGATTTTGAACGGGTCAGGAATCAACAGAAGCTATGAGCGTATTTTGGCAACGTTCAACACGTTGTAAGTTCTTGGCCTGACCTGACATCGTAAGTGCAATTTGTATTATTAGTTGTCAAAGAGATTCGAATAAAATCAACGCCGTAAAGTTCCGAATTCAGAGTAAATAGCGAAATGTGTTTTGGCCATATTAAGTCTAAATTTATTCATACAGTTCATCATCTGTCGATACGTTTTTATACCTCCAATACTCTGTACCGTAAATTACAGATGAATACTGATTGCTTTATTTATTTTTTATTAAACTGGCGAACGCGTAGTATGCATTCGGACAGTCGATTTTTTTGCATTTTCACTAATCCAATTTAAAGCTTCGGTATTGAGTTAAAAAACGTAGAATATTGAGAACGTCCTTTATAAAGGATTTAACTGGAAAAATTGTGGTAAGAAGAAGAATATCGTTAGATATTAATCCCAGGAAAATTGGAATGAGCAGCGAAGTGAAACAATTTCTTGTGCCGACGAACAAACTTTAGCATTTTTTCGCTTGCCACAGAATCTCACGCGGCTTGCCAGCAACAACTTCACAAGACGATTCTTAATTGGAAAGACTCGGAAGAAATTCCCCTTGTACGATCAAAGTCGAGTATTCAAGGGTAGCGGCATTCGAATTATCCAAATGTCGCCGGATGAATTAAAAAAACGAAACGTAGAGCAGAAAATTATATCAATAATCAATTATGACTTCTCACAGTTCTTTGTATTTAAATAGTTTGTTATATCTAGATTTTTGTACCTATACTACTTGTGTTATAGTGAAGGTATGGAAATGTAATCTATATCGAACAAGGACTGGGAACCATATTACATATACCTAAGTTCATGCACATCGCATTTGTACAATATTATAAAATTAATTTCGTTACTTGTACATAGATGCGCGTAAGCGGTAAAAGTCAGTGAAAACTATTTGGAAAATAATGAGTGAACCAGCATGACACTCACTAGGACGTGTGCCTTGGTGGTGCGGGGTGGTGATGGTGAGGATAGTATTGGTAGTGATGGTGATGTTTCACTCCTTGCCATACCTCGCTGCCCGTCTCCCGCGATTGTGGCTGTGATTGTGGTTGTGGCTGAGGTTGTGACTGAGGCTGTGGCTGTGTCTGAGACTGAGGCTGAGGCTGAGGCTGAGGCGGTGGTTGAGGCTGAGACTGAGGCTGGGGCTGGGGTTGGGGTTGAGGCTGTGGCTGAGGCTGCGACGGTGGCTGAGACGGCGGTTGAGACTGAGGCTGAGGCTGTGACTGTTGCTGTGGCTGTGGCTGTGGTTGTGGTTGTGACTGTTGTTGTTGAGACTGAGGCTGACTGTGGCCAGGATGTGAGTGTGCGTAACCAATTATGTTTGTCGGAGTCGCTGCTGCACTGGAGCTTTGTGAGGTAGTCACTGGTAAGTGTTGCCGGTGTTGTGGATCGTGTTGCTGAGGCTGCCGATGGTGATACGAAGCCTGTTGTTTGGATCTCGAAGGACTAGTTTCGGCAGTTGGGTGTTCTATCGGCGATGCCTGTTTCCACTTACAGTCTCCATTGACCGCGTTCGCGTCTGTTACGGGCTTTAGTAGCCCACCGGTAGTAGAATTTGCTGTCGAGTGGACGGAGGAACTGGCTGAATGTGGCGTTGGTGGACTATAGCTGCCGTTATTGCGGGGTGGTGTACGCGCCGTCGTTGTACCCCACATTAGTACAGTCTGACGAGGAGGTTCGGCTCCGTAAAATTCCGATTTCACTTCTTCGAGTTTAGGTGTTAACACGCCGTTACTCGTTCCGATTACCGGCGAGCTTCCAGCAGAGTTGCTGGAAGAGGCCGCGCCTTCGAGCGAATGTCTGCTCCCTACTCGCATAACGTTCATTTCGGTTGTCGTTGTAATGTGCGTCGTAGGACTACTGGTCACAGGACTAGCTGTATAGGAAGAGTTCTCAACACTGTCCGAATGTCTCGACTGTATATAGCTGTACTTTGCAGATTCACTGAGTTGTTGGCAATAGAGCTTTTCCTCAGTTTTGCTGGAAAGCTGGTGTGATTCGTACGCTGGCAGGGACACGTCGATGAACCCATTGTACGCAGTACTCGTATGGTACTCTGGATAATAAGATCCAAGGGGTCTGTATTGAAACAGATTTTCGGTTGCTGCAGTCAGATACCTACGAATCGTTTCAATTTAAGAACCGTTAGTAAACCAACTATAGCAATCGACTAATAAATTTTATATGAAATTATTGCATACAGAAGAAAGCTCTAATTTCGATATTTTATCTTGGTCCTTAACTTATTTAATTGCATTCGCGCGAGACACAGAAGATAATACAGGAGGTAGAAGTAGAACTTACCTATTTTCTAGTGCAGTTGTCGGGTAAAGAGACTGGTGGTAATTGCTAGTGTGACTGATGTAAGTGGTGAGCGAAGGATCGGAACTCGCGACCGCCGCAGGTGCGTAAGCCGCCGAATACATGGTGTTTAAATTAGTGTAGGCCGCAGCAACCGCGGCTGCTGTTCCAGTATCAGCCGCGAGATAATCCACGGATGCAACTGTCGGTGTTACTGGAGGCGAGACGGAAGATTGTACTGAGAGCTTTGCCCGCTTACTGCGGCAAGTAGAGAGGAAATCGCGCAATTGTGTTTTGTATCGCCTGTTTACTCGTTGCGGTTGAGGGTGGGCTTGAAGCGCAGAGGACATTACCGAGCCCGTTATAATGTCACTGTCCGAAAAATAGCTATTCGTCAGACCAGCGTCCAAGTAGCTCACTTTAAAATCCATCGTTCTTTTTCCCAACAGATCTCTGCCTTCTTCTTCCCTAAAAAATTAAATAATATTTCTAGATCAATATTGGACAATTAAGTAAGGTATCGAAGCTCACCAAGCAGTTATTTCTCTATAAATATTTTGAAAAATGTCGAAAGCTTACATGAGGGGACGGTGTGTACTAATGACAAAGTCCGGTTTTGAATTTTTGTAGACTAGCCTCGAACTCGTTTGTAGCCATTGCCATCCTCCGTCCTTTTTCTGGAGCCTGTATGCTATCATTCCGGAAGCTCCAGTCTTCAGAACTGCAATACAATGAATGAAAAATGACAATAAGAAATTGAGTTTAATAACTCATGTTGATAAGTTGGAAATTGTTCAAATTTCAAGTCTATCTCGTAGTTGAAAGATGACATACCGCAACCGCATGAGATACTTACGTTCCTGATGAGCACTGGCG
This sequence comes from Trypoxylon attenuatum, assembly GCA_963989405.1. Lineage (NCBI taxonomy): Eukaryota > Metazoa > Arthropoda > Insecta > Hymenoptera > Crabronidae > Trypoxylon > Trypoxylon attenuatum. Next base: position 424,299 of record OZ022491.1, read on the forward strand.
ACATAAGCTAAATCGTCAAAGTGCACTAAATCGTAACCCCCAAGATTGGCGAGCTCCGTGTCGGAATATCCCAACAGCATCTTGCCCCGTTGGTCCATCGATACAAGAGCCAGGTCCAACTTGTGTTTGCTTTTGAACATGACGTCTTTTTGCGGAACTTCTAAGAGCGATGGTGGACCAAATGGCGTGCAGAGAGCAAATAACGCTAGCGGCGGCTCCTCTGTTTTTTGATTTTGACCGTGGAGTATTTTAACTCGCCCTCTAATGTCCAGGCGCTGGAAAAATATTCATTTCACAATCTACGTAACCAAGAATTGTCCTTTCCCTTTGGAAAGTTCTAGACAGATCAATCGACTCACCAAAAAGCCAGACGTATTGTCAAGAAGACAACGGAAGCGCACCGTAAAGTTTCGGTCGAGTAGATGACTGTGCTGAGGTGAAAGGGCGTCGTGCAAAGGAAGACCAGCACTATCCGCGGGTAAAAAGGAGTTCCACATTAATTGCTTTTGCAATTCCTCTCGATCTTCACTATGCACCAGTTCATAAACACTCTGATGAACGATATCAGACTGAAACAGAAAGGATTGCTGACAAGAGTTAGCGTTTTTAATAAATCATAAGGGTTAGAAGCGTTGGCTTTGTAAATATTGTTTTAACTTAAAGCAATCATAATATAGTAATAGCATTTATCAATAATATCGTATTTGCGAGAAAAGTCTTTGGCTTTTAACTTATTATAACGGAAAAAGTATATTTTTAATCGGATAATTTTTTTCAATATACATGTAAGTACGTAGCTGTAGGCGTAGGTCGTAGACGTAGCGCGCAAGTGTACCGGACGCTTTGGCATGCATAATTTTTCGATCGAATCTCCTTAGGACAGGCACACGAGTACCGAGAAAAAGGAAAAGGAGAAACGTCGAGAAACGTTCGCGCATGAATATATGCGGCTAGGATTTCGAAGTTCTGGTTTGAACTTATCTAAACATAATGCACGCTCTTGGCGCGTGCAAGCGTCCAAGCTAAATCGGATCCGCGGCGAAGGATTCGAATAAATCAATCGGAATCGTCGCGCCGAGCCGAACCGAGCTCCGCCGGGCTCCGCCGGGCTGCGCCACGCCGAGCTACGCCGAGCCACGCCGAGCCACGCCGCTCGTGAGTTAATGCCAAGACACCAGCCACTAGGCAGCCTGCAACTTCTAGTCGACTATCGGCCGGTCACGTTTCATTTCGTCTTCCGTCTTATTTTCTTTGAATTACCATTTACCTTCCTTTACTGACGCAGACTTGGAAAAATCTCGTGGCAACAACGGCAATGGTTCGAGCAAGAGTAGTTATGTATTCGATACCTATACAGTACTGTGTATAGGTACCTACGCACACTAGGATTCGGATACTTGAGGTGTTAATAGAATAATTCGAATAATAAGAAGATAGCTTTCCTTCAAATCTATACTGATAATACGTTTGTACGTTTCAGTGAGTCTATGTATCCTTTGGAGTGTTTTGTGTTTCTGAAGACGTGCGTATACTTTTGTTGTGCGTTAATATTATCACAATTTTTGACGTAATGAAACAGTAAAAGAAACTACATTTTAATATATTTCTCGTTATAGTATTCAAATAAGTTAAAAGAATATATTTTTAAAAACGAAACAGAGGTACATTATAAAATGCATCATTGAAAGTCAGAGGGTAAAATCATAAAACTCGCGTTACGTAAATATGATCGAACTGCAGCTATTGAAGTTTCCCTAGTCTGTCTTTTTTTTGTCTGTATTTAATCAGATTTTCCAGGGGATAGCATTGATAGAGCATTGATTGAGCAGGTTTTTCCTGTTTTTCAGAAGGACAGGCAAAGGCAATGAGTGCAGAGTGCAGGGTGCGGTGTGGAGGGGTGAATCCCGAGTAGAGGGCAATATCAACGAGGAGTCGAACCATCTTTCAGAAATAAGCTCTTATTAAGTTATTTCTTTCTTATTTGAAAAATGAGGCCAGTCGTTTATCATGCCAGCAGGCAGCGGAGGGTAAAGTCTGGGCAAAGTGCGGTGAGGAGAGGTGGGCAATCCCACCAGGTAGGCAGGCAGGCAGGCAGGCAGGCTGGCTGGCTGGCTAGCTGACTAGCTGGCTGGCTGGCTGGTTGGCTGACTAGCTGACTGGCTAGCTGGCTGGCTGGCAGTCTGGCAGGCAGTCTGGCAGGCAGCGACAGGCAATGTGCCGGTAAGGTTCGTAATGTTTCTTACCATTGCTCGTTTAAATAATCTCGAAACATGCATCCAGCGAGCAGAGAGCCCGACTCGCGGATGGCTTTACGATCGGCCCTCCTCGTTAATTAAGAGCTTGTAATTATTTACTGGAGACGTTAGCGCACCCCCGCCGGCATCGGAACGGTCCCACTCCTTTGCCAGACTTGATTTACATTCCCACCAAGAATGCGAGGGACCTCATCTTTTTTGCTCTCTTTTCTTTCTCAGTTCTTCACCCACCTCGCATCGTTTACCTTACCTCATCCTACCTTACCTTACCCTACCTTACCCTTCCTTAACCCTACCTTACCCTATCTTACTTCATCTTACTTGCTTCTTTCCTCTCTCCTCATTTCTTTCACGTCCCTTTTCATTTGAACGCCAATGCACGCTTCGACAGCCAATTATTTCCAATTGTATCCACAAATCTATCTGACTAATCAGTAAGGTAAAATGGCAGATGGTTAGTAAGACAACATTATTTTTCTGATTTCTTGAACATGTTTTCTTTGGATGTAGAAAAGCTCAAAAGTACTTTCGATAACGTATCCTCTTTAATGGATCCTTCAAACATATTCCAATTAGGATATTCTTGCTGTTTGTTTCACGGTACATTCTTTTCTCGAAATTATGCTCAAGTTCGGTGTAAAGTTTTTTACTTTTCGCAATGCGATTTTATAAATCAAATAAGGAGTGTTTGAAACAAAATAAGTACTAAACATATTCAATATGACATATTTAGCCGTAACGTGTTCCGTTACTAAACAGTTATGTTAAGAAGAAGTTTACTGCATCGTAAGGGTATACGATACGTCCTTAGCAGTCAGTGTACCAAAATGACGAGGAAAATAAATTCTCCCGTAGAAATAGTTGGAGTCTTGGACATAGCCGACGTAATCTGATACTTTTATATTCTCTTGACGAGTGACTATAAGTTTTTCGCAAAAGTATATTTCGACGCTGATGGTTTCCAAATGGACAATTCAAATTTGTATCGAACAACTGACTATTCTATGCAAATTAGTAACCCCAGTACGTTAGCACTGAAGCATTTATTAGAAAAATTAATTACACTATTTGAAAGGTCAATATTTACTGGATCGGTTCAAAGAAGAATGATGACCTGTTGCGTGCACCTCTTATGAACATATCGACTTTAGAAGTTTATTTTTTGGCACCTGAGATTTCTGGTAGGATCGTCTATACTTTGAAAAAGTGTCGGTTTACAGTTTAGTCTACCAGGTGTCTGTTCCGTTACGAGTTGTCTATATCGCAAAAAAGTGTCAATTTACATTTCGGTTCGAAAGATGTCGTGCGAATTAGCTGTGTACTTATCGTTAGATGCATCTTTGAGTGTAATTGTCGTAAGTACACCTACAATGGGCCTTTACAAATTTTTTATTCCGGTCACATTTTATGGAATAGTTCTAGTTAGTTTCTCATGCCGCTTATCTGTTTATCTGTTTAATTATCCGTGGAACAATATAGTAATTATCCGTGTGGTCCATTGAAGACCATTTTTAGCTATCGTTCGCGCGTTCGTGTCTCGTTCAAAGTAGAGAGCTCTGTCTCCCCGTCCTTATACTAATCTATAATTGTTGAGTCGTGCGTGCGTACGGTCGTCTGTCCGGACCGATTTCTCGGCGGGGGTTGGAGTCGGGGCCCCGATTTCCGGTACTCGAAGATCATGGAAGGAGGAGGGGGGATCTCAAGTCCGTTTTTGGATTCGACCCCTGGGGAGCAAGTTAAAGTATACCGGGGTCCAAAACTTTCAATTTTGACCTTTCAACCAAATAGTTGATACAGTATTGAGTTTTCTCAGAATCTGGATTCAAATCCAACATTTTATCATCGCTCCTTAATGTCTTTTTTGGAATTATAGTATACGTATGCACATGTATGTTACCTGATGGAAGCCAAGGTAGCTCTCTATGCTGTGAGTAGCAAAAAATACTTCACCATCGCACGTTAGAATTAGCAAGAATCCATTTAATGCCTGAAAGCAAAAAAAAAACAAGACCACTTCATTACTTTCATAGAGTCATTGTATCATTGCAAATAGATCCCGATGGATTTTACGTCATCAAGTTTATGCCATCGGTAAATTAGCAATAATCAATTCGGATTGTATGAATTTTCATGTGGGAAATGCAATTAGCCTATTATCCAAGTACATTTTGCTTCACTATAAATTTGAATCGTTGAGTCTCCATTTTGACATGGCATGGAGAACATATAAATTTTGATAAATTCTTTATTTGGAAAAGTGACTCAACGCCGTTTTGAGTAAACGAATGGTTGAAAGAAAACTACGATATGGTAGCGGAAGCTTTGTTTTGTAAACGGTGTGTAACCAACGATTCACGCATGAAAGGTTTGTACAATGAAGTAGTCGGCGACTTGCTTGCGTGATGTCCGCTGATATACCCATATTACAACCCAAGCGTGACCTTCTAGCATTTCTCCACCCTCACCTTGACTTTTGTAGATTAGCGTGCGTTTAGCCACTTCAACGTTCGAACTCTGTCTGATTTCTTCTCATATTTCATCTTATTGTCATAAGTCATACTCAAAAAAAATATTTTCTGATTCGATAAAAATGTTGTATAAAGAAGTCTGATCGCAGTTTTTCGATGCGCATACTCATGTGCATTAACACCTCGATCCTATTAATTTTTATAAGATATCAGCATTGTCACATCAACTATCGCAATAACTTGAAAAAGTGTTTCTATATGTAGTATTTCTTCTTCTACTTGGATTAAGAATAAATCAAGTTGTAGTGCAACAGTGAATATAATTCAATAGTTGAATCAGGTACCGAAGAAGAGAAATGATTAATTTCACCCTCAAGAGCGGGGTGTGTTCACACCCCGGCTAGAAGTCGGTACATTGCTGATTTAACTTCTCGGTGAATTGTTTTCGAGAGTTCCGACAGATGGCGATAGCGTCAAGCTACGCGGCTCCTCAAATCTACCATAGTACTACAGTGAATTTTCCGAAGAGACAAGTTTTTGCTGAGATTCTCTGATCAATTTCTTATCGAGGTTTGCAAAGAGTGAGTACAATAGCGTCGACGAGTTCTCTAAGAATCATCGAGTAATGCGGAATTCATGTTTAAGTGAAATATTTTGAGGAGGGACACATACTTGAATAAATCGAAGAGATTTCAATGCAACTCACAGGAACCAATCCATTTTTTATGATGGAATTTTAAGAATTCGATTAAGAAGCGTAATAAAATACAATAGATACAATATAGTTTGAAACCATTCGACTCACCTGTAAAAACATTTCGCCGTCTAGATGGTAATGGTCGTACGCAGCGAACAATTCTCTTGTTCTATAGTGCAAATCGGGATGCGTGTTCTCTTCCTTATCTTTGTGCATTACCACTGCAACAGAAAAATTAGCCAATATGAATGCAACGTTGAAATTAATTGAATAACAATAAAATTACGCCTCACAATTATTCTCATTATGCTAAACAACTGTGTAATCTATACCTATCAAAGGAAGGGCTTGTGTGTGTGTGTGTAGACTTTTTCTAAATCACATTGCACAACTGGAAGAAGTCAAACCGAAATGCATATGCCGAACTTTCTCGGATAGTTCTGTATGGAATGCGCGTAATTGACTCTTGAGAGATGCGTTATTAGACACGGTGGAACGACGTGACCGACTGTGCATGGTAAAATGCGCGTAGACCGGAACTAATATAAATTTGCATACAATTACACATCGGATTAAAGATCCAGAAATCCTATTCACCGCTATTCCGTGCGTGAGTACATAAATTTAACAAACCCCCATCCGAGTGTATCTTGGATCTTTGCATTCTAAGATGTTCAAATTGGAATAGAAGTTCAAATAAGAAATGGGACCATAAAGATGAGATAGATCCTATATGAGTTTGTAGTAAATGTTCACCCTAACATCCAGTATAGTATGTTAATTCAGTATTATTAGAGATACGATAATAGCAATTAACAAAGATATATAGTAATTTAATCTTTTGACGTCAAGTCATAAGTGTTAACAATAAATAACATTGAAAAAGAATTGTACCATGTTACACTCGCTCATAGAACAAATTGTGTTCATAATAAAAGTAAAATCCAGACATGGCAATCATTAATGCTTATGCGAGTATCCACTATACCTGTATAACACACAACCGTGCATTTCTTTCTTTAATGCATGTGTAGAGGCATGCGCGGTATGCGCTCGCATATAGATGTATGTGTAAGTAACCACAGGGATATACTCAACTTATTATACATACACGTATAAGATATATGCATGTATGTATATCTTTGTGCAATTTGAATAGGCGCGTGTCGAATATACGATGTCGTGTGTATCTGGCTAGGTATGTATGTAGAGTGACTCTATAAAGTAATTCGTCAGACAAAAGTGGGGTGATAATGCATGAGTGCGGTAACCCCGCCCTATCCCTGTAGCTGCGATAAAATCTCTCATTACGCAACGAAACGGGCCCTCCGCTTCTCCGATCTATTATCTTTGGACGGGAACTCTAATAAACCATACATACGTACGTTGAAATTTATTTTTGTTTCCAACCTGCAGAATTCATGCGCGCTAATCTTTCCCAGAAATCGAGCGTGCACCGTTCGAGGCGCGATGATCAACCAACAATGCCCGACGCGACGCGACGCGACGCGACGCGACTATTCTACTGTCCCCTCGAATATACATATCCTACCCTTAGTTAAAGAAGGATACGACTTAAAAATCGCGATATTTGTGTTAGCGTTGTGAGAATCGTGCAGAACAGTTTACTTAATCTTGTTTATTTTTCTGATAACTTAAAAGGAAAAATTCGATTTATACCATTGATCTAGGAATTTTATTGGAATTATTTCATAATTCTATTCAGAGGAAATTATCTACTAATGGCAAAGGAAATCTTCGGAACTAATAAATATCTTTCGAAAAATGTTAGTTTAGAATTGAAGAATTTACTTACATTCCTTAAGAGGATTGAAAAGATTGATCCAAACAATAGTTATTAACTTGGCTTGTTATTACACTTCTAACCCTGATACTAATTATAAAATACGTTAAAATTACTATGTGGATTTTCCTGTTACTTTGGACACGCAACTTTCATAAAGTTGCTGCTGTGCACGTCTGACCTTCGTCAAACTCTGTGAAAACGTTGCAATCAATCCATATGAGTAGAGGATTAGATAGGATATAATTATCATCGAATCGTTATCAACGATGCTACGGAATGCGGCCACTTTGTTAAACTCTAATAATTTAGAATTATTTTCAAATAGGTTAGAATATGTCACAAAAGTTACGGAGATATCATGTAGAATCTATGTAACATAATAAAATGTCATAAAACAACGTAAAATATATTAAAAAACAATATTAAATGGTAATCATGAAAAAAGTTATGTTTATTACGAATATAGGCGATTGTAGCAAATGGAATGAAAACAATTAGGAGACATCTTGAGGGGAAATTGCATTAACGTGATATGGTCAAGCAAGCAGAGGTTCGTCTAATTGGGAATACGCTAATACTCTCAACGGGAGTAGTAGACGCATAGCTTGTGGTAAGGAGCAGCTGTTGGACAAACCAACCGAGTACCACTTGACATTAGGACATTCTCATTTATCACTGACATCCCTTGTGTACAGTTTGCTATAGCTAGAGAAGTTCATTACCGAATCAAATTTTTACCGCTAGATATCCAGGTACGGAAGACTGATTCATTGCCAGGAAAACACATCAGAGCTTTACACCCTTATGATTGCCCATACATCTTTCAACGGAATAAATGTTTTTTTCCTTTTTCTTTAATTCTATTCCCTGTTGTTTTAATCGGTAGAAATAGATCTGGAAGCTTCAATTGCTTATTCGTTTTTCCTTTGAATATTGCAACAGAAAAACTTCCCTTAAAAAAGTAAATTACAAGTTTAATCTTACAATAGTTTTACGAGGGAAAACATTATAGTAGTTTGAACGAGCTAATCGAAAGGGAACAAAACTATGCATTGTTCTACCCTAACGCGATGTCAAGCATTTTTCCACGCGGATCATCGTAAAGAAATTATTCACCCGAACAGCTTGCGTTGTTCCCAGTTTTTCGACCATGTCTGTAACAAGTTTATGTTGCGGAATTCATTAGCTACTAACCGAGAACTTACTTAGAGAACTATCATCCGAAACCATTGAGGTTTTCCGATCAAGGGGTGGCATGGCTCATTAAACGGACCCATCCGACGAATGAAAATAGTAAGGGACAATCGTTGTGTAACTGTAGCCAGAACTGTTGGGCAAAAATATTCTTTAGAGTTAGAGATTTCGAGATTTCGCAAGATTAAAGATTCGTTCATTTTGCTGAGTGTATCGTACATAAATTGACAATAATCTCTTGACAAGAGAATTAAGCATAGGGTGGCCCTCTGTATAACTTGAGTTGAACATTAATGAAACAAATGTGACTTTCTCTGTTCATTTGGAGGTAGCCAACTTGAATATATGCTCCCTGAGCAATTAGCCATAAAGAACGTTAATGGAATAAGCCCGTAATGAACGAAAGAGCTTCTTTCTGCTACTGTTTTTCGACATACGCACGCTTCGGACTGACGTAAAATAATCCAACTATGTAGTGCAAAAGGTACACTCACAATTAGATATAATTCAGTATTTATTGGAAATAGTCTCGTATTTCTCAAGAGATCGACGATTCTTAGAACAGAGATAATTTAGGGAATAGGTCGATGGTCCGGAAGTAGTTGACCCCAGCCAAACGATTTGGCTACTCGTACCACTTTCCATCGCTCTTCTATCCATCAATTTTTTTATTTCTTCCTACCGACCAAGTAATTTTGTTTCTTAGATCGAAAAAGGAAAGGTGAGAAGCTCGTCGTATAACGACTGATAAAGTTCAGGACACAGGATACGATTCAAACAATTATTTGTATATGTAACGATGGGTTTTTCTTATACTTTCAACATAGGTGCAATGACGTTGAGTAAACATCACCCAGAACGGATTCGAACCAATTACCATTACTTTTTAATGACACTAGTGAGTTATCCTTGGAAAGAAATGCAATTTCGTATAATCCTTCTTGGACTATCAGAAAAAATATCTGCAAGATCGTAGTAAGATAAATTCAGCTGAGCATCAAGGTGATTCTGGTTTCAGGTCGCTGGCTCGTTAAGGAACTCGGATAATTCTGGGACAGAACAGCGCAGGCGCTTTCAGGCGGAAGTACTTAAATCGATCATGGCGCCGACCGGAAGCCGTCTGAGTCACTCGCGTAATTGTACCAACTCCCGATGTATCGATTTTCTCGACTTTTATAAGCCGCATCGGCACGAGCCTTGATTTCTGTTTAGCTCGAAGAGACTCGGATCCACACTCGACTTGACCGGTTCTCATTTATTGCACTCATTTGCACTCACTATTTACCCTTAGCACCTTGTATCTCTCCGTCAATATAACACCTCCCTTCGATCTTCTTGGAACCTCTATTCTATCTACGGATCTGTCACTAAACGTTTCATCTTCTTCCGTTTCTATTCTTTTTTTTTTTTTTCTTATCATTGCATACATGTTTTTATACACAAGTATAGAGGGAAAAATTCGCAGGGAATCTTTTTGATTACGCTAGATGAACCTGCGATCCGAGATTCGAATAAACTGACTGATTTCCCGCCGAAGCCAAGGAACTTTACGATCGGTACATACGCTTCAGCCATTCTTCAGTGCAGCCTTAATCACACATTGCGTGTCAGCAGCTTCCGCTGAAGCGCATCACATTTATGTGAAAGGATGATACTCAGCTGTTAAGCGATGCCTTCGCTTTGGTTTGTCACGCTCAATTGTTTTCTGTATAATGTAAGTTAATACAACTTACACTTGCTAACTTTACTTGCAATTAGCTTTTTTTCTTTTTTTCCATTCGGACAATTTCCTACCTCTAAAGCAAAGACGTCGATTCTTTTATTTTGATTTGATTATTATTCTTCTATCGGTCAAGTGAGAAGGAAAGAGAGTAGGAAAGAGAGTAGGAAAGAGAGAAGGGAAGAGCGAAGGAACGAAGGAAGAAGGAAACGGTGAAAGAGCAAGAAGATGCCCTAGAAGAGTTGGTTGATCTTTCAGTGGGGAGCATGGACTGCGAAGGCTCTCGGGCGAATGCGCTGCTAATGTAAGTAGTGCGGGGTGTTCGGCGGAATCAGAAGAATCACAGGAATCAGAGTCTCCGGCAAGAACCCCTTCATTAAATAGTGCGCCTCGAGTGGAATGGTTATTTTCAGGGCAGGCGTAAAACGGAGAATTTGGTCGAGAAGACGCGCCAGAGGATAGGTACGAAAGAAGAAAGAGTAAGAAAGTTAAAAGAGAAAGGAGAAAGAAGGAAAGAACGAGGGCTCTCGTCCTTGATTCGCTAAATGAAGGATGCCAGCACAGGACTGAGATTACGCGATTCGCAGCACGAATTCACCATCACTGTCGGTCTAATGAAGGCCTCTCTATACCTATCGCAATGCGTCCTGCTCAGCAGGACGTCAACGACCCTGATCATCTTTCAGTCTTCTTTCAGTCCACCTTGCCTTCCGAACTCCTTACACTCCCTTTTATCTTTCATTGTCAGCCGACAATGTCTAAAAATGTAAACATCCGTTTGGTTCCCAATGTAATGCTACCTACAAACGATCCAGACAATATTTTATCGGATTCTACTTTTTGATCTTCCTTAAATGACTAAACAACTGACGGTTTCATACCCAAAGCCAAGAGCTAATTACCGAGGGTTTTTTTTCAATGCACCTTCGTTTATCGCAAAGACTCGACTCTGTCACTCCATCTTATCCGCATCGTGCTCAGACATCTCATTATGCGGATAAAGATAAGAACACATCGCGTCGAAGCTTTCGGCAACAGGTGCAAATATTTTAGGAGCAATATAATAGAGTACAGTGGTAAAAGTCCCGATTAGTAATAATCAACATGCAATTCGTATTCCCTTATTATTTTTATGCTATCTTGCCATCAATTTTGCATTGAAACAACACAATGTTCGAATGGTAGCATTTACCAGAAAGAAGTACATAACTGGCGCAAATCAAAATCAATACATACAGATGTATACATGTACGTACGTATTTCCTTATACAACGTAGCACGTATGTGGAACGTGGAGTTCCGATGAGACCGAATTTCGCAGCTGCACCAGTTCCAATATACACAGGATAGAAAGAAGAGATAATTTCTTTCCCTTGCAGTTCGGGAATTACTGTGAGATATTCCAGGTGGTCCATAGAACGCTGGTACCTTGTTCAGGTAGTACGATAGATTTACAGCAAATCATTTTACGCGCCTATTTCGCAGATGGCTACCGTGAAATATTACTCGCATTAACTTTCATGATCCACGGCAATCAAAAACCTCCTAGCTATGAATCGTACCATCATCAATAACACCGTATCAATAACACCTTCTTCTCCCTTTTGACATTCACACCTTTCGATTACCTTGCTCGTTCACTATTGTTTCTTCCACGTTTAGGCCATTTTTGGTTCCAGTGGCAGACTCCTTTTTTTAATCCGTGCTGCGAAATAAATTTCGTTTCCGAATACCTCCCCTAGGAACAACGAACTAATTAGTAGCAGTAAGTAGTATCACCGCGTCGCGTCGACTGGATTTAAGAACTGCAGACGTTTCAACTCGAGACAGCTGTGAATGCAGCGTGTGACAACTCCAAATGATATTGCGCAAGAGTAAACAGGTGGCTAATTATCTGCCATCTCTCGAAACTTTATACATTTCTATTTGCCACATTGTCAGCTCAATATCATTTACTTTAAGCAAATGAGTAAGTTGGGGAAATGCCAACTCCGACATTTTTCGACAATAAAGGTCTTGGTTTTGGATTTGCAAGCTGACAAAGATGACTGTAAAACAGATCGAATTGAGGGTAATGTTAATTCGGGTAACGGGAGGCTGGGAACTCAGTTATATTTTTCTCGAGCGTTCATCCTTTGCACCCTAATGATACGATTAACCACGAAAGCCAGGGCGTAGACACTGGCCAAAGCATCCTCGTCCCTTTTGATCCGAGAGTTGAGAGTCGTAGTTGTTGGTTTTTTTTATGGTTCGTGGTCATGGCATGAAAGGCGAGCCGCTGGACGCGGCTGCCGAGTTACGCCACGCCGCGCCACGCCGCGCCACGCCGCGCCAAGCCGCGTCAGGCCACGTCGGACCACGCCGGTTAGCCAGTTCCTCAAAATCCCTAGAGCAGTGTTGCCCAAACGCAGCTACAATACCGGAATCCGCGCGAATACACAAACGAATCGTCCAGCCTTTGAGGGGTGCGTAAAGCTAGCGTGCCGCAGTGCGACATAATCCATTCGTTTCCATCGATAAAACGAAGAATAAAGCAAGCTTGCGAAAGACGGCTCGTAATTGGCTCATTTGCCAGGCAGCATAATCCGAAACTTGAGAGAATGGGAACGAATTTGGGAGACACTGTTGTAGACGTATGTATCGGCTAACGCCACCCCGGGCGAACAGACGCGAATACAGGAAAGCAGGACAGACTGCTGCACCTTACACACATCACATTCGATATTCTTTGCTCGTTCAAGATATACGAGACACACTTTTCTTTTGCTTATTGCATTTTACTCGAACTAGCAGACTTTCTGGAGTCTGTCTCGTTTCGTAATCCTGCCTAACAATAAGATTAATCGAAAGACGTTGCATCTTTGGTGCACTCCTTCGTCGAGTCTTCTACGTTTCCAATCTTGGATTTAGCGCCCTCGTTCCCGCGTTTCTCTTGCAGCCTCCTTCCGGTAACGAATCGGCCCCGGAAATGTCTCTGTCGATCGTTGACAAACGATGTCTATAGTTTACTCGTCAAGGATTGGATCTAGCGATAGCGAATTGGTACGATTCTTCGCAGATGTCCAAGTTTCTTGACTATACGAGCTAACCTTCGAATTCCGTCGGAGCGCGACGCTTGAATTCCCCCCTCGGGTAAGTTGGTTGGCCTCCAGATTCGTGAGAACGGCACGCATCGATCGGTACCGTGCCATAGCGAACCACACCGAACCACACCGAATCACACCGAACTACACCGAACCAGATCGGGCCACGGTACCGCGCCACGGTGCCGCGCCACACCGAGCTACACCGAGCTACACCGCGCGCCACGCCACACAGCGCCGATTCGAGCTGAGAATCGATCGCGCTCTGCGCGCAACTCGCAATCAGGCGCACTCGTCTGGAAGATCCCCTGTCAACTTGCTGGAAGATAATCTCCCCTAGGTCGGCTCTCGCCATTGCCTTTCTTACCTTCTTACCTTCGACCAAGTTGATTCCACCCGAGTCCAGTTGAGAGTCCGCCCGCTGCCTTCAGATTTCCTCTTTCCGAGTGAACAGTTTCCCCTCTGCACTTTAGATTTTCGATTGCCCAGCAAGGACTCGCGTCCGTCCATTCGACTATCCGACCTTTACCAAAGGGATAACATTAATTTAACGAGACTTTGCTTCACGCACTAACTGCTTACAATCGATGAGCCTTCGCAAATTTTCTACTTTTACGATCTTTCAACGAGTATCGCTAATTCGTCACGATTGGCTTCCTGACACTCTTCTAAGGGCAAAACACTGGTATGTACCTAGGAATTCGAGACTCGTAGAGACAATGAGTATTCTACGTGGAGTTTAGGATATTTTTAGACTCAAACTTGTAGATTCCAACAACTAGAACCATATTGATGAAAATGGTACCAAGCAGAGGCCTACTTTCGTAATTTCAAATCGGCAATTCAAATTTGTCCACAATGTCCATTGCGTATTCGTGTCGTGTCAACGGAGCAGAGAAAATGCGCAGGTTCGGGAGTTACAGTCCGTGATAGGACGTAAGTAAGTACGTTACAGTACATTAATTTGTTAAAGGAATATGTATGCACGCTATTGGGACTCGTGCCACATAGTCCTGCGTAACGCATTAGGATATGTAGGATACATAGGATAATCTTACAGTTAGGATTTGTTGAACTGATTTGATCGGTATACGAAGTAAACTTGGATAAGCGCTAACGTCACTGACATCACTGACACAATGCTTTTCTATTAGCAATGCGATGAATCACTCTTTCTACCGACTACCACCATTCTCTCTCTTTCTCTCGCTTTCTGTCGGTCACGAGCCATACCTAAAAAAGACGGCAAACTATCAGTAATGATGATTGATGTATCTAAACATCCTGATTGCTCCCGATTGTTTGTCTGGTCTTGTCAGGATGGATAAGTTGAACAGAAAGAAAGACACTGGAGTGAGATAGGCGCGAAAGACGGTACGAATTAATTGGTCGGTTTTACGAGCAGACGTCCTTTGAAAAAGTGGGGAGATTTGAGAAACGGAAAGACGCCGAACGGCGTCTACGTAGGTACCGAACGAAAGCGAAGTGGTCACTTCGCGTCGCGTCGCGACGAAGAGCAGAAGGAAGCAGAAACGAAAACGAGTGCCAGCTGGTGAGCCGATGTGATCGTGCCATATGTTCGCGGCTTAGGGGTGCATACCACACACGCGCTTTCTAATTAATTAGGCCTTTGTTCTAGCAAATGTTCTCGGGAACATTTACTTTGTTCTCTGTCCGATAGTTAGTATATTAAAACTCTCGGAAGCGTACCACTCGTACCTTAGATATGCAAACGTCAAATTTGCTTCTCTTTCGAATTTCACTCGATGTTCATTAATCTTCGTGGCGCGGCATGATGGATATATTATTTCGAGATAGATGAGCCTGCCCTTCGGTAGAGAATTCAATTTCTGCTATGATTTCGATAGGAATAGTTTTCTAGTATTTTTATACCCTAATCCAGGACCGACCCAAAAATTGTTTACGACACACTCTTGTATTCTTAATCAACATACAAATACTCACATCAATTTTAATTAATTATTTAGATATTTCTCAGATTCTACTATATACATACAATGATTTTAAGATTGTGGATAAGAATCGAGGGGATGTTTATTAATAAGGATCAATGGCGGAGGCATTGGTGTAAATTTAGTAGCACAGCAACTGCCCAATTGGTCACTTCGTGGATCGATTTGAATGCCGGCCGGCTCGACTCTGCCCGTCTCGTCGTAGCGTGGCGTGGCGTAGCGCGGCGTGGCGCGGCGTGGCACAGGGTGTTGTGCCGTGCCGGTCCGCCACACCTTCCACGGTTGTCTACGTCGCGTTTCCGATATCGTGTAGCTGCTAATTACACATATTGCACAAACGGTATGAAAGTGTAATTTTCTAGACAGACAAAATAGGAAGTCGGAAGTGTATTGACTCGTTCGAAAATGCAAGTACACATGCCACGTGTGCCTACTACGTCAGGTGGAATAAGAACGATCTCATAGACAGGTACATACGACCCTTGTGGTTTGATGTATCAGGTTCATTGTAGGTATATAATTCAGAATCGACTTATTGTATTAATGGGACAAAGAAAATGGCGTGCAATTTCTGACGCGAATAAGAGGGAAAAGGTGATCGCATCAAAAGTAATATCAAACGGAAGAAGAAAGTCCTGTATCGCAGGGAAATAGTACAACACGGTAGTAAAATAGGGGAACGAATCGTTGGTGTCGGTTACACGGGCTGGTACTGGTATCCGTCCTTTGTAGAGTGACCCTTGTGGTTACCTTGTACCCCCTCGCTTGATTACTTTTGCAACCCCTGCTCTACTCCCCTTGTTCTTTCCGTATCTGGTCCGATTCTAGCCCTCGAGTCCTTCTACGATTCTTCCATGATCCTGGTCGCGTTCCCTACCTTGTTGATTTGTCAAAACGAACTGTTTATCCTCCCCTTTTTCCCATCTTCCTTCTTCCTTCTTCGTTCTTTGACCCTAGAGCTCCAAGTAAGTGCCCTTTACTCTGGATGTTAATTATTCACGCGGCTCCACTCTGCGTGTTCTTGCCTTTATTAGATCAGGACTAGGAATTTCGTTTGCTTCACTGCTTATTTCTCATTAACAGGTCTAATAATTATTGTCGAGACCATCTTATCTTGGGATTTTCGTCTGATATCTTTATATAACTATAGTTAACTATAGAGGAGGTAGGCAGGATTATAACGGGAGCTCATGCGTGACCCTGATGCAGTAAGAAACTGAAAGTCTAGACTAATTTGTCATACGGGGCTCTAATGTACATACATACATACATACATACATGTATACGTAAGATTTCGTTTGAACTTGATCGAGTTACCGCATGCACTATACGCATTTCATCCGCAAACAAGTTGGTTATATCTTCCAAATTCTTTATTTTTATTTGAAATTAGTATCTTCTCCGAAGTATTATATTTTACATATATATTTAAGTTGAACTTTTATTTGCATCCGACTTGTTCCTTCGTTTAAACATATTAGGCCTCTAATGCGGACGAGAGTCGAATTATCCGTAACCATATTTGCGATATTTCAACAAAGAAAGTAGTCGATGGTATTAATATCGGTATTATCTTAAATCAGAGTCTGTAGATTTATCACCGCAGTACGAACCCCATTTGACGCATGAGACTCATTTATCTACTTGTCTGTTCTACTTGAACACCAATGTGTTTCGTATCGAGCCACTAAAATGGAAAGCACAAGACATTATACTGAAACAGTCAAACGACACCCTGATCCCACCACAGTAATAATTTCATATTCTACCAGTGCAGTGGTATGAAAATACATACATGTATACATGTTGCACAAGATACGTTTCAAACAGATTGCATTTCATATTCATTGTCAGAGTCCACTAGACGAATATCCCACCGCATCGAAAGTTAACAGTGATTTTTGAAATAGATTTGAAATAGATTTGAAATAGATTTGAAATAGATTTCGCGTACTACGTTTAATGTTCTTGAAATAAATCAGACCCTTTATGCAGAGAACTCTACAAGAAATAGATCCTGGAATACAAGATACATACACAGGACGCAAGGATCGCGTGTCCGGGGTCACTTTTCTCGACTCAATTGTTCCATCCCTTTCCGTCCGAACACACATCATTTATATAGTAGGAGGCTATCTGCTATTATTACAAGTGTTACCACTACTGTAATACCACTGCCATTCTCGGTGTTAGTTAACCAAATTGTGAATCTCCTGCAGCTTGAGTTATCGCGCACGAAATTTTTTTAGTGCAACTTGGTCGAGTTCGAGATTGACCAAGGAGAATACGAAAATCAATATGTTTTAAATAATCGTAGCGCGAGGACGGCATGCAGTCAAGCGTGACCGTGGGAGCAGTTTAGGGCTGCCCGGTACCGAATTCCTAATGTTCGTGACTTGCCGTGAGCTGTTAGATTGCCCACTGTCAATAAGAAAGGTGAGAGAACGCTTCGTTCCAAAGTCACTGACAAAAGAGCGAACATCGGCGGATCGAAGAGAGCTAATTACCGAAGAGAAAGAGGGGCAGATAGGAAGCTCCAATAGAATTGAAGTAAAAAGGTGCCAATGGAACTGTTGAATCTATGATGTTAATATAGGAGGAAGTTATGTGCTCGTGACATAGAGGCAAGCTGGTGATCCGGTGTGTGCGAATGTGGACTAAAGCCAAATGATTGTGCACATGCAAACAGTTGAATAGGTCACGAGTGCCAAGAAGGATTACCTAGCGTGGCAAAACGTTCTACACTCTACACTATCCTCTGTATGAACTTACACGCAACGAGCACCCTCGCAATTCGAAGATTGCTTCGAAATATACTTTGCTTTCCTTGCATCACTAATCATGTACACGTATGTACAAGTGAAACATTTTTCGAACGGTATAGTTTACAGAAAATGGTTTATTCCTGTTTGGAAGAACGTTTTCAAATTTATTCAAAATTATGAAGAAATTCTGAAAAATAGCGTGGCCTTCAACGTGTTAAATAGCTGGCTCCAAGGAACGCGGAGCGAGGTAATTGGTAGTGTACTGGCGACGTTACCATTACCCCTCGACTCACGACGCGTCCCTGGAACCCCTGTTACCCTGGTACCGAATGCCGCGGCGCGCTGCGACATAATAGTTTTCCTGGAACTTTTCTACGTTGATTTTTCTAATTGACCTACACTCATTTTCTAGAGATTTGATTTCTTTATTAAACTAAGCACATAAAGAAATTTTTGTTGGAATTCTCTTTTTTCACCATTGTAAGACGTAACGTTAATAGTATCGAAATTGGTGACTCTGTATAATTATCTGTATTTGGATTAGTAGATACGTAAATACTTATGCGCGTAAGTATATAAGACATTGATCGGGTTCCTTTGCGGGAGCCGCAGGGTATAAGGGCGATAACATCCTTCCATGCGGTCATTCCCTTAACCCACAACCTGGAACGCCTCCTGGAAACCCCTTTGCTCTTCGCTTGACAAACAAGTTACTCCGTACGATCACATTCGTGATACTTTTTGAATGAATCGAAAAAGTTTTCTGCAAACTAACGTGGTACTGAATTAAAGCAAACTATACGCAAATCACTTTCAAATACGTACTACATATGATTTATGAAAATTAAATGTTCATATATTTGCACTGTACGATTCGGAAAGGAAGAGACGAACGAACTTGATAACGTATAATTATCGTGAGATCTTCGACTAAATAAAACGTATCCTAATCAATAATAGTATATCAATAATATTAATAAAATCATGAATGTTTATTAGCAAAGTCTTTTGCTCATTTCTTCGAAGCCAATGCTTTCTTGGGTCAGTAATTAAAAAACACTTTATAAATGGTATCAAAAGAAACTGGTGCAAGTAATTTTTCTTCTGTAACCGGAAGGTTACTCCCATGGAGCGACCCCTCATTAGGCCAGTGTTACAATACTATTCGGTTCTATTTGTCTTGTTACAGAAATACTAGCTTGGAGTACTGTATACTTATTTTAAATGAAAACAGAACACGCCTACTTCGTGCTTATCAAAACAGTATGTTATTATGATGCGCTCGAGTCATTTGTCTTATAATTACAGTGGTGTCAGTGGTGACTATAATAACAAACGATGAAATTGCAAACATGTGCAACGTGTTTCTTAAACAAATTTAATACAACATCATTTTGACAGTCATTAAACAATTTTTATGTTAAATTTCAATAACGAGTATAGGAACAGTTTCGTTCGGTGTAATCAATTTCGAGAAAACACATCGAAGGTTTCAGGACTTGGCGTCAAAGTCGAAGAAGCTCAATATGGTATAGGAAAGGAAAGTGTCGAGACAAACTCTGACTCACCCTTTCGGTGGAAGGGTATTGCCAATTTGGGAGAATTCTCGAATCCCTAAATCCCAAGATCTTGATAATAATATTATATTGGAAACACGCAAGTCGGTACACCCCACTATATTTTCACTATATCTGTATTAATTATGTTGTTTGCTGCAATGTTGTAATTAATAGGATAAGACAGTATCTATTTTAAGCTGCAATGTATCTTCACCGCAAACGCTACAGTGTTGCTCGTTTTCAACTCCCAATTAACTTGCCATAAATTTTGCTGCTCTAACGATCATATGACAAATGTAGGTACTTTAACATTTTATTTAGAATTTATTGTGCAGATCGCTTTTATCATCAAGCCTTAAACGAGATTCCTATTTTACAATTAGATCGGGCATATGCGGGCCTTACATTTTAATTGCTACATTCCATTCCCGTAACCGACAACAGTACTATAATTCGTTTTTATGACCATCCGTTAAAGTGAATTCGCCACTAACATTCGCGTTAGAATTTCAGTAATGAATATTTCATACTCACTGGTTTAGAAAACATAGCCAGTTTGCACTTACGCCTCTTGTTAGACAACAACTAACAATAAGAAGAAGAAAAATAACAGGAATATTCGTGTAATTTGCAATACTCTTAATGTGAAATTGCTACTGTTCTACGAGATCGTTTCTGAGCGCTAAATTTAGATTACAGTAGTCTTGTGCAGCAAAATGCAAATAAGTCATATACCATTTTTGCTCGATGAGTTACTTGGAACGAGAGAGGAAGTTAGGGAAGAAAGTTAGAACAGATAATATAAGGAAAAGTGATCAATTTACCATAAAAATATTTACCGAATGGTAGTGTGTTAAGAAAACAAGGTTCATACCTGATACGAATGTACAAGTAGGAGACGTGGGTAGATAAAATGATTGCAGTCTTTTGCACTGAGATAAGAGTGCATCGGACTTAATGACTACATTTATATGGAAGCGAATTGCAACGGGTGTGTTGGGTTCGCTGGAGCGAAAAGTGAGAAGAACACAAGGAAAAATAAAGACCCGAAAGAGATTACCACGAAGAGAGTTTATAAGAAATAGATAAAAGTTTCACGGGAAAAATTATTTAATAATTGTTATGTGGCGAGAGATTCGTCATCCTGTAAAATATTTACGTTACTGAAAGATTCTGGTTTAATACCAACATAAGTAAGAGAGTCAAAGGAGATTATTTTTGGAGTAATGCGCAAAGAGAATGAATATGGAAGTCGGTGAGACTTATGAATGGCCCGATAATATCTGGCACTCTGCTTCATTCTACTGTATAAGTACAGTGCATTGCCTGCTGTGTTACGCAGTCGGTAGTGATGGCTTGACGAATCGCTGACGAATCGCTGACGGATCGCAGACGGATCGCAGACGGATCGCTCACGAATCGCATGTGCGTCTTTCGCCACTCATCAATTATTTATCATTTATAGTTTTATCCCCTTATTCCTTTCTCTATTCGTATCGTATCGTTTTAGACACTTTGCTTAATTTACAATTTTAAATGTGGCTACATTTTCGCGTGTCAATAGGTATTTGTTCAAGGCAAAAAGTTCTATCGGAATTAGCTAGGTACATATATTTCTTTGGAGGGATCGAGTGCTTCCTCCGATACGATGAGTAAATAAGTAAATAAGTAAGTCAGTAAGTAGTTTCTTATCAGGTTGCGAGTAGCGTTGGACGTGACGCTTGTCAGTTTCCATGATAAATTGGAGGCTGTTACCAAACGTTTTACTACTTTGGTCAATTCTGTCCGACAGCCACAGAGATTCGATGAAATTAATAAAGCCGCACAATCAAATAGCGCCTACGGAGAGTGGCCAGGTGATTAATTAAACCGTGGCTATTAATTATGTAGAAACCGTATCTCTACACGGCACATTAGCTTTCAACGTACTGTATAACACTAATGGGAGGAGTTGCAGATTTCTCTACCCAGTTACAACCAATATTCGAGCCAGACATCTCGAACAATTGGATTTTCGATATTTCCATTTATGACACTATAACTAATTCAATTCGAAATTTCCATATCGATGTTGACGATTCATCCAATTATTCATGTATTATTTATTATTCCTTGAGTACGATAGTGAAAAGAAAAATGTTTCGAGTCATTA
This sequence comes from Trypoxylon attenuatum, assembly GCA_963989405.1. Classification (NCBI taxonomy): domain Eukaryota; kingdom Metazoa; phylum Arthropoda; class Insecta; order Hymenoptera; family Crabronidae; genus Trypoxylon; species Trypoxylon attenuatum. The sequence continues at coordinate 445,972 of OZ022491.1, forward strand.
AAAGAAAAAAATTGATGACATCGGAATAGCTGTAGGAAATTCAAAGGAATATTTCGAGTATTCAGGAAACAGTTAAAATAAACTTAGTTATTCAGGAGTTATTTGCTGAGTGTCGTGTCAGTGAAAATACTTAAGCGTAATACGAGGAAGGAACCTATTTTTTTAATGAACCACTGGCTGTTGGTCGTTAGCATGCAGGAGCCCGCGCTAGTCCGCATAGCAATCATCTCGGTTGTGCGGCTATTGCGCGGCTATTGCGCGGCTATTGCGCGGCTATTGCGCGGCTGTTGCGCGGCTATTCCGCGGCTGGTCGCTCGTGCATGTACATACGTATTTCCAGAGGCCTGTGTTTCTAGACCTGTATTCGTCGGCGAGCATTGACCATGAAATTTTTCAATACTACTGCTTCATGGAAATGAACTCAACGCGGATTATCCTACTTTTTCGAACCGCTGTCTAGCAGCTCTCCCTTGCGCGGTACTATTTCTACAATGGTCAATGGTAGTATCGAGTAGAAATGCAATGAAATAGTCGACAAATGTAAAATACAAAATATAGTACATTCGTCGAGACATAATCTTCCATCTATCTGGAATCTATTGAAAAATTAGTGATACAGAGTTTCAACAAGCGTTATCGGATCGACATAACAACACATACGAGTACTATACTGACTACTGATGGGGTGCTGATGGTAAGAAGCTCTCCTAGTTACGATGTCGTGATCGCTCTGCTGATTCACTTAACTTGACGGACGGATTGATATCGCGAACCCGATCGCAAACCCGATCGCAAACCCGATCGCAACCCCGATCGCAAACCCGATCTATGTTTCGGGCATTCGAACTCTTATCGTGAAACAACTGTTCAGTTCGATTGCAATGACTTTAAATTGTTTTTGGAAGAAATATGCAATTACCATTTGTTATGTGCTTGAGTAAAAATTTTGTGGAAAGCATCCCTGGGTGCTTCTTTTGCTTTCGTTAAGGATCCAACTCCTATATTTATGCGAATCATCGTTAGAAATTATTTACAGGTCTAACAAACTAGTCACTACTGTCGTATCCCTCTGTAAAACATTCTGCATATGTTTTGCAAATTCATTCTCGTGAATTAATAACGAGAAGAGAAATAGTTCAATTAGTACAGATTGAAAGACTTTTTTTTATTGGTTTTCTCTGTATCGCTTGATTTAGGGTTACCGCTAATCACTCGTAATACGAAGGTGTCTATACGTAGAATATCCACTAATGATACAAGTGGGTTATTGGACAAGTTATCGGAAAACCTGTATTATTCCAATATAGTATAGTTCTCGTGCGAACTACGACAAAAGTCTAATTTAAGAAATATGAAAGTAATTACCGATTGGTTCTTCAAAACACTTTCGATATACAGAATATGCATCTAATTGTGTACGATATGTGTATCTCAAGGAATGTAAAATAGTTCACTTACATGCCAATGTTAAGTTGTAAAAACAAGCTAGTGGAATGAAGAAAAAGGGTTGATGTTGGCATTAGCGAAGATCCATAATTAAATTAATTGCAAAACCAGTATGTAACGTAAGGTATAATTGTCTGAACTGTACGATTGAGGTGCATTATAATTTGCGAATTTTCCTTCAGACAAGAAAGTAGGGTGTAAAGTGCAATAATTAAACGAGTAGGTTTCTGTAACAAAGCGATGCAGAAAACAAACTATCGTTAATTCCAATGATTCCCGAGAAAGCGGGTCGTGAAGTCACTATATTAAAGCTATATTACAATTCATTCCAGCATCACTAACATTTCTTAGAAATCTAATCAACGGGTACAAAATAATTGTACAAGCGCAGAAATATAATTTTTGTTATAAATTTATTGTGAATACTGAATTGGGAATCGTATCGATTTTTAATTGAGATAGTATGCGAGACTGCAGCCAAATCAGTGTAGAGCCAGAACCCATAGCTAGTATACGGAGGGTAATTGAAGAAAATTGAACACGGGGCGAAATGTATCCAGTGATTAACAGGGCGAAGGGAGGTAGAGAGACGGAAATATTGAGCTCACAACAGAATAGGAGAATTAATGGAAAGACTGTGTGTGCGCGCGTGGGTGCTCGTGGGTGCTCGTGGGTGCTCGTGGGTGCTCGTGGGTACCCGCCTGTGCTTGCGCGAGAGAATCGTCAAGAGATTGCGCATGCGCCCTTCGTCTCATCGTCTGGTACACGGAAGGAATTAAGGAAGAGCGCGAGCGTACGCCTGCGCGGCAGTGTGTATTGAACCAACTCAGGGAAATTTGTAACAAGTATAAATTATAAAGCCTGTCAGTGCTACCACGGGTAGTAGTACGATTTCGGAAGTTTTATAGACAGTGTTTCCTTTTCATATCAAACTCAGCTACTCAAGTTTTCCTCCTCCAATTATGATCCTCTCAATGCACACTCAAAATTCATCCCACAAATCTAGCTATACTTCAACTATACAGACTATGTTAGGAAACAAATTATTCGAACAAAAACAATTATCGATGTATTTTAATAATTGTCAGTCGATCGTCAATGATTCAATGGTAAAGTTATCCTTCTTGCAATCGCAATTGGCATATTACCGCTGTAAGTCGTTTGACATTTGTATAGCAATTATATTACAAAATATAGCACAGTACTGGGAAGGAATATCAATTATTCGAAAGCGGAAGATAAATAGAAGCGAAATTAACATGTGGCAATTTTGTTCACGTTTTACTGCTACAACAGGCTTATGGCATTTCTTACAGTGCGTGTTTTCGCACGTGGCACACTTCGAAGATTCCACAAGGTTGCCCTTTTCCTATCTTATCGAGGTAACAATCAGAGGAATTTTATATTAATTCAACAAATTTTCCTGCCGATCAAACGGTAGATTAAAATTCATAGCTGCACGCCGGGCAGTAATTACAGTACTTTATTGTATGGAGTCACTATTTATGTCCATACAAGAATGACTTCAACGAGTGGTTTTTTGTAACAATTTATTTTGAATTGTAACGAGTCCCCATTAGAAATTTATTTGGGGAAAAGAAAAAAAATTGTGACGAACAGTTCCAGTACAATATTGCAATGTTTTTATACTCTGTATAATTAGATGGTTCGATGCAGCGTAGATGGTTGCATAACTGCATGTACGATACATCGAAGGTACAACTATGGCAGAGCAATGTATTATATATGCATAAGTGTAAGTGGACATTCGGTGCAGCTTAATTAGCGCGTTTTTAATAATGACGCTAATGAGCGATAGTTATCGCGTGTCCGGCCGAGCAGCCAGCATTGATGCCGTCCTTCTTCGCAGTGTCTTCCACGACCCTCGACTGCCCTCCACTGCCCTCCACTGCCCTCCATTGCCTTCCATTGCCATCCTCGTGGCTGCGTTTCCGTGCAGCCTGCTGGTGTCGAACCGATTAAAGGCAAATCGGATTTTGCCCGATCTTTCGAAAGAGGACTAACTGTTCTCCTCGAAGCGATACCATCGCTCGCTCGCTCGCCTGCTTGCTTGCTCGCCTGCTTGCTTGCTTGCTTGCTTGCTTGCTTGCCTGACTCCTTTACTTGCTTGCTCGCTTGTTCGCGTTTGCTTACTCGTTTGCTTACTCGCTTGCTCGTCTCTCCCCTCTACTTGGATCGCTTCTCTCAGTAAGGGTGCGCGACGTGCGCGGCCACTCGACTACTCGAGTCTCGACTCGAGACTCGCGTTTGGTTTCGCTCACGGCTCACCAAAGGCAATTAAGTAGACCGAGTTGCAGCAGCGAGAGGGCAAGAAAGAATGTAGAGGGGTTCGTAAACCCATCATTTTATCGAAAGACTCTCGAGCGACTGCCTCGACTCACCGAGCGATCTTTCTTCCGGCAACTACCCACCTTGGCAGATGTCCTAACGAACTTTTTCATTATGTACTTTGATCTTGGAGCTTCCGACAAAAATATCATTTGCACCCATCGATTAAACACTGGACAGACTCGTTACTGTTGTTTCAACGGGATTCTTCAAATTACTGCCTACCAATTTACTTGACCAATGCGAAGATTCTGATGGAGAGATAAATAAATTTGGGGAATATTTAAAATTGGTACTCAATTTAAAAAGCAAAGCAATGGGAAATAGAGAAAGAGAATGGCTAGCGATCGACAACACGAATTAATAAATAATTATGCAAACATGTGGCACCGGTGCCACTTTGGCGTGTGTGACGTTGTCAAGCGGATTCAATTAATTTGAAGAGTTTCATAATCCGGTGGCAGAGTTCTTCCGGTTTTTGAGTAGGTTCGGTGGGTTGGGTGGGTTCCGCAGATCCGAAGCGTGCATTTTCACGAGGATCTTATCCCACGGATCAATCTTGTTGTCTTTCCGTATAGTTCGCAGTGCCGTCAGCGTCAGCTGCCAGGCTAAAATCGAAAATGCAAATGAGCCGTACACTAAGGAGAAGCGAACTGCATTGCTCGGTGCTATCGATTCGCTTTTATGTATGCGTCTCTTCCACCTTTCTGACGCGCGGTGCGGCGTGCCACAACCCAGTGGCACTGACTCTCTCATTCCCTTCTTTAGCAGAATAATAATTCGCCAATGGGATCGAGTGATTACGATGCTTCGCACGGTATCGCGATCCATTGCGATGCATCACGTTGCAATTGCAGCAGGGATTTTGCTCGCAATTGGTGCATCGATAACACCATCGAGAAATATAACGAATGGCTTCCAAGCTTGAAAACCAAAACTGTTGCTTTTGAAAGAAACAAATTAGGCAAGGAAAAAAAAGAAGAGAGCCAGCAAAGGGATATCGATGGATCCAGGTGGCTGGGTTACCGTGTGGTATGGCGCGGCATCAAGTCGCAGTGGACATCACGATTCTCCCGCGGTACCAGGGAACTTCCCCTGGGAGCTTTCAGGAGAGATCCAAACTCTGACAATGAATACCTATTAAAACGGTGTGAACAATGCCCTTGGCCCGAGTCGCAAAGATCCTCGGGGAGGCTACACGAGAGAGTGAGTTCAAAGCGAATGGTTCTGGGGCCCTGTTTGGCCCTCTTTCGCCCTCTTTCGCCCTCTCGCGCCCTACGTGGGCTTCTCAGCTCTTCTCCGGACCTCTTCGCCTCCCGTGGTGAAGATCACGCCAGTAGCAGTGGTAACAACAAGTACGCTCGTAGTCCGGTGATATACTGCGAGATCCGCGATATCGGGACGAGGTTCGCGAATTCTCGACTCGACGACTGCAACTGTACTGTTTCTCAGTCAGATATATCTCTTTCTTCCTCTTTCTTCCTCTGTCTTCCTCTTTCTTCCTCTCTTCTAACACCCTTTCACCAACTCTTTACTCGCCCACCTATCCCCGAATTCTTTTTCGCACGTCCACAACCCCAAGACATTCTCACATTACAACATTATGGTCCACTTAACAAGATGATACTTTAATCATTTTTTTCCTATTGATTCCTTATGTACTTGCTCAAGAATAAGTTTAATTATGTAAACGGCCTTCCGTATGGACATACCCGATACGAATGTAGATTTAATTAAGCGCGCAGTAAAAATTGGTACGAGTACCGTTATCCGTTTTATGCTCCTAGTTGCAAGAAAAACAAAAGGAACCGACGGAACGAAAGAAAACGAAGAGCCATGTGGCAAAATACTTAACGTGGAACAAATTCTGAACGGAAGAAATGGCACGCCGGTGATGAAGCAATCAGTCAGTTCAACGTTCAGAGCTCAGAAGGTAACGCAAAACAAAGAAACTGAAACCAAGTCGAAACTCAAGTAAAAAGCTCCCTTTGAGCGGCAACTTAATTACGAATATCCTCGGTCTTATTATGCATCATATTACGAGTACACACTGCACATGCTTTCGCTTGTATTTGAACATGGAATTTATTAGTTTCTCGTAGTTCTACTTCGCTCTTACTTCGCTCTTACTTCACTCTTACTTCACTCTTACTTCACTCTCGCTTTACTCGTTAGGTTTGAGTGTTTAAAACGGTAAAATTACTCACCTTGGAAGTAGCTTTTTGTTCGAAGGTAGCTGACACTTAATCTTAAGATGCTCAAACGGTCTAATTTGCTAAGAATATTTTGCTCAAATGGAAGCAACGATGCCAAGGTGTCAAGCTCGGCGTTTAATCGCTCCCGGTGCCGCTTGCTTGGATTTGATTTCGTCACTCCATCCTTCTGCGGCGGTTTTAAACTGTAACACAAAATTGTACAACATTGGATTACTCGCACTTTACTTTTAATTCTAAAGCAATTTCAATTGTAACGTTCAATTTATATTTTTCATTCGCGATTCATACGATACTATAATCTTTTCTATTTCGTCTATTATTAAATCCAAACACAACGCATACCAACTTAGCTAAAAAAACCAACTGTCTTTGGATTGAACTTGTCGAATTAGATTTTTATAGAGTACGTATAGTTTGTCCGACGATTCCATTCATTTCGACTATTCGACGTCCGCTTCATTGTTATAAGAGCGATAGTTCGCGATGATGGTAAATAAAAGATTTTCAAATTCGTTATCGATGAAATTTATGGATAGATAGGTGGGTTGATAATTTGGACTCTACTTGTTACCTCCGTCTGCTACTTATTAGAGGTGCGTAGTACGTACATAGAATCTAAAGCAGTGTTGTAACCATCCCCAAAAATCCATAACGGACCCACCCTTGGTGGCGCTTGCGCGGCTCCTCGCTCCTTTGCTCCAGTTTAGCAACCAATCCCTTCGACCATGCTACCCTACCATCCCGTTCACCGTTTCGTCTCTCGAGGTTTTGCTCGCATCTCTCAAATTACCTCTTTCACCCCTTAACCTTCATAGTTCACTGCTATTTCTATAACAAATTCATCTAGTCATGCTCGCTTGTCTCTGGTTTGCTTGGGGAAGCTGGTACTCCTCTAAATTTCACGCCAAAGGCGCGGGGGTTAAAAGACCCCATCTCGCGTCAAGATGCGAAGGGTCGAACCAATCGCAAAAATGGCGGATGTTAGCACCATTTTGATAACGCTTAATCTTCAAATTTTCAATCAAATCAAGTTCTCAAGGTAAAACCATCATTCGCGTTTTAACATCAATCAATTAATAGGATGTGCGAGTGTTTTTTTTCATCACTCGAATAATGATGAAAATCTGTAAGAAAGAAAAATCCAAATTTGAAGTAAAATGAAATTAATGGAGTGCAAGATTGAATATTAAAGAAAGGTTCGATGAATACTAGGGGTGAGATGGATACACGAATTGTGTACCACAAGCCTCCATAAGTACGCGGATAAACGTCTCGTCTGACAATGCGAGTTTGGGGTCTGAATAAGCAAGCCCGCAGCCTCCGTGATCAGCCCTACCAACTACCCTCTCGTCGAGCAATAAGCTACCCTTACTTAGGGCGGAGATTACATATTCCTCGACCAATCGAAATATTCCTCTCTATTGGGACACACAACGCGTAGAGGCATGCTGGTACCGCCTCGTTCAGGACGCGCAATCACGATTACCTTCCTCTTTATTTACTTTCAGACCCTACAGCTACGTTCCACTTGTTTAGTCGTTAGTTTAGACACACTTTTAAAGCGTCAGTACTATCAGTTTCGAAAAGCCACTATCCAAGAATACACAATTATTTTTCAATCTACAATCCGTTGGTTCGACGACTAAACGTCGAAATACATAATGCTATTGTAGGTCTGTGCTTGGCGGATTTGAACATGAACATGAGCATGAACATGAGCATGAACATGAGCATGAACATGAGCTATACTTGACCCGAAGCTATTCATTATAACACTTGAGCATGCATACCGTCCGTTACACACTCCATGTTCACGTTACAAATCTGGCGCAAGGTCGTACGTTGTTAATCTCAAATTATTTACAATAGTATTTTCTCACGCGTCACAAACAATCGCATCACCTAGACTTCTTTCGTACAATGTTAAATTGATTAAAACCCCATTAGTCGAATCGTACGATCGCTCAATTGTCGATTAATTATTTATTCCTCTTTTCTCTACACTCTCCACACTCTATCTCCTTCTTTTACGTACCGTATACTTGTTCTTCGCCTTCGGAGTAATTACACGTGTTTACCTACATACATCGACCAGCATTTTCGAATCCCCAATCGGCCGCCTGTAGTTACAACTCGCTGAACGGAACGCATTCACAGAAGGTAAATAATTGTGCGTGCAGCATGCAAATGCTTCGTACAATTGCATGCTTCTGCCAGACATAAAAACGGCATTTCAATTGAAATAAGTTCATTAAGTGCGGATGTGTCGAGTGACATATTTATTATTGGTAGTCGTTGTTTATTGTTGCCAAAGTACTACATAAATCGTTCACATTATAAAGTTCATGCAACGAATAATATAAGAATGTTTGCAACGATCGCCATCTCGAGTCATCGATAAGTGTAAAAAGGAAAGTTTGAGGAATGAGACGTTCCAGTTTGGACCAGTGTGTAAGTGTACTTGGAATGTGTCTACGTAGAAAAATGCAGTGTTAACTAGCGCATTTTTCTAAACTCCGACACGTTTGGCAAAGCGATGCTTTACGCTCCCATTATCGACATAATAATAGTATTACCGTTACTGATAGAAACTGAATATCGTTGATCCTTCAAAAGGCAGTATAAAACGATGCCAAACATCGAAAGATTTTCGGCCCACAACGTTTTTCACGCTTGCATGCTAACTGAATGACGCCAATTCCAAAGATCCGAACCTATTGTTCGTTTGACTATTTTTCACTCGAAAGACAACCAAGTTAACATTTTTGGTTGGTTGGTGAAGGTTGCGAGTGGTATGCGTGTGTGAGTGTGTTATACAGAGATTTATGTTGCGTGTCCAAGGGGACAGTAAGGTGCAGGAACTCGAGGAAAAGCGAGATCAAGGATATCGGAAGGAAGAAATCGAGCCCTAATCGAAACAATTAACGCGGATCCAGAAGGAGGTTGCAGAAGAACCTCCTACGCTTCGTTGCTTTGTTTACGGTGGCCGCTAACCGGTGACCGGCGACCGGCGACCGGCGACCGGCGACCGGGACGGTCGTTACTCCCGCATCCGATCTCTATCGGCTAACCCCGTAGGTGCCTATATCACCCATCTGCCCACTCGTCTCTACGATCTTTCGATCAATGAGAGGTTCTTCTCTCAAAAAACTGATTGTCATCTTCTTTATTTTCTTCAACATTCTTCTATCACGATTCGCAGAAAACCCTTTCCAATTGACAATCTTCCAGCCTTTTCGAAAATTATGTGAGCAGTACATTGATTGTAGGTGACTAAAAAAAGTTCATTGTACCAGGTCCATCCAGGTTCATTTTGGTTCGGATAAGATAACGCTATACGAGCAAGCGAATCACTGTGCATCCAGAGGTTTCATACTCAACAGTGATTATACTGATTATCGTTAGAGAGGGTAGTTTCGTTCGGTTGCGCATGCGCACTAGACCTCTAACATGACCAGTTACGATATGCGTAGTTAGACCTCTGACATGCCCGGTTAAGCATAACAGAACATTGCACCCGGGGCTCCGCAGCCCCGAGAACACCCGAGAACACCCTCTCCTCATCCATATCCATATTCGAGGACATTTCGATTCTGCGTGTGACACGATGTACCATCAATCAATAAAATGAAGCAATGGAGACTGTTAATTGATCGCAATGTTTCTCAGATCCAAATTACGTTATCAGTAACAATTGTATTCGCTTGGTTACGTTTTGCTGGAAAGGAACAGTGCTAAAATGATTCGTACAAAGCGGGACATTCTTGGCTGAGATTGCACGATTCATTCAATCAACTTATCTTACGTCATCAACCACTGACAATGAGCAACTAACCCTGGAAATGTCTTGAAACTCATTTCTAGCAGTCGCTTCGCTTTTCCTGTTTTTAACGTGTTTTACGAAATAATATTGGAGGGTATAGTTCAAAAGTTGAGTGTTGCGTAATAGTCATAAGTGTTAACGAAAGAGGATATATTGTCAGTTTCGATGAAAATCCTGAGGATCCGTTAATACGAAGATTTATTTCTTCATAGGATACCGAGGGAAGATTTGTGTGATAGCCATTGAGTATTGGGTGTGGTTACTAACTCTACGACTACCGTGTGCTGCCGGAATTCTCGACTAACAAGTAAGCTGAAACCAAGCGGGTTGTGATGACGATGTGAATTGGAAGATCCTTAGCCTCGAGTTGCGTGTGCTTTAACAAACAGGGTGTTTACACGAAACGTAGATGATCCTTACTGCCTAAGGTGTTTTGCTTAGCAGCTAGAGGCTACGTTTCCCGTAGTGATGGGATGGTATGCCGCTTTTGCTTCACGACTGACACGAGACTCCAGAGGAAAGAAGAAACGTATCTTGCGTTAGCTTAATTGGTATGCACGTCTACATCGCAGGAACGCATTATTGCTAGTTAGTAGATCGTTCTAGGCTAGAACGCTCGGGGATAACACCTTTCGTCAGGTTATCCGAATATAGAGATAGTTGTCGCGTAGACTTGGAAGACTTCTTCTTCGCGACTCATAATAACTTCTTCCTGGAGAGTCAATTCTAATTGCGAGAGCCTGCAATTCTCATGCATATCACGAACTGCAATTTCAAGCAAACTGTTTTCTCACCTCAGGAGAATTTTCTGGCTTCTTATAATTTCTTGAGAATGTCCGAACAGTTACACCATTCGAAACACGCGTTGGACGATTTGGTCAAAATGAGACGTTTATTGATTATGCGGTGCCAGGTTAAGATAGGGGGAGTCTGTTGGAAGAAAATAGATATATCTTATTGTGTCAGAATGACGGGTGTGGTTAATAGAAATGTATCGAAGGAAAAAGCATAGTTGGGTAGGTAGGAAGTGTGACTCAGCATTTCCTGAAAAATCCCAGGCCCTGATATCGATGCTAACTCTTTTAATTCCTCCCTATAACGCCGTTCGTAACATCACCGGACTAAATATGATTTATGTAAAAATCTCGAAAGCCGAAATTATATTGTTGATCAAAAAACGATTGAGAAGAATGCCAGAATTTCTGCAAGGTCTTCCGTCTCTCTTGATAGAAAAGTTTCATTGTTGAATCCGCAGGTGTTCCCCTCATTGGCCCCCTCATTACCAATAGCATGTTGGTGTCTCATAAAACGCATTAAATAGCGTGACTCCGTTTGATTAATGAAAATTTGTAGTTTCTGTCTTCCGCTAGCCTCTGTCAAGAATAAGCCCTGGTTGGCCGGAACGAGGGCTGGGCACAGCACACGTTGGGCGAAAAGTTGTAGGATGAATGGATGGGCGGAATGGTAACGCGAATTGTAAGCGGAGAGTGTGGCGTTTACATGGAGACAAGTTGAACCCAGCTAGCAGTGGATCGTCGAAAAGGAAGAAAACGATGCGGAGACTAACTAAGAGACGGTGGATTTGGAGAGTAGGTCCACTCGTGTGGGTTAACATCGTCGGATATCCGAAAGTGGTGGGTAAGTGGCCACGGCAAATATAGATATCTTGCACTCTCCGCATTAACATACGCTCGGCAGGCTCATTAAAGGCGAAATTAATTATCTAATGGAGCTGACCCTCTTGTTTCGCATCGACTACTACGTCGAGAGTGTCGGGCGTATCCCAGTGTATCCACGCAGGCACGTAGCGAGTAGGGTGCGCCCACTCGACACGGAAAACCTTCGGTGTACGGGGGACGTAAACGCGCGACTCAACGTAGCCAGACGCAACCCGACGCTACCAGACGCAGCCAAACGCTGCCAGACGCTGCCAGACGCGATGAGACGCGACCAAACGCGACCAAACGCGACACTCTAGATTTATCGCGAGCAAAGGCTCGATTTTACTTATCTGCCCTACACGAGGGCACACCTTTCTTCGCTTCACTGGTTTCACTGGTTTCTCTTCTTTTACTCTTCTAACCGAACCTCTCATATTGTCCGCTTCCACACGCGCATACACACGCATCCGCATATTCTACGATCAAACTTTTCTCATCGCTATACCGTCTAATCCGACGGAATTATTAACGATTAATCATTTTGGTCTCACTTGCCGTTCGATACACTATAAAAAACGACTTCCCAATTTTGGCGCGTCATCATTATGAGCACAACACGCGAAGAAACAATCAAATTCTAGTCCGAGACTACTACCACGATAAATACGATGTATCTACAATGTACAATATAAATCCACCTCGCTAATCACGAATCGACATAGGTACAGAAACGATAATTAAATCCTTATCCTGAAATCCTTGCCAAATCCTTGTCACGAGTGTCGGATCATAATAATAGGCCATTTGTCTCATCCATCCGCTATTCGTTAGCTTAGCGGTTCTAATATTACTTCCACTTCTACCAAACTGACACTGTGGATACAAATCTTCCAACGTACTTTGATCGTGTGGCTCTTAAATTTGTATGAGAAATATTACCGGCAGTTTCGTACGCTTCTCTTTTCTTGGAAGAAACTCGTCTCGAGCAGTTCTTCAAATTTAGATTTAGCTTCGGCATGCCAGAGAATGCCAGGGGGGGAGCACACTTACCGAACTGCGAGAATCGTGTGTACTCGTATCGCGAGATACATACGTAGGTGTATGTAGGTGTGGTTTACAGGTGGCAGAAATTATAGATATTATAGCGAGTAATATGAGCTTGATCAAGGAACATCGTGAGTAACGTTCGCCGGTAGAGATGAAGAAACGGCGCGATGCGACGCGGTGTCTTGCGTACGACGATACATTCCACGTGCGTGTAAAAGAATCGCTCGCGCGCGCGCGAGTGCGGCACGCTCGGAGCAAAAAAAAGGGGGCGAAGAGACGAAAAAAGGGGGGAATAAAGTACGAGTAAGAGTAGGAGTAGCGGTGAGAGTTACGGTGGAAGTAGGATGGAACGAATAACCGAGCGAATGAACAAAAGAGAGAAAGAGGAAGAGGAAGAGGAAGAGGAACAGGAAGAGAAAGAGAAAGAGAAGGAGAAAGAGAAAAAGAAAAAGAATGGGAAGAAGAGAAAAAAAGGTGAGAATGAGCGAGAAATTCAAAGGAGCAATTATCCTAATGGATGCAAAGTCGCACCCTGCTCTCTGCAGCATGCATGGTAATGAGTCGATATCACCGCATACCAAGAGCTTGTATTCTCCTCCGTTGCTCCACTGTTGCTCCTTGGCTAGTCTGCTTCGCCGCGCTTCGCCGCGCTGCGCCGCGCCGCGGTCCAGTCTTTCTGGTCCTCCCGAGCGACAAAATACGAGCACCAGGACCAGAACCATTCGCCTCACCTTCCTTTGCTGTTTCTACCTTTTATCTTATTCCCCATCTTCCCCCTTTTCTTTCCTACTTCACTGCCGTTCACACTCCCAGCTACCGTTTGATCTCGAAGTAAAGTACAAGTTCACACTTTCAGCTTCGTTATCACTCTATTTCCGTCTTCCCTCTTCAACCCTCTCCCCCCTCCTTTCTCAGTTTTTCTTTTCCTCGCACACACTATACTCAACCCTATCGACGTGTGTATAGCACTGGTATCTAGTCGCATGTATGAGCACAACGATAAAGCCAAAGAGAAGAGACGAAGCATGTTGCGAACGTTATCGACGCACGCCAAAATGCCAATGGAACAGTCACTCGACTGGCTATCCGGCAACTCGAACTTCTGTTTCTTATAGTAGCCGCTATGCATGGATGGGCGAAGACAACCATGAGACAAACATTGATATATGTTTCTTCCCACGTGCATGCAGGTGTCCGTGAACAACCAGCGGTCGAGAAGGTGCTCATGGTGTTTTGTTGACGGGAGATGACACAAAGCGATCCGTGTAGTACTCTTACCGTTCTCCGAACTGACTCACTTCGCTACGTACCCTACGGTCGACGGTATGGTCCGGTATACGTCCGTCATGTTCGGAACGTTGCATGGGTGATATATTGCGTAAAACAGCGTAAAACAGCGGAAAAATCGAGTGACCCCCACGCAAAAGACACCACTCGTGCTACGACGGACTTAATCATCCGATTCTAGGGACGCGCAGAAGAACCCGTGTTCGCGTTAAGCGAGTGATTGCATTAAATGTTTTTCATTATATAAGTATTTTATTATTAATTTGAGTATTTCTAATTGTGCACTTCGAATCCCTATTAAAAAAAAACGTTTAGAAAATGAGAGAGTTGTCGCAGTGGAACTCGTGGTGGTTGTGATAAAGTCTATTGAGTTCGTGCCTGGTACTTACGTAAGTTGAAATACAGGAGTGTAGAACATTTTGAAAAATCTTGCAAGTTGACGAAACTTCTGTCACATTTGGACGTATGGGTTCGTAGATACGTATCGGCATTACGACAGAAGGAAACGAAGCGAATACGTATACGCGAATATGTATATCCGTATGTCTCTTGGCACAATTTCGAGGAGCTGCTCTTTCTTTATAAAGAACAGATGCGTGAAAGACAGAAACGTGCAGTAGCGATATCGCTTGCGCGTTACACTCGAGTAGGTGTACAGAGAACGAAGGGGGGTCGAAGGAGTTCCGAGGAGAAAAAGAGCGAGAGAGAGAATCTGGTTGATTTATCAGATTGGGGGGATGGAATGGTCGAATGTTGGATTGGAAGTCGAATCGATACCGAGGACTAAAACGTTGGTGGTGAGTGAGCGTTACCTTGCAAGGACAGGAGGATAGAGCAGAGAAGTAAGTTAGCAGGTACCCAGGGATCAGTGTTGTAGGAAAGGCGCGAGTAAACTGTGAACAAAGTAGGTGGTAAGCAGCTTTTGTATACGGAGTAGTCCCATTGATTGAAACGCGAACCAGTTAAGGGTGGAACCGAACTTGAGCCAGGGAAAATTAGTGCACGGGTACTCCTGCGCCACTAGACCACTTTCTATACATCGGCGTATACCGTCAGCTTACTTGCCTTTCTATCGGTTAACCACGGCCAACAGACTCGATTCCCAGCACAACTATGATTCACTCGTTATTTTCTGCAAAACTGTCTCGCAGCTTTGGAATTTATATACATATTTTACGTGGAAAGGATATCGACGAAATAAAGAATCGTAAAAAGAGCTTAGAACATTCTGGTCAATGCCTTCATTTTTCTCCTACGTTAGATTCGATGTACTTTCGACAGTCGGCGATCCTAGCTTAAAATAATCTACTTCGATACTCGATATTAATTGCGACATTATTGCGCAAACTGTTTTCTCATGCAAATCATTTTCGCTCAATCCTATTGTGGATTCCACGGTGACCCCAGAGTAAAACGCTCGTGCACGATAAATAATAATCCCGCTGGTAGCAAGTTTCATTCGAATAGATTACATCATAAACCTGTGAGTTTTTCAAAGGTAATACTGCAAAGTATCGTGGATACGAGTAGAGAGAAGGCGTCTCCTACGCTGACAATTAACTTCCTCAAAGTTCCTTAGAAAGGGTTCTAAGGTTAGGGGATTGTTCGACGAGAAAAGTCAAGTGTCGAGTCCACGAACACAATTAACCAGTCAGTGTAAGCAACCCTGAATGTGGAGGACCCTCAAGGAATAAAATCAGAGCGTAGATCACTTGGAATTACTTTTTACCCTCTGGAGAACCATCGAACAAGACTTACAAGAGCATTGGATCTAAATTGGATGTATACCGATAGGTAGAGAGATTTTCGTCAACTAGAACCGTAGGACAAAGAATCCGTAGGATCTTTCACGGGCTGAGCCGACAAAAGTCTCGTTGAAACGAGACAGAAAATTGGAAAACGAAGTGAAATACTAGTGGAATCGAAGGTGTATCGAGTGTATCGAGTATTAGCCAAGAGACTGCGTCAATGCAGGTGAACTATTGGATTATTCGAGGCGTACCACTGGAAGAGCTGCGGTTAGCAGGCATCAGTCTGAGTTTGTTGGATTCGGGATCAAAGTAATCTCGTTTGCCACCCACCGATCAGCCTATCCTCGTTGACCAAGGGTAAGCAAACCACGCCCAATCATTCACAGGTATCGTTGGTTCAGTTAAGTTTTCAAAAATTCGATCACTGGACGAAAATGCATTGTCTATTGTCGAATGGTGTAGCCGACTTAGCTAGTAAGGAGAGTGCGAAAAATCCCTTCATAAATTGAAATAGAATTATTCACATTGACCTATGCTCGGAGGAATGCCAGGTTTTTCGTATAAAAACCATCCTATGGAAGGGAGATCGAAAAACGGTCAGGTTTTGACATAAAACTCTTACGGACGAGGTTCCTGCTTCGTTGGAATCCCTGCTTGATTTTAGGCGAATGTTTAAGCTGATATGTGCAGAATGTTGAACACCCCTGATGCCACCTGAGGCGTGTGATCTGATTAGTTGGCTCTAGGGTGGGTTTTGCCCTCGGTAAGCCACAATCCGCTCGTTTTTCGAGCTGGGATTAACTTATGAGACAGTGGTAGTGTCGAGATTAGAAAGCAAGATTAGCCCTGCAAAAAGCATCAAATGACGGCTTAAACAACCTCCAAATCTCAATAGAGATTACACTTATCGAATAAGTTCTCCAGAAACCTGTAAACGTGGTCGTTGCGCTGCACCGCCGCGGCGACGTTGCCTCAACTTTACCGCTCGTAAGCCATTCTTCACTTTTTACGAATAGCATTTCACTTCGACAAATCTCGTACAACTTCCTAGTAACTTTGTCAAAAAATTCTCTTCGCTCTCGCTTGCCTCTGTACTCGATTCTTCGCTTCGTTCCAACCAACTTCCCTTTCACCCAAATCTACGAGCATTAAAGTCTTGAGTCGTCTTCTAGAAATGTCAATCGTGCTTCTAATGCGACGACTATAACGCAGAAACTAACTTTGCTTCGATTCTATCCCGCAGAAAGATAACGATGTCTCGCAGTCAAAAACTGAGAAATTAAACCCGGTTCGAGCGCCGAACAATCATTGACTAACGATTCGATCGGTATCCCAATTATTAACGCAACTCTACAACCGGTGCAGTCGATTGTCTAAATTCTTGGTCCGAGTGAATCACAAACCAACACTTTAAGAAACTCGATCGAAAAAAATCCTGCTCATTGGAGACTCATTGTCAGAGGTAGGTTTGAACGATTTCGATACTATTGGATCATTGGTGTATACGAATGGTAATATGATTGACACTCTTGATGGGAAACTCGATTGGAACGTATTCTCCGTTATCGCGGGGACAGACAAAGAACACTGGTTGGAGCTTGCAATGGGTCAGGCGGTTTCATGCGAGACATTGTCGAATGCACGGCATTGCTATGTCCGTGTCGTTTATTTCTTATTCTACTGCCGGACGCCTGCCAATATACAGTGTGATCCTCTCGCCACCGGACTATGTTATGGATCCACTGTCTAGCCCAGACTTTCTGGCGCGTCAAATTTCGGCTCACGCACAAGCTAGGGTCTATGTGTGGGTCAGAAGGGTCTGTCCTATCTGTGAGCGGGCCGCTTGTGTTGGTGAGGCAGGTTTCAGGGCCGGCAAGACGGCCGTAAGGCCCAGTGCTTTTTTTTTTTTTTTTTTTTTTTGTTACGCGGGGGAAATGCATTACGCATCCCCCTGGCCTGATTCCGCGGTTAAACCCCGGGGCCAGAGGGGTATGTGGGACTCTCCACGCCGGTGGAGCCGGCGTGGCATACCCACTAAAACCTCCGCGGGTGTCCCCACCCGGCAAACGTAGACTTCCTGTTACCCCGCGAACAGGGAAATCCCGGAATCGTAAAGCCAACTACCGAAACAAACGAAAAATAATTTGAAGGACTGTTCTTGATGATATAATGAATTTCTACTGAATTAAATGCTTACCACGTTTTCACATAAGATGCTGAAAATGTTCTCCGCCTGCATCCAGGCACTTCTGCAAGCGCCGCTCCAAATTCTCGAACACTGCCACTAATGTTTCTTCTGATATGGCTTCGATCTCTGTTTTAATGCGGGCCTGCAGCTCTTCCACGGTACCTGGGTTGGTACGATATACGCTGTTTTTCAGATAACCCCACAAGAAGAAATCCGCTGGGCTGAGATCAGGTGATCGGGGTGGCCATAAATCTTTCGAGATCACCCTGTCGTCAAAATAGCTTTGAATTTCTTCCAAGCTCGTTCGCGATGTATGGCACGGTGCGCCGTCTTGTTGGTAATAACCCTCTGTCAATTCGTCATCCATTAGGACTTCGACAAATTTGCGGAATATTTCCTCGATATAAATTGCTGCGGTTACGGTGTTCCGAAAGAATATCGGGCCGATTATTCGTCGTTGCGATATCGCGCACCATACGCCAACCTTTTCGGAGTGCAACGGCGCTTGAATGACAGCGTGGGGGTTTTCTGCCGCCCAGATCCGCGTGTTTTGCGAATTTAAATATCCACTTAAGTGAAACCACGCTTCGTCGGTGAAAAACACTTTATCTTTAACTTGTGGTTCCCGGCGCAGTAATTGCTGGTACCAATGGCAGAAATGGATCCGTTTTTCAAAATCTGTAGGCAACAGTTCTTGCACCAACGAAATCCTGTAAGGATGTAATTGCGCCTTCTTCGCTGCACGTTGGCAGGATGTGTACGGCACATCAATCCGTTGTGATAATTTTCTTAATGAAGTTGACGGCATTCGTAAAAGTTCGTCGCGCACTTGTTCAACTGTCTCTTCAGACATTTTCCGTCCTCCGCGGTGCACATTTTGCACGCTGCCTGTTCTCTCAAACTTCGCTATCAAATCGAAAATTGTGGACCGCGCTGGTGCCACAACACCGAACTTCTCAACAAACAGTCTTTGGCACTCCGCGATTGGCACTTCACCATAATACAATTTTATTAGAAACACTTTTTGCTCGGAAGTGAACATGATTCTAATGCGTCTAATGCGTCTCAAAGGCTCAGTACAACTCGCAGAAAGTTCTGAACACAACTGACTAGAAATTTCTTTCCGAATCCACCGCTGGTTTATTATTCATTTCGAAGAGAATCGCAGGTAAAAAGTAAAGTCAACTAGGAGGAGGTTTATTGGGGTTTGCCTATTTATTGACTGCAATCAGCACCGCTACAATGCGGCACCAGCGAAATTTGAGAGAACAGGCAGCGTGCAAAAATTTCTCGAGGTTCGGACGGATTGACAGAGAGCTATTATCAGCAAGACGGCATATTAAAACAAAAATTGAAGCGATATCAGAAGAGACACTGGTAGCAATGTTCGATAATTTGGGGCGACGCTTGCAGACGTGTTTGAATGCAGGAGAACATTTTCAGCATTTCCTGTAAACATTTCCTGTAAGAAGGCATTTCCATGAAAAGCATTTAAGTCAGTAGGAATTAGAATAACATCAATAACAGTCCTTCAAATTATTCATTTCGATTGCTTAGGTAGTTAACTTTATGGTTCCGGAATTTTCCTGTTCGCGGGGTACCAGGTCATACGGTCGTCTTTCCTGCGCTGCGACTTGCCTCACCAACACAAGCGGCCCGCTCACAGATAGGACAGACCCTTCTGACCCACACATTAGACCCTAGCTTGTGCGTGAGGTGAAATTTGACGCGCCAGAAAGTCTGGGCTAGACAGTGGATCCATAACATAGTCCGGTGGCGAGAGGATCACACTGTACATACTGCGTATAAGTAAGTAGTCGGAGCACTGTCTGGCTAGCCACTAGTATTGATGCACGCGAACTCTACGAAATTATAGGCCCGTTATTTCCAATGGAACGCTAGGAAAAAAGTAGTTTAGATTTTCTCTCCTATATTCAGCTACTGATCTTGAAGTTAATCTTATTCCTAGTCTCATTCCGGCTAGACCCGATGCGAGGTAAATCCCATTGTAAAAACTGTGGATTTAGTGTGCTATTGTTTGGGGTGTCGATTAAACCAGGTTGACCATAACAGTTTTAATAAAATATCTACGTATGTAGATTCGATATGACGAGTGTCGCGATGTAATCAGAAACGAGTACCTTTCTCTACCGACAATATGCTCAAGAAAGCAGAATCGTTAATGCGATAGTATGAATATTAATAAGCCGGGCACGTGACAGGAACCATTAGCTGAAGATTTAGACACGAGCCGTATCAGATATCTACGTGGCTAATAATAAGAAGTACAGGGTCATTTTGCAATCTGAGTACAGTGGAATACATTCTACAGGACGAATATAATTTATTTCGGTTTTTTTTTGGTTCAGAAATGGTGAGATTTTTCGAAACAAATACTGCGATCGTTTTTTTTAATGTTTTTTTTTTCATTTTATTGAACATGACGTGAAATTTTATAACATAAATAAATATGACTGCGACAATGTTTTTATTGCAGTAAATGCAAAGCGTACGACATTTAGTTGCAATGGTAGGAGCTATTGCAGAAACGTATGTGTTACAAGGACAGCCTTTCCAATGCGGAAAATTATCTTTCATGCCGCATCACTATTCTATCTACGGGAAAAAAAGAAAAGAGAGCGCCATACCAGTTGTACGATACTAGTCGAGGAAGTTAATAAAAATATAATAAAACACGGATAATAGGTTTAAAAAGAAACGCAATAGCTGACAAGTTCTTGTACATAACACCACTTGAATTAATCCAAATCCAAATTAAAAATAAAAATATCCCAATGCACAAGATAAAGAGTCAAAAATTATAAAAAATTTATAGATTTCGTATATTTCTTCAAATCGTTACACACTTGTTAATTTCGTATGAACCGAAAAGTGAAGTTTTCATCCGTTCCCTTAGAATTGACTGAGATCAGCTAAAACCGGAAGCAAGTAGATTATTCTACAGTGCTCATTGGCTCATGGGATCGGCCAAGGATGAATTGCGGCGAGTCAAACGAAAGGAGAAAGACGAAGAAAGAAGTGGCAGAGGAGGAGAAAGAGAGTAGAGAAAAGAAGAGAAAAGAAGAGAAAAGAAGAGAAAAGAAGAGAAAAGGAGAGAAAAGAAGAGCAAAGAAGAGAAGAGAAGAGAAGAGAAAAAGAGAAAAAGACGAGAGACCAAGCCAGCCACTTTGGGGAGTCGCAGGCGCACAAGTCGAGTTGCTGGACAGATTCGATGCCAGCTGCTGCGATGCTCCAGCTTTTTCCACGAACTCAATAGAATCGAAGAATCGCGAGAGCGCCAAACCAATAAAAGGACAACGAATTTCAAAGAAAACGATGAGTGTTAGTGTCATACTAACACTCTTGTGCAAATGGTACTATGAACGGGGGGGCTAGTCGGTGAACCCTGGCAATTCGTTTGGAATTAGTCTCATAAAAGGAGTTCGATGTTTAACTTTTCTGCGAAGTCTACGTTTTCTACATCCTGAAGCAACAACTGGATTGGATCGTTTATTATTCATTAGAATCACTTTCACGATAAAATCGACGTCAGAAGTGAAGTTGACGATTATCTGTCAGGCATGATTCAAAAGTAGAATTTGGAGTAGGCTGTAGAACGAAAATCGTGAACCGACGAATAGGAAGAAGAGAGACGGAAGAAGGAAGGAAGAAGGAAGGAAGAAGGAAGCAAAAGGGAAGGAAAAAAGGAAGAAAGAAGGAAGAAGAAGAGAGATAGTGCGAGCAGGTATGAGGCCGAGACCGAGGACGAGACAGAGGACGAGACCGAGAGTGCCATACGATCTACATACCGGCGAGTAATAGGTGTAGCTGACTGGAAAAAGAGTTAGCCAGCCATTCGAGGTCCGTTTGTTTAGAGAGAAGAGAGGCGTCACTGGGAGCGGAAGGATCGGATATCGCGGTGTCGCATTCGGTTACCACCAGCTCTAGCTCTCCTTTTTATCTTTATCTCTTTTTATCTCTTCTCGCATGTCTTTTCCCTCTCGCATACCGCTGCTTTGTTCGGTGCTTCTTTTTCTTACACTAGTTTTTTCGGCTTTTGCTATTCCGACGATCGAACCGAACACTTGTAAGCTACCTATCTGCCAAACCAAGTGCAACAATCTACCGGTCTATACTGGCGAATAGGAAGAACTGTATCTACATTCTTTATCCTATTTTGCACACTCAGACGCATCCTACCTGATTCCCAAGATCCTACGGAGACTTCGAAAATAGTTATTTCCACAAGTTTCTCCGATTCTTTTCTGAATCAACCTCTCGTACGATATTCTACCGAAAAAGTTAAATACGCGTGAACTGTGCTATATTATAACACAGGCTTGTTGTCTTATCTAACTCGTAATACTTGACATTAAAGTAATCAATTTAGCGATAGTCGATAGGATTAGAGGATAATAAAAGTGAGTAGCGTAGGAAAAGAGCCCAAGACAGAGTTCCTACTGTCAGAAAACTGTCTGGTAGACTTTACTTGGACCCTGGCAGGATTGGCGAACCTCAGCCAAATTTGCACGGTAGACGTGTAATCTTCGAAGCTAGCCACTAGGCGGGGTAATCATATGCTCAGGATCATTTCACCATCACAGTGCGATCACCGTGCGATCGTTGTTGCGATCGTTGTGCGATCACCGTGCGATCATCGTACGATCATCGTACGATCATCGTAAGATCACTGGATGATCATCGCGCGATCTTCGCGAATCTTCGTATCGAACCAATAACAATTCTGCTTAAGGATACCTCTAGTACTCGAAGCTCTAGATACAAAAGTGTAAAACAGATGGACGAATTAGTGGATTCTCAAACTTATCCTACATCCTTGGGTTATTCAATATTCGGTAGTGAAACACGTCCAGCGCGTTTCGATCACTTTATCCGAGCAATTTACTTATCGACCGTGTCGTTTTACTCGAGCAGCTATCTATTTACCGTCTCAAACCTTTCGCAGAGAAAAAAAGGATACGTATTCGTCAACGTGACACACGATTGTGTACGTTTCGAGGAGTATACGGTGATACAAATGCGACTAGAAGTTGAAAATGAAAAATCTTGACAAAAACACATCTACTATGGTAAGATGAAGCTTGAATCGAGTGAGTACCCTGTATTTACATGGTAGAATACGGCGCGATGCGGCACGGTGCGGCACAATGCACTGCGGAGGACGGTAATCTGGCCCGTGAACATTAGCCCTACTCTTGCACACCATCTAATTTCCTCTTCCACGAATGCAAATTGTATCGAAACGAGCGGATACCCGAATGCCCAAATCAGAGAGCAATATAGACCACAGGGATGACGACAACAGTGTAGCAGAATGGTTTCCTTGCTTCGCTAAAAGTCGACATCCAATTTTCATCTTCAAGATAATTATGTTAAAATAGTGATTTATGATAAACCTATTTGAAACGTGCAGCTTTATCTATTAATGGTTCAATTTTGCACGAACTACAATTGCAGCAATTCTTAAACCAATTATTCGTTCGCAAGAAAACTTTGGATGGGGAATAAACAACTATTGCAAGTTTTCGCAAAGATGTAAAAATTGTAAGAAGTAACTGTGTACAAACGATAGCGATAATGAGGTTTCCGTTATCGAGGGTGCGATAAGGAGCTTTGGTAGCAAAAAAGGAAAAAAAAAAAAGAGTTAGTAGAAACAAGTACGCATGCGCCGTCGCACTGCCGTCGCGTCACGTCATGTCGCTTAATAATTCTCGCAAGTTTTATGACATGCGCGCTTGGCACCTTCAACAGATTGGTTCAGCAAATAAATGCAATTTACAATCTCAAACGCTAACAATGAGACATGCCAAATATCCTACATACCTTTTCCACTATGCGTAAATCAGTGCCACCGGACGAAGTCTCAAAACGCATAATTCTTAAGTGAAAAACGACTCTGTAATGAACACGAAAGTAATATTTTTCTTAATATTTTTCTGAAGCAAATTCATTGAGTTTTATTTCTTTGCTATTCGAAGAATATACAATTGTACCTTCGATCATCCGGAACACGACATCCAAGCTTGAACCTATAAATATCATCGAAAATGCTCACGAAAAGTACAACTGGAAAATATTAATCAAACCGAATGAGCAAAGAAAAAAATGCTAAAGAAAATGTTTCCTCACTCAATTGTTTGGATGGAAGTGCAAAAGAGCAGGAGACGAGCGACCAAGCAGGCAGTCGGACAGGGAGTGGGACGAAGGTTAAATTAATAGTGTGGGTGAACCGAATATCGGTGGATATATATATATATATTGGAGAAATGGTCGAGGAGTGGGAGGATGAGGAAGGATGAGGAAGGATGAGGAAGGGTAAGGATCGCGGCTTTGTATAGCAAACAAATCGTGGCGAATAAAAACTTGATACACGATGTTGAGCTGGAGGGGGTCGACATACGAGGATAAGGTAAATTTTACACCTTGCTCATGATGAATGGCAGGATGAATTATTAGATAAATAGTTAAACACACAGAGCCACTAACCAGATTGGCCTGAGTAGGGTCCCGAAAGCAAATAAGATACATCGCTGCTGCATCCGCGAGCATCTCAGGGCCGCCTTCACCCTCTGTAAACTTTACAGCCTCCTGTGATTCCCTACCAGACCAGTGCAATATTCTCCAATCCTACGTCTAACGGGTCTAACCATTTCCACATCGATATTATTCAAATTAGAAGATTTTTAATAAAATATTATTATTGTTCTTCCAAGACACAAACCTTGAGGATCGATAACGATAAACTCGTATCATTTACCAAGAACTTGATCCTAAGCTTAAAACTAACGATGGAAAATTTAGGATGGAAAATTTGCGATAGAATAATCTTGTCAATTCCGTTGACAATAGAGAATTTCAACAGGTCCGAAGGAATGAGTGAGTCGTTAGATTTCTTTCATTACTATGTTGCAACGTTGATCAGGTTCGGATCGGAATCGTCCGTTCCTGCTGACTATAAATTCACCTGCACGTTTCACTTCATTATGGCTCTATTCATTGTGCCGCAGCCGCAGTCGCGAGGCGATGCGACGCGACGTAACCCAGCACAAACCAATTCGAAGCTGCGGAGAGTGGCGCGAGGCGCGAGCCACTTGGGATCTACGAGAACCCACACATCTCGATGACTGGTTCATTCAGCGTTAGCTACTTTCACTCGCGTTTTGGTCAACTCGTCAATTTGGACCTAGCCAATAGACCGCTGGATGGAACGCTGTTCATCCGATTCTTGAACCCTTGACCGATCTTATTTTCTTATTGCCGCAGCATGTTGCCTCCGTTCCGAGTCACTCTCTGCCGGTCAAGTTCCTGGAAACACACTGTGCTTCGACGCGTCTTTATTGCTCGCTTTTTACTTCCAGAACTAAAGAAGAATGCTCAGTATCTTTGACCTCAGCTCCATTTCGACAGCACACAACTATGATGTACACCCTAACTAGATTCTCTCCTAAGTATACAGAATTATATTTACAAAGCGAAAAAATTTCGCTTTTTGTGAAGTTCAATTATTTGATCAAATTCAATTAATTACTTTGCACCAGGAATATTCTGCTTTATGTGGAAATCTATAATTGACACTATTTCTGAGAAATCCAGTACCGAAATAGCACAATCGTTGGTGAGCTAACCGGTTTTAGCGATCAGGAGATATTACATACATAGGATAAGTACCTACTATTACATACGTGGCACGCGTGTTGGATAAACATTGTGCGTTCGCCTCACGCTCTGTTTTGTAAATAAACCGGAGAGCTAAACGCACTCATGCATATATTGTTGCGTTATCGTGTCGATGAGAAATTTCCTTTTTAGTTATAAACACGATGAATTCTTAATTTTCTTTAAAATCTCTGTTCTATTTTTTATCAAGAATTTAAGATAGAACCAAAACTCTCTACTTAAGGTTGTTCACTGTAATTACGATTGAGGGTTTTACAAGTAGCATTGCAATATTTTACTTTTACCATAAAAAACAAGAGTATAGTGTAAAGAGAATGATTTAACAATTTTCCCTGAAGAATGTATAATATTGAAATAGAAAGTTATAACACAAAAGTTCTGAATTTATGTCGAGTTATTAAATTAAGTGGTATATAAAGCCAAGTGTTGCCATGATTTGAATATATTGATCCATAACTGCGAAGCTATTTACATGTACGAAACAGTGTTTTGTAGACAGTACTGCGGCACTGGTTTCGAGTCGAAGTCTAGCTCTGGCTCTGGCTCTGGCTCTGGCTCTCATAACGCAGGAGGAGTCTATTAAATTACAGCGTACGCGCCTCAGAAACGTAATGAGAAAGGAGTAGGTAAGCGATATCCTCCTGAAATTTACAAGTTCAAATCCTTCTCTATCCAAACGACCAGATTTCTTCTTTCGAATATCAAATTCCCACTTTGTCTCAACTCGAAGACCATTAAGTTTCAACTGTCACGATAATATCGATCGTAATACGTTAACCTGATTTGCATTGAGCACAATACAAAATTACAACAACTGCAGTTTTATTTATTGACTTGAAATCTTACCCTCTGTTTAACCACTTAGAAAAGAGTCCTATAGCCACTGTCCCACAATTAGGTTCGATGAAGAATTCAGTGGACTATGATATTACCCTTGTTATCAAAAGTCTCTGGACTCTAGGCTCTCCATTGAAATGCAATGATCGCTTAGCAGAAACAGCAAATGAACTTGTACGCGTGGACATACTGTACCGTAGACACTTTAATGACATCGAATGTCTTTACACACTATATTCTCCTAACTGGATAAGCATTCCTTATTACTCGTATAATAAAGAGCTTGAAACTTTTCCGTCTCTAGTTCTTATTGTGATACACACACGTATTTTCTCCGGCATAATTGTATATATCAATTATATCGATATATTAATTAATTCTTAAGAATCACTTTGAATTCCGGAATAAGGATATATTCAAAATCAGAAACCGGTCGGACAACTTGACAACCTCGGTTGCCATCGAGCCCTTGAAAGTCTTCAATTTTTTCAATATATATTGATCGTGTATCGTCTGGACATTTCTGTAGTGCATTTATTTTAAAAATAATACATTTATCCCAGGTTTAAGATAACCATCCCAGAGTGTCTTGTATCGGCAAAATGCAGTATTAATTATCTGTACCTTGCATGTAACAAGACGGAAAGCGTTTTTTCATTGCATATGTCTAACAATCAAACTTTGATACCTATCAACATTTTTACCCCATGCGAGAAAATATTTATATTTTCCAGAGCTGTAATTAATAAGAAACGATCGATCGTATCTTCAAAGATTAATGAGAGTATTAAATAAGTAAACAAGTGAATAAATAGAATGAATGAGAAACGTTGAGCGAGCGAGCCGCTGCTGGGGGTAAGAGACCTTGGCTGAATGATTTGAGGTTCGGGACGATGCGATATCCGTTAACACAAGTCGCAGAGTTCAGACTGTTTGGAGCACATGGCGCTCACCCAAACCGCCCGCGCGCCCTACGGACCAGATGTTTTACCTTTTATACCACCTTTGCTACCTTGACCCTCCGTTCGACTGTAATTCTCGGAACCGAGGTTATATTAATTACTGGCCAGTTTGTTACACCTATGCAAACCTAGTATAGTCTACTTTTGCCCAGAACTGTGATTCTAAAGCAAAGTAATACTTTTAAAATGGAATATACGATTGGTACATTGATTCGACAAACGCAATAGAATACTGCTCTTTCCAATTCAGTTGACCATTAAATAATAGTTTTTTAGTAGAAAGGTTTGCTTACGAAATGACAAGGTTGAGAAGATGGTTGTAAATTGGTCTCGGGTACCAACGAGGAAACGATGCTTTAACGCATGAGCTAGTTCGATCGGTATACTATTCTCGGGTGAATCACCGTGAATACACGCTATAGACGTGTGCCATGTTGTACATAGACAGAGGTGCATTCTGCACACGAGATCAATTCGTTATTTGCTTTCTTAAGGAAATTATCCGCTTTCTCAAGTTGAACAAAGTTAACTCAACAGTTTGAACTTTTCTGCTGGTTCTTTCTCGCGAGTAAATCTTCCTCGGAGACAGTTGGGAAATTGCAAAGTTTCATAATGGCTAGTCAAAGTGTTTTAAGTAGTTGAGTTAGATCCTAGAATAACTAGGAATGCAACTTTTTTATTTAACGTCATCATTTAGGCTTATCTTCGGTTGTTATAAATCGTTGCAAAGGATTTGGTGGAAAAATTGAGTGGGATCTAAACTCTGATTGTCAAACGAGATTTCTGTAATTCTCATTGAAACGATGTCTTGTGGATAGTGCAAAGCCAACGGTCGATTTCATCGCACCTGTTACCCCGTGCAACGTAAATAGCACTACAGTTTCCCCGGCATTTGGTTCGTAACCCCCAACAACCGAAACAAATCTGTGTACCCTGGATTCGATCAAACATGAATTCAAACAAACTTCACTACGAGTTTAATCCAGGGGGAGGGGAGGAAGAAGAATCGCATATAGTCAGTAACATGACGAACTTGAGTTTCTGTATTATTTTTTATTTGACTTGCATGCTCAAACTTTAACTTTGACTGATCTCAAATGTGATGGAAACGTAATGGGCGAAACATTTTGAAAAGTGCCTATCACCACCTTACTGGTTTTATTTCCTAACCGGATCGAACATAGGGTACGTTTGAAAAATAGTACACCAGTTTGCTTCCTTACTTTCTCCCGCAACATAGGTAAATTAAATCGACAGCAGTAAGTTACTTTGAACTGGGTGACATTAATACCTATATCAATTTCATCTTTTATGTAAGTCTTTATAAGCTAAGAAATATTGCTTGGTTAGGTTTAAATTCAGCAGCCAATGGTTAACTCTTGGCGAAGCTGTTTCCGATAATTGTTAACCGTTTAGACGCAAATGGTTATTGCGTAGAATTATAGAATTTGCTGAAACGTACAGTGGTGTATTTCTACAAGGATGAACTGCTTACTTAGTTAGTTGTTAGTCACGTGTACCGTAGTTAGAGACGAGAATGCCTCCGAAGATGAAAAACAAGGAAACTGAGGCAACAGTGAGAAGGTAGAAAAATAAAGAAAGACAGGTGATAAAGAAGGATGAGAGGAAGGGAGCGAAAGGATAGTGAGAAGGGAAAGAAGAGACAGAGAGAGATTGACTAAAGTGTAATCAAGTTTGGACTGAAGCCGCGGACGCATATAATAACAGTAATCCTTAGCTCCGTCGGTAATTTGGCCGTTCGCTCAAAAACTCCAAATTACAGAAGTTGCTGTCATTAGGCCGTAGTAAGTACCATCCAAGAGGGACCACTTTCTTCATCGAACTCTCTAGAACTTTTAGGAAATTCATTAACGCACTTTGTAAAACGCTTAAACTTCACTTAAACTTACTTTGGTTTACTTTGGTTTACTTTGGTTTACGTTAGTTTGTTTTTGTTTGTACCTAGGAAAAAGATGCAATTGAACTACCTATACGTGTACGCATGTTCCTACGATACCTTCGATTCGACTCCACTTGACGCGGTAATTCATGCTCTTGGACCCAACGACCCAGTTAACCTGACTTTTACCTTTGCCTTTGGGCGAAGTATGTACTTGAGTGTACTTACTCGAGTCCGCTGACTGTGCGATGGGAACATTCGTAGTGTACCCTGCGAGATACGACACAATGAAACGATCGAGAAACGCGTACCACCAAAAGACAACGATAGGATGCAGCAATACGCGGACCTTAGGCAGGAGTAAGTCTCGTATGTATAATTTCATCGAACCCTTTGGAAAGTTTATTTATGAATATACCGATATCGCATCAAAGGAAACGATTCGGAAAAGCAGAGAGGGGTATGAGTGCGAGTTAAAGACGGGTGATACCTGGAAATCGTATTTGGTGGGGACCTGTTTTTTGGACGACACGCCGGAATGGTACTTCCGGATACAACCTAACGGAGATCCAGTTTTTTTTCCTCGCTACCTAACTTGTACCTGTCATACTCTGTAATTGACATATTTTTACCCTGCTAACATCCAACCGAAGTAAATTATTTACTCGTTCCCAATATTTCTTGATCTCTTTCCTTCCTGGAGTCTCGTGGTCCAAATTCATAATATCCTAATCTATTCAAGGATCGTCAGATCCAAGAAAGAAAAGCAACGATGATACGTACATCCTCTTATTTGTCTTTGGTAGATTCAATGGCATATTGTTCCTCGATTTCGAGATGACAAAGTAAAAATCAGTATTCCGTCTAGATGATAACATACGTACACGTACGTACGTATAGTATAATATTATAGCTGGCGCGAAAAGTTCGTAGCAGGAAAGATATCGAGAATAATCTACCCTTAATGCATATTAAATATGCCGGTTGGTATTGAATTACCAGTGCCGGTACTGGTAAAAGTACGATATAACGCGGTAACCCCATTTTCCAAGCGATGCAGTACGATGCAGTACGATGCAGTACGATTTTAGCGCTACGCAATGCGCGTTCTACCGTAAGCAAGTAAGTAAGTATTCGAGGGGCGATAAAAATTTATAGTCCAGAAAATACCATGCCCACTCTTCATAGTCGCTTTCTTTCGAATACTGTGGAGCAAATTCCTCAAAGTCGAATACCATTATACTTACGCTCGATAGGATTATCAATAACGCTATCGATATTGTCAATGTACAAAAAGAAGTTTCTATTTCGCAATTCTTACATATTTCACATATTATAAATGATTCGTTTAATATTGATTCCTGTACATCTCCAACTATAGTTTCTCCGCAGTATATGAATAATCTAGGTTTATTTGAAAAATAAAAATCGTTCCAAGTGATAACAATCGTCTTGAGTAAACCTATTATTTTAGTATTATACATAGATACATACATGTATACATATAGTAAGTTATACTTGGAAATAGGAACATAAAACTACAATTGTTAGATTCGCAAAAACTTATCGTCCAATCGACCTTACGTACCAAACACGTTGCACTGCATCGCGTTGTATGCTTATCCCAATCATCAAATATTTATGATATATTTATATCTTCGATTAGATCACTGGAAACTGAACTCGCTAACTTTTAAGCTTCGAAAGCTTTGAAATTTAACGTTCGTAAAATCAAAAACACATTGGACGGCTAACAAATAGGTTTCTGAGGGAGTTAAACGAAAAAAGTGTGTGATCCGTTGCAACAGGGTACACACGCAAGATGGCAATGAATACAGAGTGAGAGACAATGACGAACGAGGATGACAACTGCTGAGAAGAATAGCATGACAGTTCTCATTTTTATGCAACTGACTACTGGGAATAGTCACTTAATTCTTTAATACTTTGCAATCTTTTCCCAGACCGATTATTGAGTTACGTATCTCCATGTCGCTTGAATCCCAGAGATGGTAAGGACTACGTTGACGAATCGATTGCAATCCGCATTGTCAGATTTTCTTATACCATTAAAATGCTATAATCATTCTATAATCCGTAGAATACTCCAAAAAGTAAATCTAAGAACGAAAGTAGTAATTTACAATTTATTTCTCACCTTAGAATACCATTTTATCCAAAGTACACCAGATTATTATAAATGAATTATTTGACAATTTGGACATTCTTCCTTGGTTGGTTTCTTTCAAAAATCATCGAAATGACCACTGATTGTGAGATTCTAATCTAGCACTGCATAAAATGATTGAACGAAGGTGAAAGTCGTGTATTTGCTTGTCACGTGTCATGTCATGAGATTTGTGTAATCCGTGTCACGCATATACACACACACACACACACAAGTTACGTAATACGTGTATGTATATGTAATTATTTAAGCATTGTTTAATGCGACGACAAAAATAATGGGAAAAGATTGCGCTCGAGATTTTGTAACATAAGAAAAGTTTTTGCGACAACATAATAGTTATGCGTCGAATGCAATCACGTAGGAATAAAATCATCGATCAAGAAAGTATAATGTAAATCGAGCAGCCGAAGAACTAAGACAAATTTAAATTAATCGGTATAACGTTACGTCTGTTAGCATTGTACAAAACTGTTGATAGTTCGTGAACACGGTTGAAAACCACGAGAGCATACGAACTCATCGATATCTGTCGGAATACTTCTTTGTCGTGTGAGTTAATCGCGTAACAAGAAATCGGCTGTAACGCTTGCTCTAATGATAATTAATACACTTTCAACGAGTTTCTACCGACTAACGAGGCAGTGATAAAGGTAAGAAGATAAAAGAAAATAAAGATCAGTCAATTTTTAATTAGATGTAATGTACGGGAATCATTTAACTTTTGCTCGTTACATGGTCTCGAGGTTTCGGGAAACCTCAAGGTGCTAATCGATCCTGGTTGCCAGTGAAGAAAGACTACTGAATTAATCGTCAACACCCGTATGTCAGACACTATGTACATAAGTACATGTATAGTAATATAGGTTACAACTATTAATTTTGCAGAATGTAATTCCTGGTAAGATTAAGAATGTGTTAAATCAGAAATATATTTATACAGCTTTTTTCTAAATAGAAATATAAACGTTTATTGATCAGATTACTGTGCTGGTTATACAAAATTGTTTTTGAATTCATGTTCAGAAAATGGAACGATACATCGAATCTGTGGAGAAAGAGAGAAAGAGAGCTTGCTCACTTGAACCTAACAGTTGCCGCATAACTACTAGTTTATCGCGATAATACCTTTCGACAAACGTCTGATGCTCTTACGCGTCACGAAAGTATCAAAACATTTGACGAAACATGCGACACAGTTTCTAGGCATTCGACCGTAACAAAAATTGTTTCTTTTCTCCTTCAACTTCTCCCTCAACTTATGATGTTGGAAAAGCAAGGAAAAAAGAGATTATATTTTTCAATTGAACAATCGAATCAGTGATCTTTGAAGCAAGTTTTTATAGCAAGAAGGCTATTGTAGACTGTGGAGAAAGGTTTAAATCGTTTGTGTAAAGTTCTCGGTAACGCAGTCACATTTCGCGCTTTGGCTGAAGGGAATTGATTCGATTGTAGGACTGTGATCGATCGAAGGAAGTGAAAAGCAGTGTTTGATCGCGAACCACCCTACTCCTGCAGGTGGTGCGGCCTGTTTCGTGACCAAAACTGTAGCCTGTAAACTTTCCGACGTCCCTACGTAGTACCGTCGACGACGCGGATCAAGCGAGCCAAAACCAAGTACATACTATCATACTATCAGGTACCAGTCGAGTACTATAACAGAAAACTAGGTAATTCTTCCTTGCACGCATGCTTACGAAAAAAAATCAATCGACCTAACCATTCCAAGTTTTCTCGAAAAGTTCGGCTTTTCGTTCTTACGACATTTGTCCTAATTTAAATCACACCACTATCCTAGTGGCTGACAAAGAAACCTATACAACTGCCATTACGTTTATTTGCTATATAAAGTATTGGGAAAATATTAAAACCCGGACATTTATCGAATTTCAAAAAAGTTTGAACCCTAGTTTAAGTGATCTTAATAAGAAAAATTATTCGTTCCATCACTTAAAAACCTTTGAATAATCAAGAAAAATAAGTAGGTAGCAGGAGAACCTGCGGAATATTTACAGTTGACAGATAACAAAATTCACAGGTTTCTTACACCCTTTTTACATACTACCGTCAGACTCGATTTCTTTTTAATCCCTTCTCCTTACACTGATGTACCACGGTACCGTTATTTTCCGCGGTTTGCTCATTACATTGCACTTGTCCAAACTCGCAGACTCGAAGACTCAGTTTTCCAGACAACGACAGCATTGAACCCACTTCGCTTATTACGTAGAATACTATAGTTATATACTACAGTTAATTCCATATAATTGAATAAGATTAATCAAATTCAGATTTTCCTTGAATTCTTCACTGACCTTGCAATTCTTTATTCACGATCGAAAAATCGACCCATCGTCAATCGTCAATAGTGCGGACAGTGGTAAATTTGCATAAAACGAAGCATCAACGTTATCGACTTCTAATGGGAAGGAATAAAAAAGGACAAAGCGAATCATGATTTAGGAGAGTATAATTTGTTCGATTGATACCATACTTTTCGCGATAGGAAGATGAATGGAGTAGTTTTAATTGGCGGTTGCAATCAGTGGTGAGTGAGTTAATACTTAAGAGAAACCGATGCCGCGCAGGTGCCGGGTGTAACGGTCGTCACCAGTCAAGAACTTGCTCCGAATCGCTTGGAATCGCACGGAATCGCATGGAATCGCACCACCACACGTATGTTACTTGTATTTCGTTACGAGCTAATTATCGACGGCAGCGGCGATCCTCGTTATGATCAACACATTTACGAGCGCACCTCGTTCAAAGGCAAAGTCAAAGGCACCTGACGAAGGCCAACAAAAAATCATTCCTGGCTTCAGTAAAATCTACCCCTGCTTATTATACTTTTGCAGAATTTTATTTATTCAAGCAAGTAGTTTCTTGGATTTTTCTCAGAAATTACCAGTTTGTCGTTCGAGTATTCGATTGAAGCTGACGTTCTTTATTAAAAATAAAACGCAAATTGACAATTGAGTGCCATTCTGTAAGTAACCCCATTGTTGCTATCCATTGATACATATTGGAGAACAACGATGTCTACCGAGGAATCTGATGGTCGAATATATCGAGAATATAATCTAATCGTAGGTTAGAATTGAATAGACCGGTATTGCAAAAGAGGTTTGCTCATTCTCCACTTGGCACTTGTTGTGTCGAGTGTCCGGCTAACAATAAGAAGAATGGCCTCGCGTGGCTTTAGAACGCAAAGCGTATCATCGCGTGGTCAAGCTCGCGATATATGCCACCGAGGTTTCGCCTAAGTAATAATCCATAGGGTAAGTAGCCCCGTTAACGTGTGCTTTCCACGGTTGAGTTTACCCAGTCGGTACCTCGTATAGCGCGTGCGAGGAACGCGCGCGCTCGCTTGCGCGCACTTGTTCACGCGCGCGCGCGCTTAGGCTCGCGCTCAGGCTCGCGCTCAGGCTCGCGCTCACGGCCGTGTATCATATATCATTCCATCGTTTACCTAGTTCTATCATTAGAAGTATCGCCCGTTTGACCGCTTCGCTTCGTGACGACGACCTCACGCTTGCATTCCCGGCGTCATTGCTGTCATTGTCGTCATGAGGAAAGACTATCCCTGGTAGTGCGAGATAATGCCCATGAAAGAGTAATGACTCTCCCATAAGCAGGTGTCACTCGTGCACACGCGCTCACCTGTCACTGCACGGAGCGGACAGCGATCGAGCACTTGTGCATCCAAGCATTATCGTCTTCTCTCCATGATTTTAACGTAAACTTTTCGAGTAAATCGTACCGATACATTTCTCCGATTCAATGGGTAGATTTGCTAGCCTGTTTTATTTGCTACACAGTGTTTCGATCTATCGAAAAACCTTTGAATGAAAATTTCTGTAAAACCATTGCGGATAGTTTGCGTTTGTCGGCAAAGAGACGCAATGCGTCGGGACGCGATTGTTTCGATACTCTTCGAAATAAAAAGCTGTACGATTTCTGTTCAAAGTATTACTATAGAACGGAAGGTACAACATAAAATAGATGGGTATATCACGGCAAGGATCAATCGACTGCGGCCGGCTCCCGTGGAAACCGACATGCAATCTCATTGGCCAACGCTAATCGATATCTGGCTCGTAAATCTTTACGATCGTCGTAACTGGTACCTATGGGACCAGTAGTTACCGAGTGATCCACTAATCCGCGTCATTAACAGACCTCTGGCGAACGCTCGTTTTCTTAGGTTATGAGAGATACTTATGATACTTATGATCGTAGCAGTGTCACTAACGTCGACCTTTGGTCGCAGTCCTCGATTACAGTAGTGCAGTAGTGGGATTTAATGTTCCTCGACAAAAATGATCGTTCGTAAGGAAAAAAAGTAATGAGGGAGCTTGGGGAAAGAGTTTGTATCCCAAACTACGAACCTTTTTCCATTGCGACGACGTCTCTTAGTGGCGTAGACCGTGCCCAACTGGCTCATGGCGACCGGATTGTTAGGTGCCGCGAGGGTGGTTGGCGTCGGCACCGGGCCCGAGGTGGGCGTCATTGCGATCGTAGATTCAGCGACGTGACCTTGGGAATGGAAGCCGCTCGATTCGTGCTCCCCAAGTTGAGGTCTTCGGGGTGAGCATACCGCCGTTGCCGTGACCGCTGCCGTTGTTCTTTACGGTACCACCGCCGTCGCACCGGGTCCCGTCGGAAGAGACACGAACCCTCGTATCTTTTCTCTCTTACTTTCTCGCAAAGTACGCGTCACGTCGAATTCACGCACCCCCAATGGTTCGTCTGGCTTGAGAGATTTTTTCAAAGAGTAAGAGAGACGCGTTACGACCCTTATTACGATCCGTATTACCTACCCCCTATCAGTGCGCGAGACAACAGCTGGTGGCACTTTGCTCGACTTTTAACTTTGATCACTCGTTCACCCGCGGGAAACACGAGTCCACAGCTGCGACAGCTGTCCTTTTCAATGGTTCTTTTCCTCTTTTTAATCACACCGCAACACTTCCTTTTCCTCGATCGCGATCTCCCTTTCGGAGTCTCTCCCTTATCGGTTTCGTTATCGCGACACTACTTTTCCCGTTTTGATCGTATTTCGAGTTGGCGCTTCTCTTCCGAACTTGTAAATCGCACTCGGGCGCCACACACGCATACGCACCACGCGTACGCGCACACCACGCGTACGCACACGCACACGCACGCGCGTCCGCACGCGCGTCCGCGTTCGCGTCCGCGCCCGCGCGCGCGCCGCTACCTACCGGGGTGGTGGCATTTCGCGTGACGGCATCGCAGTTACGGTATGCATCTCGCGAGAGTGGTCCGTCAAACCGAAAGCTTTCACCCAAGTCTCCTCAACGCGTTGTCGTTCGCTTTGTCACGAAATGTCAAGAAATGGCACGCACATACACTCACGGGTAGACGCGCACACGCGCACGCACGGACACAAGTACACTCACTGGTGGGCGCAACAAGTAATCCCCTCCTCTCGAGATAGAAAAAAGGGGTGACACTTGGCGAGCCGATCGGTATTGATCGATAATGAGGAAAGATCGAGTCACG
The DNA here is from genome assembly GCA_963989405.1 of Trypoxylon attenuatum. Classification (NCBI taxonomy): domain Eukaryota; kingdom Metazoa; phylum Arthropoda; class Insecta; order Hymenoptera; family Crabronidae; genus Trypoxylon; species Trypoxylon attenuatum. Next base: position 482,848 of record OZ022491.1, read on the forward strand.
ACGATATCACAATGGTGTTCGATAATCCGAAGTTAAGACACTCGAAACCAAGGCCACTCTTTGTCCCGCTTTCTCGATGTTTGCATTGATATCACTGCGGCTCGAGCACGGCTAGTGTGATCAATGATTCCTTCCCCCGTGCGTCGACTGGATTCCCTGAACACCCTGCGGGCCGAGCTAAGCCAAGCCGAGCGTCCGAAAGTAGCGGGAGGCCGCAAACGCTCTACAGCCGTTCCACCGAGTAACCTTCTCGATTTGACCGCATCACGTGCACGCGAAAACTGAACAGCTCGTGCACCGTGTCCTTCTCGCACCCACTCCCTTCGACTTTCGACCCCTCTCCTCCTCCTTTACCCTTCTCTACCCTACCCAACTCGACCCTACTCTGCTCCTACCCTACCCTCACCAACCCCACTCTATCCTCTTACCCTTTCCTTGCCTTGCCTTGCCTTGCCTTGCCTTGCCTTGCCTTGCCTTGCCTTGGTTTAGCCTCTTTCTCTTAACGTCTCCTTCCTTGGCTCCTCGTCTCCACCTCCTCCCGCCCTTCGCAACCACCTCCTTCTCGACCTTCTCCTCCTCCTCCTCTTCCTCCTCCTGTCACTGCTACTTCTCCAATTCCCAAAGTCCACCAATTTCTTCTCTCCCTCTCCCTCTTAACCCTTTACCGCGCAAAAACTCCTTCCTCGAATTATCCAGCTTTCCGCTTTCTCGACTTATTCCGAATACCAAACTATGTCTGTTTTTTAACTTCTTTATACCACACGAAAGAAGCACGGAAAAAACGGCAGCAGCCAAGTCGAGGGAGAGCCCTAGGGATGCGTGTGAACGGCTGAACCGTGGAGGCTGTACGAGCGAAAACCTAAACGAAATTTCGAACCGAAAAGAAGAGACTCTCTTCGATGGTCCATGCTCGCGAGTCGATAGGTAGAGCGCCTAGGATCGAATTGTGGAATTGGCAGCGACGATGGCAATGGTGTCGAACGCTGTGGTCACAGTTGCGACAATTGCAATGGTGGTGGTAGTGGGAAGAATTAGGGGAATAGGTGTATGCAAGAACGTAGACCACGCGTGGAACGGTGCATGCACAAGAATCACTGACCGCTGCTCGCTAATTCGACTCTGGTATTCCCTCTCTGTGTTCAATTGTAATCACTAGCCACGCCCCATCCGGCGTACTGTCGACCAATCGAGAAAGCAACATGGCGTTCGGTTGTCCAATCCCCTCCTGCCGAGTCTGGAGATAGGTAGTTATAGGAGTGACCGCCCCGTTGGCAGTTCCTCTCTCCAAAGGCAGGATATTAGCCACGCCCTATTGCCCTCGAATAACTCTTCGAGTCCTTTTCCTCGTACCCTTACTCTTTCGACCTTCCTCTTTCTCTCCTTCCCGCCCTTGCTACTTCTCTCTTTCCCTCGAACTCTTTCCGCCATTTCGATTCTACTCAAAGGAGCGCGCAACCACCACGACACCTCCGAACACCCGCACACTAACAATCTTTTTATACCGGTGGTAGTGGTCGCTGCTGACGTTTTTTCCTTACTGGAAGGGGATTTACGCGAAAGCGTAATCGGGTCCCCCAAGGTCCTCACCGATTCGCGATATCTCTCGAACTCTGTTGTGTCGCCCTGATCTCACCCCAGTCTCACCCTCACCCTAGTATCGCAGGTTTTTCTCTTGCAGGCCAATTAAAACCCTGGAGTCGGTTCGCGTCCCGCCTGACTGCGATTCGTTCTACCATTACGCTCGTCAAACAGCCGCGAACTTCTACTATGGCCAAGAGACTTAATTTCACCTACCTATGTACTACACGATACGTATAGTACTTTTGACTGTGACTCCGCCGAATCCATCTTTTTTTCCCCTCGCTTTCGATCTTATCCGACAGCATCGGCTCTTTTCTCGGCAGCTCAACCACGGAAACGATAATTAGTGCGCACGAAATCGTGAGAGTACGCGCACGTAAGTAAATACAACGTGTTCTTCTTCCGAATCTCCATGCGATTATTCTATTCTTTTATATTATTCCTACCACTTCTGTACACTCTTTGCTTCGATAGGGGAAAGTTCATTTTTGTCTACTCTATCTAATAATCTTTTGCGTCCTGCCGCACTACGACTCCTATAGTCTCTGGATCAAATAAACCATAATCGTCGATCTATACCTGCTAGTTATCTTCAACATAGCTAGTTCTCTTCGCAACAACTGACGCGTCTGTTGCGGATCTGTTCAAGGGCTTGGGGTCTTTCTTTAATTTCGTTTAAGAACCAACTTGGTGATACGACAATTTTCGCAAAACACGAGTAAAAGTCACAGCTGTTCGAGTAACAATAATGACTCTGACTTTTGTTTTTGCAGATACGTAAATTCCAACTTCTCCAAATTGACTTTGAATTGACAAAACTTATGATAACTCGAGTGTTACGTTTTTTTTGATTCTATCATAGTCCAATGTATGAAAGAAAGACTACTTTTCTCAAAGAAGGTCGATTCTCCGCTCGGACGAATTCTCGTCAATGCGTGTTTTGGGCGAGCAACGATTTTCGCGGGAGCTCCATCGCAATACGAATACAGGGAAGAGAGATTCTTCTAACCCAGATAGTAAATTGCCTACAACTCGTCGTAATAAGTGGTCATTAATTGTAGAATAAGTACGTATGAGAAATTATCGCGTGAAAACCGTCTTACCTTCCACTCCTGAGTTCCAGAAAATATTTCTTAACTATAACGATGAGTGTCTTTGAACTTTAGCGCTTTTTAATGCGAAACATAGGTTCTGTTCATCCTCGTGATTTGACTTCAGTTGATCGTCAACATTGAGGATGCAGCATGCGCGAGAAGCTTATAATTCTAATTCGAAACAATAGAAAATAAGAAAATTGTTGGTATCAAAAGCAGACGTTTACTGAACAAAGACTAAGCTTACGTATTTTGGTGTCTCGTAGAAAGAGTCGCTCTTGTTGTGTGTCTGAATCTCTGGAATAATTTAGAGAGAAAACACTCACTTGAGAAAGCTCGACTGCGTTGAAAATATTACTGAAATCCTCGGTTAAATTGACATTGCGTTCTCACGATTCTTGAAAAAAAATTTATGCATTTTCCCATCTTTGTTTCCTTCGTTTGACCTAGTTGCAATGACAGATTCAGTGAAAAAGGATCAGCCAGTTGCATGGGAAAAATGATGCCTATTAAACGTGGATTCGTATCCTAGGTATTGCAAAATTCAGATTAATGAGTACGTTCGTTTTTCTAAATAAAATATGCATAGAGTTGTATAGATCAATATTCTATTGAACTTTTAAAGTTGTTTCTTTCGAACGAACATCCACTATTAACTTCTAATTGTAAGAATATTTCCTAAAGTGAGTAAGTTTCCGACGCATAGAATGCAAATACTAGAATTGATTCAGAGTTAAATTGAAAATAAAGATAAAGAAAATGGGTGCGAATAAATAATGAAACTAATTTCTTCTCATATTTTTGAATACCAAATTAAGATGTAGAACAATATTGAAGAACGACTTTCAGCTTCTCTCGAGAAACTTACATTATTTGAGTTGTATCGTTCTTCATCTGACCGAGAATGTAACACACGTACAACTCTTTACATCGAGGATAAAAGAATAGAACTGAACCTAACAATGAGTCAGCTTTACGTATCGTCTTCGAAATTGTTGACGAGGGTCAGGAGCAACTCTTTGTTCGTTTTACGAAACTGATTTCTCGAGAAGAAACGACGCTTCCTAAGATACCTGTATCAAAAACTGCTGAAATTGCGGTCCAGCTCCATTTACCTCGAACCCATCCACTTACGCTTACATCCTGGGTACAATCGGCCTAGGTGTTCCTTTATCCCTATAGCTCCATCCATATCTACCTATTTATGTATTTATATACATATACTTGAAATAGAGAGGTAGATGTATCGATACCGACGGTCAATTAGGGAATTATTTGAAAATTGGCCGAAAATCATGCCAAATTAACAAAATAACACTATCTAATTACCGTCCGAACCGTCCGTACCGTTTTTTCTAAAGTCTTTTCTGTCCGAATCTAATTTCACTTTTTAGGAATGTAAGTATAGTCGATAAGAATTTTAAAGAAAAGTGTAGCACCCCTTTGACTTATACGGATAAATCGAGAGAGTTTTCAACTCATAGAGTATCGAACAAAATTGCTAAGCGTTGCAAACTACAAATACGAGTTTTAAATGGAAAAAATGCCCTACCGTGTAGGAAACATGCCGGATGTAGTGCGATCCCTGAGGGGAAGGAAAATGTAAAGTACTTGCAACTCGGTTGTACTTGGTTGTTACAAAATAACGCGAACCTCAGGCCAATGGAACTTGGTTGAAGTAGCAACCTTTTCCAGGAAGGCAACTATGTTTATCATTAATAATACGTAAGTACTCTCTTCAACCCTAGTAGCGCACTTTTGAGACACATTTACTCTCCGACACATGCACTTTGTTAGAAAAGTACCGATCAACACTCGAATCTTTGACCACTAAAGTAGTAGAAGAGTATAGTAGCCATGTTTATCCATTTTATATAATGTATACAATTAAGAAATCGTATCTCTCACTCGAAATATAAAACTTTCTTTCGATGTAATCAGATTAAATTAAAGTGAAACTTTTAATTATAAATTGTTCGGTAGTTATAATTTAGTTACGCGGTAGCTATATATTTTATAATTCTACGAATGTTAATTTAAAATTTTAATCGTCTCAATCTACTGACTAGGTGTTATTCGCGAATTTATTGGACGGTTCGAACTTACCGAACCAATGTCCTATAGGCCAATTCATCGGTAAAATCTTATACTAATCTTATACTACTTACACTTAACTTTTCCCTATATGGTAGAATAGTTTTCTGATCGAATTATAATAATGAGCTGTCTATTACGTATATAGTTTTTCGGCTTACTCTTGCATAAAAATGTGCAAACCCTCTCCGGATCCAAGTTTTTTACCTGTTTGCATAAAAGCATGTTTTTGCTTTGAAAATGGAAACATTTTGCTTCCTTTAGATTCTGTTATAAACATTTTCTTACGTTCGAAAGGAAAGAAAGTTAAAGTTATTAAGAAATGAGTGTAGGCATTCTTTCAAACATGCAGATAAATTAAATAACCTTTGAAAGTATTATTTTAAAATATGGAAATACATAGTAAGAAGAAACAAGCGCGGTGTTTCTGTTCTGAATTAACCGAAAAAGAGTCATTTTAACCTCCTTGGAACGACTGGAGTAGATTCCGGCGAAGAATATGAAGTGGCGACGGCTGAGGGTAGCAGAACCATGGATTCTTTGAACGAATAATTAGTTATTATTAATCGCTGGAACGAGAACTCTCTAGTTATGTAAGTACTTATGTACCGCGACGGCGGCGGCATCAGTCGTTCTTTCGAATAACTTCCTAAATAGTCCAAGTGTGTTGATTGGCTCGAAGGTCAAAAGTCGTTTTCTTATAAATGCGAAACGTAAGGGTAGGACAAACGGAAATCCGGAAGCCGAATAAACAGTGTGCAGGATCTTGGACACTTTGACTGATGAGTCACGTTCGAATTGAAAAAAGAGTAACCGAAATATTGTAAAGTAGTAGTATCTATCGCTTCGTTAATCGTTTGCATTATCTTGTTATTAAAGTAACCAGGTTTTCTGTTCACAAGTTCAATTGAAACTGTGGCGCAAATTTCGAAATTCTGACTATATCGTTCGTGCTACTTTTGCAGGAAGCAGTCTTCTTTGAGTTTTACCTTTCGAAGGAAACTGGCACGACCGTTTTGCATTGTTAGCGATCTAGATTTAAAGTAATCACTTTAGAAATTTGACTGAGCTCTTCGCGTCAATGTGACGCTCTAAATCAGCATATTTTTATGTAACAATTCGATACGTGCTTCGTCAATATGTGAACTAACAAAGTTGTGATTTGGCAAAAGCGATTTTGCAGAAATTGCAATATTTATCCCTGTAAAATAAATTTCCAAGAAATTGGAAAGTTCATAGGAAACTGTGAAAATTGTAACTGTTCTACAAACCGTCCAAGTGTTGATATTCTTTAATTCACGGTTTATATAACGCATTATATGACCATAAAGTATGTCTTTACGTAAAGCAATTACTCTGTAATAATAATGTTACCATTTCCACTGCCTAGCAGTGTTCCAGCGGTATTCGATTTCTAAATTACACAAAAAATAACAAAATCGAAGTTTAGGCATCGTCGGACTTTCCCGACACACGGGTTAACGAAAACCTACTTACGTTCTTTGTGCGTCGTCAACCGGTTGAGTTTTTTTAACAATCATCAACGCAATAATAAGAACATATTTATCTGTGAGGAACTCTGGAGTAATAACTTTACTTATGTGCCTGATTGTACAATTATTTTACTTGCACAGACATACGTTCACTGGCTAGTATCAGTAGTGTACTTAAGTAAGTGCTATGTAAGCGCACTTGCGCGGTGCATCGTCAGCCGTTGTGCTCGTTGCCATTTCAGACTTCTAAGACGCGTTAATAGCTATTTCCTTACAAGAATTGCACGGTTTCCTTTGGCGGGACACCAGCAGCCGCAAACTCCTGTAATACAAAGTGTCATTACATATATGACGCATGCGTCATATCGCAAACTCACACTCTGGGGTACACGAAACCTTTTTTCGGATTTCCCCTTTGGCGCTTTCATCTCAGAAAATAACATTCCAAATTTCATCGTATTCTGCGTTGAAAAAAATGGCCAACGGAATAAAACTTTGTGAAGTTGAATTGATATTGAAGCGAAACGTGGGGGTTACACTCGCTGTGTCAAGGAGAATTCGAATTCTTCATGGTCGTTCGTCGAATCGCTGCTTACGCGAAGGCTGAAGATTTGGCAATGAAGATAGGGACGACGAATAAAGGGACTCCATGAAAATTCCGACAAAATAGCGGCGAACCGCGAGAAAGAGATGGAGAGTGTGAGTGTCTGGCAAGAAGAGCTCACAGGAGCAGAGGCGCAGTAAGGATGAATAATGGTCAGAGAGAAGGGAGTTGAGGGAAAAGGGGAGGTAGGGTTGCCGGGCGAACTGACTGTCAATCATCCGCTGGCTAGACTACCAATTTCTTCGCTCGTAATTTCTGGTAATTTCTTCGGTCCGAGCGAACCGAGCGAAGCAGGGTTCTCTTGGTGTATCTCGTATCTGGTATCGCCGGTACCTCATGGTTTTTACCTATCCCCCTGATACCTCTTGCCCTTCTCCTCCTTTGCCGGGAGAAACGTCATAAGAAGATAATTGCATCGATCATGTAACAGCAGCTTGTAGTTAGCTATCTTTGTTCCATTATAATAACAATGTAAGCAGCCGCCGCTCGCTGCCGCTTGCTGAAAATTGAGATAATCGCCGGTTCGATATACGAACTGAATACATTTCTCTCTTCTAATTTGCGTTTCGGCTCGATTAAATAATTTTCACTTTATATAAGATCTCGTATCCGGTTCGGCGCTTTTTCTACGATCGCTAGCAAATGCTCGATCCAATACCGATTAGTTTTGGAAAAAGTCACATGTCTTCACATATGTGTCTAAACATTACACGTGTAGTTGGAACAAGTTACTCGATGTTATGGCGTGTTGACAGTTTTGCAGTGTTTTTATTAGGTCAGCTGCACATTCGTTAGAGGCAAAAAGTAATAGAACTCGGTTGATACATCTTACATGTACATACAACCACATGGTATTCTAGGTTGCCCCAATTATGAACAAGAACTGCAATATGTAATCAGCTCCGTTTTTGATTCGTAAGTGACCGATGTATTTCGTACTTGCTAAAATTATGTTTTAAAACCGCGTGTTACGTATTATTACTTTGACACAAATGATTAACTATATTAAATTGCATTCGAATCTCTAATTCCATGGAAATGATCTTGATCATTTTTGCGACGTCCAAAATGCGGCACCTCTAATCTTACTTTCGAGTGAAAGAACATGGCCGAAATGTGCATTACATATTAATTTCTCCTATTGATTGATCACTCTTATGGCATTCCTTAAAAAATTGATTTTATTACGAAAATGTATATCATGCTTCGCTACAGCAGAAAAATCGAATGAAATAAAGACTTCACTTTGGGCAGAGCTTCGAAGAGAAATCGGGACAAATGAGAATTCTGCAATGCGGCGGCATCGGTCGGAAAATTTTCAAACTAAACTTCTTGCAGATCACAGAACAAAGTTATTTGCCGACGTACATGATGGGAGGGAAACTTTAATGGCAAATAATCAAGATTGTATTCCTATTTCTGCACTCACCGATAGATTTTGATGCATAAATTACGAAAATCAGTTCTTTGATCCTCGCAAATCACGCAATAAAAAGATATACACTTGCAAAAAAGTGTATTTTTAATGTTCCTCGTACGCCATAATTGCATAATTGGTAGGTAATGATACGGACAAGGTACAAGATAGACATAACATCCAATGTATTTTTTTGTAACTCGGTTCCGGGGCACGCGTGGAGCATGCCATTATCATTTTCCCGTCACATCCAATGTTATCGGTTTAGTGCAAAATAAATATGTACCACCAGCCGTTGTCGGTACTCGAACTAAATATAATTGTCGTCTGTCATCTTCAAATAGCTTAGAATCGAATTAAAGAATTCTTGTTTTCTATTTATCTCTTAGATATGAAGAGATACAAGAATATTAAATAAGCTCATATTGATTTCGATTCAGTGATTTACTTCAAATCACTTCGTGGGGATAATACTAAATTTATTGCAAAAGCCAAGTTAAAAGTCTTGCGTTAAGCTCGACTTGATACAAACACCAAAATATTTCATGAATATAATTAACAACAAGATTTCTGTATGTTTCAGAAGATTACAGGTTTATTATTTTTTAATAATCAAAGCGAGACCAATGTAGAAATGCGATTATTGTAATTTACAACCTGGGATAAAGTGTTGTTAGCGCGTGTGCATGTGTGGCAAGAAAAAGGGGTGTGTGCTCGAAACTTGATGGGGAAACATAGTATTTTGATCCATCACTTGAGAAAATTGGCGGCACTAGTATTTTCAATATGACATAAAATCCGCGTTCTACGGCCATCCCCCAAGGCACACACACACACACACACACACACGCACTCACGCGCATGCACACATCTCAACAGTCATGATGACACGCACGCATTCAATCATACATGGTTCCACGTGAGTGAACCTACAGTCTTCCGGAATGTCCTTATGAGCCTGTAATCACACTCTGCAATCATGACACTAATCGTTTCTTTGGTATCAGGCACAAGAGATATCTCGTTACAATTGCAAATCTTATGTTGGTATCTCGTTGATACTTTCGGTTAAAAGAATGCTAATGTATGTGCCCTATAATGCATCCATAGGTCGTTGTGTTCGGCAATCCACATGCTTTCGAAATATAATTCACTTATAAATTGAAACTACACAATACTACGTTGATACATTCGTGTACTCTCGTTTTCTCTCCTTTCTTTCTATCGAACTGTTCATTTTCTATAAAGCAAATGTTCGTATCCGTTTTCCTCGCATAGTTTCCAATAATGAAAACACTCTTTATTCCAGTAGAACTACTAACACCTTTGTTAACAGTGAACTGTCCGCATTGAATTAATACATGAATTTCTATACATAATGGGGTGAAAATATCAGTGAAGATGTTACTTAATATTACCATTGAATAAATACATTCGAAACACCGCAAAGCTAGGCTGTACAAAATCCGAATGTTCCTTGGAATCACGTAATAATGGAATCATAAAAATTCATTGAAATACATGTATGTATATACTAGGGAAAAGAAATGTTAAAACTGCACACACACGTTAAAACAAAATTATCTGTGGGACTGACTGTCTCTTTTTTGTTGTTCACATATCTAACAATATTGAAACAGTATAATGCCTGATTGTAACATTAGGTGCTACTCGTGATTGTAAATTGGAGAATGTTACCAACTAAGATGTTGAAGAAAAGAATGTCAAACTTTTTCAGACTTCTTTTTTGCACAATTTTATTCTTGTCACAGTTTTCCTAACTTCTTCCTCGAGAATATGCCATACTAAATCTTGTATGTATAACGTTTTAAGCGTATCTTCCACCAACAAGATATTGCTTCTAGCATCTTCCTCGATGTATTTAGTCTGTTCGATAAACTTCAATCGGTGGATGCTTTAGTGCGCCTCCGATGATGATTTCTTGCTAATGCATGAATAATCGTTACCAAGAAATAGCACACCATCATCATGACGAATTTGTCAAACAACCATGATATTGTTGTGACTCCTTCCTGTAAATAGAGAAAAACATCGATCGTTCGGATTAATTGAGGATAAAGTTGGTAATATTCGAGCGGTGGAATGTGAAAGTATTATTATTATTATTCTTATTACCTCGGATGTTTTATTGTGCAATTTTTCCTTTTGCTGCATTAAATACCTCTTGAGTGGTTCTTGGAACTTTGAACCAACGTATGGTATAAAAACGAGCAGTTTTATAAATCTATCAAGCAACTCTTCATTGAATGCAATAATCACCGCTAATTGCTGTATATGCATTTTTATGACTGCTTTTCCTATTAGGGTCGCACCGAAGAACGTCCAAAATGGAATAAGATAATGGCCACAAGTTAAGCCAGCAAGATCGAACAATGGATTGGGAATCTGAAAGTAAGGAAATATTGTAAAGTATTAAATTGCCTCTGCTACTTCAAATAGCATTTTTCGATTGGACCAATGTTAAGCAAACATTATGAAAATGTTATGTGAGGTGTTTTATTCCTGTAGGAACACTCGATGATGTAAAACTATTTTTTAAGTGTTTAAATGTTACAGATCAAAACAAAATTTGGATGTCAATCTCAAGTACATATTACTATACGACACAGTTGATATCGCACAGATTCAGCATTAGTCAGAAATCAATAGAAATTAGTCACAACCGTAAGCGTATGCGAATTAAGTACGAGACTGTCGATTTATTTAGAAAACTCACACTTTTGTGAGACGCCATCAAGCGTGATATTTAAACTTGTATGCTTTAATCAAAATGACTCGCAACGTTAAACGTGCCCTTTGTGTGCGATGTGTTTGTTGTACTCGATGCTTCGTGTGTACAACCCTCCAATTAAATCATTTATATACCCCACTGGATATACATAATTTGCGGCTACAAGCAAGGGAGACGTAGCGTTGTGAATTAACGTGATTCGTTAGTTCAAAAATAGCTTATAAATTGAACTAAAAAATGCACACACTTTATTTACACATCTTGTTCAAGTTATTGGATAATTGTCAATTATAGCGTAGGTGTCTAATGTACGAATCGTGAAGAATTGATAAAATAGATTATACATACCGAGGCACACGCAAGAATTCCCCAAAATCCAGCTTTTTCTACAAAATGTTTCATAGCTAACTTCATACGCATTATGTAGGGCACATCTTGGCCATTTTCTAATGCTTCTAAAGCCTCCAATTCCTTTAAGTCTTCTTGATCAAAGTCATCTTTCTTGTGATCTTGTCGGCTCATTCTTGCGGCACGAGCCATAAAATATGGTGGTAATTCACCGAGTGCCGTCCCAGCACCCCAGAGCATAGCTTCCACTCGGACTTTTCTCATAATATTTAATATTCCCGCTGTCCAAGTGGAATCATGCGTACTTGGACAGATTATTTGATCCGGATATGGTGGCTCAGGAAAATTAAGAGCACCACATTCGTATGCTGCCATCGTGACAGCCGCTATATGTGGCCCTAGGTAAAGTACAAAAGTGTGTAAGCCTGTACCAAGACCTACACTGGAAAGAACACCTAAACCTACCCAGTACAGCCACCATAATACTTTTGCTTCCCACGTTTTAAAAATCTGAAAATATAGAATAACGCGGTTAGTAGTCGGCGTAAGTAACTATGTCCTTGGTTGCGGTAATACTCTTACGAAATACATATTCCTTACGTACCTCTTGTTGTGGCCCAGAAATTCGGCTTGATGCCAGAAATAAAACTATTACCAGCGTTAAACTCCATACTGTTCTTTTATACTGCAATATCTTTTTTGTAAATGTATATGTGCTAATAAACAATTCGCGGAAGAAATAGTTCAGTGTGATAAATGGATGTTGCCATAGCGTTAATGATTCTGGATCTATACTGTGGCCACTAGAGACATTCTTTTGGTCTTGGTAAGGTGGCGAAGTAAATTTTTGTTTTGCAGTCGGTTGAGCTCCATTTATCGCAGTGGAATTCTTTCCTCGGCGAGCGGTTGAGCTATGTTCCGGCATTGTAACTTTTAATTATCTAATCTGTGGACAAATCAGAATTTTTTTGTGTTAGTTATTAATAATAATGAAAAATATAATAACTTATTACGTAAGTCAATCGTACAAGCTTGAACAAATCACCTCGTTTGCAAAAACAAAATCGAGTATACATTGAAAAATAAATGCATTAATGCTCTTATAGTGCAAAAAAATGATGCGTGCCATATTTGCAATGAACACACACCTGTTTCGGATAAATCAATATTGACGTAAAGCAATGAATTATATTAATATTAACATGCACTCGGGGACACAAATACATAAACGTCTACGTTCAGGACAACGTATAAACTATGGTATTACGCTACCGGTAGTAAACGAGATATGCAGTGTATTTTTAAGAACATGTTTATGCTTCGACCGATAATAAATTGCGTTGTTACGTGTAGTTAGATAAAGTTTTCCTTATGACGATACAAAGTTCCTGCTAAGTATGTTTGGTATAGTACATACTATGCCATTCTATAAGATCAAAACTTTGAAATTTTACGCAAGTCCTAAATATTTTGCTTTTGGTAGATTTACATTAAAAACAAGATCGTTAAAAATAATTAATTTATGCTTCGATATGTACTAAGTCTGTATCTACAAAATAATTATTGCCGATGTTGGTTTAATAACCTTGTATTGCCAACCTTGAACCTATTTCCAAATCAATTTCTGTATTTACATTCAATGCATTTCGGGGAAATGGACTCACGTTATTGACCATTCTTGTGTATTCAAAACTGATTTTTTGTCGAAGGACTGATCTTTGAACCTATGTTGACTAGACATTTTTCATCCTTCTTTGTAATTACTATTAGTCTTTGACGTATGTAACCATATTTTTTAAACACCCTAACAATAATGTTTCATTTAACTCTTTATATACGCTTCAATAATGAGAAGAACGCATCGTCTTTACCTTACTTTTGACTCTTGATTCTTTTATTGAACTAGTACTAGTACAAGTATAAAAATCAATTTGCAATAAGAAGCCACTTTTTTACTGGCCCCAAGCTTTGGAGTAATGAGAAAACAAACAATGATAATGATACGACATGCAAAATGCCAGTGAAGAAATTTGGAAACACGATTGAGGACAAGAGCCAACCAAAACTTCAATACATCATTGAATTTACTTATTTTTCTAATAAATTAATACAAATAATTTATAGCAAGAATTTACTTTGTAACAGTGTAACTTGTACCTTACAACTAGCTGGATTTAACCTTTATGCCTATAGCCTGATGAGATACAAAAATATGATGCCAACCCTATTGAACAATAGTATGATTAATTTTCTAAAAAATAACATTGATAATCGTTTTTTTTCTTTCTAAAAAACAACATTGCAGAGTAATACGCATTGCAATTCTGTCATCGAAACAAAGTAATCATTAACAAAGGAGCAGGGCATTGAACGTTCGGGACAATGAAAGAGTGAAACGGTGACAATTCGGCTGATCCATTACGTAATCCTAGTTCTTACTGCATATGGGAATGAATTCCAGAGAAATCGCTGATCGTAATTCTATATTGAAATTACACATGCACATTATAAGACCGAAGGAAGTATCTCTGATAAAGAACTGGAAGCATGCAAGTCAAGCAGCAGCAAGTGATGAGCAAGTGGTTTTACTGGATAAAGAATAAAACGCACACAAACGCACATAGCAAAAGTTCTTGCATAGTAGGATTAAAGTCACGTGAATTTAAGATTGCCTTAGGAAATAATTCAACGGGACAATGTTACCTCTTAACCTTATGCGACAAAACTTGTCGATCGCTATCGCACGTTTCTTCAAATCATCATGAGGTACACATTTATCGAAACAATGATTTTTGCCAGAATCTCTTGCAGAAATGTCGATCAGCATGAGCACTTGTAAATATCACGAGTTTCGTCAAATTAATTAATGAAACTGTCAGTGTGGCATGATGACACTGACCAACACTGACGTGTTGGGCATTACTATATGTATAACGAATCAAATTTTTTAACACGTGTACACTCCGTACTGCCTACGGTTGCTTCTTTTACAGCTTATAGATGAGGACAGTCTGGCACAAGAACAGTACAGCTGAGTACAGAACTGTACAAAACCAACAGAATTACAGGTGCGCAGAATACGATACAGTTTCAACACAAAATACTACTTCTTTATTTGAAAATGGTCGGCTTATTCTTGTAAATCTGGTTACAATTATTCTGACAAAAGAAAAAGTTCCGGCTGTACGGCCGAGGGTGGGGGGGTGGAATCAAGCCGTTCAAAACCATTTGCTGCGCCTATTTTGTGCAGTCAAGAGGCGATATTCGATTACACGTAGACAATTTAATTCCAAATAGACAACTTTCATGTCCATTTGTATCCATCAATACAAATTTCATGTTTTTTGTTTACCACCATTTGTCACAAATTTATGACAAATCCGTTCCTTATTTAAATGAAGAAATTCGACTCACGATAAAATTTATATTTTTGCGCAGAATTCATGAAGAATGCAAAAAGGATATATAATAAGGAACTTTTAGAGTCGGATTTATCAGAATACATCGTTCTGTACAAAAATTTATTTTTACACCTGTATATTTTACAAAATCAGTAAAAAGTGATCACTTCCTAATTCAGTTATCATAACAGAGTATATTAAACCATTATTCCCAGTATTGTGAGTTAGACTACAATTCTGAATCAGTACATAAAAATCTAAATTGGCATTGTTCATTTACGCTCGTTTTATAATCTCATTAAATAAATTTTATAACGCTTTAAACATCCAGGTAAAATTTACATAGATATAAATATCCACAACTTTCAATAAAATATACAATAATCTATCTCAAGTACTGTCTATCATTAAAAAAAATACAACGTACATAAAATATCAATGAAATAACACAACCCATGAGAATTCAACAGTATTATACGCATACTTTCAAGTACTTTCGTATTACCTTGTTTCCATATAGATGTAGAGTGCATCTTTAAAAGTGCTCATTATCATACTGAAACTTAATTCGGCCTCTTAAATTTCCTCGAAATCACTGTACAGCTTTGTTAATTTCAATTTTTCAGAACTTTTTTACGTCATCTGATTTCTTTCGAAGGAATCTTTGAGCGTACCAGGTCCCATGATATTGAAGATACATTCTGCTTAGTACACAGATCCATAATAACTGGAGTATTCTTTAATCCCTGCGATGTGCCCAAGCAAGTGCCAGCAGCCATATTGTAAATAAGTGTACCATTCTAGTAAATAAATAATACAGCATTTGAGAAAATGTATACACACGGATAGTACAATATTACGAAGGAACAAGATTAATCGAACCGATACCATATTTTTATAGCGCCATTCTTGATTACCACCCATTTCGTGACACTTTCCAAGTTTTGCAGTTCGTTCACCTCCTTCCATACATAACATTTGTCCTAGTACCAACTCATGTTTGTCAGTCTCGAACCACACCTATAGATAATTAAAAAATGAATCGTTACATATATTTGCATAAGGATCAGATTTACTAATTTTGCTAGACGACATTTACTTGTGACTTGATTCTTAAACATGGAGCTAATATTAGTTTTGATCCTTTCGTTTTCACATCCTTTTCACTCTGAATACACAAGGCAGAATTCGTTAGTCTGATCTGATATTGATCAGTATAATTCCTCTTTCTACTGTGCCACGGTTGCATTTGTCGTTGTTCCAATTTAGCCCATTTATCCTTCATCGTATGTTTATTATCATCCGGCAATGCCAATTCAGGATAAACCTCCTTCAAGTACCATGCGAAATTCTTACATTGCAATCGTTTGCGTAAAGCTAATCTTTCGGAGATATCACCGTAATCGATCTTCTTAACATTCTTCAAAAAGTAATCCTTGTATTCGTCAAGCCAAACGTATGCTACTCGCAAGGAATTCTTTAGCATTGTATCATGCTGACCATCCCCACCGTAAGGTCTGCGCCTTCTGAACACATGACCAACTCTCGAGCATGGTACGAGTTCAATACTACCACCACACATCCAAATCTGTAAAGTGCTGGATATTAATATGAAACTTCTAAGTAGTGAAAAATTCATTCTTTGCGTATAAGCTCTTACTCTAAATGAAATTTCTAGATTCTCTCCACCCCAAATATCCATGCCAGTGTCGTACTCTCCCAATTCCGTAAAGTATTCTCTATCTATCGCAAATAAACCTCCAGCCATTGTTGGTGATCTATAACACAAATCATAATACAGCAGAATTAAGATAAGAAGTTAAAGTTCTTCTGCTTTTATCAAAAGCTCAATCCTTACTTTATGGGTTTGACAAAGTCTTCGTCGTTGCTCAATGTACCAATAGGTAAATTATCCCATTTGAAGTGTAAGCCCCAATTGAAACCACCCCTTACAAGGGGACTGCCCGTGTATTGAAAAGTATCGGGATTAATAATATCGATTACTGGCATCGCAACAATGGTCTTTGAATGAACGATTCTCGTTAGAAGCGGCTCTATCCACATTTGATTCACTTCGATGTGACTGTCAAGAAAGATTAGTACTTCACCAGTAGCTTTTCTGGCGCCAAACAGTCGTGCTCTAATCAAACCTTCACGTTTTTCAGTCTTGAAGAATTTTACTTTACGATTAAAATTTCTTTCTGTATATGCTTTTATCTGGTTGTGTAACTCTTTGTCGTCGCTCCAATCGTTGACCAATACAATTTCGTGTAATAAATTAGCTGGCGTTCGCTCAACTATGGAATGCAACGATCTCAAAAGCGTAGTGTAATGCTCATTATAGAAACATATTACGATACTAGCATTTGGCAGATTGGTAGGATATTTTTGATCTTTGCACAATTTATGCCGTGTATCGAGTACTTCTCGATGCATGCCTATGTTATCCGAAACGAGTACATTAAAAGCATAGTTCTTATATCCCTCATCCCGTTTTCTTTGATCCTCAACATTTTTTACCATTCCGAGCTCGTTCAGCCCTATGAAACGAACATAAAAATTGCATAAAAATCACATTCCTTAATAACACTTCAATTGAACAGAATATGATTTCATACCTTGATCCAAAGTAGCTGTAGTTTTTGTTGCAGCTGGTTGCAGCTGTTGAGGTATTTTGGCAAAGTTTTTAGGCTTGTTATTTCTTTTAAAACCGTAAACCTCTTTACCTATCCGAATATCTTTACTATCGTGTAAAATAAGATTACTGTTCAATCTGAACTTTTTCTCAGCATAATCTTCTTTGTCCATGAATTCTCTCACTAGCTTTAAATTTTCCAATGACCTTACAGTTGAATCTGGTATTTGAATACCTTGTGAAAGTTTTGAATATAAGTATAAGCTGAAAATCCATGTCAAGGAAGCTATCAATACTCCTGAGATGAAGGAAATATAAATAAATGTATATTTCGTCATCTGGAAAATATCAATGTTTACATGAAATAAATATCAGACTTTTTGCGTATATTTGAACATGAAATTTTTCATAATTTTGGTACGTCTGTCCTGAAGCAAGCTAAAAAATTCTGTTAAATGACATACTTACTTTATTTTACTGGAATGTTGTGGAAAGCCAAAAAAAGTTGAAACCCTTTGTCATATCATTGTTTGACAATACGGTGAACGGTGATTAGCCGACAATGGCTGAAGTATGTATGTATACTGATGTGTAGATGTATAATTGTATGTAGTGTGATTTAGTGTTCTACATAACCTACACTCCTACAGCTGTCTATACTGGTAGTGACCCAGCTGACCAGGTAGCAGATCGCACGGATTGGTCGAAATTCTCTAAAAAGAAACGTGTTGGCCGCTTCACGTGACGATTAACACAATGGAAGGGGCATAATCCGTAGTTTAAATATTGCTTTTGGACGAATAAGTTAGAGAACCCAATTTGACTTCACACAATACCTGCGATTTTATTCATCATCTAAATGTGATGCCTTGTGGTGGGATAAAGAGAATCAGTTGCTTGATTTACGAAGAAATCCGTATGGTCCATTCGCGATGCTGTTACGTAGGCAGAGGACGCGAGGAGAAAAATTGTCGCTTTTATGGATATTACAGGAAAGAATGTAGAGGAAAGTAGGAAAGCTCTCTTTAGAGAAAATGACCCTTTTCAGGGTCACCGAAGACTGCGTCGAACGCTTCTACTGTTCTTTTGATTTCACCAAGGGGACGATTTATATTGTTCTCCGAAGTCGATAGTTGTCTCAATTACAACTCAATTCAAGATATATTATGCGTTATACATGTAAAGCAGTTAGATCTATCGTCGAATTTTCTAGAAATGCGTTAATTTCAGATACGCCAGTTTGAACAGGGATATACGAATTGGAATACACAACCTTTCGCGCAGGTCCCAAACCGTAATTTCACCCGCTTTGAAAACATACCTGAAAAAAGGTATACAAGTCGAACGTTATGCTTTGAATAGCTCGCCTAACTTCTTCACCGGTACCAGCTTGAATATTCGTAAAATTTATGAACCATAAAGGGAAAGCAAACCGGGCGTTTCCTCAAAATTATCTTTGTTACCCGAGCAGTTTAAAAGCTGCAATACTGATTTATCGCAAAAGAATGAATGATATCAGAAATTGAAACAATTCACAGTTTAGAATATATATATATATATATTCTGAGTTGGACCACTATTTTATTTCCCACAAGGTACGTACGTATATCGATTCCAAAAATTTTATCGCGCAATACTAGCATTTTCCGCACTGTGACGATTGATTATTTGCATACAAAAGGTAAGAAAATAAGGATGTCAAACGAATGAATAAATTGTGGGCCCTGAAAAGGGCCGATGTCCTTAAAATAAAAATAGTCTTCAAAACTTCACTTGGAACTCGTGTACTTCGTAACGGCCTTTGTGCCTTCGCTGACCGCATGCTTCGCCAATTCACCTGGTAGGAGAAGTCTCACCGCTGTCTGTACCTCTCGCGACGTAATTGTCGACCGTTTGTTGTAATGGGCTAATCGCGATGCTTCCGCGGCGATTCTCTCAAAAATATCATTTATAAAACTGTTCATGATACTCATTGCCTTGCTGGAGACACCAGTGTCCGCGTGGACTTGCTTCAGTACTTTGTAGATGTAAATCGCGTAACTCTCCTTCCTCTTCTTCTTTTTCTTGTTATCCACTTTAGCCATCGTTATATTCTTTTGAGCCTTTCCGGCCTTCTTCATGGCTTTTCCAGCAGGCTTGGGTGTCATGCTTGCGAATTGTACTTATACACGTGGGAAACGAAATTAAACGAAAGTAATCCTTTGACAGAAATTAATGCTGCGACAAGAGCTACTTCAGTCATAAATTGCTCCGCGAAAAAGCCAGCCTTTTATAGCCCAGACTAACCGCTGTCGCCATGAAATTTCGCCAATCAAATGAAAATCAGGTGGTCGTAGAGCCGGATTGGTAGAGATCCCTCTCTTCCCCGCCGATCAAAATCCTATTTATATAGGGGGATTAGATAGCGCAGCCGTATTTGCGACAAAGTCCTGCGCGTATATCGACTGTCAACGTAATTTGAACATTTCCTAATTTTGATGCGAGCAATGTGCTAATATTATCAGTTTTGATTGCCAATAATTAAACATTGAGATTACTAGAGACACCGCACTGCAAGGAGCCTCTTTTACTTTTCATAACGTACGACACGCAGCTTCGCCGTTCCCTCTGCCGTTCCCTCTAAAACCCTCCAATCTTTCTTTGTTGAATCCGGTTCTCTGCATTATACATTATCCTTCTTCGTAACGTTCAATGAATTTCCTTTGCTCATCACAGACTTTTCTCGTATTCATTTTTTCTAGTCGGAGGTTTAAAGTAAAAAATAGAAGTCAACTTACAGTTGGTCGTGTTGAGCGATTTTAAATACAGAAAGCAGAAAATGTAGAAAGTTGAGGTCCTAGTACCGGTGCCTACAGCAACCCGCCAAAAATACCCCCAATTACGAGAAGTGCCATACGAGAATCCAAGGTCGAAAACGGAAAGTTCTTTACCGCTCCAGGTAGATTTTTAACAATAGAACATATAAAAATGACGAGTATATATAGAGAAACGCAAAAAGTTTCGGCGGTAGTTCGCCATGGAGCTGAAAACTGTGCAGGCACTATTGCTTCTCGTTCTTGCTTGTCTCTTTGCAGAAAACGTAGAGTCCAGTAGTGTACGAATATTTCGTCCTAGTAAGAATATAGCGTCGTTCATTAAGAATATCTCTAAATTTTACGGACTCGATAACTACGGGATATTTAAACCGAACTTGGGATACTTTCCACACGATAATGGTAAGCTTGAACTGTTTTCTGCATCTATCATTTATCCTGCAGTGATTGACCTGAGTAGAAAGACAAATATTTTAATGGTACCTCAAATAACAGGGTACTACGAAATTGATCGAGTGGTTGGTGGTGAATACGCTATCACAGGACAATTTCCGTTTATGGCTGTGGTGCATCATCTCTTAGGCGACGGAGTGTACGGCCAATGCGGTGGAACAATTATTACAACGAGATGGATACTAACTGCCGGTCATTGTATAGCTAAAAGACCCCGTAGATTCCTCGTTGTTTTAGGAATAGTGAACAAAAACGGGATTGGCTACAATTATCATACTGGGCCGGGTATCTCTATGATAACGAGCCAAGGGGCGCTTCACCCTCAATACAAGACAGCAGTGAACGACATTGGATTATTGTACATGCCACAAGATATTCCATTTACAAGTATGTTAAGTGTAAAGCATTTTCATTCTTTGAATTATCCTTTTCGATTCTTTGGCAGATACAGTTCGCAAATTCTGTTTTAGGTACAATTCAACCGGTCAGTCTTCCGCATCGGTTTTTCGGCGAGCGGGATTTTGCTGGAAGAACAGCTATTGTCTTGGGATGGGGTCGTGGCGAGTATTCGAATTCAGGTACAACGCGACTCAAATACGGTGTATTGCGAACGATTTCCAACGAAAACTGCTCGAAATACTGGAACGTGAATGAGAAGAGTATTTGCACGGCCCCCGGTTTGGGTCAAGATGCTTGTCAGGTAAAAGTTCAGTCGTTAATCCTTGTGGTAGTATCTATATTAATCGCATGGACGGTTCTAATCGGATAATTTTGTTGACCGATTATAGGGCGATAGTGGCGGACCTCTGCTCGTAATGGAAAATGAGCGATACGTACAAATAGGAATTGTGAGTTATGGCGATGCTGATTGTCCCAGTAGCAGACCAGGAGTTTTCACGAGAATTACACCCTACCTTAATTGGATTCAAACGATCTCGCAGAAGAGACTTCTTAGCGACGATTACCATTTCCTATGATATTTGTATCACAGAGACTCAAAGGATATTGTATACTTCTGAATTATAATACATGCGTAACGTAACAAAATTGTAATGATATATGCGCAAACCTCCCCACATTTTGTCGAAGACTGAACCAGTCCTGGGAAACAGAAACTTATGCGAATTAAGTTACAGGGGTTCCAAAACGACAGGTAATAAATTCATTTGCGCAGCTATGCAGCAAGAACGCAGTAAAACTACAAGATAGATACAAAGGTGGTGAAAAGTATGTTCCTCAATTGAGAATAAATACAAAAACTATGAGGATTGTCCCAGTGAGAGTCCCAGAGTTGTTAGACAAATCACTGTGTTATAAAAAATAGCGATTGAAAAATTAATTTAGCTGTGTTCTACGCATAAATCAGGGTAGTCCTTAAAAGGACTATTTTGTCCTCTTCTCCGACGTCTGAAGGGCTCCAAGTAGTTTGAAGCACTTTCTGGAGTAGAATAGTGTAATGTGATCAGAGGTAGGTTATGTTTCGTTGATTAGTTAGGTTGTTCAAAATTGATACTGAACAACTGATTCACGAATAATTTCGCTTCGGTATCAGCACCTTTGTTCTATTCTAATAATAACGAATTTCACGGATAACTTGTTCACCGGGTTGTTCTTTCCGAATCTTTAACGCGTTACTTGCATTGCACTGTACCACCAAGGTACACGTTGACATTTTGAATTTTCTCAGATCTATCCTATCTATCGTTATTATAGATCCACTTAATTTAAATCTATTCAATTAATTACTGTTATATTTTATAAACAAAATGTTGATATAATGTGAAATTCTAACGACAGGTACAAAATAACAAAGAAAACGACAAAATATTACAGGAAAATATAATTTGCGCGACATCAGGCGTAAACGGGATGGTACAACCAACAGCCCCTGTGGCCTAATGGATAAGGCATCGGTCTCCTAAACCGGGGATTGTGGGTTCGAGTCCCACCAGGGGTAAATTTGGAGTTTAAGAATCCTTTCATTTTTTTTCATTTTGCTAATGTAGAATAAACAGAAACAAAAGCATATTCGAAGACAAATACCAAAGGTGTTCATTATCAAATACATTTATTCATTTAGTAAATCATCCAAAAGGAAAATCCTTATTTCTTTACTGAGATCAGATGTTCTGATAACAACTGGAAATATTTTTGTTAACATAGTTAAAATAGCAGTCTTTAACAGTTAACGTCAGCTTGATGGCCGTTGGTAGATTCGGCAGCATAGTGAGCTATGAAACGAGCGGACGGATCGGTGATTCCTTTGACCCAACGTGGCATCCAGTAGTATGGTGTAAACGCCTTTGCTTGCCCTCCATAATGAGATTCAAAAATACGTCTGTAAAAGCAATGATACGAAATCATAGTTATACGAAAACTTCGTCAACTGTAATTAAATTCACATTAAACTCGGTTGAGTGCACATCGCGTGTACGCACATTGTACTAAATAATCACATTACCTATAGTAAAGTGCTTCTTTGGTCTTTGGTGTACAATGAGGGTACGTAACAGGAGCCTTTTCGAGTTCTTCCTCAGTGACCCAATTTTCCACGGCTTCTTGAATAATTTGGAAAAGTGATTTTTTAATTGACGCTACACCGTCGCTGAATGCTTCTTTGTGTCTCCATAATATGTTTGCTGGTAGTAAACCAGTTCCATCGAACGCTGTTCGTAACAAGTGTTTCTCCACCTTATCTATAAATAACACACAATTTTACTTAATATTTATACAAACACGTATCAGAGAAGATTTCCAATACCGAAACCCTGTTTTTCAAAATACCTTGTGGTTGTCTTAACTTAGGATCCACCGATAAATAATAATGCGTAAATTGAAGATCTAAAAATGGAACTCGAAGTTCCAAGCTGAAGGCACTAGTTGTTCTATCAGCTCTCAGACCATCGTACAAATAAATATCTTTTAATAATCTAAGAGATTCGTTATGACCCTCCATTGAATTAGGTGCATCTCTGAAATAGATGTAGCCTTGTGCAACTTCATCTGCACCTTCTCCACTGAATACGACCGTTGTTTCCGTATTCTGTTTTATATACTTTGATATAAGGTACATTCTGAAAATATTGAAGTACCATATAAGTATATATTTCGAACAAAATTAACAATAATAACGACATTGACTCAAGTCATACCCTATAGAGGCACGAATAGTTGTAATATCAAAAGTTTCCAATTGGTAAATAACTTTATCTAAAACTTCGGTTACATCAGCTTCGGTGAAGATTATTTCGTGATGCTCGGTACCTATGTAGTCTGCGACCTAAATTACACATGAACATTTGTATACAAAAATTGTATTTGTAATACTATATAGATATATACGTGTACAAACCTGTCTAGCTGCGATAACATCAGGACTGTCTCCCATTCCTATAGAGAAACTCTGTATCTTATATGGTAGATTCACTTCCTTCGCTTGTTTTACGAGTAACGCTGCGATTAAACTAGAATCGAGACCACCCGATAAAAGGCATCCTATTCGTCTATCGGCCATAAGCCTTTTTTTCACTGCCGCTGAGAGTAATTTTCTGATATTCTCATGTACGTCGGTTGCCACTAATTCTAAGAAACCAAACATAAAATAAGGTTTACCGTAATTAACACGAACAAATGCTGGATCATCGTTTTACAGCGTACCATTCCAAGGAGTAAAAACTTGAAAATCGGGCTTATCCCCTGGTTTGTGATAACACACGTTCTTCAGTAACTTGACTCTACCATCCTGTAATATTTCATACTCTTCGTAGTGACCCGGAGGGAATGGCTCCAGAATGTAATCCGAAACCATTCTTTTTGCTACGCCCATTAAACCCTACAAACCAAGCGATAGTTTGAAAATAACAATTGAAGCAAAATAATGCGACTTTGATGAATGTAATATTGGATCGTAGTAGCAATTACCTTACTTTCGGAAGAAATGGCTAGTTGTCCGTCTTCTGATTTTAACCTGAACAGTGGTCGAACTCCATACGGATCTCTCGCAATTAAAATTCGTCTATTTTGAACGTCCATTAAACAAAATGCAAAAACACCGTCCAATGATCTTGCAACACTATCAGCTCCATTATTCGCATACAAATGCATTATCGCTTCTACGTCACACTTGGTCGCGTATTCGAAACCATATTGTTGACCGATCTAAAACATGATACTTTGCTAGGTATGCATCGAGACAGAGATTAATAATGCTCAGAGAGACAGATCTAATGATCACGAGAGCTACCTGTGAATAATTATATAGTTCTCCATTGCAAAGTAGAAACAAATGAGGATACTTCAGGAGCCTCATCGGTTGCATTCCATAGAGTTCGTCGACGATTGCCAGTCGATGAAATCCAAGATATCCATTCTATAAAAATAGAACGTTATTTAATTTTTAATGTAAACATGCTAAATAATAGAAAATATTTATACCGTGGTAAACATACTTTGACTCTCTTATCGAATTCAATTTTGAAGGCCTCCGGACCTCTATGTGCGATTTTGTCAAAATTCTCACATGTACAGGTCAGTGGTTGCGAGTCTAATCCAAAAAGTGCCCAAATTCCACACATTCTGATGGTACGTTGATCTCTATAAAATTAATTACTTATTAGTTTTACACATATTTATATATATATATATATATATACATATACGTTCAAAAACATGAATAATTTGGTATCTGTTTTGAAATGCGCGCAACGTGTCAAGATGAAACTGCTCTTGTTAATAAAAAAATGAAATAAAAGCAAAGCGCCTTATATAGATCGGTATAGGATTTATATTGTAGCTGATCGTTATCTTACGTACCTCTTGTATTTCGATTATAGGACGGTTCTTTTAGAACGTATATTTTTCATATGCTGTTTCGCTCACGTGTTCCGCTCATTTATGCGTAAGAATCTCAACCTGAAATTGTACACGCGCTTGCGCACACAAAGTTGGTTCTGATGTAACTTTGCGTTTAATTGGCATAGCTAATATGTTGATACTACTTCGTACGTGTACAAGATTTCAAATAATCTTGCATGCGAATTATTCAACTTGTAAGATATTAGTTAAAACGAATAAAAAAGTACCCGTAACAATATTTTATTTTTTTGGATGGTATCCGATATATCACATACATGTATTATAAAATTGTTTGTGGGATTACAATTCTGATCATTTTATATATGTTCCGATAAGGAAGTTACTCGTCTTTGCTCAATGATTCATCAGAATGAGGAATTTTCGCTATCACTTTTATGCTGGCAAACTTTGTAAAACTTTACCTACAAGATTTGCAGTTTGATCATCCGAAGAGCTTTCGAATTTTTGAGATACTCGATCATTTTAGTTCGCTCTAATTAAATTAGGAATATCGTTTGCGCTCGGAATTAGAATAATCAGAATCGTGGTTGGTGGTGCCGCCTCTCGAGTGAATTGGAAACCCAAATTGTTTTGACCGAGCAGTAACGAGTAAGTAATCATGGTTATCTACTCGAGCAGCAAGGGGCGCGCACTCTTCGTTTCTTTTCGCCTGATCCGTTCACCCTTCTCATCTTGTCTCGTCCCGAGACTCCCAACTCCCCGTGTGTCCCGACTGTCCCGAGAGTGGCGAGAGTCACCGAGAGTCTCGACGTCTCGACTCTCGAGTCTCGCGACCCGACTTATCCGACCCGAGGCGGAGGGCCGAGTCATCCGAGCAGTGCCGACACTGCCGACTTGCCGAGTTCGACTGTCGAGTCCCAATCCGGAATCCGGAATCCGGAATCCCAGTTGGTCAGTCTCGGGCGTCTCGAAACACGTTGACACGTTGATACGGAGCGATTTTTGGGCTGACAAGAATCAGTTGGTTCGGTTAACAGTGATTACCGGGGAACGTTAGAGAAAGTCAATCCCATGGTTGAGAGGAGTTCGGAGCGGTGCAGGTTGCTGGTGGGGCTCTGAGACAGTTTGATCAGCTGGTCACTGGTCGTCTCTCGTCTCGTCGTCTCTCACCTTGAGGCTTGAATGTCGGCGAACGAGCACGCGGAGCAGTCGGCGCTCGCCAGGGCTCCAGGAAGGATGTGTGCTCGGTGGTGCATGCTCCTTGAGAAAACCACCGGTATCCTACGCGCCGGCCATCCCTTGGCCTACTACGCGACTGCACCAATTGCACCATAGCCTCGGCAGATACAGTCAGAATACCGTGATACTCGCGCTCGCGTTCGCGATTTCGTGACTCGTTCCTGAAGAGATTCAGCGCGAGAAGCACTCCTACATTGTGTTCGTGAAAACTTGCCCGTGAAAGCCTCAACCCTCCTGGTTCGCGCGATCCCTGAATCGTGTGATACGTCCTTGACGCGTGAGCCGCAGCAATACTCGCCTAGGTTAAGTTTCGCACTAGATGCGAATTGCAGCAAGAGAGCCGCCGATCGTGAGTGTTTCGTGACTGTGAGTGACAAGTGCGCGGAGCCACAGTCAGCAGCACACTGACGAGGTTGCCGAGGCTGTCGAGGCTGCCAAGAGTTCTTGCCGCGGTCCAAACGAAAACCTGCATGTAAGCATCTGCATGAACGTAAGGTCCGTAAGGTCCTTTGCTGCACGGCTGGTTCGGTGCGGACATCTCTAGTTTTTGGCCGCTCACACGGAGGAAGGATCAAGTTTAACCAACTGTGCCGGTCGATACGGTCTGCGTGGCAGCTACGGACGGAGGACGGACTCTTGTTCGCGGCGTGGTCGACATCTCCGCGATCGCGTTCGCGTTCGCGTTCACGTTCCGCGTTTACGTTCGCGTTGTCGGTCCGCGTGAGAGGATGCAACACGGCGAACCGCTACGCAAAGCCGCGTCCCAGCTTTCGAAGCACTCATGACGCTCAAATTTGCAACCTGACAGCGAATTTAGAACCTCGAAAACTGGTAATTGGAACAACTCGAGCAGTAATTGGAAGCCTCTCGCTCTCTCACTCTCTTTCTCTTTTGCTTTCCTCTCTCGCCACCCTTCCCTCTCGCTCGAGCACAGCGGCTGCACCGACTACTCCAGGCACGTAGTACAGCTGTTTTGCGCTCTCACGCCGGCAAAAATCTCAGCCCCGAAGAGTCTGTCGTGCCGGCACCAACGCGGCTACCCAGCTCGATACTTAATGGCTCGGTCCTGAATTTTGTACTTACAATTAAACCTAACCTCGTTGCAGCCTTGCAGCGGAGAGTACTTACCAGCAGGACATCAGGTTCGCGAAATTCAACCTAGTTGACGCTCGACTACTTAAATTGCTTAAATTTCATGAACGAAGGGACATCGTCGTGCCGGGTATCCCTCTCTTGTACTTCGATCGGTTGTGCGTGTACTCTTCGCGAGTGTTTTACCAGTGATACCTTTTTTTTAAATACCATCGTACTTACGAGTGAACCTACTGGACAGGAGCGCTACCCAAGTGCCCGCAACCTACGAGAATTCTGGGATCGTCCGTTACATAAATCAGCCGGAATACTCGTGGAAATTTTCTTCCAAATTCTAGACGTTTTTAACAAGGTAAGCGACTTTTGAGATTCTTCCATTCGAACCTTTCACCAAGGAAAATATATTCTACCGCGTTTTTTTTTGTTTATCGTCGAACCTATATAATTGCACACAATCTGTTGCTTGATGGGCGCATTATAATCGATCAGAGTAAGGTCTCGCGTTAGTTGCTCGTGGATCGTATAATGCTGCCCCATTTAGCAAGTACGACGCTGCGTTTCTCGCAACCCTCGCAGGTTATTGGCATAGGGTAAAAATACAGGGAAAACAATGCGTTCGATGGAAAAACAAACAAGCCAGGGGAAGTGATTATAACCGCACTGCTCCAAACGTTAGCACAACTTTCTGATAATGCGACAAGCAGTTTTTGCGCATGTCACGTGAATTGTTTTTTTAGCTGCAGCAATAGTCTAAACGATATCTTCTTTAATTTGACCTATGATATTGCCAGCCAGCTTCCTCGTCGCTGTTGAAAATTGTTTTTCGCATTGACTTGGACCGTGGAGGTTCAATTCGGTGATGCGACGATCTTGCTGCACTGACGCGACAGGCTGTAGAGTAGCTGCAAATTCAAATCGGCCAAGCGCGGTTTTCCCTCAAGCCGAACTATACCGAATCCATACCGAACAATCGCGGAGTCGGTGAGTCTTATGTAAGGCGGATTAAACACTGCGTTCACCCTTTGGCTTTAATCAAAAGATAATAATAGATGAGATACAGCTATGCTCTTCTGCGAGTTTTTTCAGATACTTATACGCGTATACTATGCATCGTTCTCAAGATTGGACGTTTTTCCCAAAAGATGCTTTAGCGAGATTCAAATTTAAGTTCAAACCTTAAAATTATCCGTGAAAATCCGATTTTGTATTCATGGTACGAATTCAAGTTTATCGCTAGACTCTCTATCAGTTACTATCGCTCACTATCGCGAAGAGTACTTCTCACGGTGCAGAGTCTGAGCTAATTATCTTCTGGTATATCTTTGCAAACATTTTTATTGTTTGACTCGTGTTTGCTCTGTTCCTGATGTACAATATTTCATAGACGGCATCGAAAATGAAGCTTTTGCTTAACTCAACTTGCTCTCTCGGTTTCATTTCACGAATGCAAAACTTAGAGCTTCAATCGTATTATGTATTATTTATTATTTATTAATCACTTAGGAACTTTCTAATTCGCACATTACAATATTCTTTCCTTAGCGTATTCGTGGCTGATTTCATTTGAGCTTCTCACGCAACGATGTGACAACCGAGGATTCTGAATTTGCGTAAGATAGTTACACAATGCAAAAAATCAATGTTTCCGGTCAATGTTGATGAAATTATAGTGCGAAATCTTTTCTCCCTATTATGGAAACTTTCTAAAAATTTCGCATGGACAATTGCAAATCGAATTTGATTGTGATGCGGGCATTTTAAGTGAGATCGGTAATGGCTGCGAGCTTCGGTGGCCGGTTTCGTAAATATTTGCGCTATTGTTCGAGGTGCGAATGTCCGCCAGCTTCCGTGACTGTGAATTATTTGCTGTCGCGTGGTGAAACACCAATTTGCGAGACAGTACAGGAATACAATTTTTATGCAGCAGTCTCGATCTCGGAGATCGACTTATGTTCTTCCAATACTAAATATGAATTATAATTCGTTTTCTTAGTTAACAAATCGTTGAAAATGGAGACTGTTTAATAGTAGTAGAAATAGGAATAATAAACGCTTGTCCTAAAAATTAGCATAGTACATCTAATGCAATGCATTTTCGTTAGTTCGTTCAGTTTATTCAAATTCACAGACACTATTTTGCTTCGAAAGAAATTCGAACGACTACTGCGGAAGTCAGTAGATTTAGTGATCGTAATCTATTTTGATTCTACTCGTAGCTTTTTCGGTTACAATTTGTCCTTGTGCAGAAAGAATCATCTGCGCCGAGCGTTGAGCATAAAAATCAAATCTGTCGAATAATTGCTCTAATAATACGTATAATATATTTTTCAAGGTATTTTTTAACGATTGACATGAATATGTTTGTTCAACGCAATCGTTAATTAAAATGCTTTCGGTATATGTCAAAGGAAAGCTGAATTAACGTCAATAAAATCGAGAAAACTTTATTTAAACTTAATTGATTAGTTTTGTATATCAATCAATTTATTTCGTTTAAGGTATTATCATTCTAAATCTCAATTTTGGCCTGTCATTATTAGAATTGGCTTTAAGTGAGTTGTTTGTGAATTAGAAGTGTCGATGGCAGTTTCTGTTACTGAGAGCGCAACATATGGTGAAAACGCAAGGAGACTCACATTGTCAGCGAGTGTCTCTCAACATATGAGTATTACTACTTCGCGGCCGATTAGAAGACTAATCGCGTAATCGTCTCTCTAATTATCTGTATACATTACGTTAATGCACAGCCGTTATAATGCAGTCTCTATGCGCGCGAAATGATATCATCGTTTCGTTATTGTACGCAAATCGATCCAGCTGCAAGGTTTCTTCACGTGGTTTAACGCACCTCCTCCATAACAGTAAGAATAATGGTTGTACCAATTGTTTGGACAAACCTTTCGGTGGGTCTGCGGAACTTTTTATCTATCTAATCGTTAAAAGTGTTACTGGTCGAATACAACAAATTCTTGTCGACGACTAATCATTGGGAATACATGTTTAATACAACTAACCCCAAACCTGGGTTTATTATAAATAGACTTCGTTCATTTAATCTTTGCAAACTTCTTTTTTTATTTCTAATAAAGATTAGAAACCCACCTTTTTCTTAAGTTGTGACAATATCCACCAACTATACATACATACTATGTATGTATAATGGGTGGATATAATGGCTCAGCAGCCAGTACGCAGGCACTTCAATCAACTTTCATTCATTTTGCGGGCATTATGGAGTTGAAAGTGTAATTTGGAATGGCTAGTCGTGTATAATGAAGACGATGTCGCAAATTACACTGGAGGGCGCGCGCAGAAACATCTAATAGTACAGTTGATTGCAAGGTCATGCTGACAAGTGAGTTAATTAGTCCCTACTACAATTGTTGAAGAAAGAGACGTTGTGCTGTATTTCTGGGATTACGGTAGCGTGTCTCAACCAGCTGGTAACTCTACACGCGTATATTACTTCACGTCTGAATCACTTTGGAAGCCTCCACTTTTTTTAGCTTGTTCTTGGAATTTTCCAAATATTATTAACGATATAATCTTTATTTCAAATTAATTATTACTATTTTGAACTTCCAAAATCTATCTGTGGCGTTGACCCTTTTTAAACAGTATTAGCCTTTATAACAGAGTTTGCTTTTATTAAAATTTTTAAATAATAGCTGATGAACAGCATGTTATCTCCAGTGTGAATGCCATATTGTTTTTGTTGGCGACCAGTGCGCGAGCAATTCGCGAAGAGTTCGGTCCAGTGTGGACCCAGTGTTATATGTGGAACAGTTCGCCGATGATTATTTTAGTACACGCGACAAATTTATCCCCGATTCTCTTTCTATTTCACTCTTCTTCTTCTTTCACCATTATTTTTCTTGAATTGTGTAATTTTTTAACCGATAGCGCAATATGATTTGAATTACTGTTGAGAAGAAAGCGATTTCTCGAGACAGTAATCCATGGAACAGCATTCGAGGAACTTGAGAAATTCAAGGTTTTCCCTTTTTCTAGATGTAAGTCTAACAAGAGAAAAGCAATTTACTTTGCACAATATATTTTCCAAAGCGATTCTATCGAGGATGCCAAGGATGAGGTCACACGCGCCTATAAACACCGATTCTCAGTAAACTTGTCGTAATCGTGGCTACTAGTTCGGATACCAACGACTTTTGTCTCTCGACCGTCAAATGAACGTTCACTGTCCAAGCGGACAGTGCACCGGTTGATCTATCTCTGCTGACGCATCTTCGCAAAATTTTGCAATACATACATATTCACAATTTGCACCTTCGCTGATTCGTAATTCCTTGCGAGTGGTGCGAATAGTAAATTCGCAACATTATTCTAAATGAAAGGATGTTCATATTAATCTATGCTAGATTGTTTATGACTTATGACTCTTCTCTCCGCGTCATACTATGGCAATTTAAGTGCCATTGAGCTGACATTAACTGTCGCATTTCCTTCTTCCGTGAGTGTATTTTTGGCATTATATCATGTATATCGTATCGCTGTATTTAATTTGTATATTATCCGTAACTTGGTGATGAGAGTGGATAGTAACTATAGCAGAGGTATTGCGCGCTTGGAGCAGGATTAATGACTTCTTATAGCAGTGAAAAAAACACTTGCAGGAGCTTTGGTCTCCAATGTGATTAGATTGTAGTATAGTGCTAATAAAAAATCTGACTAAGATATAGTATCAAGAACAACATAGCCAGTCATACTGGTTACAATAAGTACAACTCAAAAATCAATTTTTTTCATTTTAATTCACACAATTTGTGATGGATGAAAAAAATGTCTAGTGCAGTAGAGACACGTTGAGAATTTGATTAGAACATTGCTAGATCAGTTTCGTGAGAGTTTATTATCATCGAGTAGTGAAATGACAATGACACGTCTGCGTGTGATAAGTTGACAGTAATACTACAATAGATACATTTACTATACCTATGCCAATCGGGTTACACTTTTATAGATCGATTTAGGTTTCGTGAATTTTTTAATTATGATTTTTTAAGTCATGATTTTAGTAATCTTCAAGTATTCTTAGATCTACATCTGTACATAGATTTGGAATGTTTATTTTGTTGCTCTGACAATGAGCGCCTTTGATTCGTCGACGGAATACTTTAACTAATGTCAACGTGGCCTTCAATGGATTTGTTTGAAAAAAATTTCAATTAGATTGTGGACCTTGTTTTATAATGCGGTACTGTGACACGTTTATCCTTGATTACTGATCACCGATGCTATCTGTTGTCATATGCAGTGCAACACTATGCATTCCACATATTAAACTCTACATAGTTACGTATTACTTAATAGAATAGAGTGCCATATTCAGTAGACATCAGGACTTACGAAGCATATAGACGAAAGTGTAAATTGTATATTAAACATCGTATTAGACTGTGTTTTTTTTACCTTTTTTTATTAAATAAACTCAAATTAAATTGTTCACTATACTTTATGACGGTGCGGTAGTTAGTTTAACACGATTTCATGCCTTTGCCAAGTCTTACTTCCAGGTTGCATTAAGCAACACTCGATTTACTTTGAATGTAACAAATTAGATACTGACAGTAAAGATTTCAAGCATATTCTTCTATATTGTAAAATGTCATAGGGTTTTTGATTGGTGCTCTTGCGCATCGTTTGTCCTGCATTCATCAAAATGAATGTTCCCCGTGTTTTGCAATTAACTTGAATCAAGTGTACTACAATTTCTCAACTAAAATTAGAAAACGGAAGTTAGTGTCGCTTTTATACAATATTACACTGGTTCCAATTTTCTGGTTAAAGTATAATATTGCGAACATTTTGCGTTATTCCCTATATAATTTTAAATATTTTCATAAAAATCTACCATTTCCTGTTGTAAATTGAGAAGAGTTTTGTTGAAGTAGCAATCTTATTGCTCGTTGCAGGATAAGTGTTGTACAGAAAATTCCAGTTGACAAAGGAAAATTGGAATGACTGGATGATGATTCAGTTTTAAACAATTTTAAACGCTTCTGAACAGTCAGTCGCGGTGTTACCGTGAAACTGAGATGTCGTGTGACCCGCTGGTTTACCACGATTGCTTTGACATCATTCGAAATTAAAACTGACAATGGGTATGAGTGTGTTCCAGCTGAAGATATCTTTCACGCTTTGCTATCTTCGTCTTTCTGGCCGCGGTGCGAAACATTGCGAAATAGTACGAGCACATAGTTATGCGATCGTCGAGCATCTACATTTGCATCTGACGAATCTTCTTCCTTTGAATTTTCTCTGGGACGTTTTAAGCTTTGTTTGCATCGTTAATTCGAGATCTTTCTATTATACTAATTAATCTATAATTAGTTCGTACATTCAATTTTAATCCTTATTTGTATGCAATATGACAATTTTTTTTAATGAACCTTCAATTGCACCGCACCGATAAACTTGATGCCGAACACGTGCTGGCACTGTTTGTCACGTGGTCGAAGATCGAGTATGTATTACATATTAGTTGCTGAGATTGCTACGTTAGAACCAGATTGAAACAGAAATCGCGTATGTTAATCAAAGTCCAAAATCTGATGAACAAAAACAAAAGAAAAGGAAATTCAATTTTATCAATTTCTATCGCAATTATTCATGTACCATTTGCTAATTCTTGCGATAACTTTGTACGTATGTATGTAACTTATGTATAATATGTAAGTAGAGGTTTCGTAGCTTGATGCCACAGGTTTGGTTTCAACGCTTTACTAGCAATATATCCCACTCTGCTCTTTGATCGCTACTTCACTATATTCGTGTCCTTTACTAGTTTCTGCTGTGATTGTTATTGCAGTCAATACTACGAATCAGTCAGTGTATCGGTGATTAGAACCCAGTGCAATGTAGGGTACCGAACAGAGCCTACACTTACAATTAGTTTGGTGCAAGAGAAACTTTCTGTATTTAGTCAAGTTCATCGATATGGCTAGGAGTATTGTTCTTGAAATTCAAACATATAACAGGTGTTAGAGTTAGTAGCATTACTACTGAATGTAGCACAACTATTGTATTGAAAATTGCCTTCCTTCTTTAATAAGATAATTTATATCCCCGTTTACTTTCGTCTAAAACAGTTTTCGTCAGACTGTCAAGTTTTGTTACATATTATACATAAACTTGGTATAAATATGTAGATATATATATTATTGAAATGTGAGAAAAGGTGTATGTATAGTATGTACATGTACTTATGTTGTATATGTATGTTGCACCGTACTGCCGAAAATAGCAGAGCTCGAACCCACTGGTGGCGCAGCGATTGCCAAGCATTGGAACTTGGGAAGTTCTCTCATTGTCAGTACGCCAGACCGCCAGACATAGTGGAGCCTGCAATCTCGCACGTCTGATATTTTCCGCATGTAATCTTGAGTATTTTTCCCCTGATACCTAAAGACTCCAGAGACATTAATCTCTTCACTTTATTCCCTACGTACCACTCGAATGACGAATAGCGAATAAACGTTCCACTTTTTACTTCGAATCCCTAGTAAATTACTGTTTCAAAAAAACTGTTCCGGCTTTTAATTATACATACATGTATGTACACTTATACTGTGCATTGTATAGAACATACATTCTTCACATTATCCTTGACAACGCGATAGGATCATAGTTTTTCTCTGCATGGTTACACGGTGAAACTCACACTGGTATCTGCGGTAAGAATTATTTATATTATATTAGCTTTTTAAGAATTATTTTTTCTGGAGCAACGGTTAGATACTGAATAATGGGACTCCAATGGCTTATGTTCAGAATACAATCCAAATTAACCTTTTGGAGCAAGAATTGAGGACGGGTGCACACCACATTGAATGTATGCTTTAAAATTTTTCTAACATAAGTTGACAATAGTTTTCCAACATAAAAAACAACTTTGAATCATTTTTTTTTTTATAGAACCTCTCTCGATAGGTTTTTTTGCCATTGGAGAGCATATTATGAATATGTATCAGGATTCTAAGTATTATTATCAGCAGTTTCTTCAAGGGAGATCATTGAAACGACATTCCATCTCGATGCCTGACCTCCGCATCTCGTACAACTTGTCACGTGGTCCGATTCGGTCTGCGAGCCCACCAGAGCTTTACGTCACTCTTTTGCACTCGGTAAACAAGCGATCGCAAAATATTCCTGGCCTTTTGCCAATGATCCACGCGTCGCTTATAACGTAAATCTCTTTCTGTTCGCATCAACGATATCGGAGCATGTCAGAGTCGAATCTAACAATAAGGGAATCCGAATCTAGCCTAACCTGTTGACCGACCAATTCCTCGTACCATAAATAACGAGTAAAAGTACCTCACCAAAGACTCAGCGTTAAATGACAGCGTAAATGATTTCTGTTAAAGCAGAACTTAGAGCAAATATTAGAAAAATATAGGAAGATGCTGAATTGTATTTAATAGAAGATTAACTGTAACGTTAGCTAGACTGTGTTAGCGATATTTTGCTTATATCCTGTTAATATCGAGAAATTGATTTACGGAATTCTATGACCAAAGTGAATTTGCCTGCGAACTTCCTTCAGCTTGACTCAACTCTCTGCGACTGCAAATCTATTCCGCCAAAGGGCGCAGTCGATAAGGATGAGGAGGAAGTGTGCGCTCTCGTTTTCCTGCTCGCTCAATTTACTCGCTAGATATTACTATCGCTCATTTGCCATTGCAATCTTGGCACGCTGCTAATTAGCTTCGTAAAGTAATACGATTATTATTAATCTACCAATCGTGATTGATCGTCAGTTCGTTGATTGAACTTATTAGACTGCGTGAAGCATCGTGATTATTTATCTTATCGCGTTTAGACGTATTTTCGACCGCCCTATCTTTCGATTACGCTATCGAATAAACAGGGTGGAGAAAGTTTTTTTCCCTTTTCACTTTAAACTAGTGAATACGTTCTATTAAAATATTTGCAAGATGCAAAATTCAATCATCCAATGGCTAATGGGGTAAATGACTCTGCAATGCATGTGGTTTCAAGTGCCAAAAAGTGTTTACGTATAGTTCGTTAGAATCGTTTACGAATGTTCAGATTAAGAATCACTACTGTGACTTAAAAAATTTGCAAATAAACAGTACTGATCGAGTATCAGAGTTTGTACTTTATTTCGTTTTATCATACCCTTTATAGCTCTTCAGCGCTCCTTGAGCAGAAGTAAGTTATACATACAATGCTCACTCTGTGTATTGAATAGATAAAATCGTTTTGCAGCGTAAATACTTGGAAGTTAAACGGGAACGGTTCATCGATAAAGTCGCTATTGACTTCTTTCTTCCGTTCTTGATTTCGATTTCGCCGAGTGTCGATCTGTATGTATTTCTGGTGATTGTATGTATAGTATGCATTGAGGATGCATAGTAATGTATACGCTATATCCGATGATTCAAGAGGATATATCGAAGAGGAATTTGAGGCGGATGTCTTCTACTTTAAAAACTCTAGCCTGGACAATTTCCGAATCTTATAATGATAGATTCATTATAATTATCGATTTATATCATATTTTATGCCTTATGTTACACTGGACATTTTAAACAAAAGCTAGTGATGGCTGGACATTCGTTTTCGCAAGATATTCATCGTGAGCTGGACAAACTTTAGTTTCTACACTCGTGTTAGAGCCTCGCCTTTTATAACCACACCAATGTGTTAGAAGAAGATTACGAAGATTAAGAATTTAATGCGTTTCCAGGAAATGGTGATTATATTCATTCTGCATGTGAAGAACAAATACAGATACGAAGTGAACTTTTAAGAAACACAGTAACAGTAACATTTGCAATTTACACTCTATTTATAATTTACATTGCAGTACCCCTGTCTAAAATATTTATGCGTACAATTCGCCATAGGAATTAATAAAAAAAAATTAAAAAATATAATGTTGAATAATCCACTATTTTGAAATGGAAATTTTTTAAAATCGAGATTCTCAGAATATATTAACGCAATTACATGATTCCGTAATAATGAACGAATTTAGCATTGTACGTATTATTACTCGTTACATGTCATTTTTGGCAGGCAGTCACGTGTACTCACTCCATCAGGGACTGAGTCATAGTGCTTTTGAAGTCCAAAAATAGAATTTGCACATTGATATATTTAGCGCTCAAATCTGAGACTCGAAATCAATCATCTTGCTGAAATTTGGAATTATACTCTTTGTTTTGAAAATGCGCTACAAATCGAGCTGCTTGTACGCGGCAGTGCTAGCAATTGCAAAGAGATAAGTGTTTCCACTGGCGTAAAATAGAGGGCGACTTACCGCAATGCGCCAGTGACGCTACTTTCGACGCCACTTTCGACGCGTATAACAAACCTTGAGTTTTCTTCCTTTATCCGTATGATCGCCTTTGAATGATCACAGACAGGAAAATTCGCTTATTTTTTTTTCTTCTATCATAAGTTTAATGCTCAGCTAACCACTTCTTAGAATTAGAAGATATCCGCGAACGAATGTGACTCCCATAAGTTTTTTTATCTGCCTTCATAGCTCGCCGAACAATTTTACCGACGATTGCTAATTTTATAAGGATTTTTATATATTTGAGCATAACATCGGATTGCTTTTCTTCACTTTTATTTAAAATACAAGTCCTATGCTTATCTCAACTCCGAATCTATAAAATTTCTTCGTCAGGATTATTCTCACAATCAGTCAGGACAACGTTATTCGTTATTCTTATTGAAGTTTAAATAATGCATATTTGAAACTATCTTAAACGAAATGTCTTTTATTGTTACAGATACCTCGATGGAGAGTTCCGGTAGCGATAAACAGAACGACTCGGACGAGTGCGACGCGATTCGTGACAATCGTCACCTGAACAGCATGACGGGTCAAGAAGAGAGCGCAAGCCCGAAGATAACCGACGGCCTAGCTAAGCACAAAGCCTTAAATAGTTTAAAGAGCCTAGAGAATTCAAGCGAAAATGAAAAGACGAAAAAACGAGAAGCTAACGGGAATTACGCCAGGCTTTCCGACGAGGAACCCAAAGAAGAGAAACGAGATGAGAAACGAGATGAGAAACGAGATGGGAAACGAGATGAGAAACAGGATGAGAAACAGGACGAAAAGCAAGATGAAAAAAAGAATGAAGAGTCCTACAGTAGCACAACTTCGACCAGTACTTCCGATGACGAGTCTGAGACTAGCTCGGACGATAAGACAGAGGCCTCGAAAGCAGAGCCAGCAAAGAAGCAAGAACCAGAACAGACTCCAAAGAAAAAGGAAGAACAAGCTCCGTCTAAGAACGAGGATACTACCGACGATAGTGACATCGAGGATGATCTGATCTCTGCGATCAATTACAACACTATTACCTCATTAGCTGCGCTTAAGGATATGCTACACGCCTCTGGCGAGGATTCCGATGGCGTTGACAGTTTTTTTCATCATTATTTCTTGTCGCACGTTAACAGGCTACCCTCGAGGAATCAAACGCATAGTCCATATCCTTGGGGCAGGCGGCTCTCCGAGTGCAGGGAGGAGGATGAGTACGAGACTGAAGAAGGTAACGAACTTCGCTATGTACATACTTGGTCTGTAGTCGTACAATTCTTATTGCTAACGTTAACTGTCGTTAGAGAGGTCAAGGCGGAATCTCTCAAGTTTGCTTGAACGTTATGCACGGAAAATCGTCTGATTAGCTGGAGCGAATAGTTAAATTGTGTCGGGAATTATTTAAGCAAACAAATACTTTTAAGAAATTATTTTCTCTATTTTCTATAAAGCTGCATAAGTTTTGCAACATCCTGCATTTGTCAATCGCGTAAAAACGCAAGAAACAAAATGAATACCTCGATCCAAGAATTCGGATAGAAAGAACGGGAAAAGATGACTGCTAGAATGAAGAATACGTACATACTTTGTTCAATGAAAACTAAGATTAGAGCATGCTACCGGTGGTTTAGGTTCGTTTGGTTGCGTTTGGCAAGACTCACATTAACAGAACTGAAAGCCACTCCACTTAGGTAACGACATCTTGTATTCATAGATTATTTTCGGATTCGGCAGGCATCGTAGAGCTTCTTGTGCTAAAATATAACATCCGGTGCTTGCGATACCTTTTGCCTCAGCATCCACGTTATACCGTTTATCGAGTCTATAATTGTGATTCTATAGCGATACGGGGGTTTAATGGGAAAAGGAAGATTTCGCAACGAACCAATGTCTAAGGTCTAATCTAATGCCAGTTATAGAGAATTCGGGTCAAAAATAAAGGATGACGAGTAGGATCTTAATTGCATAATGAAAAAGTGACTCTTATAAGATAATTTATTGATCATTCCTTTGATACTGATTTCAGGAAAGAACCTTGACATCCTGGTTCCCATCGAAACAATTGTTAAGAAAATCGAGCAGAAGAAACAAGCTTCGCAAGAAAAACATGAGAGTAGCTCATCGGGAGCTTCGAGTCCATCCTCCTCCCAAAAATCAAGCAGTGAACGAATTGATCAAAAGCCATCCAGCACTCCATCCGCTTGTGATACGAAACCTACGATCGCCGTAACATTATCGCCTACAACAACCACTACGACAACTACCTCATCGACTGTGTCGACCACCGCGAACACGACTACGTCTTCAAGGTTCACGACATCGACCGTGACCTCACCAACATCCAGTACGAAGCCTCCGTTACGACGAAGGCACACCACAGGACCTGGAATGACCTTTCCAGCAACCGATCCGCCCTCTTATTCGACCAGTATGACTTTCTCGCGGACGAGTCCCTTGCCCAGTCCCCACCTTGACAAGAGGTTCTTCGATAGCAGTTTGATAGAGATGAAAAGCCAAGCGAGCAGCTCCAGCACCCTCGATTATGACTCGACCGAAGAGGTCTGGGTGCGCAGGGTTGATTTTGTCCAAGAGAGAAAGCGGAAGGTAAGAATTTTCAACTTACAATTAGAATTAATTTATTTAAAACAAATTACTAATAAGTTCTACTTTCCAAGTGAGTTTCGCGTTCGCTCAGAGTTTCAGGAGAATAGGAACTTATTGAATTAATACGAACTTTGAATTTTTCTTATTGGTCCTTATCAAAAGTCCTTATTGTGCTCCTTATTAATCCAGTTACTGCTAACCTGAGCCTGCTGATTAAAATTATAATAGGAGTGGCCTGGTGCGCAGGCGACGAATTTCAATCGTCATGCCAATAATAATCTGTTGACACATATTTGAACATGGGTGTGATCAATTGGGCGTGGCAAATTTACCCGCAGAGTACTCATCAGTACAGTTGGCTAACGACACAACGCAAATTCTTCCATCTGCATTTTTGCGGTTTTCGAGTACAAGATAAAGCTTCCAGAGCTCCTTGAAATGGGT
The DNA here is from genome assembly GCA_963989405.1 of Trypoxylon attenuatum. Taxonomy (NCBI): domain Eukaryota; kingdom Metazoa; phylum Arthropoda; class Insecta; order Hymenoptera; family Crabronidae; genus Trypoxylon; species Trypoxylon attenuatum. The sequence continues at coordinate 524,054 of OZ022491.1, forward strand.
GCTAAAGCAATATGGCTAAGAATCGATATCTGTGGGATTAAGAGATTCGAATAGTGGTGAGATGGATTATGTGCGATTACGCGGTACAACTTCGTGTTGGCTAAAGTAAGGTAACTGGATTAAATTACTATCCAAATCCAAAGGTTCTCTAAACATGTTTTCTACAAATATAGAAAACAACTTTTGCATGTTAAAAACTTGGAACTGGCAATGAGGAAAAATAATATATTGGATCGATGGATCGTTTGTCAAGGGTGAAATTTGCGAGTCAGCGTAAGTGGTATGATCGGTGCAGGTAAGACCTATCGAAGAGTGCAGAAATACGTGCTTACACATAATACATAAATGAGTGGAAAGGTGAAGGCACGATGTAGGTCTCGAAATTCCCACTATCGGTCGGCCCAGATCTTGTCGTGGTTTTAATCATTTGTGGGAGGGCACATAGGAGGGAGACACACAAGGCTTCGTTTAAGCTGTATCGATTTGACTCGTTAGAAGACGAATTACTATGCGTTGAAGGCTCCCAGAGCAGTCGGTTCAACTTACAAAAAAACTTTAAACATAATTCAAAAGTCATTTGCCTCATGCTCGATAAATAGTTCGATCCGTAAGTATGACGTTGTTGGTTGTAAACACTCATTCTTATTATTTATGAAGTATTTGTTTCGATAGTTTTGAGTTGCTCGCACATCTGTGCAGCTACGAGCTAACAAAATCGAATTTAACGCCTCATAATAAAGCTAATTCTTGAACGAAGCCGATAATACAAACAACAGCTGTGTAGCAGTCCATGTTTAACAGTTTTTCTAAAGAACAAGCGATTTCGATTCGGGATTAAATATATTTCAAATTTCATCACAAAATAAACTTTTTTCCTGGTTCACAAAGTATATTAAATATAATTTGACTTGATTGACCGGAAAAGAAAAACTACTATAATTTTTCGCGCCCGTAACGTTTTTTTGTAAGTCAAACCGTGATAGAGATTCGCGTATCCGTTCTGATCTAATTAAGACAGAAAGGATTATCAGTAACTTTATGTTACTACATTACTACAGATCGTTGAAAATGGGTTTTATTTGAAATTTTGAATATTGAATTTAAGTGCTCTACATATCCTCCCTGCGAATTTATTTACCGAGGACGCTATACTTACTCCGAACGATAGTATAGCTCAAAAAATTCTGTATCCCCAACTTTTCAGCCATTTCAACCCAAATATTCGCGATGGTAATAATTCATTCTGCACGGATGAAACATTTCAGCGATAACTCGATGGATGACAAATTATTTATGCAAACAGATTTATCGTATTTGTTGTTCTCAACGTTTTCCATCGCATTGCGCAATCCGTTAGTAAGAGTGACTCAGAAGCCCGTTTTAGAGTACAAAGAATTTTGCACGTGCTGCAGACCAGTATAGGTTCTATTCACAATAGCTGCATGTTCCTTTGCTAATCTATTTCGATCGTCGTCTTTTGACCTCGTTTTAAACCGAATTGTCTCTAACGGTATAGACAATAATGATTAGTGGGTGAATTTTTGCAATTGGAAATAATCCTTACAATCTTGCGTTTGCGAATGGTCAGTGGTCCGTGATCCAAGATGGTTTACTTACCGATTGGTAAGCGTGACGGTCCTGCGGAAGAGTCGCCACCTCTGCGTTTCTTTCTGAAGTAAACCGGAAATCCTCGATTTACAATTATTCCAGCTTCCGCAATCTTCAGCTGAATTAATTTATCAATTTAATATTCTTCGTTGAAAAGGACATTGCCTTCTATCCGAATTAAAAAACTATTTTCATAATTTATTTCGGGAAACCCGTGCATAAATATAGACTTGGTTCTCGATTAAATATTATATGCGGACTAATATGTAATGTCTATAATACAGTACTTCATAACGATAAAGCTTTACTAGCTCAAATACAGGTGTCAGCTTTCAAAATTTGATTTGCTTCGTTTGTTAAAACTGATAAAAGTGTAGCCTCGATCATTTTTGGCTAATGTAAGTTAATATGAAACGTGATATTATTTCTTCCTTCGTATATCCCTGCTGCTTCTTTCATTTTTGCATCATTCACTTCGAATTTCTAATATCCATATGAATATAGATTTCGAGCTAGCAATAAACACATACAATTTTTTGTGACAAATATTCTTAACGTACAATAACATAATCCGTTAGAATATCATTTTCAATTGGCAATTATACGGATTCAAATACAAATCGTAATTCCAATTTGCGACAATATTCGTACAATTCACCACGTACTGATACCTATAGGTAAACATACAAGAAATATAAATATAAATATCATTCTTATATAAGTGAAACTCTGTCGTACTAGACTTTCACGTTCTAGCATTTGCAAGGGCAAGAATATATTATACTGGGATCCGTAATCACAATGCTTTAAGGTAATACGAGTGTGGTTTGAAATGTCCCTCGTAATATCTTACTGGATATTATTCCCATTTAGCGGAAATAAATTTGCAATATTCAAGATTATACGCGTTGAGAAAATAAAGAGACAGAGAATGTCGTAAGAAAAATCGGTCGACTATCAATGATCAGTTCCGAGACTTGCTGGTTTTTAAATGATACGTCCTCGAGCTTTTATCTATGGGAATTTAAAAAAGAAACATATCGCAAGAGCATCACGATGAACAGCAAAATGACATGTTGAGTTTTCAGATTTCAAACAGAATCAAACATTTTCCAGCATTTTCCAACATTGTCCAATTATAATTGTTATCGAAGCTCGACATTATTATCTCTTATGAAGCGTAACACGAAGTTGTGGATGAAAGAAATCCTGAAGAATCCAAAAATATGTTTCACCTTGCCTAATTCCACTCGAGACCCATGTGTATCGTTGGTATCTCCGAAGTAAATATTATCGATCGAGGTGAAAATAAAATTAGAAGGTCGGAAATAATATGATTGTGAGTTAGTCTATTGTCCGATTATGTATCCATAACTAAGTCGTAGACGAGATTCGAGTGTTCGAGTGCTCGAGTCTTTGAGTATTCGACAAAGACCATAGCCAAGTGACTACCATCGATGCGGTATTATCGCAATAATCGGGATCGTTTCGCGATAACAACGGTACTGTGTGACAATCGTCCAGAGAAAATCGTTATCGATACTTGTGAGTGAGCCGCGACAAACGCGCAGATACGCGCCGATAGTGGATTCCCGGGTGACATGCACGAGTGCCGGCACTGTCAGTTCACGCCGAAATCTCGATTTCGATGGAGGCGCGTTCCTTCGATCGTGTATCTCTCACCAGTTTCACAAAGGTTCAATTGTCCTCCGCGCTTCCTCCGCGACACTCATGAGACAGAGAAAACACTTGAGGAAGAATGTCGGCGGTGTCGTTAGGAAGAATTCGCAAATACTCCCTTGTGCCATATCTTGATCGCTGTCCGGAATACCATGGGACTTACAAGGTACATGAGGTACATCCGACTCTCAACTTCCTTCGAATCGTTCCGCGGTTCTCTGCATAAGCAAAAATGACCTGCATCCTGCCATGTGATACTCTCACTCGTTCGACTCACTCTGTGCTCTATAGTTACAAGTTAGACATACATATATAGTTTTATACGTATGCATATGTATCGTGGTCACTCTATTCGCATTGATGGGGTTTTGACGTTGCGTCGAGCTTCTCTTGATCGTTCGCGTCAAGTGTGTTTTGTATATTGCACACTTGACCCACTAACAGAGATGCACGCATTTAAATCATGAATCTTTTCCGACTATAGTTGGATGTAATGGGATAAGTGTCCTGGTCGCGCGTAACCCTCTGGGAAGTCTGGGATATTCTGCTTACAACGTAGGTACATACTACGTATGTACAAGTTGTATGTAGTAAAGTGTTAGGGCGTGTTATCGAACTTTTAGGTTGATTATCGAAAAAGGTTTCAATATAGTGATACTGTTAAACTTGTGTTCTTACATACCCAATCGTAAGTAAGTACACTCGACGCACAAGGTTACGTGTGGATCGAATCCTCGAGCGCCTGGAAAAGTCGCGGTTCACAATAATTATGGTTGACATTACTTCTTAAACTTAGAGTAAGTTAAAATAAACGTATAATTAATGCAAGCTTCTCGCAAGAAATTATTGCAAAGTGGCATAATTTTCAAACTAAAAAGAAGTATTGTTTTCAAAACATAAGAGTTTCTTGAACAATTGTATAGGTTTGACAAGAACACATTTTGACCTTGTCATGTTCTACCAACAGTTTGCAGTATAGTACTCTAAAAATATTACTGGAATTGTAATTGGAATTATATTTTTGCAATTCGTAAATTATTCTAATTTTTATTGTGATGAGTTTAATTTGGACGTATATTCGCGGAATAAAAAGCACATTTTCGTGCGATTCGTTTCGTATGCAGTTTTGTATCCTGTCGCAATAAATTCGAAATGCGCTGGAGGCTTGAACAGCTGACAGTAATGACGAAACGTTTTCACCACGGACGCCACCGGTGACAATGACATTTCCATGCGTTGATTACGCGAGGGTTTAACACACTTCCCCTTTACAAGGTAGAAACTTCATTATGATTTTCCAGTGGGTTACAGTTATTTGCTGACGTTAGCATCGATCGAATTACAAGTCTTTCGAGAGTTAGTAAAATATAACATTTGTGTTGTTGCGTCATTTACATTCGTATAACGCGTACTATTACACTATCAAGTAAATACATACATTTTAAAAAATTCATCTAATTAATGATGCAATTTATTAGTTGAAATCAGTGTCAAAGAATATTTTTAAAAAAACTTTTCCGGTTTGCCAAAACCTTCGTATATGAAGTAGCGTTGTGGTTTAGCGCATGCTAATTTCAGAGCAGAAACCAATTGATGAAAGTTGCCCCACCTCACTCCCTAGTGCCACGAGGTTGCCAAAAGTTAGATCCACTTATTCCAGTTAGTTCAGTTGTGAACAAGCGTTCTTATGGTGCGTAGCATAAAATTATAGAAGAATCGTTTCTTTTCCAGGAATTGGGCTCCCAGCCATTGCCTACAATCGTAACCGAGGATGCAGACAGTTCGGGCCAAGCCTCTGGTGACCATGGTCATCGACCACGAGCAGGTGAGACTTTTGTCAGGCATACGTCATTCTTTGACGCCATCCAGGTAGTCGCATGCTACTACTTTTAGTTCACGCTTTGTGGAATATTCATTCCTACAATGCTGATAAAAAACACCATTTGCTTTAATTGGAAAATTAATAGGGTATTACTGAACGTGTCCGATAGGTACATGGGGTTCGCATTCAAGAAGCATCAGGAAACAAACCTCCGGAAGTGCACCCGGCTCCGGGAAGTCAACGCCGCTTCCACAGCAAACGGATGCTGCGAGTTCCTCGGGCTCGAGCAAAGGAGGTAGAAAAGCTTCGGGAACTCGGTCTGGATCTACTAGTCGCAGTAACAGTCGTAGCAATAGCGCTGAACGTAGAAGAAGCGGTGGGACTGTCGATGACACTGCCAGTCCCACTAGAAAGCCGGCACTTTTCGACGCCTTTAGGCCTCGTAGCAAGTCTGATGCCAGCAAAAGGAAACCCAGTATTATAGCTAATATGAAGAGTGCCGTGCAGGTAAGCTCTTTTTTTCCGTTTCATTGGAAAATTGATTACTTTAAAACTAACGAAACTTGACGATTTTCAAATTGTTTCATTGCTTTATTATGCTTGTATGATATAATATTGTATGCTGATGCAATAGACTGACAGAGAATATTTTCATTTGCATTACTATTTAAAGGTCAGTCGAAACGACTTGCGTCAGCGTATGGTTTTTCTACCAATATCAATACAAGAAATAATTAATGTATAATTTGTTTTTGTATTTTAGCATTCGTTACACAGAGGCTCGCACGGGAGCTCGTCGATAGATGTACATACCGAAAGAGATCATCATCGCGCCACGAAGGAACACAAGGAGCCAATGCCTCGGCCAAGAGCAGGATCAGAAAGTAGTAGAAATCCCGTAAGCAAAGTCATGGATCTCATCAGGCATAGGAGCCACAGTGCACTCAATTCCGAGGACAAAAGAAAAGCGGTGAGTACCTACTACAGGGTTCAATTTGTTAAAACCTTAGTTAGTAAAATCAAGGCGAAAAGGAATGTCGCAAATCGCAATCGTAAAGTCAGACAAAAGTAAAGAAAACAACAAACGAAATGATTCAAGTTTTGAAAGTCGGCAAACCAGATTTCTAACTTTTCCTTGGTAATGTTCTATGCTACCTGCATTACCATCAGCGTTTGCAGCTAGTAAGGCAAATTTCTTTTTTACACAATCTTGATATCTTCATTCGCTGCCTATTTCGATGAATTTCAAAGAGACCGTTGTAAACGTGCGTAATCATGACATCAATGCAAGTGGCTCAGTATCAGTCTCATACATATGTTTTCTATCACCAGAAACTATTATCTAGCACGAAAATGATAGCTCCTGTGTCGCGGTTCTGAACAGGAAATCTGTTCTAAAATTCGTTTAGCGGAAATCAAAAACGGATGGTCTACAATTATACAGTATTATTAGATTGATTTATAGTTGAAAATGAAAATGACTACATTAATGGCCAATGGCCAATGTCAATTACTACAGTTTTCACAATTCTAAAATGATATCATATGCGTAATTGTGATCAGCATAATTTGATCTACAATACTAAACTCTTGACCACGAGGATTATAGACTGAAGTACGCTCCGTATAAAACGAGAGATTTTTTGGGCGAACACAAGTAAGACATAGGTGATTGCAACTCGAATTTAGAGACTTTGCCGCGAACAGCCGGTTCGACGGCTCGTAAAAGTACAGGTCGCACTGTCATTGGCAGAATGGTAGGAGGAAAGCCGCGTGTATACGCGCATAACTGCTTTATCTGTGCATATGTATGTATTCAAAGGACTGTGAGAAGCAGACGCAATAGTGGGTACGGGTCGGGTACATGTTTCCATTTAGTGACTCGCGGGACGCGCAGTGTCGAAGGTGCTACGAGGCCGCTCTTGTGAACTTTTTCCTTTTCAATCGTGAGCCCATGAATTTCATTTCCTTTTTCTTTTTTCGATTCACCATCTTCATCGATATCCGCGCGCGTTTACCTTGCTCGCAACGACAACAGAAACTCGTCGAGAGAAAGTGTGCATTTAAATAGGATGGCTTTGTGCAAATGGTGTTGCGCGGCGCATTTGACTGCCTTCGAATTGCAGCTGTTTTCAGAGACCTTGCGTGCTGGAATTTTTCTACCAGAACACACTTCTTTCCAAGAGTAATCGTTCATAATACAATTTTTATTAATTTATATAACTCGATAAACAGTGAAAGAGAGAGCTCTTGTTTTTAAGATTTCTATACGTGTAAAGCAAAATATTGGAATTGCAAGACATTCATTGTAATCAGTTGTTACCATTAGATTTGTAATATTATATGGTCGCGATTCTCGATTTTACCTGATGACCTTTAAATGTTGGGTTCTCACACCACACATTGACGAGGAAACTCTTTTATACATAAAAACTCAACAGTTTCAATTTCTTCATCGGAATTGCCCAATTCTTCTTACGTGTCGCGTAGAAGTAGTTCAGGACCGAAAGAAAAGTAGATAGTCAAAAATCACGTAAGCTTAGGAGATTATTAGAATTTTATTTGATCCAACTATTATTTATTGGATTTGTGATCTTAAACCACAACTGAGTATCGATACTGAAATGATACACAAAGCAGAGGAAGCTTAATAACTCTCTTATGAAATTACAAATACGAAATCATATATTTCGCGCAAGATCTTTCCTGTAATACACTTAATACACAAAACTACGATCCCGTTACATAACTGAATAACTCTGCGATAAACAGTTTTAAATATGAATCAATTTGGCGAACATCAGCCGGAAACTATTTATTCAGTATTTATTCAACGATTATTGAGTATTTATAATGACATAACGAGTAACGGACGGATTACTGATAAAGTACAGTAATACCGGTGTGTGTACATTCGACTCATTGCATATCTCCTTGATTATCACGTTCACTTACCGCAGGTTATTATGTATATGTACATTCGTTAAATTATTTGTACCGGCGGGTGTGCGTTAGAAAATTTTTTCGAAAATCAAGAATCCTTCGTAAGACACCGAAACCAATTTTAAAATCTATTTCCTTAACAATGAGCGCTTTTTTCGTTTTTCAAGTAACCTAACCTGTATTGCACCACAGCGCGCTCTTGTCTGCCAAGTGAAAGAGAGGGAATGCTAATTCACGATCAACAAGCAGGTCTCGGGTTCAGCGCGATGAAACCGCGTCATTGTTCGCTCTCTCTAAATTGAAAATTCTTTTCTTCTTTTTGACTTTGCTTCTTTTACTTTTTTCTTGTGATTCAAAGTTGTAACTAATGTTGCAGCTTTAAATTTGCAAAATATAGTGTTTTGGTATTTTCCTTTAAAATATATCAATCTTTTTGATATTAATTTCTATGGGTTTCGTTATGGAATTGCGACATCAAGCAAACTAATCGTATTTCTTTCATAAGTGTTATTTTCCGGTATCTTTAATACATTAGTTACAACGTTTTGTACTCTGCCAAAATATACCAAACTATGCTGCAGTTTGCCAAACTATATTTTTATCAAATTTTACCATTCGTTACAAAATACGGATTTACTTACGGCATTTCAATCAGCTTAAAATAATATTTAATAAGTTCAGGAACTTGAGGGTCCTCCTCAATAAATTGCATTATTTGAATTAGCATTACTTTCTTTAATATTCATTTAATTGAAATTCAGAGCTTACAAATGGGAAAAGGCATTTCCCATGAATTTACATAGTCATTACAGCAATTAGTACTTATGTTAGACTGAAAACACACACATTTAGCTTAATGGAAGTCAATGGAAATTTCGAGTACAATTTGGAATAAATCTTTTCAACCGTAAGCAGAATGAGACGCGCAATGATGAATTATTGAAAAACTATACTAAAACAATTCACACTTTGAATCTCTCCTATCCATAAAAAAGATACCTTAGCTCTAATAGTACATCTACCCCAGTGAATAAGCCGTTACGTAATCGATCGAACCACTGAATATCGAATTTAAAGCAGATCAGCTGTTCTGACTTGTTAAAATATTGCCTATTCATTGTCAACAAATTTTTCCAGTTAACAATCCCCTTAGAGATTAATTAACATGATTTTTGTTAGCGATATTAACTGTTTTAAAATTGAGAACCTTTCAATTAACAGTAAAATATATTTGATAATAAATACCGAAAGAAAAAGTGTCGCATGTATAATTGTAATATTATCAGTCAAGGATAAGTTGGATGTCAATTTAGTGGGTGAAATGGAAACGATAAGTGAATTGTCTTTCGAAAAATCAGACATCGCGAAACTGTTATTAGACTGTGAACATTTCTTAGTATAGTTAACAGTTAACTAGAACAGAGTCGGTGGCAGCCATAGGAGTTCTTCTGTGTGTGGATTATCCGTTCAGCTGTGCAAATTGCTATACAGTGGGCTTCAGTTTACATTATCATTGCGTTATATGTGCGCCATCGAGCAAAGAAGTCGCATCCTTGCGATATAGGTGTAGAGAGATGCAATTATGCTCATTCTAGTTATGGATCGGTCCATCTGGTTCACAGATGTTTAATACTATTATACGTACATACTGTCGGGGGAATATTTCCAAATTGAACTTATTGAATCGAATGAAATTCATTGTCACTTGGGATATTAATGTGTGTGCAACTTTTTAGACGCGAAAAACATATACATATACATTACATGAATTGACGTGCTGCATAATGTTTACAAAGCAGGTTGCAAATGTTAGTAATAATTCTCGCAACACAACAGCGCACACCGCTTTATTTCTTTTGATGCAACGTAATATTCGCAATGTTTTTTTAGTAACAAAATCTTTCTGAGCAATAAAACAATTTTAGTAGTAAAAATCAGTAATGAAATTTCACTTTGAACGTTTTGTTTTGAATGAAATTTCGATTTTGTAATTTCAAAACCTAAAGTTAACAAAATTATTCTGAATTTGGAGTAAAAATACGCAGGTTGAATCATCGTCGAATTGCGTAAGTAGATAAAGTTAGTAAGGGCTCGGCATCTAGTAGTACAAGTTCCTAACGTGTTCAAAAGCCATGCCGGACGAATAACTGAAACTTAAACCGTAGTCGCAACCTTGACAGCTTCTTTAAGCTGCGTTTCTAACACTGCAATATGTTTTCTAGCTAGCCGTTACTTAAAAATGAATAAAATCGCTTAACAATTAGTCTTTTCAAGTTGTCAAATTCCGTATTTGATTCCAATTGGTCCAATTATTTATTGTTGTCAATTATTATTTTGATAAAAATTGTTGCCAAAATAAAAAAAAATCACAGTTTTAACTAGCCAAATAATATTAGATGATTTATGTTGAATCTATATCAACAAACTTGCGCAAACGTGAGCTGACATTTAAAAATATTTTTGATGCCTCAACTTGCTTAAAGAGTAAGATTCGAGCTGTTATGCAATAATGAAAAATGGTACGTGCTTTAAGTCAATATCGGGATGATGCATTCTGCGGACTTGTGCAACATTCTCACTTTTTCGACATGCCAATTATCCGAAAGAGAATTCCACTCGTACGTGCTCTATTCTACATTTCACAAGTTTGTTACCTTAATGTTGGGCAATTTATTTTTATTATCATTACTTTAAGTTCATTTCTTGAATATGTTTCGATGGTATCGTTCGAACTGAAAAGATGGTATTCCCAAGCGAAGTGCAATACGCGTCTCTTACATATGGAGTATTGTATGGTATAATGAGCGACCTTGTTTTCCTTCGACATGCACATAACATGGAATAAAAACCTAATGTAACTTACGTAACATTCGTGTAATTCCAAATGGGTAGTAGCTTACAAGTACTTTTTGAATTAAGAGTCAAAAAATTTTGAAAATAGTAAAAATAAAAAAATTTGACTAACTACTTGAGAGTTCAATTAAAGACGCAGTAAAATTGCAATTTCTATTGGATAGGACAATTAACAATTAACAGACACGTTAAATTCAATATAAATCCGGGCCAAAATAATGTGAATGGAATATCAAGATACATTAATTACAATTAAATACAAAACATCACGTCACTTAATGAGATCCCAGCTTTGTCAATTTTACAAATGTATTGTACGAGCTCACTTGTTCTTTTCGTATTTTGTACTACTATGAATACTGATTATAACGATTATACGCCAAAGTAGGATAAGTTTATGAGCGTGATTAATTTTACAACTACACTTCAAACTGCTTTATAAATCGTTAAACTTGTTCGAGTTTCTTAAAAAATGACAATGTCAAACAAGAAATATTTCGCTAACTTTTCATGTTTCTTGTCATGTTCTTTATGTAGGCACATTACAAAAGAAACACTTTTAAAAGTCTTATTTCAAATACCGTGAATCGTTGTACTTTGGATCATGCATACATTTACCTGATGATGGCTCAAATGTATAATGACGCATGAAAGTATGTATATATTTTCAATTACAACATCATGTTTACGTGGTGCTTGATAAGAAGCTAACATTAGTAAGTCTTCGCTATCTCTATTACGAATTTTCCCCGAGTGTCTCATTTCACACGTCTCGAATTCGAGATTACACGCAACGGTTCCTATAAATTTGTCATGGTAAAATTCCGCTATTTCAGATAATAGTCGCGTTGAATAGTGTCCCAGGTTCGGTGAAACTAAATTCACTGATAACTTGTAAAGTGATCGGTTGCGAGGCAGGAATACGCAAATAGGTACCCGTTAAAACCTGATTTAAGTATGTGACTCAAAATGGAAATGCTTCAGATTACTTCGTTATCAGATTTGAGCATATACACTCAAATTCAAAAACAGTGTAACTCACCCGAATTTCTTGTCCTTTGTATCAAAGTTGTTTTCCAACGAGAAATGGTATTACTTACAATTAGTTAAAACAGTTTCAGTACGATACATTCCAAACATCGACGGCAACATTAATACCTTACCGATCGAGAAGGTAAAGTAATATGGTCAAAATTGATAAGAGAAATTTGAAGTTAGCAAAAAATTTAAAAATTATCGACAAATATTCGAAAGAATTAAAAACTTGAATTAGCTCAGGAAAAGTCTTTGCATTACTGAAAATATCTTGGTAACAGGTTACAGTTGGTAACAAGAGCTCTCGATCGACAAAACGTAAATTTAAATTTCAGTTTAAACTTGACTTTACGCGAAGTTACGTAAGCTCAGCTTACTTACTTTTAATTGAAACATATTAATCCTTCGAGTCAATTAGAGTAGAGGATGTATAGGAAAAGTTTAATTGACAGAAAAGAAAATTTGTGACGGCAATTAAACGAGAAGTTTGCAGTGTCTAACAGTGAGTGAAAAACTTAAAAAAGGAAGAATAAGAAGATGTCATCCTATTTCCGTTGGATGAAAAGTGGAAAGAGAGAGGAGTACTTCGGTGGGAAACCAAGGAGCCATTCCCTTGACTCGAAGAGTCTTGAGACATCGGGTATCCGATTGATTTTACAAAATGTACCTATCAAACTTTCTTTCGAACGATTTACCCTATATCGTTATATCCAATGAATCAATCTATTCCCTGAATATTTCACGTTTTTATCCTTTTCTCAAATAGTCAACATTTATTGAAATAATGTCAAATATTTTTCATGAAATTATAACCAATTGAGAAGACATTGCGCAAATGACTAAACGATTTTAATGTTCAACTTGTTCGTTACAAATCTGTATTTCATTTTAAAGATTAACAGAGAGATTCCCGCAGGGATAAATAATATTCTCTGTTGCAGAGAGCAGTAGCACAGCATCAGACACAAATAGCAGCACAAGGTGAGTACACATTTTGTTTGACATTGTTCGAGATTCGAATCGGGCACTCTTTGTTGCTTGCTAGTATATACATTAGAGTGATTAGAGCATTACGTTATTTGCACCCTCAGTTTACTTATAATGAATTACTCGTATAAACACTTTCCGAAAGATAAGTAAAGTATAAGATAAAATCAGTTGATCGTAAAAATGAATTTAAGATCGAAATATGCAAGAATAAAATGAAAAGTGCATAAACCGTTGACACGGCTCTACGCGAACGACTTCTGACGTTCCGATTCCCGCGTGGCGCTTCGATTATCTGGAGCAGAGTTGTTATGCCATACTAGCGGGACCTGCATGCCCGTCCGAGTGGCGCACAGTGGCGCATAACGCTTACGCGAGTGTCACGGTCGACGTTAGATGGCAAGAACTAGTGGCAGGAGGCAGGAGAATGCAGGAGACTGCGAGTAAACGAATGAACGAATGAGCGGGTGAGCAGCTGAGACTTGGTTGCCGTGGCGGGGATCGGCGGGAATTGCGGGAGTTGCGGCTGTGAGACGAGCAGCTAGACTTCTAATTGTAAGCGGTGTAAGCCTCCTGAGCTCGCAGAACGTTTTGATACTTCAGCGCGTACGGTCTTTCTCCTCTAGTCTCAATGCTCACGTTCTGCTTGAGAACGCGATACATAAATACTTACATACATCTAGTATTTGTCGCTGGCAAGGAAATCCAGCCCCCACTACGTGGTTTCTCGGCTAATGGATTGACCCAGTGACCTTCCATTGAAAGTGTCATCGTGCTGAACCAGCACTGTGATCCTCCAGTTCCAGTATAGACTCTAGACCTGTTTGCAACCTGCTTCAGCGGTGCTCTAGAGTCGCTGGACGCTAAGCTACACGCCACACTGAGCTACGTGCGGAATGTAACGTTGCGTTTCACGGCACATAGCAGGTCTCGAGGTTCGAGCTCGCGTGCGCACGCTCGCGCTCGCGCGCGAACCCTCCGAGCCTCTTGTGGCGTCTGCGCTCCCCAGCGATTTTACCGAGTGTGACACAACGATAGATCGAGTGTTCATCGTGCTCCGAAAGATCAACGGCTCACTCGTGACGATGCGGCCGTTCTAGGCCCAGTTAAATCGAAAACGAAGATTCTTCGGCGCTCGTATGCATACGCTGACAGACACTAAGAATACACACGAGTACCTAGGGTACATAATTACATACCGCAAAACGCGCCGAAGACTGGTGCTTCGATCAGTTGATGCTGTCGACTGTGGCCGCGACCTAGTGCGCGAATGCATGTGCTTTACCTCTTCGTGACAGTGTTTCCCGCGTGAACGAGCAGAACGACTACGCGACTAGCTTGCTCCTTCCTCGTTGCGTGACCACCACCTTGTGTCGCGTCGCGTCGCGTCGCGTTGTGCTTCCTACGTGCGGCTGGTATACGTAGTGAGAGTTGGTGAGAGTCCTGCTAGAATATCTCTTGTGAAGTCAGTGGGTCTCGTGACGCGCAACTGAAAACCGGTTGCGCCGTAAGTCTGCGAACCCGACCAGTGAATCTCGGTAGCAAGGAGCCAGCAAGGCATTTTTCCTGTGCAAAGTGATAGGTACGTTTCCTCGATTGTACATGTGCATATATTGGTTTCTCTTTTTCTACGGTAACAAGATGCTTTACGTGATTTCCTCGGGAGACGCAGACGTTCGCAAGACAGAGTCTAAGGAAGTGTATCTCGAGTCACGTTTGGATTAATGTAATTCTCTTACTGCTGTACCACACGCTTATCGTACGCATATTATCTCGAAAGAAGCTTAAAGTCCACGCGCAAAATAAACCGTAGCCGGAGGTGTTTCGTCACATGTACAGTTACTACTACACGCGTATTCCATACTCCCACGAGTGTCAGAGACGGAGATGTGTCTCGCTGAGCCGATTTATCGTTGGCAGCCACAATTTATGCGGTTCATGACAGTGTCGCATCAACAGAACTTTATTCCTGATAGTCTTACAGACATGTCTACCCCTGTAAAACCTTTTGCGAGGGATTCGTGCTTCCTCCTCGATTCTCGCTGTTGTTTATTGGGACTATCTACCATGTTTCACCTTGGATCCTCTTAGCGTGCGATTGAATAATCCGGGAAGTGTTTGGGTTCGGTTGATTCAATAGCCGTCCCGTATTTGCCTCATCGTCAGTATTATTGTGCAACACAATATCCCTTTTGCAAGTGGACAGGAGAACATTTAACGAGTGTCAGAAACAAAATGTAGAAATCTTCCGAATTTGGT
Source organism: Trypoxylon attenuatum (assembly GCA_963989405.1). Taxonomy (NCBI): domain Eukaryota; kingdom Metazoa; phylum Arthropoda; class Insecta; order Hymenoptera; family Crabronidae; genus Trypoxylon; species Trypoxylon attenuatum. The sequence goes on from OZ022491.1 coordinate 539,241, forward strand.
GTGTCCTAGATTTTCGAGTGACTTAATGAAATCCAAGTTACCGCTATGGAAGGATACATTGAACCTGACTTACTGATAATTATGTAATCGTGTTTCATAATTTTTATGGTAGACTGCTCGCGCATAATACAACAGAGGATATTTAAGGAAACCAGTGCCGTGCCTGCTTATTTCCATAAACTTACCCTGCTCACATTTAGCAGAATAACTTCAGGATTACCTATATATGTATACTCGCTTATTTAAGTTACTGATGCATTGCGTTCGAAATTTCTCTGCAGCTATCCAATAATTCGAAAAATTGCGTAAAGTAACATTTCCTTATAGAAATATGTGAGAGGTTTCTATATCTTCTTTTTTTTTTTACTTCTTTCACAAATTCTTATCATCTGCTTCTGTAATACAATTGTATTAAGTTGCACATTTTGACGGCCCTGTGAAATAACGAGGTGCAGCAGCTCATCTCTCTTTGAAGGTACATAGACACTTACTATGTACTAGAGTACTGTAATCACAGCACGGTAGTATCACCTTCTTCCTTTGTTTCCGCGCGTGGTCTCGTTGTTCGCCATGCGTAGTCGGTATGAACCATGTATATGTATACCTACTATACATAGGAATAATGGAAGAAAGTAAAATTGCACATCGCGGCACGGCGCAATGCTTGATTTTTTAGTCACTCATTGTCAGAAATGACAGTGTACTTCTCGGATGTTTTTGCTTCGTAATGCTTCATTTTTGTAGTCGACTCTATCAAGTTCCTCGGTTTGATTTGTGATGAGATATTCCGTTTTGATTTATTAGTCGTACGAACGTAGACACGAATTTCTATGAACTGCAAGTATCGTTTGTGAGAGAGTAACGAAAATCTTTCATTTAAAATGAAATGAAATCCTCTATAATAAATCTGTTTATCCTATAGTGTAAAGGATAGTCTGACGGCGAAAATAGGATTTAAGAATTTGTATAAAGCTGTTTCAGAAAGCTAACTGTAGTCCGTAAAGCAATTTACTCGGATGCTCTGTTGCCAGTGGAATTAAACTTTTAAACTTTTTAAACTTAAATCAATGATCGAGATTAAAGTTTTGTATTGGAAGTTAAATTTTGAGTTGATTTATTTAATATTTGGCATTCCTTATTGCAGCAACTTAAAATATTTATGCTTTCTTGCAAACATGAAAATGTATTTTACATGTTGTGTGACTCAACTTCGGACGTCTAAAAATATCTCGATTTACTGCGACTTCTTTGCACCTAATGCTCTTCACGGAGTCAGCAAACATCATTAGAAATTCTACGACCTTTACAGCCACTTTTAAAAGCGATATTTTTTCTGTTTTTAACGTTTCAGTTTAAGGTCGCGCTTCGTACTATTTATCATACTAGAAAGCGGCGTGCCTCGCACTTTGTCGATGCTTTTTTTTGATAACATCTCTTAAATATGCGTACGGGTTATGTCACCAGAACTTAATAAATCTTCACGCAGATTTAAGCGGTTCCTCCTAAAATTGGAGAACAGCCGGAGAAATTTGCAAAATGATAGGATTTTCGTAATCGGCGGTGCTATTTTATCCGGTGCTACGAATGATCGCATATTGGAGCTAAATTGCAATCGCCAAAATCGAAACAATCGTAGAGACGATTTACAAATCGTCGAAATGAAAAATGTAGGAGAATTTTAAGACCGCCTTAATATCAAACAAATGAACTAACATAAGAATGAACCTCGTATTATAAGAACCATTTGCTATTAAATTAAAGTCTTCATCGAAGGCTTGAAACATACTTGTAAGACCATTAAAATGATAATCACACGCAAATGAATGTAATATCAATGTTCGCTACTTTGATAAATGTCTTATAAGACCTTCGTTCTTAAGTACATTATATTTATTAGTTCGATATTGACTAACAATGTTGTTAAATAACAATATTCAGGACCTTTTTTATATCCTTTCTAATGGTACTTAATGCTTTCTAAAAAGAATATTAAATATTATGGTCGTTCACACTTTCCGTTATTGATTCAACCATAACCACTTTCACCATTTATCCGTTTTTTGAGTCAGGTGAATACATGACCGCATTCCGAAATTCTGTATTTACTTTAGGTTGTTTTTTTTCTGACCGAAAGAATGCACTGGCAAAGTTCGAGATCGCGTTATCAGTGGCATGGGCTGGTTACGACTTTAGGCCGGTTAGTCCGTTCTCGATTGTTATCGGGACGCCAACTGAAGGCGACGACGAATTGAGTCTTAAGAGTCCAAGGACAGCCGAAGGTGAAACGACAAAAGGAAGGATTCGCTTTCTAAGCGAGTTCCTTGCCTAACGGATTCTTTTGATCCGCAAGGTGCCAGTGTTTTTCTATAGCACATGCTACGCACTGCAGCACCCTCTGTCGTTTCACTGACAAGTTTATCTAGGTTAGTCGGCGTTTTCCTCACGTGTGAGTAGTCGAGGTGAAATAAAATTCATGCATCGAAATTTCCTAATTTTAAACCACAATTTCACCCGGTGAATATTACATTCTACCAAGGTTTACAATAATACTGGTTACATCCATATTCATCAAAGAAATTCCAAATAAAAATGCGTCAGTGTTTCGTATTACAAAATCTGACATTTCATACGTAACGAGGTACATAATGTGTATCGACACTATTGACATAACTACAGTTAGATGAGGCTTTTCTATTGGTTCATTGGTGTCGTTCACACTTGTTCACACTATGCAACTTATGCGGAGTACAAGTTATCAGCGAAATGGTACGCTGATGTCAGCGACTTTTCAAATGTTGACCCAGTAATTTTGTGTGTACCATCTTCTCAGGTACACAAAACGCTGAATGATCTTGTCGGATGATCCACTTTCGCAATTGATTCTAATGTAAAATAGTTGTGCGTATTGTTTATCTAATTATACTATTAAAAATATGGTAAAAATTGTCAAGTTTTCTGTTTTCCTCAACTGGAAATATACTAAAGAAGAGTTAAGAATTTAAATAAATTTTTAATCAGAATACTGGAATAAATAAATTAATTTGATTCCAAGGACGTTAGTGTTCTCGAGTCAGTTACGTAAAGCTTATCATTCTTTGAATGCACTAACTAACAGTCAGACCCATTCATCTTCCGTGACGCGTATTGTGTAATATACTAAAAAAGAAATTAACGAAAAAGTATTTTGGAAGTCGACTTTGTTGTTGCATTCGTGGAGACTTATTCCATGAAAATTTACATATCAGTATGTAAATGTGAACACCTGACAAGTACAAATATGATATTTTTTTATTGAACATCTTCCGCGGTTGTTTCAAATAATTTTTAGTAATATCGGACTTTAATCGAACTTGAATCGATTGATGGTGCTTTTTAGAATAGAATAAGCTAAGCTTTTCTCAACATTCACGGCTACAAAAGAACTTCGGATTGCAGTGAATAATAAAGGTGGAAAAAAGAGGTGGAAGAAAGAGCAGAGAAAGCCATTAAAGAGCTTGAAAGGCATTAAAACCAGAGGGTCCTAGAAAACTCGAAGGCCATTGTTAAGCTTCAGAAATTATTTCAACGAGTACTTGAAAGCTATTTATAATTTGTCATTTGAACCATGGCAATATCGAGTTACCAAATCTGATTCCACCGATAATCACATCTAATATTCTTCAGATTCTTCAAAAATTGAATCAACTTTATAATTGAAACTCCAAATTCAATTTGTCTTGAAGACTGAGATTTAAATACCAACTTCTCAGAGACAAACTAGCTTAGGACATTCTATCTTTATCCAGCAAAATCATTAAACTCCTTGTTCATTTACATACTATGAATTATTTATTATCGAGCTTAAAGTGTGTCTCACGACGATTTTTCACCAAACTATATCTCAACTATTTTGCACTTAAACTAATCAGGAATCCGGAAATAGAATTCAATTGGTCGGGAAATTTAAGGAAACGACTTTTAATATATCAAATCGAATCAAATTTGAAAATACGTGCGATTTTGGTCCAGTCCATCCAATTTGATGGTGTGAAAAATAATATAAGGATTCTGGACGTACTATAGTATAAAAACAGCTCGAAGCAATAGGCAGCTGTTTCCTGTGTTATTTGGTTTCTCGTTGGCCTTCGAGAACCGGTTTTTACGAATTACGTGTCAGCGCATCGATAACCCTGGTTCACAGCTTTAGGGTGGACAAGTGTTACCCTATTTTTTTTAGCTCGTATTTATTAACTATTACCAAAAGTTGATTTTTGTTATTCTTACAAATTGCTAGAATATTAATAATGTTGTCATAACTCGATGTTCTTAAAATATAAATACACATCTTAGCCTCGTAGTTAAATTTTTCTTAAAATTCTGTACTTCGCGTATCACCCACGTACCACAGTCATAGCAATAAGAATGAAACAAAACATATTGGACTTCGAGTTTACAAATATATGTCATGCTCGTTAGAGTTGCATCTGAGGAACGTGTACCGTTTGGATTCGCCACATTGAGAAATACTGCTCTAACAAATAATAACGAGGTACACCAACAAGAATGTATACATAGCACACAGATTTCTATGTGTCAAACGAATATCGAAGTTCTATTGGTTGCCATGTGTCCACTTGTGACCAGTTGCGTAAAAAGCAGATATTTTCAGAAAGTCACTGATACATAATACGATTATCTCCGCTCTCAAATAGTGGTTAATAGTCGGTTGCTTGCCAACCAGTCTTTGTTTGTTTACCTATAACGTTATCGTATTTACGAGTTTGTCCCTTTGGCTTATTGGGCTGAAAATTAAGCCAGAAATGTTGGTTCTCGGCTTCTTGTATCGTCAATCGTACATTTTATCTGTTTTAGTTTGATTCATTAGCTAAATCATATATAACTATATTAATTATATTCGATTAATTGTAATTTATTATATCTATATATAAGTTTCTTAATCGATAATCTACTAGTACACTTCCTGCCCAACACTGAAATACATAGATAGTTCACTTTGTGTGCAATCGGAGTTAGTAGAGTTAGGAAACTTGTCGGTGTCCGTAGGTGTAACTAAGTAAATTTATGTGACGCGTATTATCTGTTTGAAGCTGTCAATGGATTTCATTATTCCTAGCTGCCAGTTGCAATTGTCCAGCTAGTATTAGCACAACTAATGAGCCAGAGTACGAATGCGACACCAAGGGCACGATGATTACATGTTACCTTGCTTGCTTTTTACGATGATAATTTTGCGTTCGTTTCTGAGCACGCTTGTGCTTAATGAATGCTTCATCCGGTGGATAATTTCGTGAAAACGACTCTGCAATACCTGGAAATACAGGATTCCAGAGTAAAAATAAACGCTCTTTATTAATATTCTGTGTAACATACAAGTAGAGGTTCAAAATTTTCTTTCGTCTCAAACGTGGCTAATTAATTAGTGCGACGGAAAGTGTTTAATATTACGTATTTTTGTTCGATGTTCAGGGACTAGTTTAACTGGCACTAATTTAAAATTTGACACTAACTCATAATAACTCGTAAAAAAATCTTTACGGTCCTAATATTGCTTTTTTCTCTCTTAGAATGAAAATTGTTGAGAAAGTGTAGAAATACTTTAGCACGTGGTTGCAGAATTATTAGCCTTCCGATTGCCTTGGAAAGTAACCGCAAGAATCAAAGTTTGGCAAGTGTTCTGATAGATCCTAAATCGTAAACTTATCCCACCTACGCCATTTCCTTGACTCAATAAGCTATTTTTGATTGTTTATGTCACGAACTCTACTCTTGTTTCAGTCGAGATGCTTTTTCTGTTATTCGATATAACAGTATTTATTAACATACTATTATAACAATAATAATTTTAATTTTTGTCCCCTATTGCTATATTGAATATGGAGTAGTTGCTGGTGAATTATTGATAAAAAAATGTGGTGCATTCCGTGCAGTGTTTGTCGGCGATTTGATTATCGAGCGAAATAAAGTATGATAACACTGGGAATACTGGCCGGTTCTACCGTAACGCTAGTCGGTTCGTGCTCGGTAATTCGCTTGTTGTGCATGCAAAAGAGTATATATGTTCAACTTTGAGTCTCGAATGAGTCAGTTTACAACTATACTTATATCTACATGTATCTCATTAATGCAGTCAAATTACAGTGAAGCAACGCGCAAAACCGCTGTCTTCAGCGCGCGAGTTTCTCCACTTTGGCTAAACGTAGACAAAACCTTCAAAACTATTAAATTAAATGCGGAAGAAATATGTGTAGCAATGAAGTAACATTTGTCAACCAAGTAGACTTTTCTTGACAAGAACCGAAATAAATAAAGCTAAAAAAGTTATAATTTAAAATGAATTTTAAATTAAAAATTTGCTTCATATTCGAATGTTGCTTCCTAAAAGGGGACAAAGAACGTGAAAGTTTGGCCGTAGCGGATTGTACCCTCGAGGAAATTGCGTCGGAGAAAGAGAATCTCATTGATCGAAGGCCAAGAGGGGAAAGAACGCTGCGCACAATGTCCCTGGACTTGGTTACAGATGCAAGGAAGGGAGTAAGAATTTAGATAGAATCTTCACACAACCAAGTCTAATGCGCAGAAATGACTGATTGTCAGCCATTCTTTCACTATGCTCATCGTTACTTACGGTTAACGAGTAACGAAAAACAGGCAAATATATCTAGCTCTTCCGACATGCACATTTATAAAGCAAACAGGAAATATGATCGGCAATCTGACGCTAATAACATCAGGAAATTCGATATCAACCGAAAAATATCCTCTTTCCTTTTAAATTGTGATACTATACTGTATAATTTCCTTAGATATATAAATTCAAACTATTTTGATATAGTAATATTCACTATTGTATTCATTTCTAACGTTCAACAATAGTTTTGAAAAATAGTGGCCGGTTAGAGGTAGACTGGAGCAGCAGGACTATAGCACCTTCTTAGAGAATGGATTCTGCGATTGTAAAGGGACAGTCGATCGACGCGACATGACCCAGTTTCTGTCAAGCGGATAAAATTCCCTATTTCTGCGACCCACTTCGCGAAATCGGGTCACTATGATCCTCGGACACGCATTCGAGTTCAATGGCACGGTTTCGCTTTTCGAGTGCGCTCACAAATCCTTCGGGATTACATATAGCGAATAACTATTCTAGAATACTAAATCACACGTAACAAGAATAATATTGCCAACTTGATTTTGAAATTTTTTTCATATAGATTCGTTTAGAACAAAAGATAATCAATAATAGTCTTACCGATAGTGCAGCAGAGTTGCAAATTGTTATCTATCGTCTTCTTGTGAGAGGGCCGGACCAATAATTGGCGGATTTAAGCTCTTCCTCTAATTTCGCAATCAGCTGGGTGCGCTAAACGTTTCCTGCTGAATTCCAATTTAACCCTCGCCGGAGGATGTGTCCAGCACTTTAATTCAAGCCAGACGGTGCGGGCCTCGACTGCCAACGATAAGACTATGTTTTTCCTTGAATATCTCTCAGTGTCAGTTAAGTATTATACATGGAGCACTTTAACTTGAAAATCATCTCTTAAAACCACCCGAAAATTAAGATAAAGCAAAGAAAAGTAGTAAGAAACAAAATTCTCGTTTAAAATCAAATAATTTTTTTCTTTATGCATATTAAGTCACGCGTGTATTTCGTATAATCTTATAGTCTGTATCATTTTATCTTTTCGATTTACGCCTGGAATTCTGCAACATACATACTATGCGATCACGAACTTATCTGTGTATGTATCAGCTCATGTCGGAGGAATGACTTCACGGTTAGTCATGGTAGCAGGTCATTTACCTTGGTCCGTAAAAATACAGTCTTTGTACCGTATGCTTCATTACGTTGGCGTACTACTGATTGAGTTTCACGTTCAGCTAATTGCAATTGAAACCTCGAGAACTAAATTTTAATTCATTCCAAGTATTTATATTTAACACATTTGCACAAGGATTTAGATATTTATAGAGATTTACCTATTGTTATCACTGCTTCGACGTATTATTCTTCGTTCCCATAGCCTTTTTAAAGCATGAATCTGTCGTGACTTTTTGTCAGATTGTCATCAATGGAACTCCATTATCGAAATAGAAGCCTTTGGATGCTCTCCTGTGCCAGGATATACGTACATGGATATGTATACGTGCAAATGTATACGTATATTACCCGATACATGCTCGAAATTTAGGGAATCCTGCCAACGACACTCGCATTATCGGCATCGCGTTGCCAAAAGTCGAGACCAGTGACGCGGGTCTCTTCGTTCGATTTTAAGCCTAATATAAGATTCGTGTGTTGTGTGCTGGCCACTGCGTACCGTTCCAGCATTGGACACGTTGCTTCTAAATTAAATTGGCAGGAAATGCAATAAACGACCTGACAGTAACTAAATTTTTCAGGGTTCCTAAAAACCAATGATTTTGGACACAATTGAAGCACTCGTTTCTTGCTTTATTTATTAGAAAAGTTAACGTTTAAAGAGTAGCGTGTGATCAGCAGTAAGAATATGAAAAAAATGTTTCATTAGAATTATTTTAGTAAGAAAAGAATTTGCAGTGATCGAAGCACACTATGTAGTTGGAAGTGTGTACCGTAAATATTAAACGGGAACCTCAATTGAAATTAGTCAATACCGATCGTCGACGTCTCTCAACGAAAAGCATCAATCCAATTGCCTTCGTCTTCCTTTCCGACGCTAATTCAACGTTCTCCACAGTTTTGCTGGGATCTCTGAGGATCACTCGACCTCCTAGTTATAACCGGATCGGCCAGAGAATTCGATTGGAAACGGAGTAGACGCGACGACTGGGTCTCCGAAGAGTGTCATGAATTGGTCATAATTAAGAAGCGAAAGAAAAAGAGACGAAGAAAAAGGCCGAGAGGATCGGCAATCAACAAGACATGCATGGAATAAGCCATTTGCTCTCCCATCATGGTTCACAGAATGGCGAGGCTCGAAACAACCACCATGATTCAAAAGGTTCTATGGAAGCCAGACGCCAAGACACAAAATTCTTCCAAGAGTTAATGAACCAAAAGATTGATGGGAGACTTTATCTCCACGAGAGACGAGTTTCCAGAGGATCGGTTAGTTCAACCTACTCGTATGGATCCTCGTCGTATGGCTCGTCTCATGGTTCAAATTCCTCGAACCATGGTGGTTCGCATCACCTATCCGTTTATCATACGATCCATGGAAATGGCCACCATCATCACCATCATCATCCTCTACATCATATGCATCCACTGCATCAGTCTAGCAGTGGCAGAGCTTCCCCAACTACTCCCAGTCCAACTAGCGATCATGAGAAACATCATCACCACCATCACCACCATAGTATTCAAGAAATGATCAGGCACTTTGGCAGACGATTGGGCCACATCAGGCGGCAAAGCGAGTGTCAAGAAGCTCCACGAAAGAGGGAAGAAGAGTTTAGAAATAGAAGTCAGAGTCTGGATGGTGGTGCGAGGCATCCAAGCTTGAGGGATGCTGACTGTGAGACTACCTATAGGATCTACGAGAGCATTCTCAGGCAAGGTAACAATAGCGGGAGGTCTGGATTTACAATTACGTAATAAGGCCACTGACAATGTGCCTTGGAGTCTAAAAAAAGTCCCTTGTCTTAAAACAATTGCCACTCCTATCAAATACTATTACCCGTCTTACCTTTCAATATTACTTCCGGTAAGCTATGAAAATCCTGATTTTTTTTTTAATCGACTGGTCTACATTCAAAACGGAAATTGGAAATCGAAATATCTACAACATTGTCCGCAACCGCTTGCGCTGTAATCGTGCCAAGCCACGATCAATGTTGCACGGTGTTTGGTGCTAAAGAATTTAACAAAAATGCTATATCTATTGAAAATATTCGTTCCCGATTTGAAGAAAAGTTTGCTGTATTGGAAGTTTGAGAAACTTCGAAACCGAATGATACTTGAAAGAATCGAATCTTCGCATCGTTGCAATATTCGAGAAGGTGCTGAAGCTTGGGAACAAGTGCCGAATATTGAGCAACGGTTATACATATGTATAATAAGTATATAAATATATATCCACATACATATCTACATGTATAGTGGCGTTGGTTTGTCAAAGGCGTTTGCTGACGTTGCGCTGCGACGTCGACGTCGTCAGCGTCATACACAATATAAGTACATGTATCTTTCGCTGAAGAGGCCGGGGTGTTCATTTCTGATTCTCTGTTTCTACTATTCTACAATTAACTTACTAAAGTTTATTCAATTGATTTAATAGCATTGAAGAAAATTTCTGTTTTCTTGGATTCTTTCGAAAAGAAATTAATCTTTCTTCAATGAATTAATTTCTGTTAATTCTAAATGGTACAATGTCGAAAACCACTAAATTCAACTTATATAATCATCAGAATAAAACAACGATAAATAATTATTCAAAGGAAACATCCCAGTGTAAGCAGAATGTACAATAATTTACGTATACAATAGTGTATTATTTTTTATTTTAACTTATCTGAACGAGGTCGTGTTTGGTGTCAGTTTTCCCGTAAACATAGATAACCAGGGAAACAAATGGAGAAATGAAACTTTCAGTATTATTGTATTAGTTCTGAACGAATGACTCATCGCTGAACGCAGTCACGTATCATCGGGGAGGAAAGGACAAGCAAGGAATTTGGGATTTTAAATTTCAAAAATTGGTATACACAAATAAAATTTGTGTAAATTGAGAAAAAGAAAAACATAGGGTAATTTACCATGTGCTAATTTCTATAGTTTAGTTTGCAGAGTGACTTTGCAAACGCAGCTTTGAAAAATTGTCTAGAGGTCATTCTTCCACTCGCTACGATATACGCGGTATAAAGCTGAACTTGCGTCGGTATCTAATTACAAATGTATGACTATACTAGTGAATATGTAAGTACGCCAATACGCAGCATTTTTCCGTAGACAGAATAGAAAAAAACATTTTCCAAGCGAAAAACATTTTTTTTTTTATTGCACATTGAATTTACAATAGACAGTTAGAATGAAGCCAATTCACAGTCAACCTTCATCTTCGTTCCTCGTAACCATAACGAGGCAGAATGCATAATAACTTGACTTTAAACAAATAACATGTAATAAACATAAGGATAAAGTGCAAACAACTTTATGTTTAGAATTGAACATCATTATTAATTCCCCGATATTGGTCCTTACTATACATCAGTACACAGAAGATAGCTGTATACTTATGTATAGATAATGTTGAATTTTAATCATTTGCTGACTATGCTTCTTTTTGTCGCTTTGGATCTAGAAGATCTGTGATTAAAAATATATTCGAATTTAAAGAACCATCCTTTTTTTCCCATATGTAAATATTTGATTAAATTTTGATGCGTTGGAAAATCGTAAATCGCTAAAGAGTGCATAGTTGTGAAAGTGATAATCCGATTGGATGGTATTAAATGTCAAGTGCCTTTTAAATTCTTATTCGGGACTCATGTGAAAAACAATTCATTTCACGAGGGTCATTTCCTGACACGAAGCAATAGGAAGAATTAATGTCATATGTTCTGAGGATTAAGCAAAATGAATATGACATTCCTAGGGTATTAAATTGAATTTTTCAACAATGTAAGTCTTACATCAAGTTAACGTCAACCATTGACAGACAGACTTTAAACGATTGCAACCTTCCGACAAGGTATTTTCAATTGTGTATCGACACAATTAATTAATATTGATATCTCTCGCTCGTGGAAGCTTGTAGAACAATATAATTGCAGTTGAAAGACGTTAATGAGTATAAATTAATCATGGGTGTGTTAAAATTCGATAACAGTTCAAGTTACTAATGGTGCTCGAAAAATACGATAACCAGACATGACAAACTCGTATCTGAAATCGTTTTAAGTAAGCCGGAAGTCTCGACAATGTCAAATGTCAACTGGCATAGTCTCTTAATTATAATTCACACGGTGAGTTTACATCTTCCTGAAAGTTCGTAATGGCTTGATGAATTCAGTGTTAGCTAATGCTCATTTATCAACTTAGCTGATCAAGTTGAAGTTCATTGGGTAGCGAGAGAGCATCGAGTGAAATTGAGTTTCAAAACTTGATTTCGCATTTACTGGGCAGCAAACCATTTCATAGGTGAAATATGCTCTAATTGTGCAATTGGATCAAAATCGAAATGTCTAACTTTCAAATAATCTACGGTCACCATCATTTTTATTAACAATAGAATTCTAATTTCTACGGAAAATTTTGCTTTTTAAGAAAAACTATTCAACTTTCAAGATGGCTGAAATTGGCTAAATAAACTTATAAGCTTAAAGATCCGCAAAACAATGTTCTGTTTGTCTAATAGATACTATCCGACGGATTAATTAAGCAGAGAGCGCGTATAAACCATGGAGACGATAAACATGTTCCTCAGACTCGGCGATTCACATCAAGTTAATCTGCCTACATTTATCGGGGTGCGTTATGCAACTTGCGATGTTGCTGATCGCATAATGAAATGTTATGCTAACCAACCATTATGTATGTATTTTCTCTGTATCCACGCGACAACTGTCTCGCGTGTAACCTCCTTTCGGTGTCGTCTCGCGATTATCTTATTCTTATTCCGATTGGATTCTTTAACCCAGTAAACTCCGAAGCTCTCCATTGGCAGGGATGAATAAAGTCTAGAGGCGAGATCTATTGGCATTCAAGATTTATTGTTATGTCTGACACGACTATTTTTGTCCTACTATAAAATCGATATTATCGCATTTTACAGATTTCACATTAAACCTTCTTCATTCAATGAGTTTAGTAATTGTTTGTCCAGTGACTTAAGACTGTGATACAAACTTACGACTCTTTACAGTGAAATATCAAATAAAATTCCTCGCAAAAAATTCAAGTGTTATAAAATTGTTATACGTTGGTGTATAAATTGGTGTACGTTTGATTTAATAATATGAGTGATTTGACGCGTAAGTGATTTGGTCCATGTGATAAAAATGAAAAATGTATATTCCATTTAGAAATCTTCTTAACTCAGCTAACATGGTAGAAATATTTTGAGATACTTTTGTGTGGTGCGCGGCAAGAATCTATTTTTACTATTGGCGAGCTAAAAATAAAAAGTCTGGAAGACATTGGGAATCGTCAGATATAGGTAGATTAAAACGTTAAAATTGGATCAAATTTTTCCTATACAACTTTTTTTCGGTGCAACAACCTTGAACTGTCAGGGAAAATAGAGAAAAATAAAGCGGATGCCATATTGCGAGAGAATGCACCAAGAGAAATAAATAGCGAGGATAAACGTGGATAGTTCGTTAGTGTATATCGCGGTAAGCAGACGCTCAGCAAGCAAATTTAATCGGTGAAACGTGCGCGCGAGGCCTTCGTCGAGAGGAAAACAAATCGTAACATGCTAATATCTTTGCTTTGATTCTCATATTTTTGTATTATCTATCCAGAATTCTAATCTAATTCTACTTGCTGGTTTTATTGAACCAAAAAATGGTACGACATTCTCATTTCTATTCTGCAAAGAATTTTAAATAACATTATGCGTAGGAAAAGCGTAGGACTGTTATTGTAATTGACCCTTGAGCTTACGTTTATAAGGTTTAATTGCTATAAAACTTGTATACTAGAATAGAAATGGAAACTGTAACTCTTGTTAGTTCAGTGTTGAATGAACTCTCAGTGTTCGCGGTATCTCTTTATCGCAAACCAACATTGAAAAACGTTGATTTTTTTATCGATAATCAACTGATCAACATTGTTTGCAAGCAAATACGAAAATAATTATGGTATTCCCTTTTCTCGAGAAAACAGACGTGGTATACGTTTATCAAATACGTATTATCACTGACTCGATAGTCTAATCGAATAGCACTCTGGATATAAAACTTAGAAACTTAATTCTACCATTGAATACGGCGGCTCTGGGACAGCTCTGAATACGCTCTGGAATGTGCAAAAAGAGTTTGCAACCTTATCACTAACGATTCGCATTACAGTTGACGTCACGTGTCGAGAGAAATATTCTAGCTTGCAGCACGTTTCGCTTATGGTGCGAAATCATATCGCAGGAATCCTTAACGGATTACAATTGCTGATCCAACTGACAATGAATGTTCTATCCTCAATTGGAATATTAAAAAATGAATAAATGTTGAAAAAAATATTCCTGATGCCTTATTGATGTTTTTTAAGTTAGTTGAGTACGGTAGAGACATAGATATAGTAACACAGGACTTTATACGAACGTGTACTGTTCCAGGAGCGCATAGGCGGAGTTCCTTGGATCCTGGCACGAGAAGATTGTCCCTTGGTACGCCAGCAATACCCCACAGAGCGTCCGATGCTTGTCTCGATCCTGTGCATGCTGCGATTCTCTTCAGAGATGCGCGAGGAGTAAGTCACATTTATGTTTCCCCATATTTACGTTAGTTTATTAACAACAAACGCAACAAAGTAAACGTTTATAAATTTCGGTGTAGGATTGAGTCTGCGTGAGATCAGAGATGAATTCAGATTCTCAAGTAATCTCAATGAAGGAATGTGTTCTTTTTGTAGTTTAATATCGATTTTTACATGATGATACAAGGGTCATTTGTCTCCGTGTCGGTCTCACCACTTTCTTTAAATATCAAGGCTACAATATTTATAGCACATTCATTGAATGCAACAAAGGCAAAAGTGTGAGTTAATTAGCACTTGAATCGTGTACGATACGATTCTCCAGGTCAGATAGAGTGCAATTGGAAGACTGAATTTTATTTACGTTTCATTGTTTTAAAACACCATTTTTCGTCGGTGGGATGGTATTGAAAACTAATATAAAGTGGGTAGTATACAATGATCGGAATGGGTATTCCGGTGGAAATGATATTGCAGCCGTAAAGGTAGCTTCCTGAATCCAACACAGTAGGCAAAATGGTTACGCAATTTCAATTAAGACTCGATATTAACTAGCCAAGCGTAAGTTCAAGGATGCAGTGTGAAACTTCCGTCGACCTTGCGCTTACGAACCACGCTGCTTTTCTAGCGTCATTCATTTTGCCACCAACTCACCAGTATGTAATCGATTGCGCGAAAATCGAGGGGAGGCAATCTGGGTCAGTAACGCGAAAGCGAGGGGTTGTTGCCAGCCGAAAACTGGTATCGCTAAAGCCGGCTGTATACTTTATGCATGGTTTTAGTCACCTTTAGTGTTGATTAAAAATCCAGTCAGGTTAAATTAGGTATCTATACCCGACCGACCCAACGTGTTTTCTCAGTTATCTGTATTACGGGAGCAGCTTGGGAACGAGATACAAAAGACTTTTATTTTATTTTTCCTTTATTTCGTAATATGATTGTTTTTGAATTTTTTTAAACATCATTCTTATTTTGTTTTTCAGTTAGCTTTTACCCAAACTTTAGCAAATTTAGCATTTCTCGCATAGGTGAGAGAGAATTTTTGTCGGCACTAAAAGGGTTAAACACGAATGTCGTTTATAACAGTATTCTACCTTGGCTCCGAGATTTATAGTTTGTTCACGGATGCTGAAAAGGCACCGGAATTTTTTTACAGGGTTTCCTTAATATTCCGAGTTCATCCTCCGTATAAAGAAGGCCTGGAAAATTGAAAAAGTATAGAAATTGTCAGGGATACTGTAGCACAGTACTGTAACAGAGAACACCAGATATTTTATGAATACATTACCGTGGTTAGCTTCATTCAAATGTATCTGGGTCAAGATAATCCTTGTTGGAACCAGGGAATTGATTCGTTGTTGTTCGCGTTGCTCTGAAACGGAACAAACGATAATAATGTAAAATTAAATTGGGTTTAAGTTAATTATAGTGCAATTAAGATTTCAAGCTAATTAAACAGATATGGTTGATAACAACATCGCATACTTCAGCAAATAAAATTATAATGTATCAAATCAATATGAAATAGCTTAAATTATACAGATGTACATATTAAACTATACATGTACGGATCCACAACTTTTCAAGCAGGATCTCTTTGTCAATGCTTCTGATAAATCTGAAGGCGGTTCTGAGACGCACCGCGCCTTAAATTTTTCCGTCCCTCATACCAATATGCATTCACTTTGACCCTTTTCCACCTCTCGATCGTCCCACACGTCCAGATGTGACCATCCGTTATCGTCGGGGCCGGGACTAGATGGGTATAAAATTACACGATTATATTTCTAGTCGAGTAATTCTTAAAACGATTTGACCGAGTATAAAACAGTCGATCGATGTCGATTAATATATTATTGCAAAAATCTTACCATTTTTCCGAAAAATTCAATCGTTGGAAAACTCATGGTACAAAGTTTTCCGTCTTTTTCAAAAGTCGTAATCGCAGACGAACCGCTGACATGGTATACTCGATGATTCCGTAATATTCTGAAAAAATAGTAATCCACATCGGAATATACATCAATAATAATTTTTTTCGTTCAATAATTATATTGCATAACAATTTTATTGCTCAAATGTATCAAACAAAAAATTAAATAACGATCTCTTAATTCTATGAAAATACCTGATAAAAAATATATTTAACAATTATCTAGTACTAGAATGAGATCTCACAATCCGTTCTTGATTTCGTAAACATAGATCGAATAGTATTGGAACTCGGTCAAGTTTGACTACAAGTTTTTGATTATATCTATTGAACACTGTGAATATAATATGCACGTAGAATGTCGAAGCTTCAGATTCTTTAGTATAGAAGTATAGTTTGTACATGGAATTCTTACCAGGAATTCTAGCCCACTGCTTCATGTCGCGTCCCAAGTGCGCAGTGTACACATGTGAACTGCGCAGCAACAGAGAACCAACTAAATCGATCAAGGATTCCAGCTAACTTCCTCTCGTGAGCGGCCAGTGCTGTACATAAAAAGAGGGGGGCAGGGGCGTATATAAAAAACCAATTTCCACTGGAAACTTTACTTGAATACGCGTTGATTAAAATTACCTTAGCAACAATTAAGACGTATTATATGATTATCGTATATCGAAAAATTACATAAAAAATTTGTGTATCAGTGGTTATGAATGATCTTTTTTTTTGTTTTCCAGTTACCTGTGGTGGATCCGTTCTTGGAAAAAGTATCGCTTTCTGATCTCGGTAAGTGTTTTGATATAGAGTTGGATTATTTTTTTCGGTATGAGTACGATTGCGACCTTGGTTGCATCTGGTGTACATACAATTATGTAGGTTATTAGATATACCTAAGAAAGTGGACCGCGAAATCAGGAAACCTATAGCACAGTAAAGAGAATACAGTAATGATTTTCTTCTTAGCTCCCTTATTGGAAAAATATGAAAATCAATTTTTCACAATAAAATTAGATATTCAAGGCGTTTCCAATAACAAAGTTCTGGATACAATTTGATGCTATATTTACAAATAGTAATAATATTATAATAATATAGTAAATATATTATTCTGCCATATTTATTGCGACGTTACGTAACGATACGGCGCCTTTTTTACATATTGTTTGTTGATAAGTTGCCAAGTTCGCGACTCACTATGTAACAACAATGACAGCGAACATGTTCAAAAACAACACTTCCGTCAGGCTTAACTTAAAAAATTTGCTCGTAAAACAAAAGATTTGTCTTCGAAATTATTTTATTTGGACGCGTTGTGCCAACTTTACTCGAAATTTCATTTAAAAATAGTCTAGAATTCATAAACTATTCGTAAATTGATCAATGTTTATCCGCACAGTAATAAATTAACAATACTTCGAAGTTGAAGACAGGGTAACGGAGAAAAAACGTGTTCCTGAAACGCTGTCGAGATAAGAGAATTTAAAATGATCTAACGAAAATGTAATACGAAATACACATTTGCTCACTCGGTAATTATTTCGTTGCTCGTTAATTACCGATAGTGGAAGGGGTAAGGAGTAGAGAAATGCTTAAAACAAAACGCAAACAGGGCACACGAGGCAGTGGTGGTGCTCGGTGTCCTCGCGGATTTTTCTTTGGCAAGGTGCGAAAGTGCGGCTTTCGTTCAGAGTTATTCTTGGCACGATTCTACTTGACGATAACGAAAAGCGTCGTCGACGACGACGACAACGACGAAGACTGTGATGATGACTGTGGCGAACGATCAAGCCAACGATTCAACGAAGAATACAAGTACTTGACTCGAGACACCAGGAATTGACGGAACTCCGCGAAGAAGCTACACAGTTACATATTTGATTCACCAGCGGTCAGTCTAACGAATCTCGCAACGCGATCGACTAACCTCTGTCTTGATTCGGAACTCGAAGATACAAATTCGAGAAATCTGATCTCTCGACAAAAACAAAGTTTCTATTTTCTACTATTTTCTACTAGTCGTGCGATAGTACTTCGGTTTGAAGAGGCAAAATCAAGTGTTATTTCGATATGTCTATCCAACGTTAAGTGCGATGATCGAGTACGCGATAATACGAAGGTGTCTCTCGAACAATTGGTGGATGTCACTGAATAAGATGAGGTTGGGTAGTGGGTACTACTGATTGATCCTTGTTTACGATGAGAAAAGATTTCGTAGTGTTAGTGGGTCGACGATGTCCACCTTACGGCTGGGCACAACACCAACTGTCAATTGGACGTCACGTAGCTCGCGAATGCCAATGAAAATTTACCTATTTATAGTCCCTACGTACCTACGATGCAGTTTGCCTGCATCTCAAATTGAATTTATTTTTAACGAATCTGTTTTTTTATCATAATTTTTTTCAATCTACAGTAGACTGTAAGATACTTTGTGAGTTTTCGATGACTATAGATAACTTCGTCAAACAGTTTTAGTATCATTACAATTTTCAATATTGAAATTTATATCAGTTTGGAAATTAAAAACCCCTGTTTTCTTTTCGGTTGATTAAATCAGTTGATTTGTTAAAACTCTGTTAAAATTCTTCTGGCAAGGGCAATCTATAGTTCCGCAGGGTAGTTTTCTCACCATTTATCGGTTGCCAAATATCTATTTTCATCTCATCATTAATTTTCCTAGAACGGTCAACGTCGGTATCCGCGACGCTTTGTTCGATTTGCATAGTACTTAAGTTCGCCTAATATGTACTCGAATATCGATTAATCGCGAAAATCGTATTTATAACGAATCTACTTTCGCTTACGTCTGTTTCATTTACTTTTCTGTTTTTGTTCATAAAAACAAGGAAACAGTGGAATTAACAAGTAAAGTGCTAAAATCTGTATGACAATGTTATACTTACGGGGAAGAATTGACAAGTATAGTATACGTGTTTGTGATGAAAGATGAGAATGGAAGAAAATGCTGGCGCTACATTATTATTCGAATTCGGAGTTCGTTCGCGCCTCACTAAGAGCCGTCGCGTGTGCTTGGTGGAGCCAGGACGACGTTCCTGTTTATTCGAAAGACTTGATCAAAGAGTTCGAGCTCGAAAACCCACCGCTCGAAGATGAACTCGCTTGGATATTAAAAAAAGGTACCTTAAGTTCACTACTTAATCGTGACTAACAGTGCAGATACCCAGTATATGTTCTTGATTTTCCCAGTTTTGTAAAAATGTAGTGATTTATTTTCGAACATAGAAATATCTGATAAAACATCAAGTGCAAACTATTCTCGGTATAGTTGAAAGGATGATGAAATCTTGTCGCACTTCGATCTGGTAACAGAGATCCCTAATCATACGGATTATTAGAGGAAATTGAAGCAAGTCTAATGACTCATTGTCAGTAGTGTTATACGGAGTATGATTAACTCTTTAGTCACGTAGCACGATATACCGTACATCACACTTGGCGAGATACTTTTCAATTTTTGCTAATAATTCCCAAATAATATATATTGAAACAAGTTAGGCATAACCGAATTCTTCTTCCTTTATTGATTATTGCGTTCGGTTTTCTTAAATCTTACGAGCTACCACATCGACTTGGCTCACAAGCTATTTTCGTTAGATGCAGATTTTTTCAGTCGGTACTAAGAGGGTTAAAGGTTCTGACCGAACTGACGATTGAGTAGTTGATTTTGCGAGTAGAGCAAGCCCGCATTCTACTCTGCGACAAATAGGCTGCGCGATTGAAATGTGCCGTGGCACACGGTCCTCGGACCGCTCACACCACAATCAGTCATCCCGTGATCTTTTACCGAAGAACTCGTAATGTTCGATACCCTAGCAAAACTCGAATGCGCTTGCCTGACTCTATGAACTATATATATTGGGTACCGTGAAGAGCTGAATCCATCGTTTGGATCTATCATCATTTTGTCCCACTTTAAAAATGGTGTGAGGAGCTTCGGAGTCTCCGAACCAGTTCATCTTGCTGCAACAACGATAGTCTATCGATTTTCTTGCATCGCGCATTTCCACATTCACCGGAAATGCCTTCTGCGCGATCTCACGCACAACAACGACTTGCGATTTGCCGAGAGCGAAACTGGAATTTCCGCTGCAGTTGGTCGTTTGCTCGATGGAAGTGGAACTAGGAGGGAAAGGCTGGAACGTTAGAAGAGGAGATTCTTGCGTTCAGTGTAGTCGTAGAGTTCATCGTGGCTTAGAGAAGATGAGAAATATATCATAATGTATTTCCGTGCAGTGTTTGGTACAGCGATAATAGAAATTTGAACGGAACGAATTTTAATAGTAACAGTACATACTTGTTGTGAAGACGAATGGTGTAATGAAAGATATTGCTTGATCATATTCTGATTACTATTGCGAGTGAATCAATAAAGTGGTCATTGTCTCATTAAATGGTAGACTATATCGGAGTGTACGCATCATCGTGTACCATGAAAAACATCATATATAAACGTACATCGACCGTTGATCACGTATTATCAGTGTTGCTACGTTCTGTGCTCTCTTAATCCTTTACTGCGTATAATTTATGTTACATTTCGATTCCCGCTTCTCAATTTGTATTTTAAGTTACGTCGCGAATCTAAGATAGGAATCTCTATCCGCAGAATACTTTTGCAATCAGCAAAAAGTGTACAATCGTGCAATACAGGTTTCCCAATGTACTTTTTCCTCGTTTTCTTTACATAGGATAATTCTTGGGGAAAGCAACATCGTACTAGGCTTCAAAAACTACGTAATTTTATCGCTAAGACAATACATATTTAGAAGATAACTGTACCTTTTTTCTAAGGTACTACATTATTTCGTGAGATTTTAAAGCTGCGAATTCCTGATCTCGCTGTTGACTTTGGTTTCTTGAGTGTGTTAACTTTGAAAAAGTGAATAAATAAGTGTATAGAAAGTGACTAAATATAAAACATCAAAATGCTTCGTCGAAATCAGAAAGCCTTGCTGTACTGTGAATTGTTTGGACTTTCAGAGGAGGACGAGTCGCAGATTTTCGTGAAATTCTTCAAGTTTCACAAATGTTATGACTTGATACCGACCAGCGCCAAGCTGGTTGTTTTTGACACTCACCTCCTTGTGAAGAAAGCCTTCTTTGCTCTTGTTTACAATGGTGAGTATTATAAATTCCAATTAATATTCAATTATTCAATATGAAAGAATCTAAAGCAAAATCTTTTAAAGATCCAATTGTTATAATTATATTATTTCTAATTTATTTTCGAAAAATAATCAAATCGAGCATCTTTTTAAAATAAACTATAATTGTATAATTTTTTAAAGAAAAATACATAATAAAAAATATCTAAAATTGTTTTCCTCGATTTTTCTTATTTTCCGATAATTTCATTCGAAACTTGTCTTCTTCAGGTGTAAGAGCCGCACCATTGTGGGACAGCGCACGCCAGCAATTTGTGGGAATGCTAACTATAACAGACTTCATTAAAATCCTGCAGATGTATTACACTAGTCCATCAGTGACCATGGATGAATTGGAGGAGCACGAATTAGATACATGGAGGAGTAAGTCTCATTCGTTCATGTATGATTTCAAAAACGGTACATTACTCGCTTTATATCTTTATGTCGATGTCATTTATAATTCGATAAAATTTAATCATTTTCGTGCTTTTATAATGCACATGAAATTCGCTTATACAATAGTAGATGTATTATTTTTATATAAGCGTGAACTTTCTACTTTTCAGAGGTATTGAAAGATCAGGTTCATCCATTGGTCAGCATCTGTCCTGATGCATCCTTATACGAAGCTATTAGAACTCTAATACATAATAGAATTCACCGATTGCCTGTGATAGATCCAGATACTGGAAATGTCCTTTACATCCTGACACACAAACGAATACTTAGGTTCCTTTTCCTTTATGTAAGTATATTTCGTCTAACATTCTTTTCGACTTAAAGAAGAATGAAAAAATTTCTCTTCAATCAATATAACATCTTGCATTCTTTTTCGCCAGATTCATGAGCTACCAAAACCTTCATTTACCAATAAGACATTACGAGAGTTGAGGATAGGCACTTTTGAAAATATAGAAACAGCGACCGAAGATACAAGCATAATTTTAGCCTTGAAGAAATTTGTAGAAAGGAGAGTATCCGCATTACCCATTGTCGATGCCGAGGGAAAACTGGTTAACATTTATTCAAAGTTCGATGTTATTGTAAGTATATGGTTTATAATAATGTATGTATATAAAAACTTTAAAAAATTTTACTAATAAACTATATTGATTGATTGCAGAATTTAGCAGCGGAAAAGACATACAATAACTTGGATGTTTCACTCAGGGAAGCAAATGAACATCGAAACGATTGGTTCGAAGGTGTTCAAAGTTGTAAATTGGATGAAACATTATTTACCGTTATGGACAGAATTGTTAAAGCTGAGGTAAGCCCTACTTCAATTCCCTATACAATTTATAGTCACTTATTGTATTGACTAATATAATCATATTGTACTTCAGGTTCATAGGTTAGTGATAGTCGATGAAGAAGATAAAGTGACGGGAATTATTTCTCTATCCGACTTGCTCTTCTACCTCGTCCTTAAACCTTGCGGTAAGACGAATACCTTTTACCCAATTACAATTAAAAGAATTGAAAAAGAATTCGATGAAAATATTTGTCATTTTCAGGCGAAGATGGCGGTAGCAATAAAGGTAGTTCGATATCGTTAAGGGCACAGGAGTCAACAGTGTCGAAAGCTCCGAGTTCCGGTCATTCGGAAGCTTCCCTTGCCGATGGCGAAGGCGAGGGTGATGTCGTAGAGCCTGACGGCGATGGCGAAGCCGAACAAGACGCCGTAGAAGAAAATCAATCTGAAGACGTACCCGGTACACCGAGCCCTCCGTTAAGTCCAGCCGCGTCAGACATTTCCGAACCTCGTTCGACATTAGTTAATCAATCTCAGGAAACAACATGGAGAGAAGTAACGGTATCGGGAGGCGAATGAAGCGATTCTTGCTTAGCGTCGCTAAATACGCTGCGCAATTTTATTTTCTAGATGCAATGCAAAATGTCTGCTTCAATCGCAGTACGTGTCGCATAGTTCGCGTACTTCAATCGCGAAAGGAACATACAACGTAACGTTAACAACCAACGCGAACGACTAACATAATATCTGTGCCCTTTGAATCGCGATGCTGTAACCACATTGGTCCGTTCGTATATTCTCTTATCCTTTGAGTCAGATCTTCTTTCTTCGTCATAATCTATCAGAAGCATCTTCACATTGATCCATCTGCATATAGTAGATATCGAAAGAATGATTCGTAACGAAATTCGCGGAGATTTTTTCCAGAGGCCATACACACACTCTCTGACAGTGATGACACATTGCCATT
This sequence comes from Trypoxylon attenuatum, assembly GCA_963989405.1. Taxonomy (NCBI): domain Eukaryota; kingdom Metazoa; phylum Arthropoda; class Insecta; order Hymenoptera; family Crabronidae; genus Trypoxylon; species Trypoxylon attenuatum. Next base: position 562,965 of record OZ022491.1, read on the forward strand.
TAAAGCAACGGTTACGGTTGCATTACGCATAGTCTTGCGTTTAAGGGTAGTTTCTTTAACATTAAATTATTGCGTTAGATGCCTCAGTATCTAGAACGAATATTACAAAAATAATGAAAAAGTGAACGATGAGCGATTTGCGTTGAAACGTTCACACATTGAACGTAAAATACTCTTTAAGAGAAAGCACGGTGCTCTAATCACTCCTGATTACTTAATACTTACGCGAAAGAGAGTAATTGTCCGATTAGATGCTGGAAGAAAAAAAAACTTTGTCCCATAATGTGTGTGAAAATTGTCGAGGATCCGTTATGTTACTGTCTAATACGTATCCACAATACACTCGAGTACACTGAGCAATGTTTCAAAAGTTTCTCAAGTAGTTCGTTATGATCCGTTTATTTTATTTCTTAAAAACTGTCATTCTACATTCCTCGGCATTATTATTCGGCTTAACTTCTACACTCCAAGTATTTTAAATTATGTTCAAGTATTTGTTTACGTGTCAAAATATTTCATTCGTTTGACATTCTCAGTTTCGATCTTTCGATTCCTAATACTTAATGCTGAGCAATCTGTGTTTATGGAAAATTTACGCGTGTGATATTCTTTTTCGTGTTACAATCGCAACCCAAATATCTTAGGTGACTGTTTGGAATTTACGAAACGAATGCTTCAACTTTTATATCGCAACTGACCAAAAAATCTCTTATCTTATTACATAGTTACTGATGATGGTTCTGACTGACGTTATGCAAAATATTGATGAAAGGTTTTCTAACTGTATTTTATATTTTTACTGTTTTTTCGCGTATTGCCGCAATAACGAATCACCGCAAAACATAATTTTGACCAGCGATCGAATTTTTTCTCCATAACTATTATTGAAACATCGACTATTTACTTGTGCACAATACAAAACAGCAAAATTACCAACGCGAGATTAGTTTTCAGCAACTTTTCAACATAATAAGAAAGACAAATTTATTGTATCTTGTATAATACTGTTACAAAGTAAAAGATAAAAAAAAGAAGAAAAAAAAAATAAGGAACGATTGTAAAACAACTATTTAAGAGCATGCTTGTACAAATGCGATGAACGTATCAACGTAGGCAAGAGTGTGTTTTCATCGGTACTTGAGCTTTTCAAATGCATGCTCATCTTGTACAGCAAAAACTTTAAATGAAGGTCTCATGCCGAAGCCTGCGTGTTACAGCTATACACGAATTATTCTGTACATATAAAAATGCCTGTACGGCGACACGAAAGTTTCTGCGATCGGCACGAAAGCTTCGTTCATTCCTGCGTAGAAAGTATGATAAGGGCTAGTTACCGGACTCTCAAGGGGGTGGGAGGGGAGGGACAGTGCCTGTGTAATTTAGTGAATTGATTTCTACAGAGGGGTTTTCGCGAATCAGAGGACTGTTATGTGTGTATGTAAGCGCAGGCAGGATAATGGAAAAGCCACCTTACAATTAGTATTAATTGACGGGAAGTCTAGCGGAAAAACAAGGAGTTTTGTACAGCTGAGAGGGATATAGCTATGTAAGATCTAGTGTGCCGTAGTCTCGGAATATTATTTCCTTTTAGTACAAAGCGCGTTTAGCTCTACAGGTTGATGCGTTCGGTGGTTTTTTTTTTTATTTTTTTTTTTTTAGTTGACGCACTTTAGTTAGACCTACCTAAAAATTGCAATAGCACGTATATGCTGCGTACTCGAGTCCAATATTTCCACGGATGTTGCGTAAAAAGAATCGAGATGTGTCCAATCGAAAGAAGGCTCTTTAAATAAATAATGAATTTTTAACTATTTTAGGAAACTCTATTACTTCAAACGCTGAAGCTGTTAATGGATAATCTAATTTATGGACGCTGTATTTGAGAATTTTTGTTATAAATCTTAGATGAGGAATCGTACAAAATTGTAGTCATAAAAAACAAATGAAATTCAATGGAAGAATCGGAGCTTATTTTTTTTCTATTACAATTTTTTCATCGGGAAAACGGATACTTCTGATATTTACGTATTTTATGCATTTTGACATGTTAAGATTTCGATCGTTCTTAAGGTCGGGCTTTACAAAACATTGTATAGGATTACAAGACAGTCATGCTGTGGACGTTCAATATAAAACTCTGAAATTCATTCGAGACCTTGCAGATGTTAATATCTTATCGATTCTTTCAAAGTTGTAGCGATGCAAAATTTTGCAAAAAACGGAATCAGGTCACACAAAGAAAAATTTATAATAGTATTGCTTCTTGATTCTTTTTACACGAAAATCGTCCGTTCGTATGTTATCTTGAGCACAATGTGATTATTGCCAAAATCGATTCACAGTGGCAACACATGAATTTTGAAAAGATTTAATTCAATTCAATGTACGCTGCATTCACAAACCAAAATATAAGTTATAGGTGAGATATAAAAACAAAAAAAAATTGTACAATAAAGAATTAACATAACGATTAGACAGTACATTTAGTCGCGAGTTTCAGTACTGTAATATTCAGGGCAAAGCGATTAGTGTGTCATTCGTGTCCCTTGTACATGTAAATTGCAAACGAAAAGATGAAGCGCTGAGTGATAAAATACACTATGATAGAAGCATTCTATTTGATTTTCTGTCTCACTATATTCACACAATATTTTCTAGTCATAGCGCTTTGCAGTGTGGGTAGGATTAAAAAAAAGGAGAATTTTTTCCAGATTTTATTAAACAAAAATGTACAATATTTTCGTAGTGGCAAATTATTCAGTGTCTAATATTCTAGTTTCAATTACTTCTTTTTATCAAGCTTTATTTTTTTCCGTTTACTTCGCGCACTGTAGACCGCCTTGAAAGAAATATATAATAGAGAGAATTAGTTAATGGATAGAGTAAACAAAAAAAATAGGAATAAAAAGTCACTTACATTGCTTTCTACGTCGCTGCCATCACCAGTACTTTCAATTTTCTTCATATTTTCGAATAACTCGTCATACTCCTCTTCACTCTCCACCTCTTTCGCTGAAGTTTTTCTTCCATTTTCTTTTTCTAAGATACTCTCCGAATGATTTATATTATTATCAGCCTCAATACAATCTACATCATTGCTATTCTGATTATTATGATCTTGGGCAAAATCGAATTCGGATCGCATCACCATACAACTTATTTTGGATGTTAAGTAAACCTAACGAAGACCACGCAAGGATTATTTTAATATACTTGACTTGTCTTTGAAAATATTCGTCTTTGATATTACTTACCTTTTTCAATAGTTTCTTGGTATTCATATGGTGGACTCGTAAATATCTGTCTAAGCCAACACTTACGATATACGGATTAATTGTGCTGCAACCTATACTTGTTACACCACCGGTAAAACCTTTATAAAGATTCAATATTCTCCCCGGGTTTCGTAAGTCAATGAGATTCATTCGTCCTTTGCCTGAACCAACAATGATTTGTCTAGGATTTGAAAAAAAAAACAAAATTAGTATCTTTGTAAGTATTAAAAGGTAAATAAGATAATCGAAACATACTTTTCTCTTGGTGTAACGGCTAACGTAAAGAGCGAGTCATCAGGCATTTCTAACTTGATAACTGGTCTTCTCATTGACTTTGGATCGTACAGTCGTACCTGAGAAATATAATTATTTTTGTAAATGTGTATATAACAAATAATAATTTATATATAACGTGAAAGGTTCATTATCAACATACATGCCCATATCTGCCACAAGTAACAATTTCGTCTGTTCCTGGTAGGAAATCTATATCCGATATCCAGACTGGGACCCTCAACTGTAACCAGTCGTGCGGTAGGTCTTTCTCCAGGAAAGTTCGCTTTTGAGTTTCCAAGTCGAATAGTTGTAAACGGTGTTCTTTACCGCCCGTCGCTATTATATTTCTGTGGGTTTGGGAATGCCTCATTTTCTCTAAATCTGGTCCTGCGCGTATAAGAACTTCGTCGTTTTCTTCCTCAAATTTCCACAATTTCACTTCTCCCGAGCGAACTGCAGTCATAATCATGCTGGATAATAATAAAAACAACATAAAATAAATGTTCTTTTCAGAGTTCTAATTGATAGAAAATAAAAAGAATAATTTCAATTACTCGTCATATTTTGATATTCCATTGATACTTCCTTCTCCAACGTTACAATGGAAGGAACACGTAAATGCGGAAGATTCTGTATCATAAATTTTCACACTGCAATGAAATAGTTTGATTAGAACAAGTCCAAGTTTAGGTTCATAAATGATTGTTACGTTAATCACTGAACCTGCGGTTTCCTTTTACTCCACAAGCGATTAGAACTTCTTTTTCCGTGTCGTCGCTCCAAGCAAGTGTTGTTACTTGGTCGTCATTTGTTATTAATTGTAAACTCTGTATATTTTTTACGACACTATTGTTCGTATTTTGTTTACCTATTTCTACCCCTGTGATTAAACATTTAACACTGTAATACTGATAAACTAACCTACAATAACAAACGCAATTGTACAAATTATTTGACGTACCTTTGAAAACGCCTGATAAACCACCCACAAACACATCAAAATTATTTCGAGGCATTGTTTGTCAGGATTTTATACTCGAATTTGTATTCGGCATTACACTCAATTGTTTTGTATGTGTCTTTTATGGTTATGTTGTCACGTGTGCGTTCGCGGCGCGTATGGCGAACAGGTGATCGCTGCGCCGCCAGTCGTCATAGACTTGAAATTAGAAGAAGAATGCGGATATGACGTCTGTTTCGTTCAAGCCAACTACGTAGTTTTCATGAATACGTGCTCAGAACCATTCAGAACCTTCGGACAAGTGTCGTACAGTGCGTATGCACCCATACGCAACGCAATCATGATCATCTGATCCAATCCCACATCTACGTATCACTCAATACTCAAACATTGACAAACGTTATCTGCGACTGTGTTAGTTAAGTTTGATGTTTGATCAAGTTTGATTATGTCCTCTTGTCAGTCGCTGTCGACGTCATCGATATCGGTTTACACGTACACCGTATCTATGAGGATTAATTAAAGTTCTATAAAACAGCTAGTGAACGAGACAATGGAAACGCATGAGGAGGATGATTTAGATGAATTACGCTCCGCAATATACTCATTTCCACCTAACGTTCAGAATGTTATTGAACAGGTTAGGTCACACTCAACTGTCAAACTGTCACTTTGTTACAGACTATTTTTTTAGTATCATACTTTATTGACTTGTTGATTATTATTTTATGTTCTTCAGTTAGAAATAATAATTATCGCTTAAATATTTGTATACGCTTAAAGTTGTATTTCTAGAAAAATTTGGCGATGACACCATGCAGGTTTTTACACACAACATTTAGAAAAAGTAATTGTATAACGAATAAAGTTTAAGATGTAATTATATTATTGTTTCAAGCAAGTAGTTTTATTTCTGTAGAAATACTAACTCTCTATTTGAATGTATCCTGAAATAATTAAACGATGATTTAACTATCGTTAGAAATGATTTTGACGTAGGTGCTACCTAGCAACGATCCATTGGACCAGCCTAATTTCAACATAGTCGATTATATCAATTCCATGTTCCCAACCGAACAGTCGCTGTCGAACATCGACGATGTAGTAAATAACATGGAGTTAAAGATACGTAGCATAGATAAAGAAATCCGGTCAGTCGTGCGTGGACAAACGAACGTTGGCCAAGACGGTAAAGCTGCATTGGAAGACGCGCAGAAAGTTATAAAACAATTATTTATCCACATAAAAGACATTAAAGATAAGGCAGAACAATCCGAAGAAGTTGTTAAAGAGATAACGAGAGATATTAAACAATTGGATTTTGCCAAAAGGAATCTGACGGCTTCGATAACTGCTTTAAATCATTTACATATGTTGGTGGATGGTGTTGACACCTTAAAGTAACGTACCCTTATGTATACTAACTTGCAGTCTTAGTTTTATGTTCATTTTTTTATAGTTTTATCTTGTTTCTAGGGTGTTAACGCAGAAGAAGCAATATGGCGAAATTATTTTACCGCTACAAGCAGTGATGGAAGTAATGCAACATTTCAATAGTTACATGGATATACCTCAAGTGAAGCAATTATCCGACGAAGTATGTTGTTATATAAATAATAACGAATTATCACGTAATATTAATACAATTGTGTTTAGGTTCGACAGATTCACGTTGAGTTAGCGCAACAAATTACAGGAGATTTCAAGCAAGCATTTTCTGGTCAAAATCCAAAATATTTCAATCAGCTTACCGAGGGATGTTTGGTGCTATCCGTATTGGATCCAAAAGTAAAGTAAGTTAATTTTTCACAGCAATTAATAAATGGATGCGAGAACAACATTCTTTCATATAATACAATATCTTTTCAAGGAAAGATCTGCTTACCTGGTTTGTGGGTGTTCAATTGCAAGAGTACGAGCACTTGTTCGATGAGAATCAAGACTTTGCGTGGCTCGATAAAATCGATCGTCGTTACACTTGGATTAAAAAGCATCTATTAGATTTCGAATCAAAATTTGGTACTATATTTCCCCAGGATTGGGAGATTTCCGAACGGATAGCTGTTCAGTTTTGCCACGTAACGCGCGAGGATCTTGCAAAATTAATGTACAAAAGACGGCCCGAAATAGACGTCAAATTGTTGCTATATGCAATACAAAGGACTACGAATTTTGAATCGTTATTGGCAAAACGTTTCAGTGGTATAACTTTAGATAATTCTGACGGACAAAACAAAAAGGCAACGGATGTAACGAGTAAAGCGGATAACAAGGCATCTGGAAATCCATTTGAGGAAGGCGAACAGGTTGAACATACACTATTTTATCAAATACAATGTAAAATAGAACTTACTTAAACTACTCAAACCATTTTAGACAGAGACTGAAAAGCCAAAGGTATCTCCGTTCACGAATCTCATAGGACGCTGTTTCGAACCATATTTAAATATTTACATCGAGAGTCTCGATCGAAATTTGGGAGATTTAATGGACAAGTTTATACAAGACTGCAAAAATCAGCCTCCTGGCGCTAAAGACTTTGATGGCGTTGAAAATCCGAGTAGCGTACTCTCCTCTTGTGCTGATTTATTTGTCTTTTACAAAAAGTGCATGTTGCAATGTACTCAACTCAGTACAGGAGCTATAATGTTAAGTTTATCCGAAACCTTTCAAAAGTACTTACGGGAATACGCTCTTAAAATACTACAAAATAATTTGCCAAAGTAAGCATTACGTATTTCTATATAATATATTATAAGTAATAAATGATTAATTTTGTTCGTTCTATCACAGAATTGGTGGGGTCAGTCTTGGTAGTAGCATGAGCAGTATAACACGGGATTTTCGAGACTTATCAACGTCTGGTTTTATACAGAATTTCCAGAGCTTTTTGAAAGAAGGCGAAAGCACTAGGTTTAATAAGGAAGAGCAATCCCGAATTTGCTGGTAAATAAAATTTTGCTGCATCACTTTGAGATCCTATTACTCAGATCGCAAGGTAAACAAAATCAAATTCGTATATTTCAGTATTCTAACAACAGCTGAATATTGCTTGGAAACCACCCAACAGTTGGAAGAAAAATTGCGGCAAAAAACAGATAAATGTTATGCTGAAAAAATTAATTTGTCCCAAGAACAAGATATCTTTCACAAGTACGTGCTTTTTAAAATTTCTTATCCATTTTGTAGTATTATGCAATATTATTTCATTGCACAATAAAATAATGACTTTTTCCAGCGTAATATCGAATTGCATTCAATTACTCGTTCAAGATCTAGAATCTGCTTGCGAACCCGCTCTAACAGCGATGACTAAGGTAAATGAAGCTTTAAGAAATGAAATCAAAATATTTCCACCACTAATTACATATATCATTCTTACAGGTTCAATGGAGTTCAATTGAAGTAGTTGGTGACCAAAGCAGTTACGTTAATACAATTGTCGCCCATTTACGGCAAGCGATTCCGACCATTAGAGATAGATTATCTTCCTGTCGAAAATACTTTACACAACTTTGCGTGAAATTCGCTAGGTACTATTGAACAAAATTCTTCTTTTACCCGGATTTACTCGATTTCAATGTTTTAAGTGCATTCTACAATTGAATATTATGTTTGTAGCTCTTTCATTGTCAAACTGGTTCAACAATTGTATAAGTGCAAACCACTGAGTGCTGTCGGTGCAGAACAATTGTTGCTAGACGTTCATATGTTAAAAACTGCCCTTCTTGATCTTCCGTCTACTGGTTATCAAGTTCAAAGAAAAGCTCCTGCTACTTATACTAAGGTCGCTACGATTCTCGTTGAATCGATTTCAAACAAAAATGCATCCTACTTATATCTAACTTTGATTTTCTAACAAATACATTTTTAGGTGGTGGTAAAAGGGATGGCGACTGCCGAGATGATTTTAAAAATTGTCATGTCTCCAATTGAGTCAACGAGCGATTTTGTTAAACAATGCAGAATGCGATTACCTGACTTACAAGCGCCAGAATTTCAAAAAATACTAGATATGAAGGTGAACACGATTGGTCACTATGAAGCGATTGAGAAATAGACAAATTACAACTATATATTATTATTGATTCTTATTTTCAGGGATTGAAGAAAGTCGAACAAGTAGCACTACTCGAACAATTTAAACAACCTGACGCTGCCAACGTTTCTTACGATACAAAAAGTCACATGGCTCAGGATAGTCCAGAACACGAAGCTGGACGCATAAAAAGATTAGAAAAGTTAATCAAGAAGAGAATCTAATTTTCCCATTGGAAATGTCTATTACAATGTACATAGACAATTTAAATGTGTATATATATGACATAGTACATTTGCGAATAAACTGTAACAATAAAGGTAATTGCGAAACAGAATTTCATTTTGTTCTTGATGTGGTTTTTCCTACATAGTGTTTCAAGTACAATTGATCCTTAGGGTAAATTTATAACACGAGATCATATAATAGAAATTGTGGCACATGTGTGGTGTTGAAAAGAATGTTAAAAAATCTCGATTTTATCCTTTATTTTTGGTAGAAACTGTACACAGTACCAAACAAGTAAAGAGATGTTAACCTTGTTTCTGCGCGAGTTCCTTGGCTTTTGCCTTTTCAAGCTTGGCAATTCTGGCGGCAGATTTGCTACCCAAGAGACCACCGCCCCAGTGACGTCGAATTTCGTCGTGTCGGTCATTGAAGTTCGTCTTAATAGCTTCAACCAACTTGGAGAAGCTGGCCCTATCACCAGAATCAACCTGCAACAATAACGGAACAATTAAGAAACTGAACGTTAACAATTCATAGATATATAAATATATTTAAAATAATTTGCATCAGATTTAAGTAGATTTAATATCATAGCACTTCATGGGATTGGCTCTTATTGCTTCATCACACGCATTCAACTATAATACTCAGCTTTCTGTAAAATATAAAAGATTCTTACCTGCGCGAGAGCCACAGCGGTGCAAGTCTTACGTCTTACGAGACGTCCTAGTCGTGCTTTTCCCTTAATAATACAATATGGGACACCCATCTTGCGGCAAAGAGCTGGCAGGAAGAGTACAACCTGCAATATAAAAAAGTAATAATATACGAATCTATTTTTCTTGTAGAATATAATTAAAAAATGTTTAGCAGACGCGAAAAACTCAGAGTCGTATGGTCATCCTATGAATAAACATTATGAGTCAATTGACTGACATAGAAATTTATTCTCAGGTGAAGAAATTCAAACATCATTGTAGTACGAGAAATGTGAATAAGTCGAACGGTCTGAATTTGATACAAACCTCAATTGGATCTACGTCATGAGCAATCACGACTAACTGTGCTTTCTTCTGTTCTACAAGATTCGTTACGGTATTTGTTCCACTGCGTAATACGTTCGGTCTCTTTGTAGGAACATCTTCTTTCTTAGCGAGTTTCGCTTCTGCTCTTGCCTTTAGCCTCATTTTCTTTTGAATAGCCGATTCAGGCCTATATTTCTCCAACATTTTGAACAACTGTGTTGCTGAAAAAATCACAACTTGGTTAAAGCACTTACGTATACAAAAATATATTTGATTTACTCGCCGTATAAATACCTGTTTGTTTGTCCAATGTCTGTGTGAACTGGTTGATCGGTGGCGGTACTTTCAATCTCTTTTGAAGTACGGCTCTTTGGCGTTGAATGCGGATGTACTTGGGCCATTTCACAAACCGACTTAGGTCACGCGCAGGTTGGATATCCTGACCTAGAATTAAAAAGGTATTTAACACGTAGTTTGCGATTGCTTTCGCAAACTCCCCTTAATAATAATTTACTCACCAATTCCGAAATTACGAGTGCGTTTTTCAAACAGTGGATTTGTCTGCTTCTTGGGTTCAACCTTCTTCACTGCTAAGGGTGGCGCAGCTACCTTCTTGCCTACCTTCTTCTTCGGCTAAACAACGAAAAAGCCCCTGTTTATTTCACATTAGTTTTTAATAAATTTCGATAAAGCATTCATAATTCGTTCTCAAGATGCAGAGCTAAGAAATTCTCAAATGATTTCACTTTCGGTATGAGGCAACTTTAATTCATAACAACAATGATGATCGAGTAATTAGCAGTTCTCTTTTAACAATTAATTGACGTTTAACATAATCTAGGACTGTAAAAAAATACTTGTGTGACACGATGGCAACATATTTGTCATGTCCGTGTGCGCTCGACACAGGTTAAGTTTGTAATATGAATAATAACGCGAAAAGTGTTTCAAGATGAAAAATATTATTAGTGTCCAGATGGATAGAGGTTTTACCTTTTTCTGGACCATCTTTTTGGGTAAAAATTCGACGGATGGCCGTATATATTCTAGAATATAAAATTGTGTACTCCGCTCAGAATGATGCGAAGTACGTCCGCCAAGAACGTAAAGGAGGTTTCGACCACTAGCGCCCCCCAAACACGACAGCGGCAGCTGGTAGCGCCATCGAAGTTAGTGAGCATCAGTGAGCATTAGCAACTTTAGTAAGCAGCAGTAAGCAGTTGAGAACTGTAGCGAAGACCGCAAAACAATAAAAATTTGGAATTTATATTAATGTTATGATTAAATTATATTATCTATATGTTGTCAAGTATTTTCCTAAAACATCACATTGATTTGTAGCGTATTTAATTCTTCTCTTTGAATGCAATTTTCTTATCCCATTTGTAATTTCAAAAATCGCTATTGATTGAACTTTTTGAGTCTAAATTTAAATAACTACCACTATTACATACGCAAAGATGTGAGATAAGGAAAAGATGTAGGTAGTTAAAATGCAGTTGGGAATCCCTTATACACGATTGAAATACCGAAATTATCATTACACCGTCAAATGGGCGACCGACCTTCCCTAACATGTAAATTTGATTGCACGAACCACCGTATGTCGCAATTAGCCTTGTTTTACGTACAATAACCTTATCCATGGAGCTTTCACAATATACTTAATGTAACTGATGTATCTTATGCCCTATATTCATCTACAAAGACATTTTTTCTCACTAACATGCTAACTTCTACTTCGCACTATGCGATATACGCTCCAGTGCTAAGAAGAGTTTTACATTTTACTCAAACTAATGAACAACACGATTACTTCAGATTTATCATACTGTGCACTATAATTCCATTCAAATTGTACTAGAAAAAAGGTGGTTTCAAGTGAAATTTAATATGTACGCCATTTATGTTGAATATGTTTATAAAATTGAAAAATGATTGTTAACTGAAGAACTATAATAAGTTACTATAATTCATTAGCAAAACAAAGTACACATGCCATCCCTCGTTAGCAACTGCTGGATGCGGCAGAGTATTGTAAAGTACGCGCCGCGTATACTTACTTTCCATTTCCCAGCGCAATGTAACTTTTACAAGAAAGGGTCGAGGACACACGGCACATTAGGCGCACTGCAATCAGTTTATCACCAGTTCGCAACCGCAAGTTGCCATCTATAAAACGCGCAAAATTTTAACCGGCTATTTGTCTCATTGTCAAGCGTACTACACCGTCATGATACCAGCGCGCACCCCGACTCGCGTTTTTCTTATTGTCAGTGCCATAACTATAAGTGTAGCTATCAATTTTGACAATAATCCAGACATTGAACTATCAACGGTAAGTTTTCTAACTTGAATCGCATTAGTTTACTAGTCACTCAAAAATTTCAAGCTAAAACTTGTTTTTAAATAATTCATACGTGATTGATTTATTTATTTATCATTATTAAGAATCAAATTTAAGAATAATTTATAAGATCGTGTAACATGTTTTTATCATTCCTAAGAAAAGTTTGAAGATAGTTATTAACGTCCGATTCAAAATGAGACCAGTACGGGCACTGAGATCTTGAAAAGTTAATTGTGAAAAAAAAACATGTCTGTTTAAGCCACAACTGGTTATGAAATACGGTTACCCGATCGAAATTCATCGACTGACCACTCAAGACGGCTATGACGTGGAACTGCATCGAATTCCTTCTGGGAGATGTGACACAAGAAGTTTTCTGGGCTCAAAGCCACCGGTTCTCTTGCAACACGGTTTAGCAGGCAGTTCGGCGGATTGGATTTTAATGGGGCCAGCGAAAGGATTGGGTATTTACGTATTGATTCTTCTGATAGATCAAACGTAACATGGTTTATATTAGTTTGACTTACCCTTCCAGGATACTTGCTGGCCGATGCGGGATACGATGTCTGGCTAGGGAATACCAGGGGTAATATTTATTCGAAAAATAGTTCGGTATCGTCTACGGATAGAGTCTATTGGAATTACAGGTGAAAATAGCAGTTGTCTTTCCGCTGAAAGGAAAACATGATTGCTGACTCTTCGGTAAAGTTTAAGTCTATACGCGTGTTTCAGTTATCACGAACTTGGAATCTATGATCTTCCGGCAGTGATCGATTACATACTGTTTCAAACGAGCCGCGAAAGCCTTTTTTACATAGGTCATTCGCAAGGAACAACAGAATTTTTGGTAATGGCATCCGAGAAGCCGAGTTATAATTCGAAAGTCAGTCTAATGATTGGTCTAGCACCAGCTGCCTATACTGGAAATATTCGGGGAATGGCAACGAAGTATGCTAAATTGACTTATACCGGAGTGGTAAGATACGTTAACTGATGTTGCATACATATGCATACATATATCTTCAGATTTCTCAAGCACAACTTTTCTTCATCAGAGAGACATTGTTTCGACAGACAATTACTCAGAAGTTTATTTCTCAGTGGGTAGGTGAGACCTTCGGATATCCGGAATTTCGGAGACGTTCCGCTTGGGGAAAGTTTCTCTCGAGTTTGCTGTGTCAAAATGCTGCTAGCACACAATTCATCTGTACCAATCTTTTATTCTTGCTGGCTGGATTCAGTCGCGCAGAATTGAACACGGTATGTATAATATTAGTGAAATTGAGTAAATTTAGTAAATTATTTGAAATTATCACAAATTCTCTTTCACTTAGGAAAATTTGACCGTTATCATTGGTCATGTGCCTGCAGGAGGTTCTTGGAAGCAATTGGTCCACTATGGACAAGGATACATGAACCCAGGTAATTCTTCATAATTGACCGAGTATAATAATCGTTAATTATATTGTTAAATTTAACACTACAGATCACTTCCGAAAGTTTGATTTCTACGATAGTGGAAAAAATTACAAAGCATACAATTCGTCCGAGCCCCCAGAGTATAAATTAGAACAGATAACGGCCCGAATGGCTCTGTTTAGTAGCGAAAATGATTGGCTTGCAACACCGCAGGTAAGTTTCTCGATTTCAATTAATAATTTCAAATTGTTCTTACCTCCAAAATGTAATACTTAGCCGATCATATAATGAAGCAAATAATTCTACTTTGATTCGAGGACGTTGGGTTGTTGGTTCCGAGACTGAAGAATATTGTCTTCCATCGGAACATAGTGAAGAAGTCGTTCAATCATTACGACTTCCTGTGGGGGAAGTCAGCGATGGAAGAAGTTTTTCAGCCAATACTTAAGCTGCTCGACCAATATCGATGGGCACCGTGAAGCTTTACAACTAACACAAATACATATATCATACCAGTATTTTATGGTTTTGCAAACGAGTATGTAAGTACTTTTGACGATTATTAATCATGATTTGATAAAAAAAACTGCACATAATTGTTAAAAAGACATTTTGATATTTTGCATGTTGTGAAAGGCCTCCTCCCCCCTCCCCAAAATTCTTTTATACTAACAATGAAATTCAATTATGTAGAAAGATCCATGGCGTACTTATGACTTATATTTACAGATACAAATATTTATAAGGCTCTGAAATACAGGATATGTAGTTAGATAGATTAATAATTGGATCGATTGGATGGACTAACTATACTTCCTGTATGACATAATCCCCAAATTGTATTTTGAAATGAATTCCCATTACGTTTGCGAAACTGAAGAAAGTACTGCTCGTTGCTGCTTTAACTAATCCTTAACTATATCGCTGTAACGTAATGTAACATATAATATGTGTTTGTTCACGAAAGGATATGGCTTGTTGATTTAAAGGGTGACCATATTTGGTGATGAAATTCGAATAAAAGCACAGTATTCATACAGACATATAGCGTGTTCAGATTTCCTTATACGGTCTGCTTACTCCATGCGCCAAATTATCTTATAAAAAACTTTCTACAATAAATTAAACAAAAAAACGGCAATGGTTTTAATGTATTCGTAAAAAAATTTTACTATAATACTCCTTTTTTTCCTGTTTCTTCTTTTCGAAAGAGTGAGAACCTAGTTAATTTTTGATGTGTGAGGTATAACACGAAATCTAGCTTTGGATCTGTACACACGATTTGTTTTTAATGTGTGATGAGGTATTATATATACAGGTATCTACAGGGTATATGGTAACTGCAGGATGCAAACGGGAACAGAGTGGTTCGACGTAAAAAGTACACAATGAAAAATATACAATAAAATTTCTTCCTTCGAGACTTCATTCTTTGTGGAAAATGATATTGAAGACTCGTAGACTATATGTTCATTTGATCAGATCTCGTCCTAAACTAACTATAATGTTGACATTTCCAAAATCGTGAAAAAAACGCGCGTTTAAAAAAGAATACTTAGTAAGGTTTAACCCTTTAGAGGATTTAATAAAGTAAGACGGAATGTATACAATATACTGACAATAAATCTTCTCTTTTCTTCAATGAACATATTCGATAAAAATTACGGAGTAATACTTTACAGGATTATGCGTCCTTACGTAACTAAGTGTGTTAGGACTATGTTCTTAGTTTACACAAGACTGCTTGACTGATAATTCAACTTGCATTAGTAATATTTTCAATATATTCTTGCTTTATTCTCAACAGTCGCTTAAGTTTCTATAAATAACGATCGTTTTGTATGTTCATCGCAAAACCTGGTGACAGCGATCAGATTTGTGCTCGTACTTTCTACTCAACTGTCTGATAAGCGTCGCTAGGATCATCTCGAAGACCTTTTTTTTTATCACCTTGACTGATGAATCTTTATACAAAAAAATTGAATCACTATTAATCGAACGTGTACGAATGAAAGAAAAAGTTACGTGAAATAAAAATTTTATTTTAACAAACTACAAGTTCTATTAATTCGATAAGAACTAAAGAACCGCTTTCTTTATTGTTGATCTATGAGCATTAATTGAGCATTGACGAACAAAACACTTTTTCCGGAACAGTCAAGATGTTAACGCAAAGAATCTTCGTAATAATAATATACCAATATAATAAGTTCTAACTAATTGTAAGAGTCATTTGACCGCAAATATTTTTCAGTTCTTGACAATCGAATCACACACCTCTTTTTTTATGCCGCTTACAATTAGAATAAACAGACTTCCGTCGCGATTAGTTTCGTAGTAAACACATCTAATCGAATGCATTATCAATAAATTGGATCAATACTATATGCATCGATAAATTATTCGGAAAAGAAAATCGAATCTGAACTTAAGCACGGTGTTTCATTATAATGATATTAGGCTAAAAGAAAATAAATAGAAAGCAATACAATTCACTGATTGGAAATATTCGTATGGCCTTTGTTCGATATTACTGAAAATCGGTGATAGATTATTCAAAATATCCTCTAAAATTGTATCTTTATAAACTTTTCAAAGGTTATCAATTAGTAGACAGTTTTAACATACAAAGCATTGTAACAGGTATGTAATTCCAAAATCGATAAATTTTGTGTCATTGAATTAAAACAAAAAAATAATTGAAATAATAGCTTCCAATAAATTAACTATGTATAACGTATATTTTCGGATAGCTTTTAAAGCATTCACCATGATTTTTCAGTTATATCTCCATTAATGGCTCGCACAGTACACCATTACGCGAAAAATCTGTTAGGAACACTTTCGCATTACATGAATTCGAAATAAAACGCAATCGAGTGGTAATCGAGTAGAGCATGAAAAAATTGCTAATACCAATGGTTGAATTATCAAATAAAATATGCGGTCAACACAAACTGTAATCTATCACTTTGAAGTAAAAATTGTTACTTCGATGTCAATGATCATTTATATATTCTCAGGTTTTATCTATATCTTCTGTACATTTTCTAAAATCATTGGCGAAACTTAAACCTCGCATTTCTGATTCTCAAAAGTACTAACGCGAATACATTAACATAAATACGTCTCTTTCTGCATAACATACTATACATATGCAACGTGTAAGAGTTAAAGAGAACAACCTATAACTCTTACTAAACTTCATTTTCTCTTGTATCTCTTGACTCGTGAAATTTTACCATATTTTACCGTACAATATTTCCCATATGCGATTTTACACTATCTTTTTCCTCCGCATTTACGATTAATTCAGCTTAGAATTTTCCTAGCTATTCGCCAGTTATCATGGAATTCTTTAACATTTTCCTACTTAATAGGAAGATAATAATCGCGTCAACGAACAGTTCTTATCAGTAAATCATTTTGGTATACAGTGCCAATCAAAAAAGAAAGAAGCAACATCACAAGTCTCATTTATCTGTTTCTGTAAAAATGTTATCAAATTGCACAAAATATGCTGGTTGTTACTTTGCAAACATAATCAAGTGCACAAGTACATACACACATTGAACATCCAATAAATATACGGTATCGATTCGAGTTTGTCTCTACAATTCCGTATTATTTTATGCAATTCCATAACAGAGTGGGTCACGCAAAGCGATACAAATTGTTTGTTCAGATACTATAAAAACATCCATGCAAGACTTAAAAAGAAACAACGAATGACATATTTTTAGTAGATTCTTCAATATTCCACTATAAATGAAACGCTACTGATTGATTAAAAACATGTTTCACTTTGTATAATAACCCTAAGAGAACAATTTGCAACATTTTATGCAGTCCACCTTGTATATCAACACAGTATTCGTCGCTTAAAATTAGGAAGATTATTCATTTATTGTATCCTTCGCTTCAGTAACAAAGTGGGGAGGGTATGTCTTAAGCTGGAATATTTCGTAAAACGTAATACTGTAATAAAATGTTAAAAATATATATCCGAAGGATACAATGATCTCGAGTTTAACGGAGAATTCTGTTAAGTATCTGCAAATAACTTCCGGCCAACATTCACCTTTAGTTTTCACTACCTATTACATTACGCTACTTAATTTAATCAGGACATTAAAAATGGTTATAGATTACTTTGTGCAATTTTAGCCTTACAAGGCACAGATGTTTCAACGCATTCATTCACATCTCCACGGGGCTTCCTTCGAAACTAGAAGGATATTGTATCTAGAAAAATTATCGGCCCTGATAAGAAAAATTGAACGTTACCCTAAAAAAATTGCGGAAGAACCATATACCAAAATTGATTACCGTTCATCTTACATCGCTTTATTGGACACGACGAATCAACGAGAGAGGAAGAAATCTTCTGGAATAATAATGGGGCATCCTATACATCTGAGCGGGATAGGTCATTTTCGACATATAGATTCCAACAGCAATCGGCTCACTTTAAAGGCTTACCATAGGCCATGGTTGCTCGTATAAAAAACAATCATCCGGTAGGCAATTATCCCTCAGACGTTTTAAACGTGATCTTCGCGAGATTCGCAATGGCGAAATAAACCAATGCGCGTCAAATGCGGACACGAAAAGAAGATGAACTTCTTCTTTTTCTTCTTCTTCTTCTTCTTCTTCGGAAATTTCCTTTCCTACTTTTGCTATGTTCATTTTTTGAAAGAGTAACTACCCTACAATATACAATAATCTCCTTCTCAAGTACATATTAGTTCTTTAGAAATACTTCCCGCTAGAGCCTTCAGTACGTACATTCATGCAAGCGAAATAGTGTGAATCGCGTAATGCTCATAAATATTAGAATAGAACGACTGCGCGCAAACGGAATGATACGTCATCTCACGCGATTAATTGAAGCAGTCAGGTACGTCTTCATGTTTTTTCTCTTTTTTTGTCTCTTTAGCTCACTTCTTGTCTAAGAATCGCTAAAAGTAACTTGTCACACATTTAGACGGTTAACAGATGCAGCACCATGTGTGAAATAAAAGAAGAATGAGTAACAGCTTCTCTGGAATATAATACTTCATAAACTCGAACTTTTCGTTATAGATTGAAAGGTCTTGCGAGCTACAAAATGTATCTTAAGCACTGGTTAGAGGCAATCTTACAGTATGAATTAAGCCAACGCGCGTGATTGGCTTAATGCAATGGAAGGCAAAACATTTGCTTCAACAATCCTTTTCTAGGACTCTCTTCTTCCATTTCGTCGTAATCGTTTTCGTCGCTTGTGTTGCTAATGATCTCGTTATTATTGCTAGAGCCGTAAGTAACGTCGGTGATACTGAGAGAGGAGGAGCATATCGGACTTTCGTATCGGAACGGAAATGGTGGCGGTAACCGATACTCATTGTAATTATTGTCGTTCTCGTTTTCCTTAGCGTACGCCATTGCAAAAACATTATTTTGGTAACCCCAATTGCTTGAACCGATGTTTACTTGAGGATCTATCTTGAGCTTTGCCAATCTCTCTTTCAGTTCGTATACGTAACATTGTTGCAAGTGTTGTTGTTCCTGCTGTTGTTGCTGTTGTTGCTGCTGTTGCTGCTGCTGCTGTTCTTGCACCTGGTTATGATACTGATACTGATGATACTGATGATATTGATACTGACACTGGTACTGATACTGCTGTTGCTGATAATCATGATTGAGACATGGCACGAGATCGAGCGGTTCTTGTCACACGCAGTCTTCCAAGGACATCAGTAACGGATTTACGTATTCGAAGCCCTCAAACTCACTTTGGTCAATCTTGTCAATTTCCCTCCTACAAAATTCAATTCAACGATACAATGTAACAATTGTAGAATTATTAATAGTGAAACCATTATGCTTAAAAGTCTGATATATCAGGATTCTGAATACTTACGGATCATCTGGCGTTAGATGAACAGGTTCATCCGTAAATTCTGGTGGGAAATTGGCCAAATCCCTATCGGAATTCAATCGTGGCTGATACGGTGGACTCACTTGCTTTTGCTCCAACTGCAGAATGAATCATCCGCATGGTAATCAAAATTTACAGTATAATTCAATGATGATAGAAAAGTGGAGAAAAAATTACCATTTCCCAATCGATCGCTTTGAAGAACGGATGTGCAACAATGTCCATGAAAGCGGACGGCCTTTTGCCACAGCCTAATCTCTCCGCAGGATCCTTACATAGAAAACCCTTAAGAACAGAAGCTGCCTTAACCGACAATGATCTTGGAATACGAATGGTCTTCTGAAGTATCACTTGGAACAAGTAGTCTTCGGTATTCTGATCTGGATTTTCGGAAGCACCCGTGATGTCGAAGGGACTACGACCCGCAAGCATCTCGTAAAGGAGCACTCCGAGTGCCCACCAATCCACGGAGAAACTGTAATCCTCTCCTCGCAAAATCTCTGGTGCAATATAATTAGGAGTACCGCAGAATGTCGCGGTTGTATCTCCGTCTCGTACACCTTCCTTGCACATTCCATAATCCGTGAGCTTTACGTGACCCTCGTGATCGAGCAATACGTTATCCAACTTCAAGTCTCTGTAAATAATACCTACGAACAAATTTGGCCTCGTGAGTCGATTAATTTTCAGATGAATAAAACTCGGCAACTTTGAGCATTCTTACCTTTCTCGTGCAAAAAATTTAAGGCGAGGCTGATCTCAGCTCCATAAAATCTAGCGTGCTCCTCGGGAAGACGACGTTGCCTCTGCATGTGAAACATAAGATCGCCACCGCGTACAAATTCGATGACGAAGAAAAGACGCGAAGGTGTTTGGAAACATGAATGAAGTCCAACCAGGAAAGGATGATTCGAAGCAGTTTCAAAAACATGCTTCTCCGTTTGTACCCAATCAATGTCCTCGTCATCCGTTACCAAAGCCTTCTTTATTACTTTCATGGCATAAATTCTTTTCGTACGCTTAAGTTCTACCATCAAGACCTTCGCGTAGGAACCACGACCGATCACCCTTATCAGTTCAAAATCGTTTAACGAATACTGCCTTTGCATATCATTTGTGCTGTCCGCATCGTTCAACGCATCCAACGGTAACTCTTCCCCTTCGTCGCTTCCGGTTCCTGTGAGAAACAATCGGACATCGATACACGACTATTTTCCGAAACACGAATCAAATTATTCGCCAAGGCATTCCTTGCTAAACTAAAAATTTTGCGATTTTTTTAAATAGTCTACAATTCAATTGAGCATTGGAAACTGACCAAATCTAAAAGCAATATAATATTTCTTCACCGAATAACGTTACGTTCCACGGTTTTACCTGTGTTAGTTTATAATTCTCATGTTCCTCCTTTACGCGGAACGTATTAAAAATGATAAGTGATTAAAACAAAATCCACGACAAGTATTGACAGACAAAATTCATAATTTTATATCTGCACTTGGCATGGATCCTTTTTAGGTAAGATCAATATTCACTGGCGAACAATCCGACAAGAATTAAAATACTTACGAATGTGCGAATGCTCCCCGATAATCGCCGAATCGGAGATCTCATCTTCGAGATGAGTAGCCGGACTACACTGAAGGGAATCAAGCTGTTGTTGATCGCCATTCCTGTCGATCGTCTGGCTCTCCGAGCTCGGCATCTGCTGCTGCTGTTGTAGGCTCCGGCATGGTTTGCGTACCACCTTGTGACATTTTTTGTGAACGAGCAATTTGCACTGGATGCACTTGAATCCCTGCCGACCCAGTCCCCAGATCCGATCTTGGCAGAACGCACAAAACGCCCGCTGCGAAATTCACAAAAAGTTTCAGCCTCCCTCGGACCGAAGAAATCACAAGGACACTCATGGAAGAAGACACAATAGTGTTGGGCACAAGTATTATATACATATATACTGATGTTGTGATATTTGAATTATTTTCAGTGTGACACTTCGCTTGGTTAATGATGTCACTAGCCAGCAAGTTTTGTCTTCTTTGTGTTGAGAATTGAACCTAACGGTAGGTGGAAGAGAAAAAAGCAAGACAAATAGAAAAAGAGAGATTTATCAGAGAAGGACGAAAGAGAGATTGGGTCAAAGAGAAGTTAAAGAAAAGAAATAGTATGTGCGTATGGTATGCCGCGTGCATGATCAAAAGGAAAGCGCAAAGTAATGTCAAGGGCAAAACTGGAGCTTCGAAATAAGACAAAACAAGGTCTCTAGCAGTAATTGCTTGAAGTGATGCTTACCCGATTGAAGCGTTTCGCTTGAAATATATGACCATTCACTCGGTAGAGCTTCCTCCATCTACGTGCGCCGCGTCTGTAGATGCTTCCTTTGGAAAATGAAACAACATAAATGTCACAAAAAAAGTGGAAAATGTTCGCACAGGTTGGCTTAGTTTTCAATGCCTGATTCCCCTGACGTCTGCATCTTCTCTCGGGAGCGAGTCTAACACGAAAGGGTGAAACCTTTAAGGCATTGCATGCCCTACTTTAGGTCCTAAAATTCTCATCAGCGTTTTTTTTACTATTATTATCTAAGCGATTGACATGCATCGATTGATTTGCTTAACAGTAATGAAATTGATGTATGTACAATAAGAGGCTCATTCCTTTCTACTAATCTCGCTCGAGATTATGCTTCCCCCGTTTGTGGTTATTTTTGCCAAGTAGAGTCAGGTTATAAGATACAGACTCCCCGTAGAAATACCGCGCTGAAATAGTTGCAGTATAACTGCCATTCGACCGAATTCTTCCATACTCTTGACTAAACTGATTAAACTGATTAAACTGACTAAACTGACTAGACTGAACTAAACTACCAAACAATCGAGCTGGCATAGGCGAAGCGAACGAACGCGCTCAGAAAACTATGGTAAATATGGTCAAAAAACGATCCTCTTCGCATATCCTCGGCTTTCAACGTAGCAACAGAAGCAGTTATGATTCGAGCCACGCTGAGTAGTGTGGCATATGACTACGAAAATTTGACAAGTTTCTCATGTGCTATACTTCGTAAGCTGGCGAACAAGTACAATAGGACCTCGTTTTACCTTGGGTCATAAATAACATTTACATTATACTTTATTCTACATTTGTACGTATACGAATAGTTGCTTTCGATCTGTACAATGCTTACTGTTCAATGTTTACATTTTTTCTACAAGCGAAATAATTGATGTGTTTTTTACGACGAAGGTAAGGTTCCTCTGTACACAATGATGTATTCACGATATTTTGAATTCGTCGCAGTACGTGCTGCATTGGTACTTTTTACTATCGACACAATTCTCAAAACTTTGCGTTTGGATCAATTTTTCTGGAGTGACAGATTCCAAACTATCTTAGATTATACACAGAGTTCTATGTTAAAAACAGATTTTCCAATATGTAAAACGAGAATCTACTGTATTCAAAGTATGATCTTTCTTTTACCTTCACAATCAAATTTAACGATAAAAGGTTCTTTACCCCAATTCAATAACCACGCTACTCATGCGTCGATAGATCGATGAGAGACATTGAAAACACAGGTACGTATCGACCCTTTTGGCTGATCGAATAGAGAACTCGCTGGCTAGTATACAGTTAGAGAGATACTGAGCAGTAACGAATTCTATGTATAATAGATGCAATTATGGTGCAGCGAACACTCACTGTCTTCTCCCTGACAGGGCATCCCAGGGGCGGGCGGCACGTTAGGAAAAACTGTAACAAATAAACGTCAGAGTCATCAATTTCTTTGTTCGCAATTTCAATCTGACCTGCGAGAAAAGATTCGATGAAGAGATCAGTTCTATTCATAAACTAACGATTCTAGGTCAATTGTACACAGTATTCTGAAAATATATCATAATTTTAATTTTAGTTATATACAATGTAAGGTAGAAAATAATTCTGGTTAGTTTTAAAGTTGTGTAATTAAGGAACAAGCATTTTAAAAGCATAAGCATTGAAATTTATGTAATCGAACAAAAACTTTCTTACATTTGTTCCCGGTTGGTGGATCGATCACATCCTTCCAAATGTTCCAAGTTAACGGACTAAGCATATGCATGGTGAGTCGGTCAAAGTTATCAGAGTCTCAGCATAATTTTGTCTTTACTAATTCATTCCTAAGGTATAGTGGTTACATTGCATCCGAGAAAAGCACCTGATCCCTCGTGTACTATATGATCCTCTATGTCCCATGCACAGGATAGTTTGCCTAAACCATTTATCCAAAATATCTCCATTGCTACTTGTTATATCGAAAAATGTACTATAAGCAATAAATGTAGAATTTCATACTCGCTGGATTTTATAAATTTTGCTAAAATAATTCTTGGATAACTTTAAATCAACTGAATTATTAATCGCTATATTTAACCGTCTAGGAAAACAAATCGGTACTTTTGGTCTATTTGTTGGACATTATCAACCATAATGTGGTATATTCTGCATGAATACATTCCGCAGATTTGCCTAGAAAACCGAGATTTGAACCGGCGCCAAGTATGTCACCAATGATGAAACAGTGGAGAATTTTCAATGAAAACGGGATATTTCGTATTCTCGAGTATGAATCAGCAATTGTTCCAGTCAGTCTTCTCCTCGACTCATAATTAATGCTCTGATATTTTCGATTGTATTTTACCTACAATTTTGACTAACTTCCACGCAAGAAAAAGGTGTCATAAGCAAAAACACCGGACAACGTTAAGGTCTCATTTCTCTCTGTCTTTTATCTGCAATGCAGTACATATAGACTATAGAACATTTGGCAACAACTCTCATTGTGGAGTATTACTTTACCATAATACTCTCAAATTGATTTACAAAAACATTTTACCTACACCAACATTATTATTTGAACAGATTACACTTAAAAGTTTTTGGAGCGATACACTGAAAGTTAAAAGTATCCTCCTACTACTTTCTTCGTAACAATCTTCGTGCACTTAACAAATGAAATTGAAAATGGTCTATAATTTTAATAATATAATTTTGGATTCTGTATCGAAACGAAATTTTCTTTTTAGAGTACAATTATACTGAGAGAAAAAATGTGGAGAAAAATCCCTGCGGCCCTTAGGCGAGTCTTTCGTTTCTGAATCGATTGATTGGAGAATACGAAGGGAGAGGGGGAGATAAACTCTCTTTAATTCCTCTGACTCCATTCTAGAGCGCTGATCCGAACAAGGAGCTGAGTGTAATTTCCGCGCCGAGATCTTCGGGAGATATTAAAAGATGGCACTGTGTCGCAGGTGGTGCTTTTATCGTTGTCAAGGACAGATTATCCCGATTTTAGCCCCGCACTGAGAATAATTGATGGCCTTGCTGCAGGAAGAGTCAGCCTCATTTTTGTCAACTTTAAGAGACAGAGCCAAGGAATGTCTTTAAACGAATTAACTTCAGTAATTCTCTAGAAATTAGTCACTTGTACATCAAGTATCTTCATACGTTTTATAATACAGTAAATGTGAAAAATTTCCAGTTCTATTGTTGCGATATTTCTAAGAAACACTTGTAATAAATTGATTATGTGGAAAATGATTTTCTCATATTTTATTAGAATGCAAATATGTAAATCTTTCGTAAGTTTACAGATTTTCCAGATGATTCAAGTTCGATTGGAAATAAGCTGTTTCGCTTGCGGCTAAATCATCGATTTCACGAGATTGCTGAAGATTACCTGCGTAATACTACATATTAGCAGTAATAGATAAGAAATAAGAATGACTACACGTAATCTTTCAAACAAAGTCAATCAACTTTGCTGGTTTGCATTTCTGTACACTTTAGGATGAGCCGGCAAACTAACGCAAGAGATACGTACTTTCGATTTCATTGATCCGTGGGAATTTAGTGAAAAATGAGAAATAGTTATGGGAAACATATTTTCAATTGTGGCATCACAAAATAATAATATTTTGATTTCACAGGTTCCTTTCGGAATATAATGGCGACTAATACAGAGTTGCGAAAAGCTTTCCAAACTGTTTACTGGAAACAGCACATTGATAAACAAATCTACCAATTGACTATAGTTAAAGAAGATAGTTGACTCAGCAGTAGATCAATAACTATTATAAAAACGTGACTAGACGTTAGACGAGCTATCTTTAAAAATAGTGTGATTAAAAAAATATCCATGAACCTAGTAAAAATAAATGAAAGAGTTGTGCTTTTCTTACTGCTCCAATTTAACCACGAATATTGCGAACGAAAGAAGCCTTTCTGTCACCGTCGTGCTGAATGCCCGATACTACATAGTTCTTAACCTGAAAGTATGTAATCTGTTTTGCACGTTGGCACTTTCCACGGATAGTCTCTTTCCTACATGGAAGCACTGTCTAGCGACACAACAATACGTTTCAATAACTTCGCGTTTCAGAAATTTTTCCCCTAACGAATTCAATCAAAGCCGATGAGTTGAGCAACTTGAAATGAGCACTCCATGCTCTATGCAACTGCACAGTACGTATTTCGTAGTCTAATAGCTTTCTTGTGTGTCAGTACTCACGTCTACCGATTAGTATAGATAAAAATTTGTTTTCCCATAGAATCAGAACGGAACGATCCGATCGAACTGTGTTCGCTCTGCCGTTCAAGCATATCCAACACTGACAGTCTTCTTGTTCTGTGGCTTGATTACAGTACACGACTCGTCAGATAACGAGTAACGTTCAATAGAATTCGAGCGACTGTGTTATCGCTTATCGGTGTTCAAGAAAAGACGAGACTGGGAGAGACCCAGTTGGCACAGATACCTGCGACGTGCCAGACACTCGTATCTACAGAGTGATATTTGGAACTTCACGTTATAAACGATGAAATCTTGTAGAAAACGATAGAATAAAGGTCTTTTCTTCTACTTGGTTATTTACTACATATGTGCAGTCTTTTAACAGTGTTGTGAAACTTAAACGTCAGAGGGTGCGCTTGTTCCAGCGGATGCACAACCAATAATAATTCCCGTGTACTACACTCGTATATTATCTATAGTAATAAATTGTGTTGTTCAATCTGGCGAAAGGGCCAACTTGCCCTACTATTAGATTCTTATAGTTCCTTTAAAGTTAACAATATTTAACACGCTATCTGATTCATTTTTTAACGATATAAAATTTATTTGAATAGTTATGAAAAAATAGCTCTAATAATAGCTTAGAAGAGATAAAGAGTGGTGGTGGCTTGTGAAAACTCCAGTTTAAAGACAAAGATCCTATGTAGGTGGTACTACAATAATTTAGCGCGTGTTAATCGGAAGAATCGACTGGAGAAGTTGCCCCACCCCAAGTCACAACTGTTACAGTCTCCAATTAGCCACAAGTGAATTCTCCCATTGTCAAAGTAAGATAAAAACCTATACTACAAACAAACCTATTATTTAGATTCTCAATTAATGATTTGACACAAGTTGAATAAAAATTATAATTTCGATTGCTTCTATTAGACTTTCCTTTAATTTCTATGAAATCAGCTACTTCGTGTGGGTAAGTGCAAAAATATATCGATATGTGGAATATATCATTTTAGTATCGTTCTTTGACGATGTCAGGATTTCAACGATCGAAGTGTATTCGGTCCAATATATCTATTTGTCTGATCTATTCCACG
Organism: Trypoxylon attenuatum; assembly: GCA_963989405.1. Taxonomy (NCBI): domain Eukaryota; kingdom Metazoa; phylum Arthropoda; class Insecta; order Hymenoptera; family Crabronidae; genus Trypoxylon; species Trypoxylon attenuatum. The sequence continues at coordinate 590,105 of OZ022491.1, forward strand.
TATGTCGTGTGTGGCTTAACTGTTCCCATTCACCAGAATCTATCGGTAGCCACCAACCGCATGCTCATTGGCACCCGAGTTACCCGTCAATGAAAATAGCTTTAATCCAGCTATTTACTAATAACTGACAATGGTCGAGTAGAATTTCAATCGAAACATGTTGTATTTACTTTATCAAAGTATTTGAATATTTCTTTAAAATGTAAATCCTTAACATTTACGTTTATATTGTACTTAATTTAACACAAAGAGATATCTCAAAACAGTTTATCTAGAGCTTGAATTCACAAACAGACAGTAGTAAACTATGAGTGCACTGTCAATATTTACCTTCAAAATCATGATAAACGATAATTTGAGTGTTTGAAAACAACATCGTCTTCTATATACTATACTAATTAATGTTTCTCATCTTATTCAATAAAAAAAAAAAAAACTTAGTTTCCTTCTAATAACCGTTGTTGTTATTAACTGCAGGCGCAATGTTTACACATTAGTAGTATTTTGTTAACACTGAATAATTACCGCTAAAGTTGTTTCGCTGAGATTTAGACGTACTTTGATAATAAAGCTGCAATAACAAACGAATATCAAGACAGAATAAAGATGATAAGCACGTGCATTCTTTAAAACACTTGCTGTGAAGTACGTTCAACTTGAATTAATTGAGGACCCATGCATATAAAGTACAACACATACTATCTGGGACGCACTTGACGTATCCGTGTGTGTAGCCATATATTCGTGCATAGCATTTAACCCTGATTTTAAATTATAAATAAACTGTGCTTCATTATGACAAACAATGTGTTTCTCTTTATATTTAATTAGTTCGCCAGCTAATTTAATAAATTATTTTTAACGTTGTAAACTTATATCGTTCTCAATTTTAAACTTCAAAACTACCTTGCAGTCTTTCGAGTCAACATTTTTTTAACATTTATACTCATGTGTATGGTTTTACTTTAAAATTTCAAGTCTTCGAAAATAAGAACCCTTGTATTCACTAGAAAAGTACTCAGCAACATGCGAAAGAGTCAAAGTAAAATGTTGTTTTATAATTAGAGCGGAAATAAATATAAGAATGTTGAATAATTTCGAAACAGACTTCTTTTAATTTTGACTTTCATCTTTGAGAGTTGTTAAATTATGTTTTAAGGGACTTTTCAACTAACACAATTTTTAACGTCCGTTCGACATAGTTTTCATGTGAAATCTAAATATATTCTATTTCACTGGTCAACCAACAGACTACTATATAAAAAAAAAACAAAAAAGCAGGCAATTTCCTGTCTTCACCGATAGTATTATTTGCCCGAATAGGAATGCGCCATTGGACGTATGCAAAATACGTTTTCAGGAAGTTTAATAAATTGGAGAAATTCCATTTGATTTTATGCATTTGCAGCGTATACAAAATTTGGAACGAAATTAACATAGAATTTCCAATTTCTCCAAATTCATACATTCAACGTTATTTCCCGGAAAAAAGAACAAACAACTAACATTCCAGTCGTCGCAAAACTTTCCAATCCTTGCAATAAATTGTGATATCAGCGTAAACAAGAAGTAATATGTTTTTGCTAGTGGATAAACTTTTGCCTTAGAGTAAGAAGAATTGCAGTTGACCCTTGTTTCTTGTGTCTTTATCCTAGATATAGTTACACTGCCCAACAGAGAAATATATCTTTTACCATCGCAAGGGAATGCAAAGCTTGTCACACGAATGAAAAAAAGCAAAGAGACTTTTGACCAAAAATATTTTCCTTGAGCCGGAAATTATTGCCGTCTTCTGTCTATTCACTGTCACGACTATTTTTCTTTGTACCTTCGTTCGTTTGTTCTGACTCGGAAATTCTCTCCAAGACAAATATTTCTTATCCCCAAAGTAAATATATACTTATTGCGGGCTATACAATTAATTCTTTTCATATATTTCGTATAGGACAATGAGCGGTCAAGGAGACCAATTATGTATACGCATTGTCTGATGTACGTGTATTGTATACGTATGTATGTTACAGGCAAGCACCCTATTGTTTATTACAATGCGATGGAATATGGAATAAGTAGTGATGAGTCCGGCATAAATATTTAAACTGAATACATTGGATTTTCCTTTGATAATACAAACGTGTAGGCAATTAATATTGATTGTAGTCTGTTAAAGACAATTAAAATATATAATCAAGTTATAATTTGAGCAAGTTAGATGAGACTCTTAGTGTTTAACTTTAAAGAATCAATAAAAAAAAGTAGTTAAGACCAACCATTTTTATATCTTTCGTTAAAATTCGTTCTCGAAAATTAAAAAATTGTAAATTACTGTATTTATAATCTAAATCCTGTGCGACAACCATTTAATATGTTTCCCTTACTCCGTGAAGCTATGCCATTTAAAATTGCATGCATTTTACATTCCGTTTCGGCTGAATTAAAATGCAGTGAACTTTTTCTTCCTATTAAATAACAGAACTCTTCGTATATTCTGTGAAATTGCTTCACTTTGCGAGCACTGTTATGTAAAACATCAAAAGCAAGAAAATAGCGGAGCCATAATTCAAGAATTTTGAATCTGTGATTGCATTTTACTCTACTATGTAAAGCAGGATAGATTTTACTACCTGAATATCAAGAACAATCTCGAGTGCATTTTTAACTCCAGTATTTGGGTTCTGCGAAGCTATTCTGGCCCTTCATTTCCCTTGAGTACAGAATTGTCTTTTATATCGATTACATCTACAGCTATACAATATCCCAGAAATAACTGTTAATTACATTCACTGTGTCAGCTCAAACGGAAACGTAAGTACAGTTGGCGAAATCTCGCAGCAGCAGATCTTTCTGTAATGGGTCATTTTTTATCAGTTAAATTATTTTCCAATCTCGAAGTAAAAAGCAATCAATTTTGATGCTCGAATTAAATTCTAGGAGTTTGAAAATTGTTCAATTTTACTCATTGTCAGATTGACCATATTGAAACTTTCAACACTTATAGTAGGTATTTTTAAAACTTACTGTGGAAAAGAGAGCGAAGTAAAGTAGACCCTATTGTATGGTCGCTATCAAGCAACTATGGTAAGAAAGGGGTGTCTTACAAAGATGTCTCAACGTTTGTTCCCTATCGTATACTGACACGTTCTCTCTCACTCTCCTAATCAGCTCAGTACATGGCAACGTGTTTTAATTATATTTCATTAGCGCGAACAAAAGCGGAGTAGAGTCCCGTATTCGAAGCAGCAATGTACACATTGACAGTATGTTTTTTGAGAAACTTACTTCAATAAATTCGCTGAATACTATACAGGACATCCCAGGTTTTAACGGCCAAACAGTGCCAGGACGTTCTATGAGTAGAAATAAGAAAGAAACATTATATAAACACAATTTCTAACGCTGCCACAGTAACAAGTTAGAGATAAAGCAGTGAAACAAATATTTTAATATTTTCCTAATTCGTGTAAAATAAGAAATTGATATAATGCTCATTTTCTAAGCACTTTGTGTAAATGTTTCTCTTGGTTTCTACTCATGGCGGGTCCTGTCAGAGTTTCACGGTTACCAGCTAGCACAAAGGTCAGTTGTGATACTCCCAAGGTTAATCATGCTCCCGCAGTTGTAACTCAGAAACGTAATCGCTCATCCGGGTTTTTGAGTAATAGAGATTTACGTACGGATAAGCAGTTTTGAAGCATATGCTTCTTTTTGAATACATATTGGTACATATAACAGAATTCACAACAATAACACATGATGAGTCAAAGTTGTATAGTTAATGAGTGAGTGGTATAAAAGTGGTATAAGAAAATTGTATATGTATACGACAAGCAAATATTTTAAAACATTCCGACTAATTGAAAATTCGCTGCAGAAGAACTTGTCATAAGAATGACATTCGGTGAAAGAAGCAGTGTAAGAGAAGAGAAGAGGCAATTCATTGTCCAAGTAGCATTGTTTACTATTCTGGTTTGAAGAGAGATTTCCCACTAGAAACAAGTATTTTTCAAAGAAGCGGCTCCAGACTTGTATCTGAAGTAAACAGCGAATGCGAAGAAACAATGACCAGTATTTTGTTGTTCAAGAGAACAATCGGTACTAGGAATTTTTGAGTAAAACTACTCGACGAAAAGAATAGTGTAAAAAATCGAGAAAGACTGACTCACTACTAACGGGAAGCACTCCAGGCAAATGTATGCGTAACAGAAAAAATTGGTGAGGAAACTAAAAAAAAGTCGCAGGAGGACAAGAAGGTTGCTCGGCGTAGATAGGAGTGCGAGTCAGAAAAAAAACGTGCTAGACCTACCCCAGGAAATATCGTTGAACCAGAATTGTGAAGAACCAACAACGTTGTCCTCGATCAACGAGGCCTCGGATGTCGGGTTACAGGGACCGTGCACCCGGCAAGTGGTAGTCGGTAAGCCGCGGTTGGTCGGGGGATAAATAATTTCGGTCGGTTGTTCCTCGAGCTCAGGATCGGACACATCATCGAGAGGCTCATCGCAGATTAGCTTGATCCTCGAGGACGAGGTACCAGGTTGACTGAGGAAAATCTCGTCACGAGGACTATTGCGCGAGGAACACTCGGCAGCAAGGCTTCCAATTGGCTGTTCATACTCGGCGGAGTCGCTGCCAGGCGACGAGGGATAGGTACTGGTGCTAGGCTTCGCAGAGCGGTCCCGTGGCAAGACCTGAGTGCCCGCGAACGTCGAGGAAGAGGGCCCGTCAAAGCCCGCGGGTGTTCTGCTGCGTGCTGCGGCTGCGGCCGCTGCTGTGGCCGCTGCTGTGGCCGCGGTATAAGAATAAAAGGAACCACCCTGTATCATCATGCTGCAGGGTGGTTCCTCCACTGCGGCGGTTGCGGCGGCTGCGGCGGCGGCAGTAGTCGCCGCGGCGCCGGCTGAGCCCGCCCCGGTTCCAAGATCGCCTTGTACCTGCTGCTGAATGCGCTCCGCGGCATAAACGATCTGCGAGAGGGTATCCGGTTCGACCTGATGCAGCTGGTGTGGTTGTTGCTGCTGTTGGTGTAGACACTGATGTTGCTTGTCCTTTTCGCGCCGGGGTGAGCGGCCCCGATCGCTCACGGTAGTCGCACTCCAGTAGCCCCAGGCCATTCCGCAGGGATTCCTCCAGGCGTATTTCGCGTCGAGCTTTTCTCTCGATCCTGGCCCGCTTCTTGGCCTGCGACGTTATCCTGCGACGTTATCCTGCGCCACCGAGCGCACACCTCTGGCTTCTCACCGCTTTTGCTGGCTATCACCCTTTCTCTCCTACCTTGATTTTTCCCCACTGGCCACCTCCCTCACTGGCCTCTCTCTCTCTCTCTCTCTCCTCCTCTCCCTTTCTATACCTCGCCCTGTCTACCGCTTTACTACCCTCTCTAGCCTTCGACCCCTTGCTTCCCGCGAATGCCGATGACGCCGCCTTCTCCGCGGCGGCAGCGGCGGTAACAGCGAGTTTTCCTCTCTCGCCACGCGCACGCTCTATCCCTCGACCTATCCGACTCGCCCTCTTCCTCCAGGGCGCGATTCGCCTCTTGCAAGAGCCCGGATGAGCATGCGGCAGGCGGCTCAGTCCGATCGATGCCGGTTTACCGCCTCTTTCGCGACCTCTCGGCGAACGCGCTGGAGCTCCGATCGCCGCCCCGTTCTCCCGCGCGGCGGTGGCCTCTTCGCATGAATCGCAACCATCAAAAAGTGCACCCTCGAACCCCAAAAGAGTGTGCTGCGCTTTCAATCCTCTCGTCACTCGCGTACTCCCAGATATCGATCTTTCGGTTACGGCTTGCGGGTTGCGCCCACCCGTCTGCCGCTGCGTCTCGTCGTCGTCTGTTTTCGAGAGTGCAGCGAGCAGCGGAAAGACTGCGCCCTAACGCGAAGCCGGACAGTGGGACGATGATACGACGACGTCGCGAACCCTACCGAGGACCCCTTGCCCAATGCGCAAACGCCGTAGTCGAGCTAATCGGAAACTAGAGCTGACATCTCCTTAACGAACCTGCCTTTCAACCCCTCTTGCGCTCTCCTCGGCCTTGCTATTTCATACTGCTGCTTCACCCCTTCCAACCCACTCAACGTCGCGCGATTCAGTTTTACCACCATCCCACATCTTTCTTCGTGGCCCCCTCGCACCGTGTTGGTGAGCCGTTGGCCAGTCGACTATCTTCTCTTTTGCCTTTTTTCCACTGTTTCTCTGGCATCCACTCTGTACTGGTCTCTAAGCGAGTTGCTAATTCTTTCCCGAATTTTTCACGTTATGTCCTTGTGAGCATATACGTGGACGACGACACTCGACGAGGTTACGTAAAGCGGTCCTGCGACTGCAGACACTCGAGCGGACACGTGGAACACATGTATATGAAGAATGCGGCAAAAGGGTAGAATTGTACGAATGTGTGAGCGCTGTGACCCGAATGGTTTACTTATCGAGAATTATTCTCGTGACTGTGTTATAACGACTGTGTGGACCAGTGCGGAGGTTTGGTTGCTGGCGAGCTGGAAATCAATGAGTCATATTCAAGGGCAGATCTGTATACATTCGGTATATAGCTTTTCTTTTCTTTCTTTCCAGAAACAGTGGCCAAGCTTTCGCAGTACGGTCGATTTCATGTTTATTCGTTCTATTTCTGCATTCAATTAAAACACTCTCGTAATATTCAGAAAATCTGGCGGATTCTTGTGCAATTTTAACACAATTGCATTCGCAGCCAGAATCACTTCAAACGAGTGATTAGTATAGTACATATTACGAACGTAAGCGAAATATCAACGGAATTATTTATTATTTTTTAGATGCAGCGCAACCCATTTGAAGTTTCGCGCGCAATTATCTCCTAATCTAGAGCTCGTTAGACTCGATGCATGAATTGAGGTACGCTCAATCTCATCATCGTTTGAAAATAATATTATAATTTCAAAGTTAAAATTAGCATTTTTAAAAATCAAAGATTTTTATTAAAACTAATAAATAATCTAAATTTGATTAAAACCTCCGTAATTCCAACGAATAAAAAAATCTACGAATTAATTGATTTCGAATCAACCGGCAGAATCCAAAATCGAAACCTATTGATACCTATATATTATGCAAGGATCCTAATGGAAATGGCCTCAATCCACATATTACTGCTAATTTTCTTTTAAGATCTGTAGAATAATAAAGCAAGCAAAGTAGTTTAATCCAAAAACCATACGTGTACATCATTGATTAGATTACGAGACAGATAATATTTACGAAATGTTTTAATCAAACCGTAAAAACCACGCAACGAAGAAGAACAAGTTTGATAAATATTTCCACTCACTAAATATGATGTTTCAATAATACGAAACTTTTAATTTAGAGATTGAAAAATATAATACAATCGTTCATTGTCAACTAGTTTGTTTGTACATCAAACTGATGTTTCATATTTCAACTGTCACGACTTCCTATTCGTTTATACTACAGAAATGCGACCTGGAAAAAAAGTTTTCAGATGGTTTCTAATATTCCAAACACATCCTGCTATAAATGACCCGCTTATTCTTAAGTTCACTTTGTTCGGTCATCATGCACTTGTGAATCCTTGCATGTTCCTTATCCCTATTCTTGTAAATCATAAGTGTGGACGCTTGTAAAAGGTGCGACTTTAATTGCAGGTTTTCGAGATGTTCCTTCGTTTTATAGCGTAATGAGAAGCACTCTTTTGTCAGCACTCACTCGTGAGCGCACTAGAGGACTGATATATCTAGCGTTTTAAAAAGTGGACAGCAATGAGAGATAATTTATGCTGTTACAACTTTTCTCAATTGGCTGGAGTCTGGCTTCTGTAGCCTGGACTCGGGTTGGCACGTGCCAAGATCAATATATGTATAGAAAAGACTTCGTCCTTTAACCTATGTGACGAGCGGAGAAACATGACCATTAATCAAAATTTCTAGCAAAAAATTATGATTATTTGATCACGGATGCTTGTTCGCTTGTTAAATTGCGACTTCGACTTTCAAACTTATATTGCCGCGGATTTCGAGGATTGGATCGGATCCAACTACCTCCGTGTGTTACACGTTCCAAAAATAATCTAGAATCCTTTGACACAAAAATATTCTAAAATCATTACGCTCACCGCGCGCAAAGTCGTGAAAATCTCCGATATAAATTTAAGAATACTTGAACAAGTACTCGCTACTCACTACCCTTACATGCTTGGTACATTTCCATCTTTATGCTTAATTAAAAGAATTTAATTCGGTGTAAGCATTGTTGTTACGTGCTAGATAGATTTTTGAACTCACTGACCGTGAATGATAATTTCCATGTCCTTGTCGAGCGCGTGGAGTCGTAACGCTTCGTCGAGTTCTTGCTGTGAGACTATCCTACATGGATCCCCTTCTTCGTCGATCCATTTCATCGTGAATTGGTCGGGGCCTGAACCCGGACCAGCCGCTCCAAAGCCACATATCGTACGCATCTCCTCTCGCAGTGTATCCACGGAAATGCCGGCAGTGATGTATGTGATTTGCACCTCCCTGGTATCAAATAATACTGTGTTATCCCAAACCGACCAAAGGAACATTTTTAAAGCATTATGACTTAAAAAAATAAGAGTTTCTCTCGCAAAAATTGCTTTAAGAAAATTTTCCAATATCATTTCTTCTTAGCAAGATACGTTCATACGTACTAAAGCACACGAAGAATCAAGTTACATACTTATTATTTTTCTGTCTAAGTTTGCGGATTCAATCAGTTTTAGTTTTATAAGTCAACTGTAGAGCTTGTGATAATTGCTATGGCAAATGCTATCGCGTAGCTCTTACGTACTTATACAGGTCATACATATATTTATTACTGTGAGACTTTAGATAAAAACTGGAATTTTTGAAGTGGAGGAACGCTACGAAAAGATATTAGGAGCCCCACCTCTTGATTACGTTGCGATATTCAATATATCTTTATATAGGATGGTACGCATTACAAAACCAAGGAAGCTGACATAGAAGATTCTACATTTACGTTAAACCCTTTATTCCCATTTGCACGTAAATAGACGATACCTAATTACCAGCTAACTTATAATTTTATTAGAACCTATTTGAAATAATACATTACCCATTATAAACAATCTTGACCCGGATATCATCACTGTCCGTTGTTTGTGTAGGCATCTTAACGCTATATGTATATATATATATATAAATATATTTGTGGTCCCTCTGCAACCTCTGTAAAAAAAAAAATGCGAATTGAAATCTGGTTGCGGAAAGAATTGTTTGAGTATAAATTGATGTATAAAAGAAATCCCTTAGAGAATGTGCGAAAGATATCGCTCTTACTATAATGACTAATTAAAAGTTCGATCGATTAAGCAGACTACATTCCTTATCTATGAATTATACTTTTAGACAGAAGTGAATCTGAATCAACAAAAAGGTAAGAATAAAGAAAATGTGTGGACTCGATCAAAACATTGAAACAATATTTGTCAGAAAGATAAATAATTAATGTTTTCAAAAGGCTTTGCATATTTGTCTAAATTGTACATACTTCCTAAAACCTTAATGAAACTAGTACACAGTTACGAATAGAAAGGTTTGTAGTAGGAAAATTCGCATGATTATTCGAAATCAAAGTAGGCCTAGTAAACTCATCAATATTTATCGAAAATGTAACAGCTCAAATCGTAGAAAATTATAGTAAAATAAGAAGAAGATATTAGAGAGTAATATGCGAAGGTAGAGCTTAGGACAATCGAAGTCTACAGAGAAAATTCAAGTATAAATGGTCTGTGACTCACCGTAATATATTTCGCGAAAAGCGCTGAGGTTTAAACGCGCGAAACTCCGTGGTTAAATGGCTTTCACGGATATATAAAAACTTGTAAAAGCTATCCTCACTAAAACTTTAAGGCACAAGTAACTGTACGACAGACACAGAATGCGGAGACATTCGATCAGAGAGAGAAACGCGTTCTCACCAATTCTCACTTGACCGCCGCCATGTTTATTGAGCAGTCATGAGCACAGTGTTCAGCAGCAGAGTTCAGCAGTGTTCGTTTCTGTTCATCGAGACAAATGTACATCGAGCACTGTTGACCATTACCACGGACGTAAATGTCAAATAATTAGCAATACATAATTGACAGAATTCTTTATTTATATCTAACGTGAGACAGGAATTCACCAAAACAATGAAGATAATTGGTTTTAGGAAAATATTTCGCGCATCATTTAATACTTGTGCTTGCGTGGACAGAATATAACAAAGGTCATTTAATCAATAAATGGATTTAAGTGGATGTTAGGATAACATTTGTTCTTTGAAAATCGAAATCAATGCATGCAAGTGAATCGAAGTAACTTTAATGTCGCGTACTACTCAAAGAGCGGGTATGCAACAGGTCAATAAAACGAGATATAGCAAAGATTATAAACGGACCTTTAATTCAGATACACCCACGAAAATTTGTATAGATTCTTGCGTTTCTATAAAAATTCAATTTCCTTGACTAACGAGCTACTAGATGTAATTATATTATGATACATTTAAATTTATAGTATATACGTATAATTATTCACAACTCACAACAGACCGGTGAGCCTGGCATTCAACAGTTGGAAATTGGCACTAGCCGCACACAACACATATATAAACACATGTATATACATTTCACGCGTTCTCAATATTATCACAGGAGCGATTAAAAATCAAATAAAAAGTGCGGGAATACAATGCAAAGTGACAGATTGGGCGTTTACGCACCATTACGCACACAAACGTATTGTGTATTCCCATGCACGCAATACAGTCGGAAGTGTTATAACAGAACATTCACATCCTGTCACTGTTAATGGCCAACACTATATACAGCTGCCGGAAGCTGCGTGTCCGAGTGTCACGGAATGGAATGTATATATTTGGTTCAAAGTTGTGTAAAAGTTCGAACTTAACCACTTTTATCCATCCTATCACTAGTTTTGTCGTGCGGGTATAGTATGCGCATCCAGATTTGTGTAAAAGAAACTCTTTTCATTATCGTGTCAACTACCAAGTACCAACTAGTGCAAACTTAGGTTGGGATCCCACCTTAACCTTAGTATGAGTGACACTTTTGAGGTTATTGTTTGAAGAAAATCGAATCAGCACAGATTCAACTATTAATAACTTGATTCTGAAAACACAGAGTGAGTATTTATGCTGATATACAAATTTTAATTCTGATTATTCAATTGCATCATACATAGTTGTTCCATATTTGTAGTTTTGGACTATTTGGGGTTCCAATGTTTGTAGGTTGTGAGCAAACAATTATGTGGGAATACTGTACGTAAATTCAATTGACACAAACATTAATTGATTGCAGTGATAAGATGAAGAGATCGCACTCCAGAAAGGATGATGAGCACTCGGAGTCCCGGAAATATCGCTCGGAAGATTCTCGTCATCGCAGTGATGGAAGATCAGACAGGAGAAAGAAATCGGATTGGGAAAATGATGACGATAGGGAGGACAGAGAAAATGAGTATAGGGAAAATAGGGATAGCGGGGAAAGTAGGAGAAACAGGGACAGTAGAGATTATTACGATAGTAAAGACAAGAGGGACGACAGAGGCTACAGAAGTAGTAGAGATAGAAGAAGCAGAACTGAGAGTAAAAGCAGCAGAAGATACAGAGACGAGTACAGAGACAGTCGTGGTGGCAATGAAAAATTTAGGGAATCGTATTCCGAAATGTCTCAGAATTCCAGAGACGCAAAAGACTATTTCTATAAAAAGAGAAAAGTTGATAAGGAACCTGTAGAAACGGATATGCGTAAGGACAAAGAACCAAACGCGGTTGATCAAAAGACACAAAGAGAGAAGCGAACTGTTGAGTTGCTGACCTCGAAAACTGGTGGTGCATATATACCCCCTGCCAAGTTACGACTGATGCAAGCAGAGATTACCGATAAATCTGGTGCTGCCTATCAACGTATAGCCTGGGAAGCTCTCAAGAAATCAATTCATGGATACATCAACAAAGTAAACACAAGTAATATTGGCTTAATCACGCGTGAATTGCTAAAAGAAAATATTGTCAGAGGCAGAGGTTTATTGGCTCGATCAATTATACAAGCCCAAGCAGCTTCTCCAACTTTTACTCCAGTTTATGCAGCTCTCACTGCGATTATCAACTCAAAATTCCCCAATATAGGAGAGTTGATACTGAAACGTTTGGTTATTCAATTTAAACGAGGTTTTCGCAGAAATGACAAACCACTTTGCATATCCTCAGCAACGTTCATAGCTCACTTGATTAATCAAAGGGTAGCGCACGAAATATTAGCGCTAGAAATTTTGACATTACTCGTTGAAACACCAACGGACGACTCTGTCGAAGTGGCAATCGCATTCTTAAAGGAATGTGGTATGAAATTAACCGAAGTGTCAAGGAAAGGTATCGAAGCGATATTCGAAATGCTGAGAAATATATTGCACGAAGGACAATTGGACAAAAGAGTCCAATACATGATCGAAGTGATGTTTCAAATTCGAAAGGATGGATTTAAAGATCATGAAGCTGTTCCTGAGGAATTGGATTTAGTCGAAGAAGATAATCAGTTTACGCATTTAATCACCCTCGACGAAGCCACCGATACACAAGACATTCTCAACGTGTTTAAGTTTGATGCGGAATATTTAGTTAACGAAGATCGATATAAGCAATTGAGTAAAGAAATATTAGGTTCAGACATAAGTGGATCCGAGTCCGAGGACGATGGCGAGGATGATAGCTCCGAGGAAGAGAGCGAAGCTGAAGCAGCGGAAGGAACAGAGAATGTTATCGTAGACAACACAGAAACTAACTTGACTGCGTTACGACGAACAATATACTTAACGATACATTCATCTTTAGATTTCGAAGAATGTGCTCACAAATTAATGAAAATGCAATTAAAACCAGGACAAGAAATAGAGCTTTGCCACATGTTCTTAGACTGTTGCGCGGAAATGCGAACGTACGAAAAGTTTTTTGGTCTTTTAGCTGGTAGATTTTGTGCTATAAATAAAATTTACGTTACTCCATTCGAACAGATCTTCAAAGATTCTTACCACACGATACATCGTCTGGATACTAACAAATTGCGAAACGTGGCAAAGTTTTTTGCTCATTTACTTTTCACAGACTCTATATCGTGGGAAGTATTATCCTGTATCAAACTTAACGAGGAAGATACAACGAGTTCTAATAGGATATTCATTAAGATCCTATTTCAAGAATTATCCGAATACATGGGATTATCTAAGCTAAACCAACGCGTTAAAGATGTAACATTGCAAGAAGCATTCCAAGGACTGTTTCCTCGCGACGATCCGAAAAACACACGTTTTGCTATCAACTTTTTCACGTCTATTGGTTTGGGTGGTCTTACGGACGACCTTAGAGAGCATTTGAAGTCTCATCCTAAGCCACCCTTGCTACCACCAGTAGAACAAAAGGCGCTAGAGGACAATTTACAATCGGATAGTTCGTCCTCGTCAAGCTCGTCATCTTCCGCTTCGTCGCCCTCATCGTCCTCCACTTCGAGCTCCGAAGAATCAGAATCGTCAGCCGAGGAGAAGACGAAGAAAAAGAAACACAAGCGGAAACAGCGACATGAAAGTCGGGCAAAAGTCCAAAGTGATAGCAAACACAAATCTAGTAATTCTAAGAAAAAGGACAAGCGGAAAAAGAAGAAAAAATAAATTTTACCGTACGTCGCCTTAGATGCATACCGATAAGAAATATACTTTTATTGGAGTAATCTTGTATCTGACATGTATAGTGTAAAATTCCCAATTTGGTAATCATGCGTCAGAACATACATTTTTTAAATGTGTGTATTGGAAGAATAAAACTTGGAAATATTTCTAATAGTTTGTTACTTGTTTTCTTTGTATCTCACTAAAAACTTATTAATTTATATTAGGCACAAGAGTATGATTCATTCACGATAATGATCAAAGAATAAATAAAATGGAAAAAGTACAACACAATTTGGAGACACGACTAAATGCACAAGTCACCGGTGGAGAATAATATAGACCGATATTTCATTGACCCTGACAATGAATTGAATGAACATCGAATTCCGGAGAGAACCGTATACACACGCTGGTAGCTGCTCGTGACATCACAATCGCTAGTGAGACGTTCACGTGCTATAGATGCGAATTCCGTTCGCAGACCACGTGGCTTATTTTGACAGAAAGGTCGAATGACTAGTCAAACTAAATGCGACTGTGAGACAAGCTCGATTACCCGTGGCCGCTCTGTCGACACCACTACACACTCGAGTGCAACGTGTGACGACATCAACTCTACATAACATCGCACACACTCGCGAGATGCATTGAACTCCGATAGAAGGAAGAATGCACCAAGCAGCACCAAGTGACGACGGGAAAATCGTGATTTGTGAAGAGTCGCGAGGTGGGGGAGAGACAGGAGGTTATCGTGGTCATAAAGCAGACGAGGTACCAGCCGGAGTGAAGAGAGGCAAGAGGAGTTAGAGTCAGAACGCGACTGAGAGCGGCAAGAGACGGAAAAGAGGAAGCTCGGGAAAGGGCAAACCCGGCGAGAAATAACCTAGCAGTACGGAGGTCGTTTCCGGCACGTTCCAAACGTATGCAAAACCATTAATCTGTTGTTTTTATGCCAGCCTCCATGTGACACAATTCATGAAAAATACCCGCCGAGAACGCATTCAATCTATGTGTGTAATGCGCAACTTTGCTCAATTAAATACAATCATTTACAACTGGTATTTTAATATTTTTGATATTGAACATTTTCCTCCATACGAACCTGAAAACTATAAATTGTACTCTATCCCGCCCGGGTTTCGATCTGTCCATTGCGCAAGATTTGCTCAGTAGTATCAGTGTGCTCCAGCATAAATACTACAGGGCTCTACTAGCATGATGCATAAGCCTGCGTAAGGGATCATCGCAAGCATGTTGAGATTACGGTGGTTCTTTATAAAGAACTATAGTTATCGAGGTCTACGGGAACGCTGAGACTCAGCGCGCCGGTGCCACAGCCGCAGCCGCACCGCGCACACAAAAAGGAGAGGAATGGAAAGGCTATATGTGTGTACTCCTATAGAGAGGAGCCGCGGAGAGGCTTGTACGCAGGCCGCGTAGCTGCAACCAGATACAACATACGCACACGCACCAATACGCGCATGACTGGCCGCTACGCGCAACCGGTGCAGCCCATCGCCCATCTTTCCGCTGAAAGACCCCGCGCCACACCGCACGGTATCCTCCCGTGCTTCGTATTTACAAATTTACATGCGCGAGCGTGCGCGCCTCGGAAAGGGAAGAGCTAGATGGCGCGTTTGCAAAAAAAGGCACCGCCGTAAAGAGCGACAGAGTCACAGGGGGGCAGAGAACAGGGAAGGGGAGAAAGAAAGCACTATGAGGAAGAAAAAGCAGGCAGATTGAAGCCTGAGGGGAACTCTGGGGGAACTGGAGGGAACGCACTAACAGAAGCTACAGAGGCAGTGACACGGATGGATAAAGGGAGGAAGGGGTTTAGAACTGGGTATGGCAAGAGAGGGGAATAGGACGAAAAGGAGTAAGTGAGATCCAAAGTAAGATATAGGAGCGATTCCACGCAAAGTGGACACAGTCCATACACATCTAGTCTCAGATTTTTTTTAAACTTTGTATATTTGTAGCCCTTGTCGAATCCTGTAAAATGCCGTTTTCCGTTCCTCAATATCATTAATAGTTTTTAAATTATTTAAGTGTAAAGTTTGGGATCAATTTTTCTTTAAAAATTTATAACTCGAAAACTAATAAAGATACCAGGATGTGCGAACCGCCGTTTTCTTCGGAAATCTTCAAATTTTAATAAAAAAAATACTCCATGTGTGTAAAATTGTATTAACTAGTTCTAAAATATAAATATTTGTTAAAAATTTAAATAAGACAGTGAAAGACATTCTTGATTACTTTGAAATTAATTTGGCATATGCTCTGAAGTGTTCTGAAGAACCCCTGTAAATTAGAAGTTGGAGAAATGCGGAGATCCCGAGTAATAAAATATTATTGTTGTAAAGACCCAGCCGAGTACGCGCTGCGCACGCGCTCTATGGTCGCGGCCCGTCTAGCGTGATCAGTGGTATGGTCGCCGCCGGGCGCCGTACGGGCCGCAACTATAGAGCGCGTGCGCAGAGCGTACTCGGCTGGGTCTTTACAACAATAATATTTTATTACTCGGGATCTCCGCATTTCTCCAACTTCTAATTTACAGGGGTTCTTCAGAACACTTCAGAGCATATGCCAAATTAATTTCAAAGTAATCAAGAATGTCTTTCACTGTCTTATTTAAATTTTTAACAAATATTTATATTTTAGAACTAGTTAATACAATTTTACACATATGGAGTATTTTTTTTATTAAAATTTGAAGATTTCCGAAGAAAACGGCGGTTCGCACATCCTGGTATCTTTATTAGTTTTCGAGTTATAAATTTTTAAAGAAAAATTGATCCCAAACTTTACACTTAAATAATTTAAAAACTATGAATGATATTGAGGAACGGAAAACGGCATTTTACAGGGTTCGACAAGGGCTACAAATATACAAAGTTTAAAAAAAATCTGAGACTAGGTGTGTATGGACTGTGTCCACTTTGCGTGGAATCGCTCATAGGCAAATGAAGAGTGAGTAAGAGAAAATACACACCCGTCGCGACAAAGGACCGCGGTGAAAAACGCGAGTATACATGCACTTGTGCGCGGGAGTGTTGAACGTGACGTATTATCAAGGAATTGTCGTCGGGTAATGCACGGTGGGTTAGACTTGCTCTATACCGCTCGGGATTGTCTCCAGGCAGCGCGATAAGAAGTATGCGTGTTCCGGAGAGGGATTCTTTCGGTGGGCTCGTCAGTGCGCGTGCGATCGATATGTCATTCTGTCGCGACGTGCCAACGATCGTCTGGCGATATCTGTCGTGATAGCTATCGAGCGATAGCGTTTCTCGGTCTGGCCCGCGTTATGTGTCGTCGCCGGCGCGAACCTCGTGATAACCGGGAATAACTTGCTCTCGTACGACCGTCGAACGGTAGCGGATGGTGGCGGGCGGTGACGGACGGCACAGCCACGACAGTGGTGATTATTGTGCCCGTGTGGTACCAGCAACACGGCGACAATAGTGAAGCTGAGTGGAGCTAGCGGAGGTAGTGACAGCGGCAGCGGCGGTGGCGGTGGCGGTGGTAACGAGAGCAGTAAAGGTGGCGGTAACAGTGTCGGTAGTGGTGGTGGTGGTGGTGGTGGTGGAGGAGGCAGCGGTAGCATTGGTGACGACGGCGGTAGCGATAATATCGGTGGTGGCGATTCCGGTCATAACAGTGGCTGTGGCGACGAGGACGGCAAGGACGCCCGGAGTGATAAGAGAGTACGCGCGAAACAATGGAAATGGACTGACCGATCCAGAATTAATCGCGCGCGCAGTGAGCGAATGGGAAGGAGCTAAGAAAATATGCGGGCTGGCAAACTCGCTTTTAACACAGGAGGGAACGAAGAGCGTGCATCAATGATTACTGCTATTCGATGGTTTAATTTGAAGAAAATCATGGCCCAGCCCAGGTACTGCAGGCGCGTATTGGCGAACATGCGAGTTCCTCTTGGCGAGCCGCATCGTTCATAAGTGACTGTGGAAGAATTTGCGAAGGCACCGCGCTACTGGGCCAGTTGCTAACTTGCTGCTCACGGTGGCTTCGACTTTCGACAGTTTCGACAGTATTTCAAGGAAAGGCGTGTGGCTCGCACTCGCGCTGGCGGGCGGCAGCAGCGACGGCGACGGTGGCAGCGGCAGCGGCAGCGGCGGATCTACTTATGTATATTGTTCATTTTGTTCATCGCACCATTCGCACCAGTGATCCACCAACCTCTCTGTCTCTCTTCCTCTCGCTCTCTCAGTGTACGCCTGTGATTCCCTACGTGTAAGTAGTGTCGTCGTGTGTAAGACGGCCGCAGCACACAAGTCTACACGGTGTGCAGACAACTAGGTGCGCCAGGGATTTATCATGTGTATAGAAGCGACATTGCGTTCGACCGTGGATCACGGCTGCCGGACCGTTGCGTCGAACGTAATGCTACAACAGGGGGGGCAAACCTAGGGAAGGACACGCGAACGAACGGGTTAACCGCGTATTCTCGTGTGTCTCTCATGTGCCAAGAGAAAAGCAGTGGAAAGCAGAGAAAAGTGAGTGAACGCGGCACGGTACGACAGCAGAGCACAGCAAAGCACAGCATAGTTCAGCTAAGCTCAGCTCAGCTCAGCTACGAGATATATCACTGAGCGCATTGTCCACAGAGATGGACAGTGCATACCTCGGCCCGCTGGTGCTATTTTTCCCCGTAGTCGTAGAGCTGATCTTAAACGGAGGTGGAGAAAGAAGAACGAGAGAAGATCGAGGAATGGCAAAACGGCGAGTCGAGTGACGTCGAGTGCCGCCGCGTGAAGTGAACCAGTGCGGATGAGTGTGGATTTGATACGCGTAAATCGCAAGCGTAGGTACGCCTATATTTTCGTCTGCGCGAATTAACGTGGTGTGTTACGAGCTGTCTGAAAATTCTCTCCCTGAAAGAGAGAGAGAGACTGGACAGCTCAGTTCATTTCTGAAAGGCCCTTCACCACGGTACGAATAATGGAGACACTATTACCCTGCAACGCTAATAGTCAGTCGTACAGTCCACAACTGAAGACGGTCTTGAAAACATATCAGCTATCCGCTGTGAAAAGCCTACAGGGTCCAAGTTCGGCCCTGTTGGGTATGGACTGTAAAAGTCTGCTTCAAGAACAGACACCATGCTACTCACCTCCGAGTCGGACGAACAACTGTGGCATCGACTCGGCATCGGAGCATGTCTCCTCAAAGGACGTCTCAAAGGATGACAATCCACCGGTCGCGCCAATCGAGCCCTGTAAGGTTCGCAGAACCGAACAATTGGTCGAGGACTCGGACGAGGATCCTCAGCTAGATCGGCTCAAGAGTGTGAGTGAAAAGAAGGACCTTGAGTTTCAAATACCCATCCTCACGGCATCGGATCAAAGTTGTTCCGAGAGGTGCGAAACAATTTTGGAGGGCGAGAGGATATCTTGCTTCGTGGTTGGAGGCGAGAGAAGGTTATGTTTACCACAAATTTTGAACACAGTGCTTCAGGACTTTTCGCTTCAACAGATCAATCAAGTCTGTGACGAGCTACAAATATATTGTTCACGGTGTACGCGTGACCAGTTAGAGGAGCTCAAACACTCTGGAATTTTGCCACGAAACGCTCCTTCCTGTGGTCTCATTACGCAGACGGATGCTGAGAGGCTCGTTAGTGCTTTGCTCTTACGGACAGAACCGTGTGACTTACCCCAGGTTGGACAGAACCAGAGTATTCTGGATAAGAAAATCTGTGGGAAAACCGAAAGCGAAGAAGAGTCTGTCGCTAAATTCAAAGTGTATCACGAGTGTTTCGGTAAGTGTAAGGGTATATTCGACGCAGACTTGTTCGACTCGGATGATTCGGTGTGCATAGAGTGTCTCGAATGTGGCTGCCAATTTTCGCCCCAACGCTTTGTCCGACATGCTCACCGATCGCTTGAAAATCGTACCTGTCATTGGGGCTTTGACTCTGCGAACTGGCGATCGTATTTACTGCTTTCGCGTGACCAGCAACATTACAACAAATCCCTTAGTCTGTTTCGCGAATTGAAAGAGAAGCATCTGACGCTTAGCTCCAAGCGGAAACTGGAGGTATGACTTTATACGCTTAGACATTTAATCGTTTACGAGTTGTCGAATAGGAACTAAAAATTAATATTGAATAGGTTCTCGTAAATAGAAATACTTCAACATTTTTAGCAATTCCGACATGAACCGGACAAGTATATTAAACGTATGAAGAAAGACTTGGGAAAGGACGAATGTGGAGGAATGTACACGAGAAATGGGTTGAGCATGTACCATCCTGTATCGCAAGTTACCGGTGCGACCGATCCGTATCTCCAAATGCAATGGGCAGTGTTCGAGTTAGCAGCTCGGGGTGCATCCGCTTTCAGGCCTTGGAATGCCCCGGGTGCCTGTAAGCACAGAGACAGGTGAGAGTTGCGTTTGAAACATTCAATCGATTGCCACGTTAACGAGCAACAATTCCAATTTAGACTCGGTATGCTTTCTTTCGTACACAGTTCACCGTTAGTGCCTGCGTATCTAAGCAGAGGACCTCCTGTGTTACAACATCCAGAACGGGTCGTACCTTTGTCGGAATGCGAGCGTTTCGAGCCCCATTTTCAACCGAATGTAGCGCTTGCTCCGATACCAGCACCTTCCATACCAACGATACCTCCACCATCGGTCCATCATCCACGAAGGCATCACCACGAACATAGACGTTCGAGTCATCATTCGTCGAGTTCTTCCGAAAAATTGGAACATCCACCGGTCAGTGTAAAACTCGAGAAAACATCTCCAAGTTCGGAACCCGGCGCGAGCGAGTATCCCTCGTTTGCGTCCTACCCTACGGCAATCAGTCAGAAAGAAGTGGTAACGAAAACCAAGAGTAGCACCGAGGGCGAGGAAGAGGAGAGTAGCGCAGCAGTAACATCTTCCACTGTGAGCATAGAACCACCTCCGGCTGAAGTCGAGACTTCTTCGCCAGGCAGCGACTCCGATTCCGAGGAGAACGCGGCAGCGGATCTGGAGGAGAGGCTAATAGCATTGGAAGTGCCGCAAGATGTTTTGGACTTAGCGCGTCGCCTCATTTTGGAGAATGCTCAGCTGAGACGTCACCGACGTACGAATGCGCGAGAAATATCTCGGCTGCGTAATCAGTTACAAATGCAGCAACTTCAGTCATCGAGCGACGACGATAAGAGGGAACAAGTCCCAAAAGCTAGTGCAGCCGACAGTACGGAAAATAGTGAGGAACCTGAGGTCCCTCTGACCTCAAACAACAGTAACGGTAACAGTAATAGCAACACTAGCAGCAGCAGCAGCAACAGCAGCAGCAGTAACAACAACAATAGCAATGGCAGCGGGACTAACAGCTGCAACAATAAAGAGTCTGAAGTAGCTACTCCGGAAGTTTGTAACGAATAGAATCGAGGGTGGAAAGATTTTGGAATTATTTAATAGACGAAACTGCTCACCAATTTTCGCGACGCTTGTCTTTTGGCCAGACGAGCGTGCACTGAATTTAGTATTAGGTACAACAATAATGTTATGATTCTAAGCAAGGAATAACAACTGTCTAGGTTATGTGATACACAAAGAGCCTTTAATGTTGTAGCGGTTAATTTGGAGTTTTTACTGTAAGTATATACTTCTTTGCCGATTTTTAATTAAAATCGAGTGTAGATACTGTAATATATGAAGGAAGGAAAATCAGTTCAAAGAATTTACCATGCCAATAACGATTACATTTAAATGATTAAGATATAAGCTTTTCATGTATATTAAATATGCATGAATTCGGAGGAGTTTTAATGGTCGTTTAATCGTGTTTAATCGTGGGATTAAACAACGACCAGCAAATAAGAGATTAGATCGCTTTCCATTTACCTTTTGTAGTCACGTTCGCATAATGTAAATACATTCTTGCATCATAGATGTAGGTTTATATAATAATAACATTGCGAAATATTGCTAAAGTACAAAAAATCTCTAGGTGCTATATTGTTGAATTACATTGACATTAGATACGCTCTAAGCATGAACCTAGGTGTATTCCAGCAGTTCGTACTATGTATTACAATGCGATGCTGATATTATTGAAAATTATTAGTCCATTTCCCATTCGTGATTCTCTTATGTGCGAAGCAACAAAAAAAAAAAAGAACACTTGTTTGTCGTTATACTAGTAGAGAATTTGCTCCGTGTGAGAATAATAATTCCTGCGTGGAGGACAGTGTAACGGAAGCTTCTTCTGCGCTTATTTCGATATCTTTCGCAATTAGTATGATATTACGTAAAACTATGAATTCCTTGTGCGAGGATCTCTTATTAGAAATTTCTGAAACAGAAGAAAAAGGCAAAAAAAATAACATGTTAGTCATTTTACGAACAGTTGGAATAAAAATGGAATGGATACTATTTTGTTAAAGGTGTGTGTGCCACATGTATTTCGTTTTCCTACAATATCGTGCAACGTCCCCTGATAACAAATGCTTTTTATCTAATTATTGTTGTTTCTTCAATGTAGCAACGGTCGCGGTCGCAGTAACATACGAAGGCACTGCTGTGCACGAAAATGCGAGACGATTATATTCTGACTACGTATTATAATCTTTTATTTATTTAAGGTACTACACGTACATATCAAAGTTTTTTATTTTATTTCATGCGTCGAAGAATCCAACGCCTCGTGATCGTTTAATTGATGAACGTGGATATTCATTGAAATCTGACTTTCGTCCAGCATCTGTGCTTAGCAGGGAATTCAGAGGTTTATGATCAATCTTATAAGCATGCTCATCTTTTACGGAGATTGCTGTATAACCATATGCTCATACACTTATTACACGTATACGGTTGTAGCGAGGATACATTGGCAAGGCCGATATGCGCGACTAAGGAAACACTGATTTAGCATGCATCTCAGGTGCAGGCATTAGAGTATGTAAGGGTATAGGAATATTGATATGCAGTTAGATATACCTGTAGTACCGGCGATATAGTCTGTCTTTTAAGGGAACGAGCAGGTGAACATTCGTAAGAATCCGGCAATACTTCTTTTCCTGCGTTTCTATCGTAAACGTTCCTTTCAATTTGTCCTTTATTTTAGAGATTGTTTTTTTCTTCCACATTGGTTTTTCGTTCAACTTTTATTTACAGGTCTTGCAAATTCGAAGTGCAAAATGATTTACGCTTCGCGGATGGTCAAGAAAGTAGATTTTAGGGTTTCTATTGAATTCTCATTTTGTGGCAAACATTATACATGCAATTGAAATTTTTAACGCAGAGCAACGTCTTGATTCTTTGACAGGCTGTCAAGTTTTCCTTTTGATATATTAGAAAAAATTATTTGATGGTATAACGAAAATGCCGAATTTTCATAATTTCACCTGCTAGGCCCCCTTAATTCGACTCATTCGTTTCTTCGGTTTTACGTTGTTTAGCAACGTGCTCTGATTGTGAGAGGAGAGATCAGTTTTTTTACCGTACAACCTGAAATTGCAATTTGCAAAGGCATAACTTCATTTTCAAAGGACTGATAAACGAGGTGTACGTAGGTTTGCTTTGTAAAACGCAGCCGGCGGAGCAAGAAAGTCATCGGGGTACTGTATTTTAGATATCTGTACCTAAAAAAAACACTTTTCTATATCGGGCTAGAGAGGTATGATATAAGATACGAATCTTCTACATATTTGCATTACGTAGAAAGAAGTAATTAGCGATACACGTTTGTGTGTTTGAAATATACATATACACGTATTTCGAGACTGTTTCGAGGATCTCTTACCACACCTTCATTTTTAAAGGCGTACAGAGCAAGAGTGCCAGTAATTCTCTTGTATCGCATCACAGGGCGGGGTACGAGGACTCCACTTTTAATCTCATCGAGCTCGTTATATTACATTCATACACATTCGCGTATACACATAGACCTCACCGTTGGCCTCGGACGTATAGCAGTAGTTACCTCGGAACATCATGACAATTCCGATTCACCGATCACCCTGTTTTCGAGCCAGCTGTAAACTCCCCTTAGCGTTACAATCAATTAGTATTCTCAATACAAAATGATTCAAATAACCCGCCAACTATGTAGTCCAATTTTTGTGCAAAGGAAATTTTCTTAACTTTTTTTTCTCAAAGAGGCACGATATAATACAACTGTATGAAAGAATTGTTTCGAGGGGCTACTTTAGTGCGACGAGGTGATTTTGATAGATTCAAAAACAATCCGCGTTAAGGGAGAAATCGGAAGTGTATGGAGTTGACGAACCAACCGACGATGTAGATTAGATACATTCATTATTACGTCTTATATATGATATTTGGTCGATACACATAAGACACGGATACGTTACGTTATAATGTTACGATATTGTAAGTATTCCGTCTAAATTAAAGAACTTAATACTCTATGTTTTTTCATACACTCTCGGTTTATTACACATAGATACCTAGAGTATATCATAAATAGTACATGTATATTGGATATCGCATACGGCTCGGTTTCGACGAATATATTCGAGGTCTGCGCATCCATTCAATTGCGATCGATGAATCATGTATGTAACTGCCATGACTAAGGATGTATTTTCATTTCGACATCGGTGATGTATTTTGAATCCAAGTGAGAAATACATTACAAATAAATACACACAATATGTGGTAGTTGGATTTATTCGATTGCGTGGGAATTAATCGGAAGCATTGTGCTACCGGAACTCGTGGAAGTCTAGGACGGAGGGAGAATTCTTTGGCGGGAACTGTGTCACTATTTTATCGGTCTTTCAAAAAGTTTTTCAAATCTAAAAATCTCTTTATATTCATATTTTCTAGATATTTTATAATTTTTCTCTGTCCCCAAATAATATCGATATGATTTAATTGATTTTAGATCTAACAATAAGATAGAATTCGATTTCGGATAGACGTTTCATTTGAAACATGATAATCAGAACGTGGCGTAAACTGAAAGTCCCTTGCCCTAGATGGTCTACACTAAATAAAGAAAATTACTGATGTTCATGATCACCCTGTTCTAAACCAGTGGTTAAAATATATTTTTTCTTTTTTTTCCTTACAGAATGTGTTATTGTTAAGTCAACTATTAAGTTTTTGGAAACGAAAGTTACTGTCTTATTTTTCCTAAAGGTATTTCAATCGTTGAATTTTTTCTAAGCGATGTTAAAAAAAGTCCGCATACACTTTGTTTCTCAATTCATTTTTATATACGCCCATTAATTGAATTATTTTGTTAATCCGCGTTGTTTCTTATAAGTTATGATAAAAAAATATTTAATATTGTATAGGATGATGTAATATATTACAATATATAGTTCATTTGCGTTTGGTCGAGTATATGACAAACACAAGGACATCTTTGTTTACTTTTGGCTTAATCCCATTTTATCAACCATAATCGACTGTTTTTCAATTTTTCTTTGAACTGTTGATCAGTTTCTGCTATTTTTTATATTTCTGAATTAAAAACGAAATTAGGTGGAACGTGAAAATTTTGAGACTGAACGTTATTCCTCCCTCCAGAATGGACTCTCGCGAAGAGAGGATGGGATTAGTTGGATGGTCTAGCATGATCTACATTAATTAACCAAAAGTTTCATGAAAATCGCCTGGGTTTACATCGCGAATGTTCTCTTGTTAGTGTAATGTTTGAAAACTCAGCCGCAAGCGAATCTAGCTTTCAACGTCGCGTACAGATAGAAGCAAAAAGTCATTATTTTATTCCTTATTCAATGAAAAATATCTAATTATTAATTCTAAAACATTAGAATCCATAGATCTCTTACTGGGAAGCATTTGGAAATCCAAAGAATTGAATTTCAATGAGGATTCGTGAACTTATAGTACACAAACCACAAGGGCATGTTACAAATGATAAATATTAGAATCTTGGAGATTTTGGTACTTTTCTTGTAGGCAACTATATATTTGTAGATATTTCATACGTACTATATTATTATACATGTATATTACAACAAAGTGCAACACGAAAGTACAAAGATCGAATAGGTAAATTTTACTTGGATGTATGATACTCGCATAACCGGATTAATATAGCGAACATGACGCGTTTTTCCAATAAGTGCTTTCTAAATGTGTCGTCTCGACATTCAGGAAGTCAAGACTACGCTGCAGCATAGATTTCGGATTGATTATTAAAATAAATATATCTGTATGTATATTGCTATGATATGTGTGAATTTATACTCACAAATAAATAATACTCATAATGAATAATACATAATAATAATAATAAATCATAAATAATTTAAAGAATCAATTGTCAGTATCGTATATTTAATAATATCAAATTTGCAAATTGAATATTCCAATGTTATACAACAAAAATTATTATATTAACGGATTATTAGAATTTAGCATGAATCAGCTTTATTGTTGCCGTTGAATTAGTTGAAAGTATTTTTGTTATTATTGGTGTTGAAACAAATTGAAAATTGAAAAAGATTTAGCTTCCAATAATTATGCCTTTTGTTATTCGATAGATATTTGAAATTCACTTTTAGTCCGTTGAAAATTCATTGAAGATATTAAATAATTAAATATCGTAATTAGGAAAATTTATAATTAGTTACTGACGCTCCAGAGAAAATGCTGGAAATGCAAGGTAGTACGCGTAATCAAATAAGTTATGATCTTTACTCCGTTTCCGCAATATCTTGATACGTTTGGTGAGTTTGTTTTTAGAAAAGCTGATAATCCTGTTTGGATTTTAATGCTTTTTTGCAACACTTTAATCGTATTTTTTGCAAAATAGGAAGGTGCATGAGTATATACATATACGTGAAATCGCGGGCGGGCGCGCGCACGCACACACACGTACGCGGGTGCGTCGTTTTATCATAGTATGTATCCTGGCCGATGTTAGGAGGAGTTCAGTGACCCGTTCCGATGTGGCCATCGCGCGACTTTAAGTAGGAAAAGTTGAAGGCATTGGTGGAAAAAAAAACCTGGTAATCCCACTTTTGCCAGAAATTCAGCTATTCAAACCTCACTGGAAATCGTCGAGTTTTTCAGGAGAAACTTTTTCACATTTTTTCTACGAGTGCAAAAGTTTGCGAAAATCTATATTTAAATTCGAGTTACTCTATTACTCCGTCAACGTCACTCGCTGCCTTTCAATCAGAAAGCTGTAATGTAAAATGGAAAAAAAAGAATGTATGAAAAATTACATTCAAAGGAAATTTTTCCATTCACTTTGTTTAAGCAAGAGCTCTCGTACCACGATATAGAAATATGCGCCTCTCGAGTATTGATTATGTTGAAAATCGATTAAAGAATTCCGAAAAAAAATTTTCAATTTGCATTGTATTTCAAATCCGATTTGCTGTCACTAAATATATAAGTGGATATATTTCAGGTACAATAACGAATCTTCCTGCGTATTTGACAACGGGTAGTGTTAATAATCTTATTAATGGTTTTAGTCGATGCTTGCAACACTAAATTGTTGTATATACATAAACCTGTTTTCTGAGGAAAACAACATTCATTGTTAGATGTATCCGAAACAACGGAATGAACATAAGTAGCAACATTTATAATAATTCAGATAATAAACAACGTTCGAAGTAAAACGGATTCTTCCTCTGAATATTAGTATAAGTTTATTTTCTTTCTTTTGGCGATAGTATTTTACAATACTTTTTCCATCTCCCTTTTGACTCTATACTATGTACACGTTTATCAATTACACGAAGAAATATTATATTACGAAGCGCAAGCAGATAATAAATTTATACAAAATACCATTCTACTCTATAAAACTGATCCGAAATGAATTTCACGAGGTTTCACACAATTTTCCTACATACATTTTACTCCTGACGTTGTATACCGGTTTTTATGCCTTTGTACGGATTATGTACTAACAGGGGGACAAGATTCTTGCGGTCCAGGAAGTACGCAACCGTTTACATATAAACCGAGTTTGACAGAGCCAAATATATTAAGACCGATGTGTCGTTGGAACAAGATGAAATTTGCCATTCGGTGGTCGATGGTAAAGGGTTATTATGCAGGCAGAAGATATCAAAGATCAGGTAGCATTAATACGGTACTACAATACCTGCACGACCTGCACTGTTAGCCTGAATAAGTTCGGTCCAGGTCTGGTCAGTAATTCGCGTGTTGGAGTTGGAGAAGCGCCGTCTACCTGTTGGATCCACGACTACTTACATACTACCTCCTCCAGCCTCATCTGGTTTCACCTTCTTTTCTCTCAGAGATTCTTAGGACAACTGAGAGTACAACAGGACACCCAGAGCACCTAAGGACACCCAGAATCCTTTTCCTAGATATCGTAACATATCTATACGCTGTTTACAACCTGAGATTCTATGTGATCAGTTCGCCAAGACAGGACGTCGGTTCACTTGGCTAGTCGTTTTATTCAGTTTTATTCAACAGCCACAGTAGTTAATGTCTTGAGACCTGTGCTCAGAGTTTCGTCGGGGTCCGGTCGGGCGCCCTTTGATGCTGCCATCCTTCGAACGCTACATCGACCGCTTGGAGATGTGATATTTCTACGGGCGCCCGAGAAAGGCTGAATTCGACAGAATGGCTTTTTTGTGCCCTGTCCGAATACGTCGTGGCAAGAAAAAGAAGCGTGAGTACGAAACTTTGACCGGGGGGGATTCTTAAGATTCTACTTTAGCTTGATATTAGTTCGCGTTTCGAGGACATCGTCAGGTACCCCACTGCACGTCATTAAGGACATTAAAGTACATTAGAGTACATTAGAGTACATTTATCAATTAAGCTTTCAATCTTGCAAGAAAAAAACAACGGAATAAAATCTTATGAGAGATGAATTTATAGATTCTTTCGTCCAGATGAAGTATATCTCAGGATTCGTTTCGATTTCGATTGACAGTCTTTTTATCGAATGAAGTTTGAAGTTCGCGTTTCATGCGAATATTCCCTCATCGATCGACAGTTCCCCTGTTTTAATATAGATCTCTTTTTTTCTTGGTCAACATTGTTATAATTTGAATTGTATCACGTGACGAAAGAGGAATTTCGATGTGTCAAAACATATTTTACAATCGATGATTCTCTTTTGATCTAATTTATATTTTGTTTAATATAATTCGAAAAAATTTTGATGAACCACTTCGAAGTATTGTTTGGGATAACAGTCTAATTTCGAGTGGGAATAAGTATAGCCTATGGAATTTAAATTTACGCATACTTGGGATTTATACAACAAGAATAATAAATAGAACTTGACCTTTTATTATACTAGCAGTATTAGAAATAGAAACAATATTCCTCATTGTATTTCACAGATTATTTCACAGTAGAATTTTGTAGAATACATGTTTTTTTATAGAATTTCTGAATTAATGCACGTTTAAAAATCTATATAATTTTTCATACAGCTGGTGTGCATAATTTTAATCTCGACAAAGACTGTGTTGGAACTGGTGGCACGGGTCTTGGTTTGGGTACCAAAATACCATTACCTCCAGGCCGTATAACTGGAAGTGCTAGTATAGAAACCTTAGTGAGAGTAGGAATTGAAAAGGAAAATGGACTTTCACCGGACAGCAAAATGGTCATTGTGCATGACTTTACGCCGTGTGTCGATGACGAGCTACAAGTAAAAAGGGGCCAGGTATATTGTGCTTTATAGATCAGAGCGTTTCTCGCTAAAAACTTAAAATGCTTTTCAATTTATAGTTAATTTTTTTTGTTTTACTCTTGATGTTTATATTGATCAATTTCTCATGCGCCATTACGTTACTTTCAGGTTGTCAATGTATTATACAGAGAAAATGACTGGGCATACGTGATAGCAGCGGACACACGCAGGGAGGGTTTCGTTCCACATTCCTATTGTGCGCCATATACATCTCAGCTAGCTGAATTAACGCTCGCCACACTCATGAACAATGTAAAAAAGAAACTGCCAAGATCCAACGAACCTGACTGCGAGTTCATCAGTACAGGCAGATCACAAACGGCAGATGCTCAACAGACTGATACAGGATCAGCGTCCGACTGCGAAAGTTATGCTCGTAACGTGACCAGTGCTGAGATAAGCGTTAATCGATCGAATATTACCCAATCTCAGAACTCGATACAGACTATATCCTCGCAACCGGATGTTCATCCCTTTTTTAAGGTACGCGTACTCGTAACGCGTACTCGTAACCCGTAGCAGATTCGAATGTGTAACGCATATATTATATTTGTGTAATATAATGTAGGACCCATCCGCTGGAAGGTACATCGTGCTCTACACATTTGTGGCTAGAGACGAGAACGACGTAAGCGTTGAAAGAGGAGAATTTGTAACAGTACTCAACCGAGACGATCCCGATTGGTTTTGGGTATTGAGACATTGCGATGGCAACGAAGGATTCGTGCCCTCCGGTTTTGTTTATCCCGGACATGTACTTCATTCTTATGCCACGACTACAACGACCACTACGACGACCACTGTCACTGCGGAAACACACAGCATAGGTTCGTTTCTACTCTCATTTCGGTCCTGAGACTACAATATAATTTTTAAATTCCTATAGATCTATAAGCATTATATTGAATTTTTAATCTGTCGATGTTTTGACACTCGTTCGAAAGGAAAGGGAACCGCAAACGTAACTGGTACGGAGCCGCTGCAACAGAAAGGTTTAAGGGATTTCCGGGATGAGACAACTGGTACAGAATTAGTCGTGCTATACGATTATAAGGCGCAGGCGCCGGACGATTTGTCAGTGAAACGAGCCGACTGGATATACGCTGATTTGGGGAACCAAACTGTCGACGGATGGTTGTGGGCATATGCGCCTAAAACACGCAAGTACGGTTTCATTCCGAAAGCATACGCTCGTCCACCGGCCATGACCAGCTTATGATAGATGTTGCAACTTTTTTATTTAGATTGTACAATTATATTCAAATTATACAATATATGTAACTATGTAACATTTCTGGAAAAACACTATCGATCTTTCTGTAGTTATTTATTGTACCTATCGTAAACAAATCGGATTGATTTAATATTTTTCATTCATCTCTAACGTTATAAGACTAAAATATGACAAGTTTGTCGTGATAAGTGTGAGTTTTTACTTTATGTTATCAGCGATATTGATGCCAATCTATAGAAGGTCAATTGAAGATTTCAAGATTCCAGGCTCAAATCTTTGACCAATTCAAGTTTTCAAATATAAAGTTGCTTCATAGAAGTTTAATACTTTTGAAAATAAAAAATGATATATTTATAAGGGCTACGAAGTTTAATGGCTTCCATCATTAAGAATGGGAACAGTACTTACATGCTACAACAAATAGCACAAAGTCCGATCAATCTTTTGTTTATCCAAAGTATCAATCTTCCCCTCCATTACTGACTCTTCTTACCGCATTTCCTCCTTCCACCGGGTCATTCCTCTCACGAGCGTCCTTTTCTTTTTGCTAGCAGCGTGTCCCTGTCCATTTTCCGATATACTCATTTTATGCTGTTTTATGCAACTACGATACACGACCCAATTCTCGATTCCTTGAAAATCAGACCACGACAAGTTAGGAGAAGAGTAATAAATTCATTGCAATCCATATCGGTATTATTTTTCTGAGGTGTGATATTGAAATTGTTTCAAACTCATATCGATGAAACGTGAGCTGCTTGTTTTTGTTTCCCTCTGAAGAGATAGCGTTATCGTGACATACCGAAATTTCATGGATAAACGTACAAATAAACAATATTGTATTCGTTGTTCGATATGATCTACTATCTTTGATTTTTGATTCGAACGTGAATCTTGAGTCACGTGCCGTGTTCTACATAACATATAGGAACTGATCTCCAAGAGCGCGATGCGTTCTGTTAACCCGATGAGTCTCTTACAAGCTCGCTCGACAATGTTGGGTCAAGCTACTTATCATTGCCGCTGATAACCCTTCGATGATTGACCATCACGTGCCGACAAGTAATCGTGTCTTTTGCTACAAAATTAAATGTCGACGATTTCTACCCTGACGGATCAACACAATGCTACTAAATACACACATGTACCACATACACGTTTCTTAGGTACTAACACTAGCAGGATTGAATTTTAAATTCTAATTGATTTGAAAATATAAAAATTTTCACGATTTGAATATTTTATTTGTAGTACTTAATATAAACAATAACATTTATATTATGTTCTACAAGTGAAGAGTATGTTTTCATCAACAGATATTATGATATTACGATTTATGTCTTGTAGTCTTACATTAGTTAGATCTCTTGAAATTCCTGTAACAGTATTCTTAGGATATTGAATGAACAAATTTCTAAACTTGAAAACTACGTTGAACGGTACATCTAAATAATGTATTTGTCAAAAGTTGTGAATTTTCGTTCGGTTAATCGTTGAGCAAATGGGAACAACATGGAGTAAAATTTATGAATATTTTGAACACCATTGACGATTATGCTTCTAATTAGTGCACTTTGACATTTATTGGAAAGTTCCGATAAGTATTGCGTTATATTGGTATCTATTATTAGTACTTCTACTGTTTACGAAGAAAACAAAAGGAAATCGTTACAAAACGCTCTCATAATTCTACTGAATACATCAAGGTTCACATTAATTCTGTATTTTCAATTGTTGATTATTCATAAATCGAGCATCGTTCGGTCAAGTGTAAGATAATCCAAGTTCTATTTCCAGAAGTGTCTTAAAACAGTACATATCCTATTTAAATTTCAATGTCACTCAGAACTTGTGGCAGCTTTAAGCAGCATTTATTCGAAATAATACTACCATTTACCCTGGTATTTGGTTTACATAGAGATATGAAATTTTATGAAATACAAGCATTGTTCAAATTTTTTTGAATCGAAAGTTTCTGTATTGCTATTGCAAAATGAAAATGAAATAATTCTTATTTATTGTCCATTTTTAATATTCTTAAATTGGCAAATCGCTGCATATTACAGACAGTAAAGAATTGTCTACTTTCCAATAGCATATGTAACGTAACGAATTTCATTGAATTTGGAAAATTATGATATACGTTCTAGTTGACAAGAGAAAGGCAAATATAATGTACTCGTGATCAAGTACTAGACACATGGTATTAACAATAGCAAAAATATACAAAAATATTTATAACGCATTTAAGATCCTACTAAATTCTTACTACACGTACATGTATTTTAATTTTAACAGTTCTTTAATACTGTAATGTAATCTAAGACGATCTAACAATAAGATACTTGTAAATTTAGTTGAAAATGTTATTCAAAATGTTGAATCTATCCTTGCGATCACTGTCGCTCTCTATCGAATTTCTATTCTAACAGACTTAAATGTTTCATCAAAAATCACATCAATTGTCATTTATCGGCAAATATAAACTAATTTATCGCACAATCTTTATACAGTTGCTAAATAATAAACTTCTATTTATGGTTTTCTTCTTGAAGAAATTTAAGCTTTATTACACAATTGCAAAGCTGTATCGGATCACACAATGTTTATAATTAGTCAAATTACAGCATGAGCTCTTGTTATTCCATTGGCGTAAGATTTTGTGCGATCAAAAGAAAGCTGTTGCGATAGGAGAACAGCAATTTTGTTTTTGTTCCTCTTCTTTTACACTTAGCTTCTTTCACACATACCACAAATTCGAGGATCTTAAAACTAAGTAACAAGTCTGACTGCCGAAAAACATCAATACCCTACAGTTAGTTTTAGAAAAAACTAAAAAATTGTCAACGCAAACAGACTAACATATTTTGGCCATATATTTAAATATAATGTAAAGCTCATAACAAAATATATAAATGACTCAAGTTTTTGATTAATGACGTAAGAAATTGGACAATAACAATATTTAACCAATTCTGGCAAGAAAAATGAGTTTTGAATTTGTTCGTTAAGTGTCCTTTTCCCTAAAAAAAAAAAAACAACTACACAAATTTGTAGAATGCAGTCACTGTACTTTAATTGACCTTAGAAACTTAAGAGTAGAATTTTTCTGACACACAATACACATGTCTCTATTTGAAACTTATTAAGCCGATTTTCGAGAACTACTATTCAAAAGTTTGAAAAGAAAGAAATATTCGTTAGATGTAAATACGAAAAATCCGTTCACGTTAATATATCTAGCTTTGTACATAAGGTATCCAGTTTAACGAAGAAATCTATAATTATTAGAAACATCGTTAGTTAAGCAGGATATATCACAATTTTTTCTTTCCTGCATTGTACGTAGTGTCTCACCAAATCTCCTTCATCTTGGAACATTCAATAATAAATTCTCTCTGACATTAGCTATCTTCTCGGCACCTATACCCTGCACAGTTTTCAAATGTGCATTATGCTGTGACGCAAAGTCCTTCCGGTCATTTAAATTAATCATACTGTAACTTTTGCCGCTATTCACTAATGCGTTCGATTCACTGAACATAGATAAAAGTGGCAACTCTTTGATGCTAGATGCTTTAGACACCTGTGTGTTCGAAATAGGAAAATTGTCATGAACTCGAAAATCATCGGTCGTTCTATTATTAGTTGATAATTTCATATCTTGCAAGGGTAATGAACTTGCAAACTTAGTTGGCGTTGAATTTCTACTTTCAGAAGATTTATACATCGCACTGTGCATATCTCGTTTATTTACAACTGTGCTATTCTCCATATTGCTAATGGCAGTACACATTGTGATCACGTCTGTTTTTCTTACTAAATTATCTTCAGAATTCCCTGAGGTACTTTTAGCAGTCTTATCTATAGTATCAGTTCCAATACTTTCCGTATTTGGATTTTCGTTATTTATACCAAAACTGCAGGTTTCATTAAAATTATTCTCCTTGCAAGACTCTTCGGTGAATTCCTTTTTCAGACTATTTCCTACATCATCGGAGGTGCGCTTCTCGAATTTCGTTGCATGAGTGTTAACTGGGCTATTGGTTAGTGAAGTGTAGCCTCTCGAAGTGATTTTTATTTTGTTCAGATGTGCAAAATCGTCGTATTCAGCTCTATTTAAATCCAAACGATGAAAATGAGGAATTAAAGAGCCACTTGTTAGTGGTTCTTTGAGCGATTGCAAGCTTTTGAAAAACTTGTGAAAATTGCTTGTTCCAGATTGTGCTCCTTGATGAGACGAATCGAATTTCGATCCTTGTGCATTAATTCCTAAGTTAATTGGTTCCGCGTTGACTTCGTCAAAAACGTGTAAACCGGATGATCTACTGCTGTTGTAACTTTCGTAGGTTGAGGTATTTAGGTTGTCAATTTTAGCTTGTAGCTCTAATTCCCATTGTGGCGATGTTGCCTCGCTGCCATCGACAGATCGTTTTCCGAGTTGTTCTACATCCTCCGTAGTGTGTGAAATACTGACATCTCGTAATTTGTTGCTCTTTTCAGCCGGACTACTCGTGGCAAGACTTAGTCTACTATTCGATAGTTGGTTCAAATCAGATTGATAGTTTGAACTGTGATTTGAACCTTCTAATTCGGCACCGACACCAGGCTCACGAGGTCCATTAATAACTAAATCTGAAAAATGGTCAGAATCTTTGATTAAAGATTGTCTTTGCAGAAATCACTTTAGCAATGTCATATAAAATTAACTATACCATAGTCTCTGCGTTGTTGATGAATCTGATTACTAATCTCTTCTAATGTGCGTAAACTAGAAGCATAATTTTCTTTCGCATCTTTTAATCCTTTTTGCAAACATTCCACTCTTTCCTTTTGGGTCGCGAGCATTTGGTCGCAATGAGCCTTCACTTCGAAGTATGGTCTGGCTTTTATTATTGAACGTTTATGTTTCTCTTCCAATTGGAAAAGTCTTCTTTCAGCCTCGTGAAATAACATTGCTCTTCGATGATGTTCCCTTCCACATTCTGCTTTTTGATTTTCTGCATCCATTACCTAAGTAAAAGATACAGTTTCATATTTTCTTATACTGTATAGTTACTAGTATAAAATTCGCTCCTTACTTTGATGGTCGCATGATTAAGCATATCCTGCCAAGCTTGGTCAAAATTCCACTCGTGTTGGTGAGCCAAAAATCTGGCCTCTGCTAACGCGACCGTCTCTTTAGCTGCCGCATGAATTATATTCGCCCTTTGAAACAATCGAGCCTGTTGCTGACATTGCACCTATATATATGAAAAATTATTCAGTACTGCGTACCAATTGTATTATGATGAGACGTACGCAAAGTAGACCTATTTAAGTTCATTTTTCTCTACCTGTGCGTGGCGTGCTACTTCGAGTGCTTCATAATAACATCTTGCTTTTTCGATGCAAGCACTGCCTAACTTATCCGCTACCTCCTTTAATCGTCTTGTCGATTCAGAAAGCAACTGACGAAAAGCAGTGTGTGCTTCCTAGAGATGTACAAGAAGTGTTTTATCCACAATACGAAAAAAAGTAATGAATTGGTATATGAGTTATGCTTGAACTACTAAAATGTGTGTGAATAAAAATCATATACCGCTACTAGTACAAGTAAACTACACTTTTCAAAAGAACTGGTCCGTAACTAGATTTAATATCCATTACTGTGGTTCATCAAACAAATTTATATAAAACGCTTATTTGTATATTGTTTTGAAAAGTGTATTAATATTTGATTTAAAGCTACAATGAATTATGTCTTAAAATAAATATAACTTACATCTAATTCTGTTTCAAGTTTGTTAATATCGTCTGTCGCATTATTCAAATTTTCCAATTCAGTCTAAAAAAGAGAATTGCATTATATGTCAAATCTTCGTGTATGAAACTAGACAAACACTTGGGTGTGTTTGTCAAATAAATTTGGTGCTGGTATCCAATATTATTTCCTTTTGCAGATCAGGAAATGAAATACAAAGTTAATCATTTTGTGCGTTTATATCTCTTATAATATTATCGGGATATTCAAAAACGCATTTCCGAGCTTGAATTAAATAGATTCATCTCATTCGATTGTTAATTCTATGGAAAAAAATGAAGCTACTTGTTCGGCAAAGTTATAGCATAGTTTTTGTAAAATGACTTGTTAAAAATCAGATTTGTGTAAATGTATACTTATAGAATAATGAATAAGTTAACTGAATATCAAGTTTAATGAATAATTCCTTTGTCAACCGCATTTTACGTGAGTCGTTCAAATGCGGTGCTTGTCATTGCCTCCTATTCATTCTATTCGTGACTAGTGACGCGATTCGCGTGAATTCGCGAAAGAAGTGAAAGTACAGTGCGGTACCAGGCAGTGCTAGACACTGTGAATGCCGACCGAGTCAACCTCTAATCTACCGCAAGAAATTGATGCTAAAATAATTAATGATAGAACTGTTACCTCTATACGTGGATCCAAAGATCCATCAGTATCGTCCGTGGCACTCATGTCACAGATTTTTGTTAAGCTTAATCCAAGTTATTTCATGGTTACGTCGTGATCGCAAAGTCCATCGACCAGTTTAAGCCTAACTGCGTCGATGGACATACGAACCGAATAACTGAATAGAGGAGCCCTAGGTTCTTACGAGATCTCTTTACATCTCAGAAATCATCTCCGTGCCAATTGGACGCATGCACTGACATACACTGCACTGTATGCTGCACTACGTCACCAATGCTGACCCCCCTGACTCCTGAGATTAATCATAACAATCTAGCGCGCGTGCATTTTGATTGAACGTATTTCTTCGATGCAGCCAGCGGATGCAGCTACACCACGGAATAGAACAGCGGCACCTTTCATCCTCTGGAAGCAGTGATGTTATAGATTTGCAGATTTTATAGCGCCACCTACCAGGGACTGAGGCAATCATGTGCAAAACTACTGTACCGAACGAGATCTGTCGAAGAAATACAATGTATAAATAATAAATTAAATATTCATTGACTTTCATAAGTTCTGTTATTATTTTTCAATTATGACTTTATGACAATCATAAAATTCAGAAGAAAATAGTAGTAGTCGCGTATAGTGAAGAGTTAGGTTAAATCTCCCGCGGCAGTGAAGGGATTACGTCACATCCGCATTCCTCTTATAGTTTCTGCTTCACGATAACTGGCGGCGCTGCACTAATTTTTTTTCTTCCTACTCCCCACTACTCCCCATTGAAGTTTCACGGTTCGCGGATCTGATTTCTGGCTCTTGCCGATGTTGGATGATGTTAGTGTGACAGTTTGTGATTGCCAGTGATGTTAGCATGTTACTCCATGTAGTCGAGTCAGTTGGTGCAGTTCAGTTCGTATTCGTAGCAAGCAATGTCAGTGAGTGTTTCACGTGGTTGCACGTGTCGGGTTTGGATCAGTGTCGGTGATCGCACGTGAGCGAGTCGAGTACTCGAGGGTTCTCGACGTGGACTATTCGACACGGCTGGACACGGCCAAGCATACTACTGATGATCAATATACTCGATATACTGTGTCACAGTTTGGTCTACGTGGTTTATAAATTCAGAATCCCTTCGAGAACGCGTGTCTACGAGAAATAAAGATGACAAGTAAAAAAGGACACACCCTTCGGATTGAGTCAGAGATTGATAGGAATCGCGAAGAGGGTAATTGGAAAAAAGTTGCCGAACTAGCGGAACATCTAAAAGCACAATATCCCAGCAATGGTAAATACTTTTTTCATTATATCTTCGATTATCGCTCGATACTTGTTACTGACAACTAACGCTGACAGTAGAACAAATAACAATATGTAGTTCCTGTATCGTAACAGCTTGTATTCATTAAAACATTCAGTCGTCTTGACAGTATATGAAACTGGACGTGACACTGGATTTAATGATAGACCTTGGACTGTCTCAGACAAACTGTAGATAGGTCGCTTTTTATTCCAACCACGGCCGTTGTTGTCTCATAAACAGTTATTATTTCTAATTGATAGTTTCTTACAGTCACAGGAACGATCCAATACATTTACTAAATATTATCCGATTAAATTGTAAACGTAAAAAATATTGATGCTCAATAATTACTCTTTAGAATTATGCCCATACCACTGACACTGACTAAAACGTCGATAGCTCAATGTCGATATATCGTCGGGGCTCGCGATGTGAATAATAGTACAGAAGATATATGCTACTATTAAGATTTATCGAACCTTTCATCAAAGTCCTTGCAAAATTCTATGACTTAAGTCAATCTTCCTGGAATTATGATTTATAATATCTATTGGAAAATGAACAATAAAAACACAGAAAATTCATAATCATGCAAATTCAATATTATTTCTTTGAGATACAATTACAATTTTTTTTGTTAAATTTTAATTCGAAACAATTCGTATCTAATTATTATTACGAAAATTATGTTGAACAGAATGCTTGGCAAACTTCCTCTGTGGAGAAGGGAGACTGGAAAGTTTTTTGGAGCAAACACCACCGATTGATGCGAATATTGCAAAGGCAAGGACTGGATTAGTCGAAACAAGAAAGTACTTACTGCTTGCTGCAAATGAGAAGGATAAACAGGTATTGTATTAATTGTATTAATATTGAAAATATGCTGATTGAAATATCCTATTGAATTATATGTTTACATAATTATGTAATAAATTAAGTGGTATTTAATGAATTAAATCAAATCCATAAGGCGGATATCACGATATTTAAAGTGGTGTGTAAAAAGAGAGTTCTTATACGTAGTAACGTAGTATACCCAGAAATAGCAATACATAAATTATATAATTTCAAAATTTTTTTTATGGCTGTAAGTCATATATGAGCCATTAATTAACTTGATCGTCACTCCTGTAATTGATAGTAGTATTGTCTCCGAGCATACCAGAAATAAGCTTTAAAAGTGCCTGTTTGTTAATATATTCGATAGGC
Organism: Trypoxylon attenuatum; assembly: GCA_963989405.1. NCBI lineage: Eukaryota > Metazoa > Arthropoda > Insecta > Hymenoptera > Crabronidae > Trypoxylon > Trypoxylon attenuatum. The sequence continues at coordinate 629,627 of OZ022491.1, forward strand.
TTTGGTTGTGTTGGATGCACATTTATTACTCGGAAAATTACACTACGCAATGGGAATGTACGAAGAAGCACTGAACCATTACCACCAGGCTGAGCTACATACTTTGACAGAAAAGCAATTACCTTGTCGAAGTCTACGTATTATTGCAGAGTCGTACGCAATTAAAGGTTTGCAATTGTCTTTGTTCGCATTATACGCTATATTTGCAGTAGCGAGTAGTCTAGCCCTTGTTCTTACCATATACATAAAAATTTAACATATCGATTAAACTACGTGTTCCAATTTATAATTTCATATTCAAAATTCCAAGAACTTTATCCAATTGTTTTTGATTTAGTCGTTGAAAGAAAATAATAATAATAATGTTTAAGAGTTTTTATTTGTAATTCTAATTACTTGACACACATAAATTACTTTTACATTCAGTTGTCACGTTAAGAAGATCACAAATCGTATTTAATAATTTTTAAGTTTCGTAGAATAAATTAATGTCACATTTCAGAAGCATGGAACTACAAGCATTTGAGATAATTCTGCAATGATATACACTTTTGTCTTTAGTTTATAATTTACTGTATCAAATCAGCTGATTCTTGTGTGCATCAATTGAAGCTATCGCTAAGTATAGCTTACTGTTACTTGCTTGATATCACAATTTATTTATCTAATTTGCTACATAGAAAGTTCCTTAGTGGACATAGGCATAGATAGCGTATCTTAAGTAGATTTAGAATCGAGCAGTTTTTCTATTCTAAGTCATTGTTGAAAACACATTCATATATTACGGCAGTATTCTATGTAATTTAGAGCCAGAAAGTTTGTTTATTTTATACACAGAGAAACACTTACCCCGCCGAAGACTGCGCATTGTAACAGAATCATATGTAATTCAAGGTTTGTATTGCTTTTTTGCTTTACCTTATTTTTTGCTGTTTCTAACGCTTGGACCCGTTCTTTGTGTCTCTGTGGCTTTTCTTAAAATTCTCTGCGCACTGTTTCACAATCGCACGATACACCTTTTTGCAGTTTTATTGCGAGGCCAGAAAAATGATTTTAGCGTCGAGTTCATTTATTGACACGGTTCATATTACAAGTGTATATAATTATCGAGGTCTAGCTAGAAAAACGGTACTGTCATGAAGAAGCATAATGTTCTTCGCTACTAAAATTACTGTGATACTAAAAAATACGCAGTCAATGGTATATAATTAATTACTGTTTATAAATTATTATATTTAGCTTACGTTTCAACAAATCAACAATTATATAAGATAAACATTTCATTCGTACAATTGCTATCTGTAACAATTAACTTTAAACTTTTTGTTCATTATAATTATTATCTTATGTCCATTTCGATAGGTCTCTGTTTGGAAAGGCTACCGCCAAATTCGAAATCAAAATTCAAAATTGCTGAGTGGCAGGAGCAAATGATCAAATGTTTTGAACTCGCTGGAGATTTGACATTGGTGTATTTACAAGAACAGGACAAATTGGCGATGCAACAACAGAATGGTACGGCTACGACGAATAGCAATAATGCAGGTATTTTGATTAGACTGTTCAATAATATACACCATAGGAATTTCATAGGAGTAGTTATAATATGCTACAGGCTTATCCTCTTCTCAGTCTTCATTTTGCTCCGCAAAACACATCGGTCCCATTTTGGAGACGGCACTGCAACGGGCACCTATTCTCTATCTCCAAACTGGTAACGTTGCGGCAGCGATTAATCGTTATAGGTACGTGTATACAAAAATACATATATCAATTATTATCGAAACGATTACAATTTGTCTTGTAAAGCTGTGTATGTTTATTTAACTTTGGAAATTATTTCAAGGGAAATTCTATCAGCAGTCGAATCAACCACGACTCAAGGACTTCGAATGATGCTAACAAGGCAACTAGCTGAAGTTTTGATACGCGGTATACGTGGGACTGAGTACAAACCGCCGGAGGCTCCAAGCGAATCTGCAGGTAAAAATACTAAATTTCTTCAGTGTACGTCATTTTCACACCAACTTGTTTTTTTGTATTAGTAAATTATTTATCGATAAGTTAACTGTGATATAGTATTGACAGCAACTAACAAAAACTAATTTTTTGCAATTCATCATGCTTATGAGGAATTTTCGAATGTAGTAAACCCCTTAGCTGCAGGATATATTCCGTAATTGTTTTCTCTAACAGTATTAACTAACAGAAGGATGAACCATTACTCAAGCGGTGGTTCTTCAGATTCGCCTTGGAAGCCGAAGAAGTATATAGGTCCTAATATGTTTGTGCCAAGAAACGAATACGAGGAAACTATTCTTCTATTGTTGATAAGCGAAGCTATGGCTGTGAGGAACGCTGTGCTCAGTCAATCGCCTGAGTTTAAGGAAGCTAGACTACACGCTTTTGAGAATGCTACCGCTATCTATGACCTCCTTACTTTGGTTGTTGTTAGGTGGAGTCAAGTGGATCTATTGTACGAGGTTTGTACACGTATCTGTATAATCTTAACTGGTATTTAGAAAATAGTAGTAATTCTTGTAATTAGCAGATTATTAGCAAATATTAATCTTGGAACGTAGCAATTTTATAGTTTTGTATGCACGTAATGTTTTACAGTCATTCGAGAGAGCAATGAAGTTTTCGCACGAAGAAGCACACGTATGGACACAATGCGCCTTGTCCTTAATTAGTATGGGCAGGTATATGCACGCCTACAGAGTCCTGAAAGTGGTAGCGAGACTATCACCACAAAAAGTCATGCCCTGTCTTTTGGCAGCACGATTATGTTACGAACAATTAAATATGGTAAATTCAAAGACATGTATATATATATATATATATATATTTAAGAAATAAGAACAAATTTTGTCAAGTTTTTAATATTGAAATCATTCGATGAAGATATTAAATACTTACGATTGAAATTTTTAATTAGATACAAGAAGGCATCGAATGGAGTCAAAAGGCTTTACAGCGGGAAACAGCATCCGCACAAAGCATGCAATCGAGATGTCATCTTTACATTGGTATTGGCAATAGTATACTTTCGTCAAATACTGCAGTAAAATCTGACAAAATGAATCATACGAAAATCGCCTTGGAATCTTTTCAGAAGTATGTACACTTTTTTGTAATTTTACATTATATTCTTTTTTTATATACTGTACTAGTTATAGTGATGCTAAATGTTAAATTGGTTTTATCAGGGCACAACAATGCGATCCAAACGATCATTTAGCCGAGTATTACTTAGCTCACGAGTACGCTATTAACAGGCAAATTGTCGAAGCAATGATCCATGTAAAAATTGCTCTAAGCTTACGCGCCGAACACATTCCATCGTTGCATTTACTCGCGTTATTACTTTCGGCACACAAGCAGTACGGAGAGGCATTGCATTTGGTGAACAGTGTGCTCGAAGAGTATCCAGATAATTTGAATTTTCTTCACGTAAAAGCGCATCTTGAGTTACGAAGCTTAGGCGGTGAACAGGCTTTGTTCACTATACGTAATATGCTTATGCTTTGGAAAAACTTATACGAGGATCAGACTAATGTCAACTGTAACGAACAACACAGCGAGAGGCGAAGCGATTCAAGGAGCATTTTCCAATTTTACAATTGTGAAATGTCGGACAAGGATTCAAGTATGTTAATAATACATTAGCAAGATTTGTCTAAGGGAATAAAATTGTTAAAAAAATTCTTATTCTTATTCGTAACAGGTTCGCTACATGCTCAGTCATTAGCTGCATCGAGAGTTGAACAAGCTCTTTCGGAAGTTGCTTCTTCTCTTAGTTCCTTCACTCCAAGGCCTGGGCCACAAAGAGCGTGGCTATTGCAATTACAAGTTTGGCTCTTGCTTACCGAAGTTTATTTAGTCTTGGATCAACCGAACGTAGCGGTACTTTGTTTACAAGAAGCATCCAATATTTTTCCATTGAGCCATCATATTATGTATACGGTAAAGATTCTTACTTTTATCCCAGTATTATAATAATAAATAGCTATTGTCACAATGAAATGATTTCTTTTACAGCGTGGCCTTCTACACGAGCACAAATTGGAGTATATGGAAGCCAAACAGTGTTATCAAAATGCAGTTTCGATTAATCCATCCCATATTAAAAGTTTACAACACCTGGTAAGGATTTGTGAGTTGAATCAAGTAGCTTTATATTTATGTTTCTATTGTTGATTGCAGGGATTAGTTTATCATTACTTGGGTAGTCAACGTTTGGCTGAGAAGACGTTAAGAGACGCGGCAAAAATTGATCCAAACTCACATCAAACTTGGTATGTAACAATTATTCGCTGATCTTAAAATAATGTATATCATAATGAAGAAATTGTACGATGAATTATTATGTTATTATTTTAGGTATAATCTAGGAAAAGTATTAGAGTCTTTGGGTGAAGTAGAGGCTGCCAGCGATTGCATGGCTACAGCCCTTGAAGTAGAAACCACCAATCCTATTCTACCAATTCTATCTATACCAATGACTTTCGAATAATCCAGAAATTCAGCACATACGCAAAAAAAAAGTTGAACGACGCATTGTGGATTGAATGCCTTTCAAATCTGGCACAAAACCTACATTTCTAAATTGTATAAAACTGTTTAAGAAAAACACTGAAACTTTCGTTTCACGATGGGCAGGACCTCAATTATGCATAATAACGTAGTGACTTTTAACTTAGCCGTTAAACGATAAATCGTGTTTCTATATATGTCAATATCATATTTTCTGGACGTTATTTCTATAAAGAAACGAGAAATTCTTCAATAAAACTTGTTACAGTGTTTCATTAATATTTTAGAACACGATTACCAATACGTGGTACTTTTACCTGCATATGTGATACAAACGGACAATTTTCTAGATTGCATAAATTCTTTTTGATTGAGTTTTGTGTATTTTGTTTCTTTCTAGTATCTGTGACAGTGGTGATATTTTCTTTAGCCAAATATTTTGCACATATTATTCTTATGTTTTGGATGACTATTAGCAATTAGTTTAACTGGAAAGATGAATAGTCCAAGAATTGTACAAATATCAGTTTTCACTCCATATTGTAATATACTTTTCACAAATAAATCTCAATAGATGCGTTCACGTATAATTACAGTAAAATCAGTAAATTTTCGACAAATATTATCTTGTACTACTGCAAATTGAATTTGTTGCCAGGTTTATAACGTACTCAATCCACTAAGCGATACAGTCATTTATTCAGCAACACTGGCACTTCGTTGCTCTTGGTGACAATAGTACCTGCTTGTCCTAATCGTTGCATTATTGTATAAATAACCAGAGTTATTGAAGAAAAGTGTGCTATAAACTGTACAAATATTTTAATGACAGTCAATAAGAATGTAATAAACTAATAAAGATACTGTTCTAAGATGTATTCCAATGAGTTTTTATGCCACCTTACCATTTAGGAAAATTTTTTAATAACAGCGATTCAAATTCTTACGGAACAAATGTTTTGTTGTGTTTTTGTAGGCATGACGGCAGTATTGATTCGGAATGAAAGCTGACCATGATACCACAATGAATACTCTAGTGTAGTTTTAGAGTGCCTTTCGTCTTTCGCTTGTAAAATGTGGCAAGATAGCGAAATTCGATTTGATATTCCTTACACGTACTTATTTCTTCAATTTTTTTTTTCTAATTTCTTATTACTCATCAATCTTACACTGATTGTGAAACCTACTACACATAATCACTTATGTTCACAGACAGATGCAATTGCGATTAGGAGAACATACGATTGACAGATTCAATTTGATAGAAGACGCAAAAGGAAATGCTGGTGATCATGGAAGATTAATTATAACAAATCTGCGAATCGTTTGGCATTCTCTAACAATGCCGCGGATCAATCTTAGTTAGTACGGATTTGACTATTAGTAGTATTCGAAATATAATGCTTCGGTTCATTACCTTTTATCGTAATTTTTATACTTTTATACTTAGGTATTGGCTACTATACTTTTGTGACAGTCAAGTCCTTACCTACAGTTAGTATATATAACAATGAACAGCAGATTTTTATAAATTTGTAAATCGACTTAAAATGATATCTTTTAGGTGAACAATGCTCATTCGCCACCATTGTATATTTTGGCATCGTATCGTAACTGCAGATACGAATTCGTATTTAGAAATCTCGATTCGAAATGTACGAGACATTATACTTCAGTTATTGGTGTCTATAGGTGAGTTCAATTTTATAAGCTATGCATAATTTGAACCGATGATTCTATATCAATATTGTTGCAGAGCGTACAATTCATCGAAAATCTATCGAGAGATCAAATTAAGAAGTGGAATTATTAACGATAATCGATTGGCTCTATTACCATTAGAACAAATTCACTCCTCGTTACAAGATGTTTGGAACTTGTCTATTGAACAGGTTTTAAATTTATCTACATTTTGCATGCAAAATCTACATATCGAAAGTGTCTCAATTCCTTTATAGCATCGCATTGTTACAATTGCCATTTTAGGGAAATATTGGAACTTTTATTGTAACAAATATACGTTTGGTGTGGTACGCCAATATAAATCACCAATTCAACGTGTCGATTCCATATCTAATCATAGGAAATGTATGTAATTAAAGTTATACATATACAAACGAGAACCTTGCAAAGCCAAATATTTTTTTTTACAATTATATATATTTGTGATATTGTAGGTATCCGTTCGAAATTCGAAATTTGGTCCAACACTAGTAGTAACCAGTTCCGAATCCAGTGGAAAATATATTTTAGGATTTCGTGTAAATCCTCTCGAAAAACTGTATATGCTTCACAAAGAAATTACAACGCTTCAGAAGACATTCGACAAATCTCCTATTTTCGGGGTGGAATATACGTTTGAGCATCAGGTAATACTTTCTTTTTGCCTATTTTAATTCTACTTATTTTTAGTAACAATAAATCATTAAGGGAAAAATAGTAGATTTTGATGTTTTTTTTTCTTTTTCTTTGATTACAACCACTCTTGTAGTTTATTATCCAGATACACATATACAATAGGTATGTACAAGCTGAACTTTTGCTCCTCTACAGTTATAGGAATAAAAATTACAAAATCAGCAAAGTTCTAACATTGTTAAACTGTGCCTAGAAAAATCACGATACTTATATTACTCGGATTCCTACAAATTTTCTTCTCTTACTATTACTTACCCAAATTACAAAACCCAGATTATTAGAGATTTAAGGCAGATTCGTACGTCATTAGTATTAATTTCAGTTCGATTTTGTTAGTTGTATTTGCATCAAGGAGCTCCTTACTCGTTAACATTTTCTTGAAAAACAAAAAAAACAAAAAATAACATAAATAATTAAGTTTTCCTTTTATCCCAATAAAATACTTGTAGGTTTTGCTTTAAAAAGATGCTAGTGAAACGTAGAATTAAGACTGTACAGGAGCAACATTGTTAATTGTATTAAACATCACGCGAGATGAATACAAGTTAATACAACTTGATCGCGTAGGAAAACGCTTATAATTTGAACACCTGATCTAATAAGGCATATTTATGAGTAATTAAGTTGAAATTCCTCAGTACTGAATTTTCCACCAAGTTCAATGCGATTAGTAATTAAATTTGGCATATTTTATTGAACAAATGAAACGAAGTTTTGAATTTATCAAATGTTGAAGATTTTCAATAACTTTTGAAGTACACACTAATAGTTAAGAATAAATGTCTTTTGTAACTCTGGTTGGTATACTGTTTTAGCCACCTTCGCAATTGGACACAAATGTGGAACAGTATTCAGAAGTACAGGATGGCCCCTCGGAAATTTCAAATGTATTAGGATACTATTTTTCCGAAGGAACAGTGAGTCAGAGGAAGCCCAGTTTTTCTAATTTCTTAGGTCTAGCTGCCGAAGAACCTCGAGAAGGAAGTACCTTGCAATCTTCCTGGGAGCTGGTACCCTCATCGTAATTCAACCTTTCTCTGTATCTCACGTTAATTATGTAAGATAATTTCAAATAACATCCAATGTAAACACAATAATCTCATAAGTAATATCATAAACAAGTTGATTGGTGGAATGTTTCTTATTAGAAAATATTACAGTTAAAAGTTCTTAACGATATTAACAAACAAAATGATTATTTCTTTCGTATCGTACTTTACATTTGGCAAGTGAAATAAAAAGAAAGAACCGATCACAGTAATCGCGGTATGCACTGTACATAGGCACAGACGAAAGATGAACTCGTACAAACAGAAATAATATATTAATAATTACATCTTTCGCATTCGAATTTAATCTGTTCAAAAATCTCTTTACAGATATGTTTCGAATAATCGACACACATATTATAAAAAAAAAAAAAAAATAAACAAAAAAAGGGGGACTCTAGTACGAACTATTGAACTGTGAAAAACTCTCGATGGGAACATAACTAGAATTAAACTATAAACGAGCTATTAAGAGTGCGGGCTTTTGAATAATCCCTTGATTACTCCATTGAAATATATTTCTTTCTTTTAATCGCCATTAAAAAGTTTAGCTCGGTCTACAATTTAAGGGAGTTACAATCGATTGCTCCTGCTGGTCGTCACTATCCTCGTTGGCTGTACCTTGTAAAACGGGAAACCGATAACCCATATTCATAAGCATCACCTCGAATGGATCACTGTGCATGCGTATTTGATTTGCAACTGCGACGTCATTTAAGTTTTCGACTTCCCTTTGGTTTACACTGCCGTCCTGTGTAACAAAAATTCAAATTAAAATAAATTTAATTTAAAATTTAATGTGTTAATAGTTGAATAATTGTAGAATGAAAAAGGTACCTCAGGCAACGGACTCCACAATCTAATAACGGGATCGATTCCACTGGTTGCAAGTAAACACGTAGATGGGTGAGGTTGAAGACAGTTAACTATTCTGTCATCTCCGTGCAGAACTCGTAGAATATTTGTAGTGTTACGATCCCAAATAAAAATCGAGCCATCGTCCGACCCCGCTACGATATATTGACCGCTACTAAAATAAGATTTCCGCTATCAAGAAGTGTACAATAATCGAGAGCTCTGTAAAATTTCGCCAAATCTCAGAAATCCCGTAGTACATTGCAACTAAGTCTTGAACCTTATTTTGCCAGTACACTTACTTTCCGAAAAAGTTTGCTTCTTTTATGTCTGTTGTCGTATTACAGTGACCACAAAACCTCAGTTTATAATCTATCGTGTTGCGCCTCCATTCTTGTTCGTGCGAGGATATACCTCCCGTCGATTGAACGCCTTGTGAGGCATCAGGACCTATAAATATTACAATCACATTCAATTGAAATTCCTTCGTGATCCGAATACACAATGAGTATCACAATACACACCTGACTCTATTGCTTTCCTTATATCCATTCTTAATGCTTTGTGTGCAGGATTCGATGCATATTCGGGAAACTTTCGTTGAAACGATTTGATGACTTTCTCGGCCTCGGATGCTCGGTTCAAGTCGAACAAACAGCGGGCAAGCCTAAAATAGCGGTATATAATTCATAATTTGACTCTTTGAAGAATAAAAACTCAATAAGCCTGTAATTAATTGTACTTCATTTGTGTTCTTACCGAAAATGTGCCTTAACATTATCAGGATCTAGAAGTAAGGTAGCCTGACAATCTCTAAGAGCGGCATACGTATCGCCATCCCTACAAATATAAAAGTGAATTATATTTTTAGACTATAGTTGACTTTGTAATAAGTGTCATTATAATTAAATACGTACCAAGCACGTTTCATATATGCTGCAGCTCGATTATTCAAGAGAATAGCTGCAGTTGGGCAGTAACTAATTGCTTTATTGTAGAGATTAATTGCTGCAATGAAATTCCGTAGCTCAAAGTTTTCATTTGCCTGGGAAAAAACACATTGGAGAGTTTCATAATTGTGTTATCCGCTTCCAAATGTTTTATATGCTTGTAAGAGACACGTATCAAACTTACTTTACGTTTTAATTCCTCTACGTGTGATGGTAAAGTCTTAATATTTCTATTTGTAAGGTCTTCGGAACTGTCCGCCTCTATTGTGTCCGCGTGACATTTTCCATTGTCTTGTTTCTCTCCAGACTCTTAAAAGAAGACACCAAAATAATGAGAATTGAAAAATAAGAATTTAAATTGGGAAAGCTAATGATGATTGTGTTTGAAAGTCTTAGATAAATAGTAGTCGAAAATAATGAACAAGCTTTGTGTACTATGTAAATTTGTAGAAAACTATACTTACCAGACTCAGTTGAACACCGTTTTGTCGGTCGCCCAAAGAATGTCTTTCTCTGCTTGGGATCGTTGATATCGAATAAATAAATTTGTTCGCCACCCATGTTGACCAATAGTTCATTTCCATCCGCACTGAACGTCAGGTAAGTAGTAGCAAGACTCTTTTTAGTATCACGCTGCTGGGTGTGAAGGTGTCCTGTTCAAGATGAAAAAGTAGGTTTCGTTATTTCGTTACAGTTATTACTGTGATTAAAGTGAAAGAACATAGATAAGTAAAGGTAAAAGAGTCACGCTCGCTACGTTCGATCGTACAAACGAACCCGCAATGAAGTACTGCGCACAGCCCAGTGGTATATTGTTTTCAGGATCTCCTTCGCCACAACGAATTGACTCAACATCCAATGTATGGTGTAACGTGTACTCATGAGGTATCTAGAAACAATATTAATAATAATTTCTAATCATTCTTTTTGAACGTATGGTAGTGTATACTTACCCGAGAAAGCTTAATCATTCTACGGTCGTACATTCTAATATATGCATCGTTTGCACCAATAGCGATTAATTCAGGTCTCTTTGGATTTACAGCGACACATTTTGCTTCGGTCGGAAGCATATGGTTTAGGAGATTTATGAGTACGTTACTCAATTCGTTGTTCTTGCAAGTATGTGGCATCCGAATGTCATATTGTAAGATAAGGCCATCTTCCGCTGCGGTCCAAAACATAAACGGTATACTCGGTGCGGTAGCAATGCGTTTTACACGGGCCAAATGACACTGACAAGCGAGTATTGGGTCTCGCCGTCTGACATCGTGTACGCGTACTCTGCAATCCGCTGCACCTGACACCAGCACACCGTCATTTAATTTTGGCATAAACTAAAACCAGACAGGCAATAAATTATACTATGTTGCGCTATTGTCTTATCTAAGATAATGCAAATATACAAGATTAGAGCACATTATACGACGTAAGTAAACACTGGCAAATTTATACTCACATAGCACTATACATAATAAATTCAAGTTCGAAAAACTTGATAACGACACTTTGAATTTAAAACACTCGATATAAAGCATCGATTTTTAAAGCCAGACGCTATTAGGCCATGTTTTTTCAATGGATATTAAAAAACACTCGCGACAGTACCTTCACTGAAAATACATTTCCTTGATGACCGGTTTCCAGTGTTAACTTCTTCTCGTATCTGAACGGATCCCATAAAATAATGTTCGTATCGTCGGACGCAGAAGCGAGAACCCTGGAATACGCAAATCGCTCTATAAGATTTATGTAACAGATTTAGAAACCTAATACAATTTCACTTCTACTTATCTTCTTAATGAAATAAAGTTACCACAAATCGTTTCTATTATCAAATGGATACGTACTGCCCCGTTTCGTTCCACTCCAGACAATTGACACATCCTGTATGTCCATTTAATTCTTTCTCAAGACCTAATCTAAATATCAAATTCTCCGTAACGTGTAGCTTCTTGAAAACTGTACGATTAATTGAGTCCTGCGCAATATAAAACGTACGTCCATAAAGCACAAATATTTGATAAATATTTATATTAAACAAAATTTATATAGATTTATGATTTTTCATTCTACCTGTATTTCACGCTGTCGCACTAAATCTATAACCCTATAATATTTTTCTTGTGGTATCGGGAACATCTCCATATCTGCTATGCGAATCTCTATTACTCTCAAAAAGAATATAGTATCACCTGGAAAATCATTAAAAGGAAGAAAATAACTATATAAGTATAAACAATTTTGAAATTCGTCTTTACCTCAATAAAAAAAAGTTATCCGTGCAATTGTATCAAAACACAAATAATCTAATGCAACGAATATCAGGAAAGTAGGTACGAAAAGTATCGTTCCATTTCGGTTGAAATAGACTTTCCCGTTTCTCTGGTTTCCTTATTCAGTGTCAAACAAGAGAAAGTCGAAACAAACGTGAAACTTCCGTTAAAGATTTATCAATTTTGTTTAACGCAATAATCACAAAATAAATTTCGATTATGAAAGTAGGGATCGAAAAAATTTACTTACCTATGTTGTATAGTTTTTCAGCGATTCAATCGACTTCAAATGCATTCGTTCATTTATGGTGTTCGTCAATCGCATGATTAAGGAGCATGATACTGCATCTTTGTTTTGTTTGTATATTTAAAGCAAGTGTCTTATTACGATTAACTCCAACCTTTGAAGGCGCTCGTCAAATGTTCAGCCAACATCGAGCTACGTTCCTATTTTAATTTACCGACATACTTGGAGATACATAAATATATATATATATCTACATATATATAGATCTATATTGTATACATGTAGATAGAAGCATACATTGGATTGCCTTATTTCGTATATCTTTTGCCTATAGTATTGAGTGTTTACGAAAATCTGCAACAATACAATCTGGCGAAAATAATTGCCTGTTAGGAACCTTATGTAAGGACGCCATTTTCAATAATGCACTCTGAACTGTGTGACTATGAACAACTGCGAGTCTACGAATTCCAGATTTCAGTATTGCCCACTGTTGCCCACTACGTATTGCCATTGCATCCCATTGGTCTCTCTCTCTCTCTCCCTCTCGGTCTAGACCAGAGAATTTTGCATTTCTGCGCATACGCAACGATATGAATCCTGTATTCGAATAGAATACAGAGCAAAAATACTTGTGGTTACAAGTACATTTATCTTGAAAACAAAAAATAAAAAATAACTGAAATTATTTTGAAAATACGAGGTATTTAAAATTAACGATATGTTTCCGAAGTGAAGGTACAATCATATCAATACAATATTTAATAAATATTTAATGAATATTCGGACATTTTGTTCAATAAAAGAGTATCCTTCGATCAAATTATACTTTATAATACAACGTCGACAAATAGTATTGGATAATTCGAATTTTATTGAGGTACAGAGTATAAAATACTAATAAGATAATTCAGAAAATAAATAGCAGTACCTATTTTTCATTGAAATTCGATTAATTTTCCAAAATCTGGATTGTACAAAAAACATATCATTAAGACAGTGATTCTAAGTTTACAAACATGTATTTACATTGATAACCGAATTCTCTACTCGAATATCGAGTATACACTTTCGCATTTTCATGTTTCTGGAAATCAATGTACAATCAACAAGCCTGCTTATTATTTTCTTCTAAAAATTAGATAAAAATGCTTATGACGTGCATCAGTAGAAAAAGGAGTTTTTTATACAACACAATATTGTCTAACTACGTATTGCTAAAAAAATTAAAATAGAAATAAATAACAATGTACAAACACAATAATCTAGTAATCTTCTTCATCGTAACCATATCCATAGTCATTCTCATCTTCCGATGCCTGATGACTGAGCATTTGACCAACAGTCATCTCAGTGGCATCTGCTTCAACATCTTCGTCGATGTAATCATCTGTCTCGTCATCTGTAGAAACAATATAGAAATAAAATGATTTTTTATGTTAGGTAACTATAAGTTAATGTTCAAAAAACATACCCATATCACAAGCTTCAGCTGCAGGCAGTGCTGATTCAGCTGGTTTCATAACTTCATCCATTTGTGCTGATCCCGTTGATTTCTTTGTTTGGAGAGACGGTAAAGTCGGTTTGGCTGTACGCGTTCTTCTTGGCGTAATTGTTGGCATCGCATTGTTACCTTTCGATGCTGGCGCAGGATTTATCCTAATAAATGAAATATAAACATTTATGCGAACAGGAAACTTCTAAGTTCCGGTATACTCACGTTTTACTGACAATCGGAGGACTGTCTGGCTGTGATTTTATCAACGGTTCAGGTTCCTGAATCTTCTGTTGTTGTTCTTTGCTTGGCGTGCCGACCGATACATTCAAAGTTTTCAACACTTCGTAATTGATTTTCGACGAAATTTTCTTTTCTTGCAACATTTTCTCAATTGCTTCACCTGCAAATTTATGATATTAGAATAAATAGTGAACTAGACTATCAAAACACACCAGATAAGAACGCTTACTAGCACTATTAGCAGGAGCCTGATTTTTATTCTTCCTCGTTCGTCGTCTTTTCCGCTCAGGCTTCCCCTCTTCTTTTTCCCTTTGCCGTTTTTCCTCTTTTTCCTTTTGCTGAAGAAGGTAGTCCGCGTTGACTTTATTCCACAACGTGTGTTTAAATTGTGCTTCTTTTTCTGACATAATGTATCCATCTAATTCTTCATCGTCGAGATCAGCAATGTCGATTTCTCCCGAATTCTAAAAAGTTTTCGACGTGAACAACTGCGCTATCCATTGGGATTGTTGTTGAAGAGTTGTTACGCTTACTCTTAGAATCACTTACACTTTCAAAGTTTAAGTTAGAAATCTCTTTGGTGTCGACAGGTTTATCGGTCGGAGACGTTAACCCCATGGAAGCAATGTCGGGTCCTATAACAAATTATGTATATAATTAAATGTAATTTTTTTAGTTGACACGAAACTTTGCATTAATTCCTACCGAGTCCTGTCATCAATGGACTAGTTTCGTGTAGCTTATCATCCTCAAGTGGACATTCAGGATCATCCTCAACACAATTTCTAATTATATTTAAATTGCTTTCACGAATGAATCTTTCGGTGTCTTCTCTTTCTAAGCGTGAAACTGGAAACGAATATATTTAATAAATGAAGAGATTCGATTTGTTCAGCTACTCTAAATTCTTAAATACATTAGATTCTCCTTACCATCTTTTCGCTTCTTTGGCTTTCCCACTCGTTGATCCTCAAGATGCCTATCGATTTCAGCTTGAAGTTCATTAATTTCCGTATCGATATTTTCTACCTAAATGGAAAACGATGAAGTAAGTCTTATGTGCGTTTTAAATTGATCCCACATAAAACTACACAAATACAATCTTACCTTTTGCAAACGTTCTCGATCTTTTTTTCTCGCTGCTTTAAATGCTGGGGGGTCTTGTTCCTCTTCAAGATCAACAGTCATAAATTCTTCTAACGTTAAAGCGCTCGACGGTGTATCGCCAAACTCGATCAGTCTTTTGAATTTAAAAAGAGCGACACGTTATAAAGTAAAGTAACGTCAACTCATAATAATCTGACATTGTTCGCAAAAATTAAATATTTCCAATTTAATTAAAAGTATATTACCTTTTCCGTAACGTAGATTCGTGTACCTTTACAATTTTAATGATATCCGCCGGTGCTCTGTTGAATTCGTGCAATCGTGCAGCCATCAGCAACGCTATTGCGAATAAAACTCATCTAATTTAAATATTATTTTTGATATAAAATGAATATTTTTAAATCATACCAGCGCCACAAAGACCTGATGGTCGACGGCCACTATGAATACTGTCTCTCTTCATCCTTTGAACTACCCGCAAAGCCGTCATCGAAACTTCATGGGTTTTCTCGCCAAATTCCAATTTGTTCGCGAATCGCATGATGTATAAGCAAGGATCTGGAAACAGATCGTTACGATCATAATTACTAATACACGTTGAATTTACATTCTATTTGAAATAGTTCGAAACTAAGCGCGCGACTAAAAGCATGCATCAGCGCAGCTGCGGTTCAACGTCCAACGTCCAACTCCAATTCTCGACTTCTATCGACCGCTGTGCGATGTACGATGTGCGGTGGAGCCAGACCCTAAGCCGGACGCGTCTAACCAGCGCCCCTCTAACATGGCGCCCGCGTAGCCGAAATCCAAAATTGTTTGGTTTGCGATTTACTCAGTTAACTGTTTCGTCGTGTTCAATATCAGTTAGCACGATGGCAATGGCGCATCTCTACCAGAAAATCTCCACGAAACCGATGAAACGCTGTCAAGACAACGTCACGGTCAAGCAGACCCATCCGTGGCTAAATGGTAAGGAACATACATAGATCCTTTACTGATATAAATAAACAGTACAACAACCCCGAATGAGTTTACCACACACGATTCTAATCGATCAATTAGTCGCGGCTTTTATTTCGATATCAGCCACTTTACAACTGATATTATTATGATTGATTATGATATTAATAATTAAATTAATCTATTATGTAGCCAGTAATGCCGCTATTTAAATGATTTATATAAACTTTTTTGTTGTTGCATCACAGTCGCGAGGTTTTTTCTTGTATGAATTTTTTAACGTCAGATTTGACTCGTTAGACTGGAGAGATGATGCAGGGTCTCCTTTAATGGAAGTGTTGCTTGCTTTTATAGACTGATTAAATAACATGATAGTATTGACGGTATAATACTTTGAATACAATGATATATCATATTTTTGTATCCAAACGATACAAGTACATAATATACACTACGATAATTAATATTTAATATTAACAATAGTAACTTTTCGCATAAGTAGCTACAATCGGTAGATCTATAAGTGTTTAAAATCGAAAAGAGGACAAGAACAAAATGAATTTAAAAAAGAAGAGCAAGTTTGAAGCAATCTTTGCTCAATTTTACCGACTTTTGCCTACTTTAAAAACACAGGGCATCGTGGATCAGTTTATTTGTGAAGTGTGCACATACATCACGTGCAAAGCATACAGTTTAGGGATCTTAGGGTGCACAGCATAGCACGGCACGGCACGGAACGCGCGGGTGCGCACAATTGCAAACGAAACTTATCGAAGACGCGCCACCCGAAGAGCCGAACACTAGTGCACGAGACGATATTGCACGATACTGCACGATACGACGCAGAGATCAAGAGAGACGCATCACACACACATATCCAAATATTTTGCAGAAACATGCAGAGATCAAAATTTGAATCGAATTGGGAATCCCGCTGTTATGATATTTGAGTGTAAAACAGTGAAACAGTGATACAGTGAAACATAGTCTCTCTTTATACGTGTATATGTACTTATTGTTAGACTGGTATAATAGTCGTAGGCGCGTTGCGTATGGCGCATCCGAGTTGTGTATTCGTAACAATATCGGGAGTACCGAGATCCCGAGGACATTGTAACATTAATTTTAGTATGCCGTAACGGAAGGTTACGCGATTCTGCACCAATCTTGCATCTACAATAAGGAATAATGTACACCGACGGTAAAAAATGTAATGGTTCATTTCTATACTTTCGCTTTCTTTTCGTAGAATTCCTTTGCTTCAATTTTTCCTTATTTCAATTATGTCAACCATTGTCGAAGCAGATATGGATGATTTTGAATCAAAGTCTAAGATAGATCTCTGTTTTTGTATGCGTTGCATAAATATCGCGCTTTTTCCGCTGATTAATTTACTGATTTGACTTCGTTACGATCTGCTTACATAACCTTATCCACAACAACAAACAGTTTCAGAAACCTTGGAAGCGCATCTTGCACAACTCGATAAAAGCCAATAATAATTCCTAAATACTAAACAAGTTATTAACACTTACGTTTCTAATTAACAATCAAGTACCATATTTTTTCCCCGGTTAATGCAGTAGAAAGTTAACGTTGAGCATATTATTGCTTGATACACATGATTGTTTATATTTACAAACTTTATATAACAATGTTGTAGTAGCAATGGAGGATATCGAAAGTCAATAATACGTTGTAAAACATTTGCTTGTTATAGCGGAATTACCAATCACAGTATCAGATTCACCACCATCCGTAAGCCCACTTTCTTCTTCCGTTGTTTTACAACGAGAGGGGACAGTGAATCAACCTCTAAGCGCACCAGCGTCACCCTTGTCTTCCTTGTCATCGCCGATCACACAATTAAATCTTTCGTCGTTAGAAGACTGTACTCAAGATCCAAACTGGCAAGCGACAAAGTCGACAGTACGCGAACGTAATGCTGCTATGTTTAATAATCATCTGATGGCAGATATAGTTTTTATTGTGGGAAGTCCAGGTATTTTTCTTATCTACTCTGATTCATTTCAGAATTCAGCAATGAATTTATTCTTATCCTCAATTTTGTTGTTTCCAAATATAGGTCACACGCAAACGATACCAGCCCACAAGTACGTTTTAGCGACGGGTAGTTCTGTCTTTTATGCTATGTTTTATGGTGGTTTAGCCGAGAACAAGAGGGATATTGAAGTGCCAGATGTAGAGCCAGCTGCCTTCCTTGCATTATTAAAGTGAGTATGGTCAAATGCTTCTTAGTTTTTTTTTTTTTTTTTTTTTTTAAATAGAATTATAATCTGAATTTATTTTGTTTCTTCAATCAATTTATAAGAAAAAGCTGTTACTAATTTAGTTACAAAAATGCTGATACAAAATAATATCTATCAGATTTTATATTCTTGATACGTATATTGCATTTGATTTTAAGATCGATTCGATTGACATTTAAAATGAAAATCTCGATATTTCTTGTTTTCAGATATATGTACTGCGACGAAGTGCAATTAGAAGCGGATACGGTATTAGCAACTCTTTATGTTGCAAAGAAATATATAGTTCCTCATCTGGCAAGGGCATGTGTCAACTATTTGGAGACGAGCCTGACAGCAAAAAATGCCTGTCTCCTTCTAAGTCAATCGCGCCTTTTCGAAGAGCCGGATCTTATGCAGCGATGCTGGGAAGTGATCGACGCACAAGTAAGTCACAATCAAAAAATGTTCAAGTCTATAACACTCAACGGAACTTTCAATTGCGCATACGAAAATGGGCTTAGCATGCCGTCTAGTGACAGAGACAGTCGCGCTCTCAACTTCTACTCCTGCGATGACATTTGCTTGAACGACATGTCGGAAGGTGTGCAATATCAGAGAATTCCAAGAAGCAGAAAATCGAAATCAAATCAAAATTACTATCCAAGTTTCAGGAGTAAATTGTTGAATTGTATCGTACCACATTCCTTCAGTCTATCCGAAAATGATTGTTGTTCATTAGCGTTACGCGGTAAGCAAGTCTCGTTCTCGCTCTTCCGTACAAGAAGCGAGCCATGTTTTCTAGACAACAAATTGGGCGTCGAAGTCACCCAGAATATCACTTATCAGGAGAATTTTATCGAGGAACACGAATGCAATAAAAACAATAAACAGAAGCGCCCGAGCGCACCAGTAAAGAACGCGACTGACATAGAGAAATACAACAAAGTCAGAAAGGAATTAATAGTCTAGAATGATCTGAACATGTAGCAATGGAAGACCATCAACAATTTGCTTCAAATGGTTTATAGTGATCTCGTGATCAGATTTGTAATGTTGCACACTGGCTGAATGTGGTTCCAGTAATTGTTACGTTACACGTTACAACCCGCTACATAGTGAATACACGAGGTCGAAGCGCTCTTCTTAACCCTTTGAATATCCAGGAAGCTTTATACATATTTAGATATTTTTGTAGAGAAATAGTAAAGCCTTTGTCAATTTTCAAACACTTGGAATTTGTAAACATTTCTTTTTGTATTTTAATTAGTACGATTCGTAGCAATAAATATTTTGTAATCATAGGGACTTCAAAACAAATAAATAATTACAAATGGTGGATAGAAAAAAAAGGAAGATATTTAATTGAATTTTCATTGTAGATTGAATTATTATCTGTTAATTGTAAGTTTACGTTAAATGACATTTTTTTTACTTTCGCTAAATTGGCTTTCATAGTGTATATTCTATATTTACAAACAAGTTGACCACCTATAAGACAATTCATAATTATTTAGTATTCTATTTTCCATTTGAGAGTAGCTAAATTTACGGGTATTAAAAGGGTTAATCCCGTAATAATTACTTTTTCATATCAACATACTCAACGTAATGTGTATATAACTTTTTATGATAATCGAAGAACTGCGATCATATCATTTTCATGCTAATTTCAATATCGTTACTTAGCGAATTTTTTACCCTAAACTCGGTAGATTTTCTTTAGTCGTGAATTTAGATTTTAATACTGACAATAAACCAGCTATTTGTTAAAGAAAACAGAAAGAATGAAAAACCAAATTTATTATGTTTTTGAAATTGAATATTAACGTATTGGTAGATTTACTGGTTATACCTACGAATGTTTAGGGCATTTTAACTGTGATAGTTTTGACTAGTCATTTGAGAAGTCATCGATTTTTATATTAAGCAATGAGAAAATAAAGGAAACCATTCGTGAATTTGTAGTCTCAATGTTCCTTCATTACCTCTTCTTTGTAAGCAAGCATAATGCATTATGCAGATGATTCGTAAAGGCCTGATAAATCGAATCGTTAAACATATCGAAATACTAAAATCTATCTCCATCGGTCTGTTTTATTAGAATTGAACATTTTTATCGTTTCAATTCGTACCAAAGCAGTCAAATATTCTCGGCAAAGATATATTAACTTATTCAGATTAACGTTCTTAATATAAATTATAAAATCAAGTACATATATCAGAAATTAAAGCTGTGTAAAGTTTTATTAATCCACTTATGATATATGTCGTGATGTTGAAACAAGTTCACGTTTTTCGAAATCTTTCTTAAATCATTTTTCAAGTACGAATTCATGTGATGCGTCTTATGGAACGCATCTGATGGAGATTTGATATTACATGAGATTTAGGGAGAAAAGGAAATTTCCAACTAAAATGAAATCTTAACGTTATATACAGGCAGAACTGGCTTTGAGATCAGACGGTTTTGTGGATATAGACATCCACACTCTCGAGTCAGTACTCTCGAGAGAAACATTAAACTGCAAGGAGATTCACATATGGGACGCGGCATTAAGATGGGCCACAGCTGAATGTATCAGACAGGAATTGGAGCCAACAGCAGCGAATCAAAGACGGCTCTTAGGTGGGTATTTTACGTGTTATATCCTTAATTAGATCCTGAATCTGACATCACCAGTTCGATTTATTTTAGGATCTGCCTTGTATTTAATTAGACTGCCTGCTATGAATTTGGAGCAATTCGCCAATAGTGTCGCACAAACGGGAATCTTGACACAACAGGAAACCATTGATGTCTTCTTACATTTTACGGCCAGCAACAAGCCACCATTATGTTTTCCTACTAAGCCGCGACTAGGTTTAAAGACTCAGGTGAGAATAAAGGTTGAATTTAGAGTTTTTCATATGTAGTTAGTCGGTAAACGTGACACGGTTTGCAAGTCAATTCAATATTGATTCTAGAATATTTACAAAAACAGTATAATACGTATAACAAAGAGAAAAATATAAGCATAAAACGAACATGAACATATGAGATTCGATGAGCCCCCCATAGATGTAAAATATTATTTATATTATATTTTCATTTGCCATCAAAATCAAATCAAAAAAAATACCTTCACATATTATTTTTAGAATATGAAAAAATGGACTAAAGTAAAAATTGCCCGATAGAGGAGGGTAAATGAGAAAGAATGTGAAACTCTATTCTGTCGACAGGTATGCCACAGATTTCAATCGTGCGCCTACAGGTCGAACCAGTGGCGTTACAGAGGCCGTTGTGACTCGATTCAATTTAGCGTCGACAAACGGATCTTCGTTGTTGGCTTTGGACTTTACGGAAGTTCGTCTGGCGCAGCAGACTACAATGTGCGTATAGAACTTAAGAGACTTGGCTGCGTTCTATCCGAGAACAGTACGAAATTTTTCTCGGACGGCTCGAGTAACACGTTTCACGTTTACTTCGAGAATCCAATCCAGATTGAGCCAGAGTGCTTTTACAGTGCGAGCGTCATACTAGACGGAGGTGAATTAAGTTACTTTGGTCAAGAAGGGATGTCGGAAGCAACGGTTGGTAGTGTCACCTTCCAATTTCAGTGTAGTTCGGAAAGTACGAATGGTACCGGTGTGCAAGGTGGTCAGATACCAGAGTTAATTTTCTATGGCCCACCTGCAGATGACTGACGGAACTTTAGTGGCCAGATTATGATTTAACCCCTTTTCATACCTGATTCAAGTGCATAGATGCAGGCCAAAGATACTCGAATAATCTAGATATTTTTCTAGGGAAAATAGAATGATCCCTCGTAATTCAATTCCTCCCAGTGTTTGGGGAATATTTAAGACTTATACACCAATTGCGTATATGCTTTTGCGTTTTTCTTTTTCTTAGCATATTTCATATGACCAAATATTTTCCGCAAATACACAAGCGCACTTATTGCACTTTGTGTTTTGCAGAATTGACGATTGTTCGAGAATTGCAAAGTATTGTCGCGTACGAGATTTCTTGATAAATTTCAGCAGAGACTGATATGTACTATGTATGTACTCAACACAAGGGTATTAAAAAGGGTGGATCAACGTTCTCTATACATAAGAACCTACCTCGTGTGTGTCCGGGGTTTTAGGTGTTATTTTTTAGACTCACCGCCAAACGTACGTAAGGTGCACTCAAAAATAAGTATTTAAAGTATTTATTTCAATTTCGCGTAGAGTTTAGATGCGAAATTCACAAGGTTACGTGTGATAAAAGTTGAAGTAACTAAACCACTCCTTACGGTCGTGCCTAAAAGCTAAATTTCGTGGAGAGGTTCTAAGCTACTTGCAAACAACTATTACTCAACCATTAGATTGTGCACGGCTGTATATAATGCGTGAAACTCATTACTTAAAGTAAGGTTTGAAAAAAAAAACAAAAAAAAAGAAGAAGAAGAAGAAGAAGTGATAAAATCGCTGTACTTGTTATGTTATCGTTGACACCTTTCGTTCCCATCAATCAATTATAATTAAATCTTTAATATACTGGAAAAGGGAAAGAGTATTTGAAAGAGTTGACCAGTTCGTTAACGCTATATCTCCTTTTGGAGAGAAGATTTATATAATTTTAGTATCCATTGCAGTCCAAGAATTTACGCAAACTTCCCAGCATAAACATACTTTCGTTATTATTAATCATTTGTTAATTTTATCATTTACTTGTCAATATAATATTATTATAAGTGAAGATTTAATTCGAATGAACATTATTTCCGGAATCCTACTAGACAACTAGAGTTTATGAGGTTGATGCAAGTCCATTCGTATATCGTGTATGCTCCGACCTCCCAATAAGCTTAAGAATAGGTACTCTCAATTTAGATTGAACAAAACAATAAAACATCGTATAAGTTAGTTTTTTCTTCTTAACAGTACGAAGTGTTGTATTTGCAAAACCAGAAAGCGAAAAAAGTAAATCAGGAGCACTGGCTAACATTGATGCGTAATTTCACTTCTAAGTCATTATATCACAATCTTAATAAAATCAGGGATTCGATTAAAACTTTCACGTAGGTATTCATATTGAATGCTACGAAAATGGTTTGATTGATTAACAACAATTTTCGCTACAACAATCAAGCAAAATATAAAATGAATACTATTTTAAAACGTGCAAAAGCTATTGCATAGCTATTTTAGTAGATAAGTAATCGAAGAACCGAAGGCATATTTTCTCTCATTGAATCATTGAAATAAAATTAGATTAAATCGTATAATCGCAAATTAATTTCGCTGTGCTCTAAATGATTTTAAACAGCTGCATGTAAAAATCAGCATGGTACCAAAAATCTCCCGATAAATATAATACTGTCAATCTCAAAGTTATAGCACCTTCTATTTATCGTTGAAAGTGTAAATAACTAAATAGATTGATTTACTTGGTGGAATAAGTGAAAAAGGTTCAACCACAATTCTTATATTACGTAATTAGTTGCAATAAGTATATGAACCGTAGTCTATAGCTGTTACATTACCATTTCCCTACTGTTAGGTACCAATTGGACCTAAAGATTTTCTTAAAATTCTTCAGCTATTATAACGGTCAATGTTGAAAATGCGTTCTGTCAGTGACAAATACTCTTTTAATTAAATCCAAATTTAAGGATTTTGCTGATTGTAGTATATTAATTACCCATTATGATTTATTGAATAACGTATTGAACCATGATATTTGCAGCTAAATCCAATGTTTCCCGGATTTGTTAAATTATGCTACAATGTATTTCGAAATAATAAGTACCCTAGCAGTGTATTTATTGTTAAGAGATATTAGCATTATTATTTTTGTTGTCGTAAAATGAGAATCTACACATTATAAATTGCATCGATATGTCACGTTTCTGCAATGAAATTGCTTTGTTTTTATGTTTATTAACTATAATTCGTGTTGAAACAAACGAAGTAGATCTATGCCCGAAGAGAAATGATTATATGTAAATATCTATATTAAATGAAAACTGTAAAAAGAACTTGCACCGTAGACTACTAGATTCGATACAAAGAGAAATCTATAACATTAATTATTATTTAACTTAGGTTCATCATTAAAAGTTCTGTGAGAAAATCAGAAGAAATATTGCATAACTTTTCTAGCACTAATTTATATATATCTTAAATAGATCATCGTTCACTGCGTTACATTTTTTAATTTATTGCACAAATTTGGATAACTGGCCTTGCTTCTATTTTACACTCAAATTGTCAATTTATTGAATTAATAATTAATATTCAACAATAATGGTTCTATTAAACAGGAGCTGTACTGCCACAAAGCGTATGTATAGTTGATAGTTATTATTCTATTAATTTTTCTTTATGATCTTTAAGGATGCTCTCATCCAAAGATATTTAGCATTTTGTATTCTCAATTTCTCAACACTCTAACTTTCATAGACTTTATCTTTAAGATAATGTACAAAAATAACATATCTTTAAACTATTGTTATCTCTATTAATTTCGTAGAAGTAAGACTCTTTTAACATAGTAATAAGACACAAAAATTTAAGCAATAATAAAAGATTGTGATAAAAATAAGTGATTCGAATCTCATGAAAGCAGTTGTGTATTTCATTCGCTACTTCTTTCAACGAGGATCAATATACTGCAAGATGAGATTAATTGTGGTTTCCCTATATACCCCATGTGAGAACGTTATGTCAATATCAATATCATACTTTTGTTGTTTTTGCAGCACAAAAACTCATATTAGAGAAAAACAGACGCGTAGAATTGATTAGCGATTAGTTTGTTAAGAATTACTGTAATGTACAGTATATTTATCATACTTATTTGATAGTCATAATAAGTTTTCGTATTAAGTTAATATCCTTTTTGGGTGTCTCTCTTTAACTAGTAGGTTTAAATGACAGTATAAACGAACAAGACATAAATATAAATTTAAGTTAAATTGTATATATACATAGACATTACTTGCAAGCCATACATATGTAGTTTTATGATATTTACAAAAAGAAAATATATAAAAAGTTGAATGCTTACCCACTGATGGAATGTTGATGCAAAGAGCCTGAGTAAAGCGTAAGTACGTACGTCCCAACTCGTGGACACAGATTTGAAGCACGTCACTGATATCGATAAGCATATCTAATTCACTCGTTAAGTACTCAAAAGTCAACCAAAATATTCAATACCATAACAATAATAGTAAATCTTGTTTAAGATAAAGGATACGTGCAGTTCCTTCTGTTCTGCAAGTTATGTACACACATGCAGCATGATTATGAGCTTGCTTCCTTCCCCGTGTTAAATGACGATTCAATGCCATTTTGTAGAAATTCATGGACGTATCGATGCAATGCTGATTCAATCTGCATCAATCATATCAACTACGGTTAGTCGGTGTTACTATGATCTTTAATATGCTGTTAAATTTTTAAAATAACCAATACTTACTGCAATTGCATACAAAGGTGCGTGATACCTTTCCTTGCATTCTGCAATGTTATTCCTCTGGATTCCTTCCCACTAACATGGTATGCTGTTGAGTATCGTTTGATGGTAGATTAAATTTTCTTAAGTTTTAATATACAAAACGTTTACTTTTTTTAAATATTTAATTTTTCCACACACAGAGCTATTCGAACTGTGCGGAACCATTAAAAGCTGTTAAACAAAGAACGTATCTTCTCATTTGCTTATGAATAAGAAATACACATACTTGCTCCAAAGCCAGTGGCACCACCAGTACTATCACTGGCCACAAATTGGCCCAGCATCATCATGTTGCCAGATGGAGTCTCTTTAAAACTCGTTTCGCTAACAATAAGCTGATCTTCCAGCACAAATCCACATTCCGTACACACGGCATCTCCTCTCGCTGGATCTGTTTCGATCTCTGTGGATCCACAATTACGACACTTGTTGCCAGACATCTACAAAAGACACAAGAAAAAATAATTTAGCACTACGATATACTTGTAGACACAATTGCAATCTACAGGTGCACAAAACTTCTAATTTAAAAAATTGTGAAAATAATGTCAATAACGCAAAAGAATTTTTAATCCTAATCCACTAGAAACCTGTATAATAATTATTGTTGATACATTCAAAACATTGGTGTAATTATATTGAAAAACTAGCAACGCTTTGAATTAACCTAAAAGTACTGATACCGATTCAAATACTGTGATTTTCAAGATAATAATTCAAACGTTTCTGTACACGAAACACGTGTTTTTCAATAATCTCTAATAATCTGTTCTTCATTGACATATTCAGACAATAAATTTTTAATTCATGCTGCGAACTTACCTTTG
Source organism: Trypoxylon attenuatum (assembly GCA_963989405.1). Taxonomy (NCBI): domain Eukaryota; kingdom Metazoa; phylum Arthropoda; class Insecta; order Hymenoptera; family Crabronidae; genus Trypoxylon; species Trypoxylon attenuatum. The sequence continues at coordinate 656,337 of OZ022491.1, forward strand.
CGAGTAATTATAGTGTTTGACGTTTATAGGTTTAATCCTTTCTACTTGTCCCTACTGTCACGCTCTTTTCAGCTTGTATTATACTTCAACTGTACCGAGCCAAGAAACAAAAGATTGTAATTGTTCTACTTGTACGTAATGACATCAACGAAATGCGTAGAATTTCAGTAGTTTATTACTCTAACTATATACGCGTGATACTATCGAGCTTCGTACGAAAAAAGTTTTTATCGAGAAATGATTGTAAAAATTTGAATGCTATCCTACACAAATGTATGAACAATATACATGTACTAATGGCCAAGCAAGGTTATGTACAGAACAATTTATTCGTAAATTATTATATTTGACTTGATCGTTGATCCGACTTATTTCGAGCAATTCTGTCGCCAATTCGAATGAATCACCCGAATACACGAAAGATAACTGATCAGTTCTCAATAAAATTGGCGAAAGAATAAAGCAGCGGACACAGTGAATTTGTCACGCATGCGCAGTATCGTAAAAATTATGTTCAACAGTGTGAGGTGTTGAGACCGAACTGCGCATGCGTTCCAAGAAGCTCAATATTAATCCACATTTTTCAGATTAACATTAATACACGTTAATTTTCTACAAGGCTGTTTTCACAGTTACATTTCAATCGTAAAATTGTTCAATATGCATTTCATTTTCCTATGATCAATTACTACAAAAACAGCAGACAATGTTTTCCCGAAGTTTTTATTTTCTATGTTCCTAAAATGGAAGTAATTGAGTATAGCACAAGATTGGCCGCCATAACTTATATTTCAGTTTAATTGTAAATTATAATTTACAAATATATTTGTACCTTAAACTTTTAATTCAGAGTTCGCGGGTTCGATTACCGATCGCGGAAACGATTTTCATAGCTCCAACCTAAACTGCACGTATAAATGAGACCAAAGTCGTCACGCGACCGAAAATTCAAAAAGCGAACAAACCAACATAAATCTTGCTTCCTTCTTCCTCCTCAGCGACATCAGTCGCAGAATACCAACAATTCTGTGATAGCTCCCACAATTCTAACACGAGCAGCTGATAATAATAGATTTACAAGTAAAATAAGTAAGCGGGCGTTGCGGGGGGGAGGGAGGTGTTAACGGGCTTTTCAGGAAACTGAAGATAGCTACAGAAGCAAAGGTGGGTTTTCATAGATTTTTGGATAGCAAAATATTTGGACAAATATTATACTGAACCAGAATTTCACTTAGATCTAAATATATAAACCGTAGAAACTCGACTTTACGAAATGAAAATATATCTTTATGAAATCCTGACCCGCGAGCCCGCGAGCACATACCAGCCACAGCGAGCAACATACCGATACCAGCCAGTGGCGAGTACTTACGAGGCCACTGTCCCCGGTGGATCTCCGTATGTTTAAAAATAGTTAAACGCTTACTAATGAGGTACCGAATGGTTTGCCTTGGATTTCAGTGGTCGGAATTGTTGCATTAAATTAGCAAGTTGTCAATTGCTAAAATCTTCCTGTGTCCCCTAGTCACGACAATCTGAAAATATGGCCTCAAAAGTCACACTGTCCCAGGCGTTAGGTACAGATGGGAGCGATTTTAATCATAGACAAAAGGTCGCTAGTCAATATCAGATCAGGTAAATTATAAGCAAATGATTAATGCAATGAAACATTCTTTTATTTCATGCCATTTATACGGTTGAGGGAATCACAGTGACAAAACTTTCCACCGATAAAAACATATTTTTCTAGTAAAACTTTTATTTCATCCATACTTATTTGAAAAAAAAAAACTAACATGCATATGATTATTGCAATATATTCATTTGGACCGATAATTCATTATTCGTGTATAACGGTCATGCATGAATCGTACGTGTGGATCTGTGTAACGATCTAAACTTTACGTTACCAAGAAACACTTGCAATCTGATTAATTTCATTGTTTTTCCTAGTAATCTCATATTATGGTATAATCATGAAATAGATATATGTAAGATCATACTAAATTCAAAAGTGTTTTTATAAAAACCGATCTTCCAAACAGAATTCAATATTTTTCCTTTTTAGTGCAACAAATAAGTCAAGATTAAAGTACTGTATATTTTTTCACTATCTTCTTTTCTTCGTTATGCTTGCAAAGTTATCGGCTGACATATTAGACAAACTAGATATATTTATTTTGGAAATAGAAGAGTTGCAAGTGCCCCAGGTAGGTTTGCAAATAATTTATTATACTAATAATGAATTTTATACGTGTTAGATACAGATAATTGTTAGGATTATTAAAGTAGGCAATAGAAATGTTTGAATATCGTAATTATTTCGATGCTTCGCGGCTCGTATTCAATAAAATGTATATACTTGACAACTTTTCAGCCTTTATGGTGGGAATACACATGGTGCTTGAGTTTACTTTTGAGTTTTCTTGCATTGTCCGCAATTAAGAGAAACAGGATTAAAACATTGCAACAATACATGATAGGCATCGTCGTATTAGGATATGGGCCTATTTTATACGCTATGATATATTATGTAAAAGACGTATGGATATACCTTACTGTTGGCAAGTCCGAAGAAATTCACATTTGGCAGGTACAATATCGTAATATTAAATTATGACCTGCGGAATACTATTGGAAATATAATTAACACTTTTTTACATAGGATAAAATAGATCGATAAGTGTATTGTACACACAATTTTGGTTTCAGGATCTACCATATGGATTGTTATGGTATGCGTTCATTCTGTTAGCGTCGCAAGTACACGCGTTCTCCCTTTACTTCTCGTGGAATCTTTTAGTCGCTTGGAAAACGCGAGGAAATAAAAAAACAGGATAACTTAATTCTTGGGATGTGTAAAATGCCTAAACACGTATTTTTTCAACTTTTGTGTTGTTTGTACTTTTCCTTTACAATGAGACCACCGTGGAACAGAACTGAATATGATGGTGATATGTAAATATGTATATTATGTGCAATGTATGTATAGAGATACATAAATTGTACATAAAGCATTATATTTCTAAATAGAAAATCTTTCTATTTTATGTCAATTTTCGTATACTATAAGTTACGAGGGTTACAAAATTACAACATTTTCTCGAAAAAAACATGAATACATATCTTTAGAGTGGTACGATGAAGGAAATTTTCCATTTTTAAATTAATTCTAAACGTTGCAACATTGTTGCGGCTATTAAAGACTATATTAATTTGTAATTTATATGTTGAGAACTCAAGTTCATGCACGAAAGAATACAATTATATTGATTTTATACAAATTTTAATGCCTCTCAGGGAAAGGTTAAATAAATTAGATGCACGATAATTTATTTTTTAAATATTATATGTTTTTTAAACGATTTGACAATCGATGATATTAGAGAAGTATATAAATATAACTACTAATAATTTGACAGAAATATTGTGAAATGCGGTTTAGAAGTAGTAAACTATGCAATAAAAACGATTACTTGTTGTTGACCGAATCATCATGATTAATCATAATCATCAATATAACGATTCACGTGGCAGCCACTGTGCGCCATAACGGAAATAGTGGAGCCAAAAAAAAAATTGTGCGCAATTTTCATTGCAGCCGTAAATTTGCGAGTCGTAAATCGTATAAATAGGAATTCAATTTATTCTAAATTGTCCGATACACAATATACAAATGCAAATATAAAAAAAATTTTAAATGTATATATTTTTAAATTTCTTCCTATTTTTTATTCAATTATTGTCAAATTAAAAAAGAAGAATGTTCACGGTATTAATATATAATTTCGAATTGAATTTATGGTTTATACATCATTTATTTCAATCCAAATAATATTTGTCGTGTGCACCGTTCTGCATGGTTCTGCAGGTTGTTCTGCAACAGAACGAATTAGAACTATGCAAAAAGTAGTGCAGATGGCAGCATCGGCACGTCGAATCTGAGTATCTGCTCTTACATATCGATAGTGTAGTCTCCTTGGGGGCTCTCTGTCCAGTGAGTAGGTGTGTTGGTTTTAACATCATTTCGGCATTTACTCCATTTATATTTAAGGCCGATCGGTGAGTTCTGTAATTTTAAAGTGCAGAAAGAAGAACAATGAACGCTTACCCTAAACTCAGCTGAATAAAAGACAGTATCGGTAGTCGAAAGACAAATGGAGCTCCCATTACCGAAAGCCACATTCGATTTGTACTCTGATTATGTAAACCGAACATTGTTGAAACCGCATTTAAAATAACAGAATCTTGCTGCTGTAGAAGAAGGTGGTATAACAGATCAATCGTATTTTATCGGATTATTTTACCTTGTGTATGAGGATTCTATCAACTTTTTCAATTCATCAATTGAGTGGTTTCAGTGTGCGAAATCGCATAATGTGCACACAGACGGAACAGATGAGGAGTCTGCACGGACTAGTGTCATTCTCCTATGTTACATATATTCCAATGAATTATGTATAAACGTGTATTTAATGTGATATCAATTTTGATCCCGTCTTCGGAAATCTACTAACTTATTATGGAACAATTTCCTTTATGACAAAAAATTAATTGAACAAAAACCATATCTTGTATCGTTACACATAAAACTGTGCTAGATTCAAGTTCTAAGTAGGAGACAATTGTACATATATATAAAAGTAAGATTAAAGGAATTCAACTTTGTCACTATTAGTAAATTGACAGTTTCGTTACTGTTCAATGTTTGCCTCGTATCGATTTTCAACGTGATACTGTACATAAGTTAAGATGCAACTGCATTTGATTAGATAAGTTCGAATCACCATATATTTTCAATTGATTGTCTAATAATTATAAATAATATTTCTATTCTTAAATAGAGAAAGTCAAGATGTTTCCCAACCGGGTATTGTCAATTGTGAAAGTTGCTGCGCATCCGCAGCAACAGCAGCGTGGAATGGCAACACTGAAAGCCATCTCCATCCGACTGAAATCGGTAAAGAACATTCAAAAGATTACTCAGTCAATGAAGATGGTGTCAGCAGCAAAGTATAATCGAGCAGAGCGAGACTTGAGGCAAGCTCGGCCAGTGGGAATTGGTGCTAAAGCATTTTACGAACAAGCGGAAGTTGCTGCCCCCGAAGGAGAGCCAAAGAAATTGGTAGTCGCGGTAACCAGTGACCGTGGTCTCTGTGGAGCCGTGCATACTGGAATATCTCGTAACATAAGAGACACTCTCTTAGCCGATGCCAGCGAACGAGAGAACACGAAAATCGTTTGCATTGGTGAAAAGTCAAGGGCCATCTTGTCTCGTATGTTTGGCCCAAATATACTTTTTGTAGCGTCTGAGGTGGGCCGTAAACCACCAACGTTTAACGATGCTGCAGCGATCGCTGCAGAAATTATGGGCAGTGGGTATGTTATTGATTCTGTATATCCTATAATTATAGCTGTATTTATACAAATTTTGATCAATGTAATGAATACAATTTTATTTTCTTTCTCTTTTTTACAGTTACACCTTTGGCTCAGGACGCATCATATACAACAAATTTAAATCGGTTGTATCCTATTCTGTAGACAATTTACCTCTTTACGATAAAACTTCCGTTATGAAGGCACCCAAAATAGTAACATACGATTCGTTAGATGACGAACTAATTCAGAGTTATTTGGAATTTTCTCTAGCGTCTCTCTTGTTCTATGCCATGAAGGAAAGCGCATGCAGCGAGCAGTCCAGTCGTATGACGGCTATGGATAATGCTAGCAAGAATGCTGGAGAAATGATTGACAAGTTAACTCTGACATTCAATCGTACTCGACAGGCCGTCATTACCAGAGAACTGATCGAAATTATCTCTGGTGCCGCAGCTTTGGATTAAACAATCGATTACCATTTATTGTTCATAGTGCTGCCATAGACTGGCGGGATTGGTTTAAGCAGATATTAGAATGTGAATTCCATATTACACGAAAAGTTGCTTGTTTTGGAATTTGTACAACAGTAAACTGTCTGTTAACAGTCTAATGTCTGAAACAAGTGCATTATTTGTAACATCAAACTGAGGAATAAATTATGTTAGACATAACGCGCTACTATAGTCATTTATTTAGTTCTCCTTTGTAGGTATATCAAAATCTTCTTACATAATCTTGGATAAATATATTTTGACTATTTTGCCATTTTTTTTTTATCAAATTTTAATGTTAAATCTAATGCCAATGAACGTTTAGATGATATAAATTAAATTGAAAATTGTGATTATTTTATATATGGATATTTCAGTAGGACACACGAATAATTGTAAATAACAATATATGTATTTTTTATTGTCTAAAGTTTTGCATTTCTTTGCGAGTAAACTCACACAAATGTCGCATCGTGGAGTAGGATACTGTATGTATATGAGAAAAATGTGGTGTCATACGCATGCGCGTGACAGTACACATGCGCAATAAACGGAGGGAAATGACCACCACTCCTGATGCAGGCTGATCGGCGACCAATACAGTTCAAAATTTCCCCGGCGTCCGATTTAAACCCTGTTAAACCGTTCAGTCGTAACGGCCGGGACTCCGAAGTGTCCAAGTGTTTACATGTGATGCAAAGCACTGTCATATCTCAAATTCAACTACAGTGAATTGATTGACAAGCAATTAATCCACAAAACGAACGGGTTAAAGCGTAAAGAAATGTACGACATGCGAAATGGTAGAAAAGAGCAGAAACAACATATTCAGGTGTTTGTTCGCATACGGTATGTGTATAAACAAATTTCAAAGAAGTGTAATAAAAGTAGGGTGAACGTATTATCATCATGGGAATTAAATTCCAATTATTCCAGACCACCAAATACATCGGAAAATGGTGGAAAATCCTTTACCATTGTCGAAGTGCCCTCTAATAAAGAAGTGATCATTCACGAGAGGCCACAGGACAAGTATTCAAAAAAGTTTAGTTTCGATCGAGTTTTTGGTCCATACGCAAAACAGGTAATTCTTGTGAATTTGGACATAGGTTAAGAATAATTCAATAATAACATGTAAGTTTATAGATAGAAGTGTACAACACAGTTGCTAAACCATTGATTCAAGAAGTTCTCGCTGGGTACAATTGTACCGTATTTGCCTATGGCCAGACCGGTACTGGGAAAACATTTACGATGGAAGGCGTCAGTGATGATCCATCGCGACATTGGCAAACCGTAAGACCTCTCGTCGATAATACCTCATCTTTTCCGATATACCGAATCACTTCCCCGATACTAAGGAATTTTATTTCCCCATGTATATAGGATACCAATGCAGGCCTCATCCCTAGGGCTCTGAGTCATTTATTCGATGAACTTTGCGCATCCCGTGTACAAGAGTCAATTGTGAGAGTTAGCTTTTTAGAGATTTATAACGAAGAACTATTTGATTTGTTGTCATCCAAGGATGACGTCTCGAAAATTAGGTAAGTCAATTATTGGAATTCAAATAGACAAATTAAGCCTGTTTGTTTAATGAAATTAATAGATTATACGAGGATTCGACGAAGAAAGGATCAGTTATAATTCACGGATTAGAAGAGGTAACTGTACGCAATAAAGAAGAAGTTTATAAGATTCTTGAGAAAGGGTCCGATAAGCGGCAAACTGCTGCTACTTTAATGAATGCTAATTCCAGGTTGGTATATCGCTGTTCCCAATAACAAAAGTATCAACATTTACAATGGTATTTATTACTCGTTTATGTTTTTTTGTTTCCAGCCGTTCTCACACAGTATTTTCAATCACGGTCCATATAAAGGAGAACACGCTGGATGGCGAAGAGCTTCTAAAAATTGGCAAAATCAACTTAGTAGACTTAGCAGGCAGTGAGAACGTCGCAAGATCTGGTTCTATAGAGAAGAGAGCAAGAGAAGCCGGAAATATTAATCAATCTTTGTTAACGTTAGGCAGAGTGATAACAGCATTAGTGGAAAGGGCTCCGCATATTCCTTATAGGTAATTGGAATTATAATACGCGTCAGCGTTACTTAGATACTGACATTTAACAAATTAATTAATCAATTGATATGCGTTGCAGAGAATCAAAATTAACCCGATTGCTTCAAGAGTCGCTGGGAGGACGCACGAAAACATCAATAATCGCAACGGTATCTCCTGCCAATATAAATCTCGAAGAAACTTTGTCAACTTTGGATTATGCGCATCGAGCTAAAAATATTACCAATCGACCAGAAATAAATCAGAAGCTATTTAAAAAGGCATTGCTTCAAGAGTATACCGAAGAAATAGAAAGACTGAAAAAAGATTTGTTAGCGACACGAGAAAAAGTTGGTGTATACTTGGCGCAAGAGAATTACGATGAGATGCAACATTTAATTGAGCATCAATCGAAAGAAATAGAAGAAAAAGTAAATCATATTAACGCTCTTCAAGAAACCAAGGATAAAAGAGAAGTGAGTATATGACTATGTTATAGATCAATTGTGTCTCTTATTTACCTGTTTTACATAAATCAAGATTGAGATTAATCTAATTATTTCTAGGCACTGTTCATCGAATTAGAAACGAAACATTCCGCACAATTAACCGATTTGAAATGTACGAAAAATCAATTAGAAACTGTAACGCATGCTTTGAAATCGACAAAATCCCGATTACAAGAAACCGAACAAGAACGAGATGAACAGAAGTATCTCGTTGAGAAACATGCTACTACCGAGAGTACTTTACTATCGCAAGCTAAAGCATTGCTCGAAGTTGTCAATGTTGCAACAGCTGACGTTAGTCGGTTGCACGAAAAAGTCTCCCGTAAAAAGTATGTCGGTGACAATATCTTAATTGATTGAAAACCATAAAATTACGGGAAATAGTTACTATTCATTTTTCTAGGCAAGTTGAGGCAACCAATGAGAATCTTGGAATTAGTTTCAAGACCCATGTTGCGAATCAAATAGACCAAATTCGAACTGATACCTCAACGGGTTTGTCAAGCGTGGTCAACTTTAACAATTTAATCAAGGATGACATTAGTAAGAGATAATATAGTTTACTTGAAATTAAGGATAGGAATATGAAAGAAAAAAATATCTATGATCGTTTATGTGTTATATCAGGCACTGAACAGACTTCGTACCGTAAAACAGTTAATGAGTCGATGGAATCTATTTCAAAGGTGCTAATCGAATCCAGCAAAGAAGATTTGCAGAGACTCGAAAAGTGTATTGAGATTGGGGTAAATTTTCAGTAATTGATATATGCATTTTACGGAAGAGAACAACTACAACAATTTTCTTCTATTATTGCAGAAGCTGGAATGTCAGAAGCAACTAGCCGCAACACTTACGAACACTACAAAACTTACTGACAGTGAGAAAAAACGTTTAAATTCTGTTTTATTAAAATCAGTACCAGCCATTCATGCGTTGATGCAGAAAAAAATGGAAGAACATTTACGACAGGCAAATGAAAAGTTATCAGAGAAGTGTACGAAATTAGCGTCATTTGTAACAGAAGCTATATCATCGATGCAAGATCATCATTTGCACGAACGCGATCGTATTATACGCGATATTGAGGAAGTAAAAAATATTGTGGAACATGTGTCCGAGCGGAAGAGAATTGTTCGGGACAAACAAAACGAGTTAGCTAAGGTATTGCAATGTATAGATAAAAGTGTACTTTTATTCGAACAAATTGTATACTCAATGGTTTGATATGTTACAGGTTCTGAATAATACGGTCCATCGTTTCAACGAGCTCAGTGTAGTAAACGAAAACAATTACGCTTCAGCGTGCAATACTTTGAGTGACATGAATAATATTTGTGATGTTGTTTGCGAACAAGCGAAAGATACTTGTACCACTGATATCCAAAAAGATTCAAGTTTGCTAAATAGAGTATTGGAAGATGTCGAGAACACAAGAAGTGACGTTGCAGATGATTTAGATAAGGTTTGTATGAGACAAATTGGTACATGCTAATTTTTGTTTAAGAATCGTCTTTAATAATGTGCGCTGTATTACAGTGTTGCGCATTAGCAGTAGAAAATATTGAGTGCGGACATCGTATAGCTGGTGAACTCGAAACAAATATAACAAAAGTCCGAGAAAATATAGAAAATTATAGTGCATCCTTGGGAACAAATTTCGCTAAACTACAAAATACATTAGAAGATGAAAAGAATGAGGCGAAAATGAGAGTCGCCGTAAGCATAACTCTACCCAGAAGTTTCTTATATTCATATTATTTTTTTAATTGTGACAGTTTTTAAAATTGTGATTGGAATTGCAGGATATGCAGAGTATGGTCCACCAGTCGGATACGCGGCATTCGGAATATCTCACGAAATATCAAGAGGAGAGTTTAAAGCAATTCGAAGCTTTGACCACGGAATTAGAGAATAAAAATACGCACGTAGCGAATGCAACCGAAGAGATAATTTCGAATTATGGTGAAGTGCAGAATGCCATAGATAGATTTTTTACCGATGAATTGCATCGGGACATGCCAACAGGTATAAAATTAAAGTATTAAGAATCGTGTAGCTACAGAGTTTTCGTCTTTTTTTTCCGTTTACAAAATTATCAACCAACTATATCTTATATTTAGGATGTACTCCTACGAAGACAAACTATGAGTATCCACGCGAACTTCCTGTCACCTCTCCTGCGGAGAGAATTTTAAGGAGATTCCGAGAAGCTAAAAAGACCGAGGATCATAATCAAGGTTTCTATTATACTAAAACATCTATCGCTAACAGATAATACTATTTTAGAGATCATATTCTAACTGATGAATAAATTTTCAGATTTTCTGCTGTTAAATGGCAACACATGAGTGGAACAGTTTATAAATAAGAGTTCAACGAATTACTGGTTAGATTTTAATAATGATAAAATATTTTTTCACTGACATTAAATGTCAAATTAATATTTAGTGGATTAATTTTTTCAAGCTGTTATATTTCGATTCTTAGTAAAACTCTTATAAAAAATCCAAACAATGCCGTCGCAGTCATTTGCCTAATGTTTTACATCAATTATGATTATATTTATAAAATGTTCGGGAAGTTTGTCCTTCCTACGCCATTCTGTTTTGATTTGTGCAGTAACTCGATTGGGATTCTACGAACGCTACGAAGTTGGCTACGAAACTATCGATAGTCTCGATTTACAAATAAATATATCTCGAATGGAAACTTCGATATATCGATGCATTCAATTTTGAGGTTATGAGTGTCATAAGTAGCTGTGTGTGGCTACTGAGCGTTACTGTTTTTGCCGCATGAATAAATAAACAATGACAATTTTGTGAATGGGAGTGTTTTTTACTTTGCGTAAACACCACAAATAGTGTCGTTTGAACACTCGTAAAATTATCTTTCTATCTTTATAGTTTAGAAGAGATTCATGGTAATTTAAGTGACTGAAACCGGTACAGTGGATAACCTACTGTTGAAGATACTACACCACAGTATTTACATGTTTCCATATTCATTTTTCCAAGTTTGAATTGCTACAAACAAAAGCATGTCGGGGCCAATGGTGTTATGTCAATTATGGATGGGCGGGGTGAGTAAACAATACGATTTGTTAGAAACTCATGTTTCGACATAGTATCGAGTACCCTCAATTATTTTCGTATATTTCAGTTAAACATTTATTAAGAATGAATTTGTTGTTTTACACAGTTATCTAGACGATTCTGTGTACAAAGTAATGATTTACATATAACTCCAAATCGAAGTGAAGAGTACAAATATAGTTTTCACGACTATGTATTGCGCAGCATAGTTTTGTTTATAATGAAAGTACATTTAAGTCTTACTAATGCATGGATTTGTTTTTTATCCTCAGTTGGAACCCTACATGACGGAGAGTTTTATAATGAATGCGTTCCACAAAATGGGCGAACAACCTCAAACAGTCAAAGTAATGAGAAATCGATACACGGGCGAACCTGCTGGCTATTGCTTTGTGCATTTTCCAACTGACGAAATGGCACTTGACGCAATGCATAAACTTAATGGCAAAGTAATTCCTGGTTCAAATCCGGTAAGTACTTTCATGTTCCGTAATTTAAGTATACGTATAACATATTTATTATAGTGTAACGCAAAATCATCGGTTTTTAATTCTCTAAGTATCGTTATATACCGAAATCGTTAAGTCTCACAGAATCCATCAGCAGATTTTCATATTTTCCTGTTTTCTTATTACGTTAGTTAGTTAGGTTTCGACTAAACCACGCAAGCACCACAGGGAAATCAGCAGCGGAAAGAGAGTTCAGTATTTGGGTAGGAGATCTATCGACAGACGTTGACGACTATTCTTTATACCGAGCTTTCGCTGCGAAATACAATTCTATTAGAACAGCAAAAGTCATCCTAGATAGTTGTGGCTTCAGTAAAGGATATGGTTTCGTTCGCTTTGCCAACGAAGAAGAACAAAAGAACAGTCTGGTCACGATGAATGGATACAGGGGGCTTGGAACAAAATCTCTGAAAATCTGTAATGCTGTACCCCGACCTTGGAATAAAATATCAGGGTAACTATTTTCTCACGTCAATTGAAATCGTTTGAAAAACTAAATTAAATGCATATAAAGGTATGAAAATATAAAACTATTATTTTGGTAGATCAACACCACCACAGTCGTCTTCCGAATACCCACCAACAAGTATAAGTTCAGACGCATATAATTATTATGATACGTCATCGTACTGGAATAGTTATAGTGCTTGGCAGCAAGGATATTATGAAAGCGAACCAACGGCTGAGGTCTACAACAGCTATGTCACGGATCAAAAACCAGAGGAAGATGAACTTGAATTAATAGGTACAAATTAAGTTTGATCTAACAAATACCTTTAATTATTTTCTATATAAGAATATTTTTAAACTCATCAGTTTTGATTTGCTAAGAGTAGTTAGATGTAATTCCATGTTTTATTATAAATTTGCAGAACATTCGATTCCTGTAGACATCGATAAACTTAATAGAGAAATCATAGAGCAAGACTACAACTTGTGGGACGCGTTGGAAAGTTCGAAATGGATTCCATGTGATACTTTGGAATTGTGCTATTGAATGTAAACGTGTCTTTGCGTATTTCTATAAAATGTTTCTACCTTAGAAAATATATTTCAAAACCGGGAACACGAGTCTCATTCTTTTAAAATTTCAAAACATTATTGATCAATGTAAGCAGATCTCAAAAAGCAGTATTGATAAATACACATTCTTATATTTTTATTAATTTCATGCAATATATACAAATGTATTTCAAATTATTCTAGCAATAGGCAAATTGTAATTTAATATATTACCTATCGAGTCTTTCGCATAATTTATCTGATACTTTCGCGTATCACGACCACTGTATTAATCTCTTGCAGTGAATATGTACGCGGAACTAACAAGCGTGTTCAATTTCTTACGTACATAATGGTAAGAAAACATTGTAAGAAAATCTTAACATATCGATATTATCACATGCACATATACCAAGACTAAATGCAATATGCACTAATTTATTCGGTATTTTCAGTCATATTGATTGGTTCGACATTTGATAGTTTCGTGGTGACCGTAGCTAAAAGCTCTGACGATAAATCGACAGGAGTAATATTAGGTTTCAGCTGATCATCGCCATCAATATTCGAACTAACCATATAAACCTGTAATACACTTTTACCAGGTTCTTCCAATGATTGTTTCGATAAAATCACCAAAGAACCAGGCTCTACTTGGCTAATATCTGGAATGACCGATTTAATTGATTCCGTCATTTCACCTTCGTGGGATACTTCGATGCTATCTTCCGCGTTCAAAAGATCAGAAAGACCTTCGTTCTCATCTACGTTCTCATTTACTGCTAGTATAGGTTTCTTATCCTCCTCCGGTTTTTCCATTTCCATGGGTTTCGTTTGAGACGTAGATTCAACTATTTCTGGACATTGCAATTTGTACCTTTTCGGCTGTCTTCCGGATCTTGTGGGTCTTACATGGTATATTTCGCTATCAGTGTCGCTATCGCTATTAGAATGTGACCCGGAACATGATACCGAATCCGAAGCATTAGCAGGGTTTTGTGTCGGATCTCCAACTATTTCTGATTTTTTTACCACATTTTTCAAGATCTTTTTTTGGAGTTCATTACATTTGTTGTTGTTCTCAGAATCGTCTTCTTTGCATACTTTATGCGGGGTTGGAGGATTGTCTTCGTCCGAAACCTCTGATTGGGCAATACTTGTTACCACCAGTCCTAAAATAAGATAATTTGTATTGTTTACATCCAACTTATACATTAATTTGTCGTGATTAACGTATATATATTTTTGTACTGTCTACTCACGACTTTTCCGTTTTCGTTCCGATCTCCCTCTCTTCTTAGTTTCCTTCGATTCTTGTGCGTTGATATATTCCCTTTCGGTATCGTCGAAGGTAGCTATTAAAATAAATACGAACGCGTAGAATTTAATATGATATTTACGATTTACAATAAATTCAGCATAATTACCTAATGATTTTTCTAAAATATCAGTGTCAAATTCTTGATGGTACGCCAAAGCTTTCTCAACCAGGTGACGATTAACTTTTTCTTCCTTTTTAAACTTCAATTTTATCTCTTGTCGGGTACGCTTTGGGAATAGGCTTTGCATCAATAAGAAATCTGTCCCAACAGTGTTTAAGGCTTTATAAAACTTTAAAGTTTCCCATTTGGGCCATTCTTTACTCTTCTGACGGCGTTTATAAAATCCATTTCCAGTATTATCGTCATCGATAATAGCTTCTTTTGCTAATACTTCTTTGTTTTTCTTTGCATTAGTCTGTTCGATTACCAGACTTTGCTCGTCGATGATCAACTGCCCATCCGGGCCTACTTTTACTTGAGGCACCGGCATTGCCGATGAAGGATCATCTTCGATTCCTTCCTCCTCCTCCAAATTCTCAGAGCTAATAACGTAAGACGTTTCAAGCAACGATACATTTTTGAATTATTTTGTCTCATTACCATTAAAAAAAAAATCGCATACTTACGGACAAATTGAAACTCTTCTGGGTATTGTGGAATCTCTGGATTTCTTCATGGGATTGCTTACAGGATTATAGTATATTAAATCGTACATTGTCAATTTACTTCGATCGGGTGCTTTGTTTTCATGTTTTAAGAGAAACTCTCGTCTTGCTTCAGCTAATTTTCTTGCCGATTCTGAGACTAGCATACGTCGTTTTGGAGTGGCTTTTTGTTGTTTAAGTACATCCTTATTGTGATTGGTATTGGCAGTGGTACTTTTAACACTATAAGTTGAGCAAACGGAATCGTTTCTTACACGATTCAGGGTGGTTTCAGAAGTTCTTCGAGTATCATCTTCGGATTCACTCGCACTTGCACCACTTCCTTGTATACTGTTCCTCCTGATTCGGGTATTACTATCCAGGCGAGGCGTTGGCTTCATAAAGCATAATCGGTTTTGGGATATTTTTGTCGGAGAAGCTGGAATTTTTATAGTACTCATGAAACTTACAACTGTTATGGATAAAACAAGATAATAATACTAGATATATATTAGCTCTATCGATAAATGCACAAGAATGAACAATACGTACAGATTAATGTTTTACTTTGCGTTTCTGATGCTTGTGACAAAGCAGGACCATTATCGACGTTCAAAATTGTCTGTTTATGAACCATGTTTGTATTTCGATCTTCAAAGTCATGATGTTGGTGAGGTTTTGAAACCTCGTCCGTTTGGCTTTGTACGAACAAACTTTCTGTGGAATTTGACAGTGAAGTGGTTTCCGTGTCATTTTGACTGTGTGGAAGACAGTAAGGAATGCGAGTTTTCTCAATTTCCAATTGTTCAATACGTTCTAGTGGTAGTTGATTGTTTTGTACATTGAGAGTCTCCGATGCATTTTCTTCAACTTTGCATTTAATCAGCGTCTCGTCAGCTTGGTTATTTTTAATTTCTTGCTGTGCATGCTGTTGTAAGGAAACTTCTAGAGGAGAATTTATTAAATCTCCAGATACACTTTCGGTAGTATTATTCGTATCTGTTACTGGTTTCTTTTCATTGCTATCTATTGCATCTGCATTCGCAGTTGCAATTGTATCCTGCGTTGCTTTTCTACGTGCTGGCACAGTAACTGTGGCCTTTATACGTGCGCGTCTCATCTTTGAGCATGTACGTTTCAACCTACTGAAATAATTCAACCAAGATTATTTCATTTTATAATTTCATAAGTCAGATTAATTTGAGAATCATTTTATGCATCGTGTATACCTTTATATCTGTATTTTTGGAGAATCCACATTCAATTGGTTGTCATATATCAAGAGAACGTCCAGTTAAAATATAGTTTCTTTAGACGTAACATCTTCTTTGGATTCTATTAAATTTCTCTGCAATATTTCGTTACCAAGCAACAAATATAAATATTTCTTTAATTAAGTAGATCACTATACGATGAAGAATTAGACTGCATTCGTTACATGCATCCATACGTACTGATTATTAGAGAAGAAATTGATAACAATTTTTGAGGAAAATTTTGAAACCAACATCTATTTGATATTTGATTATTGACTTTAACCAGACTTTGTCGTAGTCTAGTGAATTATGAACTCCGCTAAATAAGATATTTAAAACTTACTGCACTAATTTGGGCTTACATCTCTGGAGTCGATTGTGTTTTAATATAATTTGACGTATCTAAGTCTTAACTGTCTTAGATTCTAAGACAGCTGTTAACGTAAACCTCCACTATTATTCCGCCGTATCCCACGCGCGTACAAGTATCGTACATACACTCCCCAACAAACACAATAATCCTGGTGTAATATGTTTAATGACATTTAGTACTGATATTTTACAATAATTTGCGACTGTTTTCGGTGACTGCGACTGTGACGCTCGTCGAAGTAGCATAACTCGCCGTAAATTGATCGTAATAATTTTAGGTTATGTACGTTGCGATATATATATACATAAGTCAGTAGGAAGTACCGGTAAGTATACATACCGTTTACAGCATGCTGGTTCGCTCTAAAATAAACTGATCCGATCACGGTGATCACTCCGATTTCTCTTTTTAAACCGGTTGAATGAAAATAAATCAAAATAACCGATCAATCTCGTTGTTCCAGATAGTATAACTCGAACCAGAACAAGTTCCAAAGATAGTCTATTTCGCCGAAACTTTTACATTTCGCTAGCTGATACAGAATCACAAGTAGAAACTATAGTTCACCACGTTACTTTATAGGTATATATATTTATCGGAAAAAATATGTGTTAGTACACGAGCTTATCGTATTTAATAGCATTTTCAAAATGTTTTTATTAAATAATTATATACGTACGATATAGTGCTTAATATATTGACGAATCAGTCATACAGACATAATATTTAACCATTTTTAATCAAAAAATAAATTGAATTATAATATTTGTACTATTACTGACAATAAAGCTTGTTTTATTCTAATTTACTCTTTATATTATAGAGTTTCACTTGACCTTCGTATGTCCTTTTGGTAAAATACCACAGTTTGATATTATTACTGTTTTTATTGGCTTTCCAGTCTTTGTACCAAATTCTTCAATCTGAGAATAAGATTTAAATAATTTTAACATATCTAAAGAGATTGGCAATAATGCGTAATAAGATTTGTGTAATATTATACTTTATAAATATTCGAGATGCCAGAAATAGCTCTTCCAAATACAACTCTTTTTCCATCCATTGATGGTAAGGCTTTCAAAGTGAGATTAAACTTTGAATCGTATTCTTCCTTATTGTTGCTACACATAGAAAGAACACCGATAGTTGCGTGTTTTAAATAAAAATTCTCTGGTTTAAATGAATCACCATAAATAGAAACACCCCCTGTGCCATTGTGTTTTGTGACATCTCCACCTTGACACCAAGAACCAATAACGATTCGGTGGAAAGGCGTGCCTCTAAGTATAAAATTTTAGAAATAACGCATGATATTCCATTATATTTGCTTATTTAATGCTTTCTAATGTGTGACATTCTATTTACTTATAGGTCATTCCATTTGTTCCTTTGCAAAACTCAATGAAATTGGCACAAGTCCGTGGAACTACGTCATCATAAAGTTCAAATACAATTTTGCCTAATATTTGCTTAGTTTCTAGCAGTTCCACTTCGAAGAAGCATCTCGTACGGATGGAACCATTCAAGTCTTTTAAAAGCGATGGACTTCTTACGATACAATACTCAAATTTGATATATGGTTTTAATAATTGATTCGTTTTGTCATTGGATGCTCTGGCAGTATATAATGCATCATGATAATGTAATTCATTGCTGAACTGTTTAAAAATCAATAATTACAATAGCTCAAACAGTATTTACCTCGAATGATGCACCACTTTTGATTTCATCCTTTGCCAATCTTTAATAAAAGCAGCAGCCGAGTAGCCACTAGTTACACTTGAAATTCTCAATGCCAATTTCTCATTCCGTTTCGCAATACCTTGATTTTTGAGTTCTTGGTTTTCTAAATTTGATTTATACTTAATTTGTCGTTGCCAGCAGTCAATACCCGACTGTTTAAGAAAATAACATATGAGGTTACGCTTGGTAGTTAACATTCCAAATTATTTGGAATTTTTCCATACTAACACCCATTCGGTTAATTGCATTTAGCTTTTTCAACAATTCCATATTTTGCTGATCTATTTCTCGTATTCGGTCTGCATCATAATTTAACTTGCGCGGCTTATAATAAATCGATGGATCAAACGGCGGCGGTTTATTATCAATCTTAGCCACTAGATTTTCCAGACGATCATAGTAATTCTTGTGTTGTTCTCTGTTAATAGCTTTCATTGTATTGTTTATTGGCATATTACGCGTAATCCAATCGAAATAAGTACTTCATTGCAAAATTGTGGTAAATAATGTCCGTAGTAGTAACACTAAGATTTGAATAACCAAAACTGCGCGCAAGGTTGCCGCGTGAATGACACCTGTCGCGCTCATGGTGCGCGCCGAGCTGCCGGCAGGCACCCAGGCGATGGAACCGCCCGCCAATCACAGCCAACCTGACGTCACCGACAAAGCCCCTCCCGCAGCCCCTAGGGGTTCTGGTTCCAGTCACTGTCAGTTTCAGGTTTCAGTCAGTTCCCGTCTAATGGTTCACTGGTTATCAATAATAAGATGTTATTTGTCACTTCTGGTTGTGTTAACTCTTCATACTTTACTTAGTGTTAGTGGTGCTTAGTGCTTCCTAGCTCTTTGGCATTAAAAGTTCCTCATTGCCTCTTATCAGTGATCGCTGCATTTTGCAATTGAAGGCGTAATCAGCTGGTGTAGTGTTCTTGTACATTGGTGCATGTTTAAGATTGCATAATTTGCCATGATTACGGATTTGACGATATAATACGCGAATGTTACAAGAATGGCATCTTCTTCAGCACCATCAAAGGAAAAAATCTTGAGCACTTCTAAAGGTAAGTTGACCAGCTATTAAGTTTTTACTGTAACTGGTATCGTATACAATTTGAGTCTGTGTCTCTTTACTTGTACAATACTAACTACGTCTGTTTTAATTAAGATATTTGTAACAATTTTTGTTGTCTTATGATTGAAGATATCCAAGCAATGGATTGCATGCCAAGAACTCAAGGAGATGGCATGGAAAATATTGTGGTTCAAAAAAGTGAAACTAAGCAACCACGATATCGCCTTGGGGATACTTTAATTTACCATCCGACGAATTTGAAACAGATAGGTTCAATTCCACCAGTCACGCCTACTGGCACCATTGTGAATCTAGTGCCGAAACATATTGTTAACGTTAAAGATGAGCGACACGTGTTGAATTCGCTCAAGTCTAAAGAACCAAAGTTTGTTCCATACGAGCCTTACAAGGCTGCCGTCAATCCGATGGTTCCATTAGACAAAAAAAGTAGAAAACCACAAAAAATGGAACTAAATGCAAATGTTGTGGTTTCCCAATTAGCTGATTTAAAAATTAATGAACCGATAGTACACTTGAGTAGCAATAAGAAACAGACAGAGAAAAAACCTTCGGAACCTGATTGGCAAAAAGAGAAGAAACTATACGAAATGGAAATACAGAAACTGAAGGAGGAAAATGGTGAACTTGAAGTTCAATTAAAATTTCAAACTCAGGTACAAAGGCAATTATATATTGACGTGTGACTGAAAAATAAACATTTTTTTCATTAATGAGATAGACTTTTTAAAAGATTATTACAGGAATAATTTTATGGTACGCTTTAGGTAAATGGAGAATTAAAGAATCTATTAGTTGCTGCTGTGGGCGAAGATTTAGAAACGAAAGTGCATTTATTGACAGAAGATAAGTTGCAACTTGCACGGGCACTACTAAATTCATCGCAGAATCTTTCTACTCATCACGAACAAACCGAATGGCTGGCCGGCCAATGCGAAGTTTGGAGAAGTAAATTTTTAGCCAGTAGGTAAATGGATAACGTAATGGTAACCTAATCAAAGTTGGCGTACATAAGAAAACATAATAACGTACGTTCATTTTTCTTTCCAGCTTAGTCGTTGAAGAATTAGCCAAATGGAAAGCAGCACTTTGCCAAAGAACCACGGATCTTCAAGAAGCCATCAAGAGGCTTTTAGAGGAGCATAACGATATTCGTGACGTGTCACTCAAGATGTATAGGTATAATTCATGTTTAATTATAAACCACTTTAGCATTGGTAATTTCTTCTCTTCTTGTCTGAAATAGAATTTTATGCGTACGGTACATCTGACTATAAATGTTGTGTTTATAGGACACTCAACATATTGCGTCAAAGTTTTGATCCTGCCCGAATGGTATCTAGGAAACATGAATTACAAAGCACAAATATTGTCGATTTGGTGAAAGGCTGTTGTCAATTAGCAGAAATTCTAAAAGTACAATTACTCAGTGGCGTAGAGAGAGTTGGCTCGTACAAAGAACTAGATCTTACGGGATTAGAAATGAAGACGGTTGCGGAGAAGGCTGCTGAACAAGTTAGTTTTGAGAAATCTATTAAAATTATTCAAATGTACTTCAAAATACAAGTATATTGGAAGAAATAGTCTATTACCAATATTTCTTTGATTGTAGTTGGTGGCGAATCCAAGCTTGTTAATATCTGGACGTCCAGATGTTGCGTGTAGTGCCGTAATGGGAGCAGCGGTAGCAGTTGGTGGTCAGCTTTTTCTTCCCCGAAATGAATCGGAAGTTGTTTGTTGTCCTCACTGCAGTGGCGAGATCAAGCAAGTTTAGAAAACTTATTTTTCAATCAATCCATTGTCTTTAGTTAATGAATTGTAAGAAGTTAATCGCCGTCATCCCGTGCTTACGTATTTTTCAGAAAAAGTGATTTAGACACCGAACTCACTCCTTAATCGCGGTCTGCTGGAAGTAACGTGTGCTCGTGAAACTGAACACTATTTTTCTATATTCTTGATATTTTTCTAAACGGTAGTTAAATATGTTCATAATATAGATTTTACTGTTCTTGTAATCGCGCGTGTATAGAATTATTATTATTTCTTATTTATAGCAAATTATTTTTAATATGATCAAAATAAGACAAATTTAATAAAGCTCATTAGTTCTGTTGAAATTGTGTACTAATATTCATTCATTAAAGGAATGACAAGTTGTTTAATTTTACAACGCGGTTGTTAATTTCTTTTTTTAAATGTAACTTTAATATAGGATTAAAATTCAAATGTATAATACACAATGTGAAATATATAATCATGACTCGTGGTTGGTGGGTTAAATAAGCTTAAAAATGACTGATACACCAAAGACATGTTTTATTTTTATACATGAGATTTAGAATGGTGTTGCTGGCGTTACAAATAACATTGGCCCCTGGCGACGTCTAACGTGTAGTGGCGACTGCGGTCGATCTAATTTGAAATTTAACGTATCAATATGCAGTAACAATTTGATCCATAAAAAATGTCAGAAACTGGAATATTTAAAAAATAAGCATAACTTACTTTCTTGATCTGTGGGCATATTGGAGAACTTCAGTATTAATTGGTTGACAGTCATAATTGGTTCTTTTATTACGCAATCATCAGAGCTACGCCTGGTCGAGTTTTTAGAAATACTATTCTCTCCTAAGTCACTAATTAAAAAAATTTCATCAGCATCTGAAACCAACAACCAAATATGATACGTTTAAACTCCTACCGCATTGTGTACAATATTTACAATAAAGATGACACAAAAAAATAATCTTCGTACATACCTGATACTGATCGACTACGTCTCTTTCTTACTTTACACTTTTTATTTAAGTCTGTAAACTTCATTCTATGAATTTCGGGAGTAACCAGCGACGTCGCAGGGCTGTTATTTTTCAATGAATTTACTGAAATACTATTATTCGTTGTCGTTGTATCGTTACAAGTTTCATTCTGATCAGTACTTTGGAGTCTACGTTCAAAACTGACTTCTGACGCTGAAAGAAAGGCGTCGTTGAACGAGCTGGTGGATTCGAAAGATAGGTCCGAGCAAAGGGAGCTTTCTTGACGCGTTACGTCTACAATATCGTCAGATGCGGTCAGATCTGTGGAATAATCCTCCTCTGCGTAAATTTCTGACTCATTCTTCTTGCACGATTTTTTATCTCCCATTTTCGTCAGAAACATCCGCGACCAATTTGAAGAGGGATCCATGAGTTGATTACTTGTAGTTTCATTACTATGCTCAAAAATTGTAGTACAATAATTTTGTGAATGTGATATATCACTCTTTCCATTTGTTATAGGTTTTATCCAAGTTTCTTGTTTAGGCAATAATGAAAATTCAGTCTGACTTTCTTCGGAAGAAAAACTATCATGTTTAAAGGTATCCGGTGAAACGATATTTGTAGGAACAATTGGCGTTTGTGTTGAAGTTTCCAAAGTATTACAATTTCTTCTTAAAGTTTTGTCTAACATGTCTCTCAACAATATACTAAGCCTAGTTTCTTTCGGTCGTTCCTGACTACTACTGTCATGTTGAATATTAGACAAACCACTTGCATTGTTCGAAATTTGTTGTTCGCACAATTCAGTACTATCATTTCTAACATTCACCATATTCGCTGGTTTCGTTCGATCTGGTAACTGATAATAACTCGTACTATCCGAAAAGTTGTATTTTGTATCCGACGATGAATTTAATTCTCTAAGCTCATCTACACCCGAATGATCATCTGTATTCTGAAATTCATCGGTAACGTCGCAAGATATATGTTCCATTGAGGCTACAATGAAAGCGTCGTTTAGATTTGCACTCTGATAAGATTCACTGCCTAAAACAAAGGAAACGAGTTTCTTATCCGGGTTTCAACTTTTTCTGTGAGAATACGTTATTTTTACAAAAATTACTCACGGCTTGATTTTATTAGAGAGTTATCCGAGGATTCAGTGATGTCCATTGCGTTAGATTTTGAACAGTTTGAAATTTCTCAGCGAGCAATAGTGAATATTCACTGACGACTACAATCACTGTACTAGCATGGAAAGATCTGTTTCGAGCACTGTGGCTAAACCGACAACCGCCACAAAATTCGAAATCCTACCTACTTGCTATATTGTAAACACTTATGTATTGTCATCGCACCGTTCGATGACATAAAAAGCGAACACAAATATAGCGGCTCAATGTGACACTGTGGATAAGGAACCGGACTCCTAAAACTGAATTCGGCGGTTCTAAAATCCACAATATGTATCAAGGAAACCTTTTCATACTTTTTTCCGGCAGAATTGCAGAAATATCAGCGATATTGTAGAAATCTTATTGATCAAATTGTTGATTGTAATTGTTAATGATTAATGTTTCAATTTTACATGGTAGAATTTGAATAAAGATTGACACTATTGCGTTTATTCGTAATTAACATTTGCTGATTTATTAATAATCAGATATCATCCACTGACCGGAACTCATAGAGGCCTATAGCAATAGCTGATCAATAGTGATACCAGAATAAAACAAACTAGGGAGAAGGGAGCAGCCAGCAAAGTGCGACCAATTAAGAGTTAATCACTTAAATGTAGAAAATTTAGACGATGACAGAATCGAAACTCGGATCACTGAACGCGGAAGGAGGTCGCACCTTTTGTAGTACATACATATGTACTCATAAGTACCTAATGCGTCATTTGGCCTACTTAAATAATACTTTTCTGAAATCTCTTCTTTATTTTATTAGAATTGATATTTTTTTATATTTTGAATATTACATTTATATTACAGCTATACATATAACGCAGAATTATACAAATTGGTGGTAATAGATACTATACTATTTTAATGTCATATGGATAATTGTTATTACTATGATACAACGTATTTGTATTGTCAAATATATAATAAAACATTTGAAATTTCTTCCTTTTTCTCGAAATTTCCTTTAGCATTCGAAACGAAATTGTTTCAGTTATCGCGTTTATCGAAATCCAATTTTAAAAGTTGAATGTGCAGAGTACAAAGAAACTTTAAGCATTGTCCTGTAATTTGGAATTCGGTACGCCGCATTATGTCCATTCAGCGCATCTTCTATTCTGGAACCGAGAAAAAAATGCTTAAATCAATTTCACAAATTATCTTTTAATTGCTTTCAATGATGAATTGAAGCTCTGACCTGAAGCAACCACTATTTCAAATTATAATGAATTTACTATTTGTTATTACATTGTTTGAACATACGTGAATTATTTGTCGTTAAAATTAAATTCAGAATGAACCTCCTAACTTTGCACTTATTTTCGGATGTAATACTATTAACACACATCAACGTTAGGTAGACTGCGGAGGCGTCAATAAATCGATGAACTTTACGATAATGACTATCGTATTTTTATTCGTCTTTAAATTTCCTTCTAAGTTCTCGACTTTTTATCTAGAAGAATACTAGGAAAAAAAATAAGAAATAAATTTTGACTCAATAACATTCTTGTACAATTACAACTTATACATATATCAATAAGAGATAGAAATAAAAGTTATTTACAGTGGTTTAACTCAAAGAATAGGACTATAGTTGAAATTATACAAAACACGACGAAGTGACAAAGATAAAGTAAAATAGCCCTCGATAGTCTTCCAGTTCTTATTAATTACTTGTCAGATGTCGCCTTTGGGACTTTGGATGTCAGTCTGCGTTAGCCGTCAACAGGTGTAGCACTTGCGTAATTCTTACACCTGACAATGCGATGTTTAAAATTACTTAAAATCTCGTTTGTGAATAAAAAAAAAATTGGGGGTATGTCTCGTGCAACATAACGTTTCTTTCGACACGAAGAAATGAGACGAAAGTAAAAAAATACAAATTTTTACCAGACTTCTGAGATTCAATGAAGCAAACTTAGAAAATTTTGTAAGAAATTATATGTCAGATATATATTATATTAAAAGATGTCCCATCAAAAGAATGGTCAGAGAACATGGTAATGCTGAGTTTCCACGTATGTTATAATCCCAGCCGAATATAAGCCCAAACTAAAAAGAGCTTCCAATTGAAAGACTTAAGACTGGCTGGGTTGAAACTGTACCAATCACTAGCAACCACTAATCGTGACTTTAGCGAACAGCGCTATCCACAAAAACCCAGTTTTCGTGGGTCAAGGTTACGCCAAAGTCGGTAAATTCACCTGTATTCATCCAGATGCGCAGTATATGTATCCAGTATCTACAGAAACGTACATAGATGTACGTATGTATATGTTCATAAATATACAGGGCGATTCCAGAAACTGGGGCAGGCTGTTACTGTCCTTTACGTAAAGATAGAAAAAGAAAAAAAGGGAAAAAAGATGCAGACTTTTACTTGGCTCTTTAGTCTATCTACCTGGAATACAGTTGTAGATTGATCCGAAACTCGTTGTAAACTACATACTCCGTATACTTGTTCATTCGATTACGTATTTGGAATTCTATGCATTTCTCGAACGTAATTCCTACAGTTTCACGTATATTTATGAAGGCGAATTCAGAAGCAACCTTGATGCTTCTTGTAAATTTATCACGTTTTTAACGTTACGTGCAATACTCATGAGATATATACTATACATAAGAAATCCAGTCAATTTACCCTAACTCGGCATGCAGACTAATGAAATACATACGTCAAAGAATTCGTGACTAACAGTTGCGTACTTGGAGTTTTATCTGGTTGATATTCTTGTCTAAATATAGTCATTTATCGCAGAGAATTGGCAAAAAAAGAAATGCTGCGGTATATTACGATGTTATATCGTATATATTTACATATTTACATATTATACTTTTATGCCGTTTTTCAGCTTGTTCCACTTGCACTTTATGTAGTACTACTACTGTTTTTCATATATTCGGAAGCTTTTGCAAAAGGAGAGCAATATGTATATGGCGCATGTAGTACGCTAAAAATGCACATAAAACGCTGCGTAAAAATATCACCGAAATATCGAAAATTCTATCGGCAAACGTGTCCAAGTTTAGCTGTTTGATTCGGTTTGACTACTTTGCGCCAACTAGAGGCCGTCTAACAAGTGCATAGATACGTCAAGTATCGTAATTATTATCAATGTATCTATCGAAGATCCGGGTCAAGTTAAGCGGACACTTTGCGAAGCAGGAAGAAAAGCGTAGCGGTAGGAGGGACGGTGGCCGAAATCTTAATGGTCAACTACAGCTTGTATCGCAAGGAGTCCAAGGTTAGCAAGCGATTAGTTCTTAAGATGAGATCCCTTAAATTTCCTCCTTACTGTTAATCGCAAGTGACGTGTCCCGCGCCTTTCCACGTTTTCCCAACAGCCCTCTTTACGGTTTCCTCCACCTCTGACCCTACTAACTCTCTTTCTAACGAGATTACAGGATCAACCTGTCCTCCTCCATCGCGTGTCGCATTGCGCGTCTCCCGGTGCGCAGACTCGCCGCTCGAGAGCGTCGTCGGTGTTTGAAAAGCACCGAACCAATTCCCGGCCCCGGCCTCAACGCGACGCGAGGTTACCGAGGTGTTATCGAGGTGCTACCGAGGCTACTACCACCAGTAACACCAAAAACCAACTACACTATCTTCGCTTTTCCGCGTTCATCTCAATTCTTCTCAACTTCAGCTTGGGGAGCTAACGGATCGCGTTGCTTATGCCGGTACTAGTACCGGTGTCGATGTCGATGTCGGTGCCGGTACCGGTGCCGGTGCCGGTGCTGCGGGCCCATTGATTTTTCCCCCGTAGTCCCTTTCGAAGCCACATAGCTCTGTCATATTGCCGCCGTTGCCGCCGATGCCGGCGGCGGCGTCGCCGCCACCGCGTCACGTTTAGCGCATCACGCATCTGCAGAGCTTACGGCTATGCGTAATACAATCGACCAGCCATTATCCGTCTTGCTCTTTTTTTCCTGTCGCCGGTGGTAGTGGTCCGAGCCGCTTTCACCTGATTCCGACCGATCCGACCCTATCTGACCTGATCTCATCTGATCTGATTTGATCTGATCATCCGACCCGTTTCTATCATCTTTCTCTCTTTTTCTCGACCTTTCGACCTCACCCCCGCCCCCTCCCCTCTCTCTCCTTCTCTCTCTTTCTTTCTTGCCCTGAGCCACTCTCCACAACTACACGCGTTCTCGCATCGCACACAAAGAGAGCCTGACAAGGTAAGCCTCGCGCAGACGTAACCCTGAAACGCTAATTTGCAATTGGCACCTATTTGCCGAAACCGGGCTTCCGCGCCCGGCACCAGCACCACTACCAATTCGAACCTGAACTGGGAGACCAGGGCGACAGAACGCGACACTCTACCAGGGCAGTCATTGCGAGCCCTGCCAACTGCGGCAAACATCGAGCTCCGTGTTCACCCTCAAATCTTCATCGCTTTTTAGCTAACGTGCTTCACTGGAGGAGGGTACATGCATGGAAGAAGATTCGAAGAAGCCTCTTAAAACTCTTTAGAGTCATTGGTCTTTTTCCCTTCTTGGGAGCTTTGGACGCAGGTGCGAGATAAAGAGCTTGGGTCGACTATGTTTCTGGGTCATCTCATGCGTATTGCGACTTCAAGTTCACCAAAAATTGCAGTAGGAACGGGAACAAAGACGGGGAGAGGTGTATTTGGGGTAAAGATATCATGCGGAACTGCATTGGAAATAGGATGAAGATGTCTATAGAGTAGAAGTTCGTCTCTCCTCTCGCAAATTAGAATGATCTTAGCAGTGTATTTTTCTAGCTCACACATCGCAATCGATTATTGTCCGCATCGAGCTGTTCTGCGATGCCGCCTCCTTGCGTTGCGGCGTGCATATCGGTCACGGTCAACAATGAAACTATTAACGCCTATTAGAGGCATAAAATCAAGAGTTTTATCACTGATCAAAAATCTCCGTTGAACAAATTGCAGGTGAAAGTAGGTGGGGCAAGGAGTTTATTACGCTAGTGGTATCGATAAGTAGCTCGTAGGAAGGGGTGGTACTCGAAAATTCTTTGCTTACAAGATGCTACGAAGCACTATTGACTTGTTAGCGATACTTCTTTGCTTCTAGCCATTGTCTTGTTTCAAGTTACACTTTTCTTTACCTGTTGGAAAGCGTCAAAACAAAATCAAGTTATACCGTATAGACATATTACAGTTATAGCTTTAAGACTATTGTTTCTTTCCCCCTGTTTTATTCCGAATTCAAGCACAGTATTAAGAAGAAAATGATAGGGATGTTCTATCACTGAGAAACTTGATATTTTTAATCTCAAAGATATTACAGAATATAGGTGCTTCGTTGCATCAACCCAGTATCAGGTCTTCTTTTTAGAAACAGTAATAATGCAATTTCATAGGTACAAAGTGTCACAGAGGGATACGGGAAAAATCATCCTGCCAAGCAGAATAAATTTCTCCCTTCCATATTAAATAACTATAAGGATTTTAACCGAAGTTTTCCTCCAAGTTCGTTTAAAAACATAACAATTTTGTTTTTTTCGTGCTCCACATATTCAATTTGAGAGAAATTCATGTTAAAGTATTTATTCCTCGAAATACAATTTTTACGATATTTCTCGCGGGAAACAGAATTAGAGCATTTCCAATTGACAATTGGGATTAAAGTTTCGCACTGTTTGCAGAATTTGCTATATTAAAAATATGTGCAATATAAATATTCACTTATATGCATACACCTAGATCGGGTGGTATTGCCAATAAAATTTTGAACGCACGACCTACCTATTTGCATCGACTCGGCTTTCAGTGCGTATTTTTATTACACTGTACCCTTATCATACGTTCTTTATACGCAAATCAATAAACTCACAATATTCTAAAGAAAGTGTATTAATAATAGATCTGAGTGTGCAAACACAACTGAGCCATTTCAATGTTATTGCAACAGTCATTGTTATTACCGATAGATATTTTTAGAAAGGAATACTACATATTTTTGTCTTTTAAATTTTTTACGTATTTATACACATCCTACATCAAAATGGAACGTTTTCAACTGTGGTTGCTTTTACGGAAATGCTAGTGTAATTCGTGTTAAGAACAATACTCTCAAATTGTGCCAAATCAGACAAGGTAAATGCGTAATTACTCGGTAGAATATTTTCTTTGTACCTTGAACCGAAAATACCAGAGGGTGAATTATACGACCTATTAAGTATTCATATTTCAATAATTGTTTAACATATTGGAAAACTCTTAACAATGTATGTAAGTTGAGAAAAAAAAATAATAAAAAGTGGGTGGTTTAGAGATTATAATATATATTTTTTATAATGTTACCGTTACATTTCTCATAATGCAATAGTATGCCAAACACTTGATATAATTAAATGACAAGAAAATAGAGATTATTTAAAACAAATGATTGATCTTGTTTTCGTTTGAGAATAGAAAAAATTGGGAAATATTTCTCATTGTGCATGTGAGGCCACAACTCATTCAGTCCAGTGCGGTTTACTAATATCTGCGGTTCGATCGATGAACATATCCGGAAAAAGCGTAATTAAAATTTACCTATTTTAAAAAGGTTCCTCAATCTACCGTGAACATTACAATCAAAATGAAAATCAAGCTTTAAGTCTTTTACACTAGAACATCTCGTTAATTAATATTTCTTTTTGTAAGCTTGTCGTTTTACATTAAAGGCGGTGCTATTAGTCTGAAACTACTTTTGCACGAGCTATTTTCTTTTACCATATCGATTTTCATTCATAAAGGGAAATCTGTGCCTGTTTAATTACAGAAACGATATCAACTATCAGCAACACTAAAAACATAATTAATTTAATCCTTATGCTTCAATGCTTATTAATTAAACAAGCACACGAGACAAAATTTGATTTCGTAAATTCTGTCAAATGTTTCCATCGAAGCTGTCTTGTTAATATGTGCCTGTTGAATTGTGCCGTTATTTGGATACATTACACGGGAAACAATTTTTCATTATATGCCTTGTATATCGGCGTTAAATCTTGAATAAAGAATCTGATAATGTGTCAATGCTAATTTTACCTACAATGCTATACTTTATTCTAATCTATGTAGCATACAATGGCTTATCTGAATCTTTGACATGCTATATGCAAACTATAATTTCAACGGTAATTGCGTCCACGGTATTTTTAGCAATACACAGTTACTTAACTATTCATCAATGAAAATTCATCGGTAGATTTATCAATTTTTGATCCAATTTGTGGAAATGAAACAATGGTAGTGGTTGCAACATTTGCAGAAATTTTTTTATTGTATTAAAAAAAAAGATGACCGATCATTGTTGCTGATATCGTTGCAGCAGTTTTTAGGTTATTACTATTTCGGTCTTGTAGTTTCGCAAGCTAAAGTGTATATAATTACATTATCCAAATGACAGACGTCCGTGTCGCGCGAATTCCAGTGCGAAGGTGGCATACGGTATACGCGTAAAGCAGTTTAGTGCGTCGCAAAGAAATCGATGTCCCTAACCATTAAATCCTTAATCCAATAGAAAACGTTAACGTGCAAAACTCAAGTTCCACGTAATTCCATTATATGTATATCGATTAACATTGCGCGCGCGCTTATAGCAAAACATACTTAGAATTCATCTCGTAATCTTATGCAATTCGCTTTTTTCGAAAATCTTAGAAGTTATCTTCGGAGCATAAGGGACAATGAATATATGTCCATGATTATGCTTCGAGCGATGTGTGTTTCACTGGGTATTACATACTGGGTATAGTGAAAATTTATTACCATCAATTTCCTCTAGAATACACATGGATATAAAAAAAGTACTTCTTTTAAAAGATGAATAAATAAAATATATTGCAATTAAAGTAGATTGTGTTATAATGTTTATTAGATTAAGGGTAACTTAAGAGATCAATAAAAACGATATTTTTTCTTGTTCTGTACTTTTTCGATTTTTAGGCCTTTCTAACTAACTTTAGAAAAAGCGTCGCATCTCTCACTCGATCTGCTCACTGGACACAGTTAGTTTTTCAAGGATTTTTATTTAGAAAGCTGACATAGTCTAAAAGGGTTAATTTTAACCAGTTTTGATTGACCATAAAATGATAGTTATTTCCATGTGACCGAATTTTACGGGAAACAACGTTTTTTTGGTTTATTCAGTCTTTACTACAGTTAACAGAAGTGTCAACTACATATCCACCTCGTTGCAGCAGGTGCATGTGCACCTGCAACTCCGAGTTCACCGTAATTGCGCCATATGGCATTAGAGAGCAAAATTGTCTTGAAAAGAGGATACCAAAAATTCTCGAATCTTTTATCATAGAACAAAATTTGACTAACCAACTCTTCTTGACTTACATTTGTTTTTAAAAACAGGAATAAAAAATATACAAATTTCACCACAATTGTTTTATTGAAAATAGTTGTCGATCGTATATTCTTCAAAAAATTGTTAAAAACATGTAAATCGATGTTTCTAATGAGTAAAAACCATTGTATGCACAAACGTAATGAATTAGAGGATAGAAGAAAATACGTCAGGATTCAGCAACAAGGTAGAACTCGAGTCCTAAGCGTTGGAGCCAGAGAAGCATTAAATGATGTCCACGAGAGACATGCAAAATAAACAGTATGGCTAACGTGATAAAGACCAAATTACATTTTGGGAAAACATGCTAGAACAAATTAGACAAGAACAGGCAATGGATAAAGTAGCAGCGTATGAAAAAAGGGAAAAGGGTAAAGAAAAAAAAAGCTAGTGAATTAGTGCATGAAAGACCCGAAGAGAAAAATAAAAGGAGCAGGGGACGCAGAGGCAGATTAAAGCAAAAAGATAATCGGCGAAATGAGAATGAGTATCAAAGTAACAAAGAAAGAGAGCAGTAAAATTGAGACAAGAAGAAAGATAAAATTTGAGAAATCTAATTACATAATTGGGTCATGAAAAACGTAACAAGATATTTAAAACTTGAACCGAAGAAAAAAACAAGAAGAGTGTTAATAGTAGATAAAGACACTAGAAGGGACAAGGCAGAATTAGTACAATTAAACTCAGACTTGTAAATTGATTTCTCTACCCACAGAACTGAAGCTGATTTCAATACATTTGGATTGCATTGTTTCGAGTACCCTGTTAAGTTGAATGTTTAATTCAATTTGAATTCTTAATTATAATTACATTCAAAAGTAATTTTAAGTAAGTATAAAAAATGGCAACAGATTGCATGCTATAGCTCGCATGTTAGGCCAAAATCAGATATTAGGACTAATTAAATAAATAGTGATACCAGAATCAGTTCAAATGCTAATTCTCACTCACAATCAGCTTAATCGAATTCCTTTTAACACGACGCGTAACATACTATACAACTATTTAGAATAATGAGTGGAAAATACTTTTCCTTGGGCAAGGAATTTTTCAATTTCGATCTGAATCACGAATTTTTTATAATATTAATATAAGTCAGCTGTGTATTAAGGATTCTAGCGATAAAGAAAGATAGTATACAACTTAGATACAGTGATTAAGGAAAACAGGTTTTCCTGTAGAGGCATAAAATATAGGAGATACAGAGTTAAATAATTGGTTATCCAGTACTTATCCATTGGTGAGGAAAACTTACAGAACCGCGGAACAGTTTGCCTGTAAACGTTTTCCTAGAACCGGATGATCACACCTGACGTGCATCGAGAAAATATTAGACGATGACAGGTGCTGACAAAGCAGCTGCTCACAATCAGAAATTTGAAAGTAACGTTATATCCTAGATAAGCAACATTGCACAAAATTCATCATTTCTTGTTCCAGTTAAAATCAATTTTAAGGATAAGATAACTATTGATAAAATTAGATTCAACAAATTGAATATTCAATAACCTTTCTTAGTTATACTATTTATAAACTACGGTCGTATTATGCCCTTCGTTTTTTTATTAATTATTCTCCACCTATATTTTTCTAGATGCAATCAAAGCAGAAGATTCACCTGAGTTTATTCCTCTATCTATATAAATTATTCCAAAATATCGCGCAGCTTTGAAACACATAGAGAATAAACTTTTTACCAATACCTGACCCAGACACTGCAATTCAACGTC
Organism: Trypoxylon attenuatum; assembly: GCA_963989405.1. Classification (NCBI taxonomy): domain Eukaryota; kingdom Metazoa; phylum Arthropoda; class Insecta; order Hymenoptera; family Crabronidae; genus Trypoxylon; species Trypoxylon attenuatum. The sequence continues at coordinate 689,839 of OZ022491.1, forward strand.
TGCAGTGAAGATATAGATCGTATATCGTATCAAGAAGCTTAATGTTCTTCTATGTAACTAGTGAAAAAATTAAGAAAGGCTTTTGACTTAATTTCTATCTAGTTACATATCTATTTACTGATATTAGACTTATATTAGTTTTTAAAAAAATAATCAAGAACAGGGGAAAAAGGGAAACATTTTTACATACATAAAGAGAAGCCTTAAATGTTGTTGTAAATAAGAGAGAAGAAGCAGAAGGCGTAAAAAATTACTGAACCATAACGATATAAGCACGACGTACAGAGTATATGTGGCTGTGTTAAGTGGGCCGCTAGAATAAAATATGTATAGAAGAGGCAGGGATGTACCCGGGTGGCTTTAAGATACCCAAGACAGTATTCGATGATGCATAGGCCTGAAAGTGGCTTTTGATAATGTAACTCGATGATAGTACTGCAAATAAGACAAAAGTATTAGTATGGGAAAATGAATGAAATACTATATACGTACTTGTCAGATAAATGTAATATAGATAAAATTAAAGAAATATTATACATTGGAAAAATCTAGGTCAAATAAGAACACTTTGATAGAGAGAATACCAAATTTTTTACTTTTCTTCAGTTTTGATTTTGAGAAATGTTGTTTCTAGATAAGTTATATTCAGCAAACATAATTCATTTAGTTTACTTCATAACGACTTTTACCCAATCCTGAATAACGCTACAAATTTTGAGTAGTGATTACGTGAGTTTCGTTTTATCAACTTTAATCAACAGCACGTTTGGAGTTATATTCAGTAAAAATGTAACTAAAGCACAACTCTTGAAACTGAATTTTGCATTACGTTGGGCCATTCTTTAGTCATTCGGTTTTAGAATCTGCTCCAATTTGAAAAACGGAAAAATTGTACTGCTTCATTCTTCAATATTGAAAATTGAAGAAAATAATACAGCGAACACACGCAGATAAATTTCGTCCGTAATTTTTCTCTGAAACTAATGATTCTCTAAATATCTGTTAATCACTGCATCATTAAAATATCTGGTATTACGCAAAGTGTTTTTGCATATATTTCAACAATTATGTACGCTAAAATATTTTTCCAATTTCAGTTTAAACGTTGAAAAATCTCCTTGTGATTCTATGTGAATTCGCGTAATTTAATGAATTTTGGTTAAAAAAAATAATCTTGAAAATCTTTTAAAAAAACAGACTTTAAAAAGTTTCGATTTAAACAATTTACTATTGCGCACTAATTTTATGCAATAGGTAACTTCGAAAATACATAGGAAATGTTCTGTGTATTGTGTATATCGAATTTTAGAAGCTCCTTTATCGAGAATTAATTGGAACACTAATGACATTACGGGCATCGTTACAAAAGGGACAAGGCTGCACGTAAAGCAAGTGTAAATGATTGAGAAAAATCTATACTGCGTGGCTTACTTGTGTAGAATCTAAATACAAAGTTATATGATATTCCATTTTTACAATTAAATTATACATAGAATTGTTTCATCTTTGTGTCATAATGAATTATTGTTAATTTATCCATGACATTTATTCATTTTTAACAATTGGGATTGCGTTTTAGCGCAAGCAGCTTTAGTGTGCAATTCTGTACACGTACTTGATAAACTGCAGAATCACATAAGAATGTACATACAGTAAGTAATAAGTTAAAAGGTAAATCCAAATTGTCAAATAATTCGTCTTGGTATTAAACTAATGTCGCCATTACGAGAAAATAAAAAGGTAGCCCCTACTTACAAGGCCTTTAGTTATAGTTAAGAAACAAGCGACTACTGCATAGTGATGTAACGGAGAGCTGTTGAGATGTATTGCGTCAAATAATACGACACGCCGCGCCACGCGAATCCTACGATCGCGCGCAGGAATTCATCCACGCATGTGCACAGGCTAGCGTGCCGCCAAACGTGCGTGAGATCTGGATCATAACTATGTCAAATATGCTAAACAGCTCTAGATAAAACATAATCTTTGCTTACATGTATTAAGATTTCCAAGTACACTTTAAATAAGTTTTTTAATATTTCACAATTTACTGGTTTCTATGCATTAAGTAATTTGCAACAATTTCCTGTTATTATTTTTTTTTATATCTTTAGTCGAACAAGATTCAAGATTCTTAGTATTATTACGTCTTCTCATATTAATAATTGCGTATTTACCATTATTAATATTTGTATTACTCGATAACTCTAATTTGTAGAATATATCAGAATATAAAAGTGGTTGTAATAAAAATCTTTTTATCATCACAAATATGCTAACGAGAGGCTTAAAAGGAAAACCTCATTTTCTCGGGAGTATCTTGGGGTATTTATCTTGAGAAGTATTACTTATATTTTCAACTGGTAAATTAAATATCTACCTGTAATAAAAAAAACAATTTCTGACGTTGAACTGACTACAATAGCGTTGTCGTAACTGTTATTTAAAGTATCAGGATTTAGGAAATATAAGTGACTTAAAACCAACATTTAAGATCCTGAGGAAGATTTTAGCATAAAAGAAAAAAGGCGCAGTCGAGGCTCTCTCGTATTTTGGGTTCCTCTTCAATATACTCCCCTCCCTTTGCAGCCTTAGAACCTTGCCACTATCTACGGCAGGAGGCCGCGTGGGGATGCTCCGTCAGGTGCTTTGCGCACTCGACTTCCTTATGCGAAAGGGACGCAGACGTCAAGACGCATGACCGCTTGCTTCCCATTCAGCGTTGCTGCATTCGATTAAACGTTGAGGAATGTCGCCAAGTATTAATTGTGTTAAACTACTGGGAATTACAAATTTCACATCAATTTACTTTCGTCTTTGTTCACGGCATAGCGGAGTTTAATGAATAATTGTATTTGAACCTAGAAACTCTTAGGCGAAATTAGAACACGCAAAATACTTAAGAACTACGTATTCTACTGGTACATAATCAATTAATCATTAACTGGAAAAATACTGCTATTAGCAAGCCAGTAATGAATAACGATTATAAGCAGCTTTAGCTGTATAGAGAAAAAATATATCTCGATTGGGAAAGTCCACTAGACTGATAACGCAAGTCTGTTACTCGTATCGCAGATATCAAGAACGTTTACTTTATTATCGATATTAACAAATCTGTGACTGATAGATTCGCGAATAGCCACGTCGTCAGGTCTGCATTGGTGAAATTAGAATCAGTGGAAAGCTAACGAGGGAACAAGGGGAGTAAAGACAGAAAACCCTCAAGTTTCTTCTTTCTTTTCTCACTGCAATCGCAATCGCCCAAGAATGGACTTCCGGTAAAGCCGAGAGTGATTTAATCCAAAGTTGGAGGCCGGGGATTAAAAAGAAAGGACGAACTCTTACCGCGACCGGGCCACTGAGAGCACCTACTCCCACTTGCTCGCGAAGGAAGAGTCAATCCGCGCTACCAAAATGCACGCACGTTACATGCAAACTTGATTCTTGCGCACTATTCACATCTGGGTTGAGGATTCGAACCAACGTATAACAGTCATTAAACTACATAAGAAATAGTGAATTGTCGCAGTGCGAAAAATGAATTCTTCATAAATTGTATATGCGGTACAGGTAAATAACTTGCTTGCTTACAGCTTCATGCTATATATTTATATCGGCCTAATTCTTACAAACGACTCTTTGAGAGAAAATATGTTCTTAAAATAGTCGAATAAAATTCATTTCCACACAATGTCGAAGAACTGTGGGATTTTTTAATGGAACCTACTGTCAAATATCCTTGACCATTGAACATGTATACCAATTCTTTGGGTACACCCATATTTTTGCTTTACCTCACGGTACATGCTGACCAAAGCACAAAGTAAGATGACTATTAAAAATTGTTCTCAATCCCGAAACATAAGCTTTGAAGCAGTACGTCAATATAGTATGTCCCTTAAGTATTTTTTATCCAGTTCACTGCGCAATATTTAAGATCTATACCCTACCTGTAACCGTTTTTCTAACAACCCTGCATGCACGTCGAAAAGGGGAAAGGCAGACAGTTACGTAGAAAGAAACCGGTCGGCTGGAAACAGAGGGTGGGACTGGCAGAAGGGAAGATAAATCAGAAAGGAGAGAAGAGGACACGATAAAAAGTAGACAGGGAAAGGTATCAAATGTAAGACAAATGAAAGACAATGAGAAAGAGGGTACGAGACGCAAATAGCGAGGAGAAGACGGGACAAGAGACAAGTTAGAAAAGATAGGGGAGGGAGGGTGAGATGAGATACAAGAGGGGGTCTATGCAGAAGTAAAAAGAGAGATAGAGATAGAGATAGAGATAGAGATAGAGGTAGGCATAAATCCAGAAGGAGAAAGATGGTAAAAGAGAAGAGAAGAAGAGAGGAAGAGAGGTAGCGAAGAAGAGAGCAAGGGAAGAAGAGGGCAGGAAGGGGCAATAGTGAACGCAGCCGAAAACGCGCCCGTTGCATTCGAGCCATCTCTCGCAGGGAAGCCCGGCTATGACCCGGTAGCCGGTGGCGGGACAGTCCGCACGACTGCCTGACGCATTGCAGGTGCGCGCCGGCCAATCACAGGCTCGGTTAGTTCGCCCGGACTTGTCCTGTAAACACGACCGCACCCACCGTCGACATTAAACGGATTAACGAACGAGCGTCGGCGGCGAATGTGCTGCGCGCGAGGAACCGCTTGATCTCTGCTGGTGGCCATTTGCGCGATTAAAAAGTCTCTCGGTTTTTTCGCGCTTTCGCCGAGAGGACGAACCACCGCCTGGAGCTAGGTTGCGACCGCGTAGGAAACGGCAGAACGCTCGACGCACCACCGCGTAAACTCCCCTTAACCCCCCGCCGTGGGGAGCGGACCAATCGGATTGCGCCGGCGCGTGGCCCGTAAGGGGCGGCGTAGTGATACGCGTTCAGCGCTAGTGGCAGAGAGGCTCGCACACCGAGAGTGAACGGTACACTCCATTGCTATTCTGAGTGCGCTGCGCTGAGTTTCCCATCGTATTCCTCGACTGCTCACGCTCTCGTGCACACAGTTTTAATCTCGCGTGTCGCTCTCGAGTCTCGGTTATCGTGAACAGTAACCCTTGTGCCCAGTGATATCTTACCTGGTTCGCGACCGCCGAGCGCAAAAAGACGTAAAAAGGAGCCAAAATGGTAAGTCAGCCCTCTTGTTTGATGTGGCTAATTTCGCAGATGTCCAACTCGGGCGGACCCTCCGGTTCCGGTGGTCTTTTATCGCGAAGCTGTACAGGCCTTTGGTACTCGTTCCGGGAAACTCACATGGACTTTTTCAAAAGTTGTCTGCATCCCGCATTGCCTCATTTCGGGTCGACTCGTCTCGCCTCGCCTTGCCTCGCCTTGCGTTGCCTCGCCTCGCCTTGCCTTGCCTTGCCTTGCCTTGCCTGGCTGACTTTGTCGGCCCCGTGGCCGTGCTCGTCTGCCTAGTCCTCCGTCTGTCCGTCTACCTGCTTACTTACTTACTTTCTTGCTCGTCTGCTTATCTTACCTTGCTTGGCTACTTTCTCTTACCGCACTGACGCGCCAGACGCACGTGCGACCGTCCGATACGCATTTAACGAGTATCTGCTTTATTGGCTCGCCCATTCACGAACATGCTGCTTCTATTTTCGCTAGCACTCTTTTTCTTTAGCTCTTGAATAGCTTGCACTCTTGTTCGCGCGGTGTTTGCCACCATTTCTTTAAGTACGCACTATTGTGATACATGTATGTACCATAGTTGCAATGGCCGGTGCGACAGAGAATGGGCTGTCTCGATATCGATCTGTTCTACCTCCGTCAATTATGTTTTTCCCGAATTTGCAACATGTGACTGACCACAGCCAGACGATATCGGACGACATCCGAGGCTCTAGTGTCTGTGAGTTCGATGATCGATCGAGAGCTATTTGGCTGCGGCACCTGCAAACCCTTCGGTCCTTCAAAAAATAAAAAAAAAAACCGTCGACGGGAATTTGTGCAATGGCAGAAGAAAATTTCCCTGACCCAATGGCTGTTAGCTTTACCGAAACCCTTTCCGAAGGAAGAATGTCAGTCGTATATCGAACCAATGCGTGGCTGCGTAACGGTAAAGTCGACTTTGAGTTAATGTCGATCGGAAGTCTCACCGCGCAAAATTGCGGATTTGCAAGCGACTCCTTTTCGATTATCTTATCGTTTTATTATCGGCTCTACTCCGAGATAGTTGAAGCCACTTTTCCGGCATGGATTCGTCCCTCTGTTCGGGCGTAGCTATTCAATGGTACGTAACCGGCAAATTTACTCTTGAAATTGATCATCGTATCAGCCGTATTATTCATAATACATGACTTCGTACGTCTCTGTTTTCAAAAACTCACATAATTATTCTGTTACTTGTCTATACACTTTGCGGAACTTTGTTCAGTCGGTAAGATAATGTTTCCTTCCTGCATCAGTTTTCCAAGTACTCGACGGTTTTCGATCTAATCGCGCCACATCGCTAACACCAGTTTCCGCATCCTGATGACTCGGAGACCTTGTTCGCTTTTGCAATATTGGAACAATATTGGATTGGACCGAACGCGAAGATTACACGCTGGGTGTGTTAGTCGCCTATTGGTTTTTCGTGTGCTAAAACTATTTCCTCCATTGATTTTTTGATATCGCACAGTTCCCCGTCCCGCATTTTACGTCCCTGGTGTATTCCTGCCGGTGTTCATGGTTGTAGCATCGTGCTGTGGCATTCGGCAATCAACCGTTACACAGTATATCCCTCTATTGATTTTCGCGGTCTCTTACCATTGCGCCAATTCCCCACATTCTTTTTATGCCCGTACACACCACTACTCGCTTTCTCTCTATTCTCGATACTCTTCCGGCAGCAGCCCTTTCGCTCGAGTTATTTTCTTTAACGATTACCTTCAACCTCCGACACTCCCCTCTTTTCTTTGCTTGGGGATTCTAAATCTTTAAACTGACTGCACGCTACTCGGAAAGTCAGCCCCGCTAACTCAACTGGTTAGAAAGAAAGTGTATTGTTTATACGTAACTAAAAATAGACGTTTGTGAAACAATATTATGAAATGCTTTCATAAAAATGCGAAACACTTTTAATATCGCTCCCACGCTACATTTTCTCGTCGCCTATTAACAAGTCGATATGCTTTTTTCGTTCCTCGAGGAGAAAATCAATAATGGCCAAAATTTTTCCCGTCTCTTCCTCAGTCTTTCTCTCACATATGAGAGGGACTTCTTACGTTTAACGAAATCGTGACAATATTCACTCTTCTAGTTGAAGCGTCAAACTCGAACGTGTTAAATAAGCAAATTTTTTCGACATTGTTATCGTAAGGAAATACGTATAGCATTCCTAGCCCTTGGTGTGGCGTGAACTCTCGCATAATCAATACGCGACTGACGTTTGAATGTGAGGTTACTTTCTTGAACGCGGCATTCAGTATCGATGCGGGCGTCGCACCTACCACAGAACTTACTACCACATATATGATTTTTTTTTTCTGACCAATACACTATATTTAACCCTTATGTGAAATACCCAAAAAGTATGTCAAATAGGAATATATTCTGGATCACTGTACATCATTGTCTTAGAGACCAAAAATTTAATAATTTAATTAAACTTGCCAATATGGACCAAATAAGAAAAGGGTCTACATTTATTTTTAAGAAAGCCAAATTATTAATAATAATATTAAATGCAAGGTAGACTTAACTTAGCGCATGTACCTTTGGTATTAATGAATTTAGTTCTTTTTTTGGAAAATGAGAATCAGAGGCATTCTTCAACTATATGGAAATCTTTCCAAATAGTTTTTAGTTATATCGTAGAATGAATCAATGTTTTTAATTCAACCTAACAAAAATGTTACGTATGGGCGGTTCGGCGCGATACATGAGAATGATCTAAAAATTAACTGTCGAAAGATCAGAGTGAAAATATGTGGAAAACTTGACGTTATAAAATTTGGGTGTCCAAAATCTGCGTTTCCAGTCTACACACGAAAAATATAACGTATTATATTTATACACAGTGCGATACGAGTCAGTCTTCATTCTTGTACAAGCACGCTACGAATATGTCAGCTTTTGATTTTACTAAGATAATTTTAACCAAATTTTCAAATTACTGTGTTTAAAGGCTGATCAACTCACAGAAGAACAAATCGCAGAATTTAAAGAAGCTTTCTCGCTGTTCGACAAAGATGGAGACGGTACCATTACCACTAAAGAATTGGGAACAGTTATGAGATCACTTGGTCAAAATCCGACAGAAGCTGAACTTCAAGATATGATCAATGAAGTTGATGCGGATGGTACGTCGTACTGTACTGTACTTTTCCTGTATGTAGCATTAATCATTGCTGACCACGTTCCGATTCAACATGGACCGTTAACGGACAAGAAGATTTCAGTGGAGGTGTCACGTTACTGGCTTTTTAAAACATTTTCATTTTTCAGGAAACGGCACGATCGATTTCCCCGAGTTCTTAACTATGATGGCTCGTAAAATGAAGGATACAGACAGCGAGGAAGAGATTAGAGAGGCCTTCAGAGTATTCGATAAGGACGGAAACGGTTTTATCTCAGCTGCTGAACTCAGACATGTTATGACAAATCTTGGTGAAAAACTTACTGATGAAGAAGTAGATGAAATGATCCGGGAAGCCGATATCGATGGTGATGGGCAAGTGAATTATGAAGGTTGTATATTTCAATTCTTTACTATCATATTTCGAACTCAGATTCCTTTTGAGTATGTTTCTCAATTCGATAGATGAACCGACTGCTAAATTCTTAACGTAAAATCGTTAGTTAGAAACGTGCAATTGGAAATGATTTATTATGAATCTCTCAGCCTCGGGTGATGAAGGCTAACTTTTATTTTTGTTTGTTTAGAATTTGTCACAATGATGACATCAAAGTGAATGGAACCCGTGTAAAGGAAGAACTTACGATTCGGAGTGGTGTTGACGTATTCTAATAAAACAAGAAACAGAAAAATAATGTAAACAAAAAACGAATCGACCAGAAAGTGAAAAACCTTGTATTTCAACGCGAAGATGTCTATGAGCGTGTACAAGTCAACGTTCGCTACGCGTTAATCATCGTTAACGATAAGTAATACAGGGCAATTGTTTAATTAAAGAGTAATACCACTAAAATCATTATCTTTGAAGACGAAATACTTAACCGCATATATTTACATACACGTGCATACATACAGACACAAAGTCACATACACATGGACAAAACTAAATACGGGATTCATATGACATACCCATAAACAGGACACATCTCCATTCTTATTAAGTATTGATTTCTTTCGAAGGTGTTCACTCTTCTCGTTGCAGTGATACCTTTCGGTGAAGATAAATCAAAAAGCAAGAGTTGTACACGTTAAAAAATTCCTCGCGCGCATATCTCTCTTAATACTGGGTGGTTCGACTTTTCACTTTCTTTTTCCTAAGATCTTCTTCCTCTTCTGGTTGCGCGCAATACGTTAGATCCTAGATTTTTCCTGATGCCCTTTCCCATTTCAAAATTCTTTCTCAGCGTATACACGCTCGATTGTCCGAAAGAGGAATACTAAAATACGACAAAAGGGAAAAGAAAGTCTGGTAACGAAATTCAAAAAGAAAACCTCAAGAGATTCCTCAAAGGAGAGGATTGATTTTACTGTCTGTAACAAGAGTAGCGCGAATGAAGGGTTTTTCTCTGTACGGAAAGCTTTGGATGAGCTTTTTTAGCCATGGTGCTGCGCAACTCTTGCAAGAATAGCGCTCACAGAACCTAGACAATTCGAATGATCGATTCGAGATTCGGATAGTTCTGGCGTCTTTTGGTGCAGTTAACTGTACTACACCATCACACTGTTAAGGGCCGCATTGTCGAAAAATGGCATGCCGTCATAAAAGTTTTCAAAGAATGGAGGAATCTTGAGTGGAATCTATAGAGAAATTTCGTAGTGTGGTACTGTATCGAAACACATTCACGAATACGTGTTAATGTGCAAGAATTCGTTAAAAGAAAAGGAAATTGTCGAACCGCGGAGCATCGACATTCCTATTGAACGCTTTTGTTTCTCTCTGGGCATCTTTTTAAGAGATTGTCTCATCTTGCATCTATGTGTATAGAAGACACTACCGTCGCCACGACTACGTAGTACGCGCGCGTGCACACACAAACACATACACACGGACGCGTGCATACAAAGAAAAAACACTTACATATACACTGTATCGCGCGCGTGCGTGTGCACACACACACACACACAAACACGTCCCACGCAACACCTTACCCGACTGAAAAACAGAGCAACAATAGACTTTGGCCAGGTACAGAAAACACAAAATACAACACGATCAACTACACAGAACACATAACATAATTCTCTGTTCCGTTTCATTTAGATTTCCCTTTTGTATATTGCCTCTGATTGTCCGGTGAGAAAGCCTTACTATACGAGCGCAGGCGCGCGCCAAAAACATGCACTCACAGATCCACACACAAAAAAAAAGAAACACAGAAATACATATGCAACGTCGACACCACTGTGTTGTTGAGAGCGAAAGAAAGAGAAAATAACTGGTCATATAGGGAAATGAGGGATTTAAAGGAATCAATTCACAGAGAGAGGGAGAGAGAGAGAGAGAAAGAGAGAGCGATCGGTGTATTGCTTTCCTTAGCCCCGGAGGTGCGTGCCAGTCTCTCTCGTAAACGGAAGTAACCAGACCGCGGGGAAACTTGTGTGATTTTGTGCAATCCGTACGAATATAATGTTAAAAGAACTATGAGAGCAAAGAAAGAACAAACACCGAACGGTGTAAGCATCTTGCGCGTCGGTGGTTCAGTCATAATATATATGTAATATATATTATATATACATATATATATATATATATATAAAACTAATTTATGAAAAAAGTGAAGAAAAAAGAAGAAAGAAATAATTCCTCCACAGTCCTTTATTATTTAATATTGAAGCGAACAGAATGAGAAGTACTTGTATTTCTGGTGACCTAGATCGCATTGATCTTAAAAAGACAAAATAAATGTATCCTCATTTTTAGGTCACAGCTATTCAATTCGTTTCCTTCATTACCAATAGACCTTTTTTAGTTTTTAGCCGATTCTACTACTATACCTCTGCATTTGAAAATATACACATACACATGTACACGTACACCACACACTGTGAGAGCTACTTTGCTGACTAATTAATGTATATGTACATTTCGTGTTTACAAGCTTTTCTCTCCCACTCCTTTTCCCTATCTCTCTCTTCCTGCCCCCTCCCCCTCTTTCTCTATCTCTCTCGTTGACATATCCTTGCGACGGAAGTTTCGCCTGTTAGATTTCGTTGTTCTTGGATAATAACGATGATAATGATAATGACGATGATGGGGATGATGAAGGTGACGATAACTAGGCGCAGAAATAGGAAATTTATCGACTTTATGTTTTCCTTGCGATCCTTCCGAAAAGCTGTTATTGTTACCGAGAACACTAGCAATTAGCTTGGAGATTTTTATCTTCTACTTTGTAAAAATGTAAAAGGAGGATCACAATTAAGTTGTTTTTTTTTTCTGTAAGCGTGATATTCAGGGCTAAATTCGGACGACTAATCATATTTAAAAACCTTAAAACAGTATTTATCCAGTTCACCAAACATTTAATTAGTATTTAAGGTATCTAAGTTTACGAAAATGCTATTCCAGTATTTGATATTATTAGTTTTATATTTGTGTCGTAAGTAATAATCTCGAAGCTGGTTTTTCCGTGTTACAAGAAATCAAAGATTTATGAAACTTCTCGTTATGGATGCCAATGGATGGCAATAGTTAGAAATGTTGTAAACACTCAGTATTGTGCATCGCGGCATTAAATTCGACTTGATACTGAGAAAAATCGCGTTCCCGTTCTTTAAAGGCGTTCCTTTCTCTATCTATCTATCTATCTCTCACACATCACACTTTCTCTCTCTCTATCTCTATCTCTCTTTTTCTGTCTCTCCCCAATTCTCTATCTCCAAGTATTTCTTTGCTGAAATTCAAATAGGCCAAATTCGATTGAGAATACCTTATCCGTTTGTTCGAACATATCTACCTATGTATCGATACGATATATTATGGTATGATACGATACGACATTGGGTAGCTCGATCATCTCGATCCTTAAGAAATTCTTCAGAAGCCTCCTTTGATCAGAATTACTACTTACATACTATCTGTGTAAGCAGCAGCTTGCGACATGTAACGAAGATCCGCGCGCGAACAACATCATTTATTTTCCATATTTGTCAACAGAAAAAGGAACTTCTAATAAATGTATCCGAATATTCGTTCGTTCGACTAATTACACACTTGCTGATCATTCTCTTTTTATCTATGTCCGAGAGGTTTTAATTGTTATTAAGTTTTATTGTTTCACTGTACATGAATTTATCATTCCTATAAGAGGTATATGCTTCATTTTTGTGCGTATCCAAGTGGCACAGTTTGTATAAATTATTAATATTAAGTTAATAAATCTTTATCATGTATTGAATCGGATTCCTCGCTTGTTTTGTCACTCCTGAATTGTTTCTTTTGTTCTTTGCCAACAGCAATTTTCGTTTTTTTTTTCGCTAGGGTAACGACAACTGCCAACCTTTCGCGTACAATCATCTATAAATTATTATTATCTTCCTACACTTTTATAATATGTGTGTGCTTCATCGTTTCGAGCTTACCGTTTTTTTTTTGCCGTTTATTATGTCGTATCTACGATGAAACCGTAGTACGACATATGAGAACTTCGATTCCGAGGCAATTACTAACAGAAATCAAAATGAAAACGCATAGACATATATACATCTTCATGTACATTTACAGAAGCAATCACAGCACTAACTCGTGATCATCCAATTGAGAATCTATTCATTCGTTTAGAAGGAATTACGGTGTCTTTCTCTATGCATTATCAAGGCAAAATGTTAAATACGTGTATGTAGTAGTGAAGAAACACACAATCTTGAAATTCCGAAGATGAAGCATTTCTCTTGGAAAAAACAACACGTCTAGCTGTATTGGGAATACGATTTTTCATAATTGTTCCTGTTTATCCGCGCTTATATTTTATCAAAATACAAGGCAAGTATGTAACAAACTATCAATATACATATATATATATATATATATATATATACATATGTGTGTGTATGTGTATATATATGTATGTACGTTTCTGTTTGCACAACAGTGTTATCGAAAAATTCTCTGTTATAGAATAGAAAAGATCTCTAGTCACTATTATAAAATTGTACACTTCCATATAAAGATACAGACATTTTAGATTAGATTATTGACACATGAATTTCTATGAATACATCTTTGCTGATGATAATGTTTTAACTAAGTCTGACGTAATATTTTTTTACTTTGTCTTTCTTCGGACGGTGAAGTAAAGAATTGTATGTAACTTAAAGGTTTCGAACTCTCGGTACCAACTAAAGAATTAAATTAATTTTTAATAACAACATATTATGTATTATAGAATTATTGTAAGATCGATATTATGATAGTACACAATGTGAAAAAAAAAATTACTCGAAATATGTAATACATATTGAAATCTGAATATCTTGTTTCTCTGTTACCTATAATGTGATGTACCGGCAAAGTAGAAAAATCAACCGTTTATTCCTTTTCAAATATAATGTATATTTAAATAAGTAAATATGGAAATGTAGTTTTTTGAAATAATCACGTTAAACTGATACGAAGAATCTATTTCTAAGGTAGCAGGAGGAAAAAAATCGACATGTGTGTTATGATTCTTGCAGTTTCGTTGCGACTTACATATTAAATATATTATTGCAGATATATATATATATATTATAGGTCTTCGTATTTCTTTATTAGACCTGCGCGTTGTGTCTCTGACGTAAATACTTAACGCATGCGTAACTAGAACTTCTACGAGTACAGTAAAAAAAAAAAATAAGAAACTGTAAGAAACTGATTGTGTGTCTCCATACTCACTCACCAAAGTTCAATTTACACAACCATACTGTATTTATGACTTGTTTCTTATTAAAATTCATGGAATTGGATGTATTGATTCTATTGTGTAATGTGCAGATTAAATCTTTTGATCGTACTTTCAGAGCACAGTAGTACCTATTCTTAATTCCCTTAATCAATTGTCAAAATGTGCAAAAAGTCAATCCTTTAACTCAGAATTTCACGAATAATCCGCAGACATCTTTTCAGATCGATTTAGTGATTAGAATTCATGCGTTCGCAAATATCACAAAGAAATGGTATATATTTAAACAGAATTAAATTACTTGCTTTTAAAATACAACCGCTTTTATTAGACGGGAGATTACAGATTAAGAAGTGCAGTAATAGCACTTTATGAAATTACAGATCTGATAAACTGATATTATGGGAACGCGTGTTCATGCTGCGTGAGGGAGGGTCAGATAAAAGCCGCGATAAGGTTCCTTGCGTTTTGTCCAAGTTCGCACGTAAAAGCGACTTTTATTATTTGTGAACCAAATTTGCTACCGATGAATTTAAAAAATGACGCTGTGCATTTTATATGTCCTATAAGATTCGAATAATTATACAATAATTTTTAGAAATCTTTTATTATACTCTTGTATTTAATATATTATAACAGCAGAATTTCATCGACGTAAAGATATGTCTGGCAAATGTCTCTTAAAATACTTTAAAATGTAATACAGCCTTCCGGTAAAACTTTGAAGAGCAGACATACTTCGTGCAACAAGTTCTTTAATATTTGGGGTTGATTCTTTGAGCTCTATAACGATATATTTATACAAAACGTAATTATTTTGAAATACCCTTAATAATTTGATGGATACCATTAGTATTAAAACTCACCCCATCTAAAGTAATTGTTGGTATAAATGAAACCCTTGGTAACAATGAATTTGTCTTTTCTCCGTACATGGCCAAGAGTTCTTTGCCTCTTTTTCCCATGTAACATTCTAAAATCACATTACTATCTATATTCATCTTCTTAGCGCAACTCTCCATAATATTTTTGGGCTCTATATTATTTTTGATCATGCACGTTAAGTATTCCAACTGAGCAGTCGGATTCCTTATTGCGTCTATAGCACATGCATGAATTATATTCGCTTCGCATTCTATAGGCCCATGCTGACACACAAATTCATAATCATTGTCTGTTTTCACTGTCTGTAATATTCGAGTTTAGTTATTACGATCCATTTAAATCCACATTAGGCTCGATCGATTCGTCAGAAAAGTTTATGATCGATGCGCAGAGACGTAAAGTTGCTATATTAGCTCTTACCGTTGCTTTCCCATACGGCACTGGTTGTACCCTAATATTTTTGGAAATCTTCTGGTAAGTTGGAAGCAACTGTTTAATGAAAAAGCTACGTGAGTCTGGACATAAGGCTTCATAATATACCGTCACTCGGACTATTTGTTCCCGTTTGTCATCTGGTGGCCTTAACGAATTTAGGCTTTCCTCCTCCTGTAGCTGTGCTATATAAAACTTAGCAGATATCCGAGCAAATCAAAATTGTACAAACATATAATAATATGGTATTTAAATCCTCAATGATAAATGACACATGCTTTTGTTATGAACTGAAATGTCTAGTACGAGTAGCACGTAATATGATTGGGATACCTACTTCCCAATGAATATAAGAAATATATGTATATACGACACATGTGATTCAAAGCATATGTTTTGCTCTAGATATATATAGGAAAATACAAGCATGTATCTGTACCTATTTATTTACCTTTCATTCCAAGTGCTCCTCGGTCCAGGACCAACCAAGTTTTTGAAACTTGCCAAAGCAACAAAATTGCGACCACAATCGAAAGCAATTTCCATCGGAAATTCATTAATCCCATATTATATGCGTATATTCAAAATCTGTTTACAATAGCACAAAATGACTGCTACATGTGCCGGAAATATTTTGCGTGATAAGCATACGTTTCATTGCATTCTCTAAAGAGTCAGGATGATTCAGGAATAATTTCTGAGAATCGTAAAGGCTTTGGGACTATTTAGCACATTCGCACACGATTTTCGAAAGCGTCTTACACGTCTGCAACATTTCGATGTATGTATTCCCGTACGATGGGCGGTAGTATTCTCGATAAGGCGATAACATTCCATCAATGCAATGCTATTTCCTAAATCAGTATCTTGTATACGTGGCCATGCCTTTTACATCTACTAATAGTAAATTATATCTTTCAATGTATAAAACTTGCTACATACAGGTATACATACACACATATACATTCTCCCAGTTCGTCCATTCATGATTGGTCGTAGAATCCTGCATCGCCTCGAGAAAAGGTGAATTATAAGTTTCAGAGCTTGCAACCAGAGGACTTTTCGCGTTAAAACGTTTCCACAGGTACTCGGGAGAGGGCAATGTGCCCATAAATGTCGAAACAATTCATATTCGTTATCGAGGTTTATCAAAAACTTGCTAGTATATTGCCATAAAGATAATTCCAGTTTAAAAAGACTCTTTAAGTAGTAATTATGATGATGATCATATTGTATCGATCAATGTCACTTACAAAACAATTTAACTTCTTTCTCTGTAATAAATAACTTGAGTCTGAAGGAAGTAGTGAGGAAGAATCTTACAAGTCTTTTATATAAAAATGTGATAATTTGACTGTTCCTTAAAAATACAATTTTAGAAACATATATCAAAGTATGTAATAGGTTCCATTAAGTGCTGATATTTTCCAATTCTTCTAAGAACGTTTTACATTTTCCTTTCAAAATCTTCACGGCTTCGGTAAATAAGACTGCTGAAGACAGTGTGCCAACGGACTCGACTGTAACTGAAATAAAAACAGGTCAAACATAAAATTGTTTTCGTTTTATAAATTATAAATATAAATAATGATATGGTACTTACATATAACGTGATCCAACACCCTACTTAGCTTCACGGATCCTTTGAGGTCTTCGTGTTGGAAAACGTTTCGAGAACAACTGTCGTAACGTGGATTCTTTACACGTGCTTCTCTTGACTCTGGGTCACCAGATTTTTCTTCTACTACTTCGATGACTCCATAGCTAAAACTATTTTTTAAACGTTCCGCTGCTTCTCCTCTCACTGGCTTTGTTATCTGAATGTCAGGTAGCAGTCTGTAGCTTGCTGTCGCTGGAATAAATATTGGAAGTTGAGTCATCGTTTAAATTCAATACGTAGTTCTATAATAGATTGGTATCGCTTAAAAACAACTCACCGACTGGTGAAAACTTTGCGTGATCTTTGCCAATACCTTTGACGGCATGCATAAAAATGTGTATCTCTTGTCCGGGTCGCATTTTACATATTAAAATATTATTCTCCAAAACACAGAATTGCTCTGCTGCTCGTGGATATATTTCTTTCTGCCGCCCAATAGGAACCCATTTAATGTCACCACTGTATACTGATAAATAAATAATATCCAATTATTCTACATTCAGAGTGCAAACGAGAGATTAATAGATTTCAAGGAAATCAATTAGGTAACTACCATTATTATTTTTATATATATCATTTGGCCGCCGGGAATCTTTTGCAGCCTGTGTATTCCAAGCGCACGTGACTTTCAATTCATAGCGCAATGTGTCTTGATCGCTCACTTCGTTTTCATCATTGCTAGTATTTGTTGGGTATTCGAAGAGCCTGGGGTCTGCACGCAATGGTATAAGACCTAATCTTAGGCGGAAATCAATATTTCGTATAAAGTGTACTTTGGTATGCTCAACATGTACAAGCGCTAAAAATGTGCATTATTAAATATGTAAACGATATGATTATACCTATGAGCAAGCACTTCGTCCTGAATTAGGCTTGTGTTGTTCACAATGTACACTTTTTCTATCGCCATTGTCGGAACCTCGCTCAGTAGTATTCTGCGGAATGCATTAGCTAAGGCAATAGGATATCCAATTAGATCAAACTCTAATTCTCTTTCATCTTCGGATTCTCGCACAACAGCAATTTTGAGGTACTGAAAATAGGAAATTCATAGAACGAATCGCATAAATAGATACAAAGTTTCTTCAGATATGTACCTTCTTGCATTTTTCTACTGTCCACGCTCCAGGAATTTGAAAACTGGCATACTCTGCAGTCTGTAAGCAAACAAGCATTTTGTTTCATGCAGTCACTTAATTATTACATATATTTTGTAAATACATTATATGTAACATTCTATATGCATGATGATAAAATTTCACTTACGTTTGGTATTCCGTGTTCGTGAAGAATAATATGCGGTGTTTTATAATCTTCCATTGTTAATGTGTCTTGTGCATTCACTAAGGTTATGTTATTCAATAATGTTCAATAACCGGACAACGTTGAAAAACACGGGACACGAATCTTGCGTGATCTCGCGGGACTAACACGTGGGTACAGATTTCCGACTCCAGAGTGCAGAACATCAAATTCAAAAATTTAACCAATACGGTTGCAAGCAATTCTTATAACCGGAATTTAACGGTAATTTCCTTCATTCCCACTCTTCTCGTAGGTTAAAAAAAAACTTTTGTAATGGATTTTCAATTTGTGACATCGATCGCATCGAAAACTTTACTGATAATACTAATACTCAGCGCGCTGACCAATACTGACTCAGCGTAACGCGGTACTATATAGTTTTACTAATCTTACAGCTAGCAACAAGGTTTCTTCCGTCAACATTAATGTTGCGCGCTATATAATATTGTTTTCTAAACACTCTAAACTGGTCTAAATCTAAACATGTCGAAACCTTCAGTTTGAAGGTTTCTTGTGATGCTTGGTCGTTTTTGCAAACAGCTGATCACATATATGTATAAAAATGTGTGTTCTCTATCAGTGTAGGTGCAGTTGATCTTCGATTGTCGAAGCAAAATGAGTGCTGGAATAGGAAGAATGCAGAGATGATTCTCTGATTGCTTATATTGATAAGAGTGCTGCACATATCATTGTAGGTTGAAATTCCTATAAATACGTAATATTTTATCTAAACATTGATAAGCTTTCACTCGATATCCGTAACTTACTACGGTTTGCAAGGAACAGAAAAAAATGAAATTTAACGTTTATAAATATTTTGTAAATTTAATGGTGTGTACTATAGTTTATTGTTAATTATTTATTACAAATGGTGGTAAAAGTCAATGTACAAACGTTAATAGTTTTAGTTTTAAATACTAATACTGCTTAATGTAATACAATTCTTTGTTTAACTCGCAGTCATTCCCAGTAAAGTAGTACAACAATTACTGTAATTGACGTGCTCCAACAAATGAGCGGACCGTTATAGTAAAACGAGAAATTGTATATTAATCAAGCATGACGGAAGTGCCGGGATGTGGTGAGCTGCAACAGCTAGTACAAGAAGAAGAATCAGAGGAACCGTTAGGTCAAGGAGGGGAAGCGACGCCTCCTTCGACTCCAGCACGATCTCAACATCCAAGTAAAAACGATACGCACAGTTCTCATATATCGGTATGTACATTACCAAATATTTTCTTCTTCTGCCGGTAATGAAATAATGTCTAAGTTAATATTTATTTTTTAGCAACAAATGCTTTGGGACAGTAACACTCAAACTTCCCCAATTATTAGTAAAGGAAGCTCTGGACAAGCAACCAGTCAAGGTTCCATGGTATCAGGCCGTACAGTTAATCTTTCTGGTCATGGAAATCAATGTCGGTTAGTGTATACGAATGAAAAAGAAAAACAAAAAACTTCCCGACCGGAACCACCACGAACTACTCGTCAACATAGAGGTATCTTTGCATTATACGACGTGCGGCCAACTTCTATTTTGTATAAATATTTTCCCTTGGACCTAGTTTCCGTTACGTGACTGCTTTGCAATCCCAATTCGATACAGCGTCCAGTTAAGTTCCTTATGTTTTCCTATTAGTACAACATTTTGGTTTTGTTTTGGTGTTGCAATATGAAGATATGACAATGTGCAAACACCATTGCTTTTTGTCAGAAGTTCCTGATGTACGAGATATGGAGCAAGCTTTACTCCAACTTCTAGAAGATTTTCATAGTGGTAATTTACGTGCGTTCGGTAAGTTCTTGGTAGAATAAGCGAAGCCAATAAGAGAAACAAGATCTATCAGAGGAGTATTCTTTTCAGGTAAAGACTGTAGTATGGAACAGATGACTGAGATACGAGAGCAGCAAGAACGACTAGCTCGATTACATTTTGAACTGGGCCAACGGCAAGAGATCAACACAGAACAATCTGGTCTTAGACATTGGAGTACCAATATGCGGCATCTATTGCAACGGCTTCAGCAGTTGAGCATTTGTATTGAAAAACTGCACAATAAATAATTTCTGTTATCTATAATTTGTAAATATACCGAATTTTGTTCAAATATATTATAAAGTATAAGATTATCTTAGAACGATGTTTTAAATACCTGCTTTATTTGAATATCTTATTATATTGGCTAAGTAAGTTACATAAGAGGATTTGTACAGCATAAATACTTAAATCGTTCTTCGTAGCGTAATTTCTTTCAAGGGTGTTGTTGATCCAGTCTAAATAGAAATCGACTCGACAATAAACACCTGGAAAGTTGGGTCGAGCACAACCAATGCCCCAGGAGACGATACCTACTTGTGTATCATTACAAAGTAGTGGTCCACCACTGTCACCCTGTAATTGAACCAAAATATCATGAATTACATGAATTCTACCAATTAAATATCCGACGTCTTACCTGACAAGCATCTCGGCCACCCTGTGGCATCCCAGCGCATAAATGCGTTTCTTGTGCTATCCCAGTCATCGGACACTTATTCACGGAAATCAGTGGAATCTGAACATGCCGGAGAAGAATACCACTTCCCATCTAAATGGAATTAGAGGATGAACAAGGCTCGATGTCTTAAATTTTTGGAATTGGAATTTTATTTGGAATTTATTTTTCCACCTTTGAATCTGGTATATGACGACCCCAACCAGCTACACTGCAAAATCCTTTATACTTCTCTGGAATATCAAGCTCATAAGGTAAGGGTAGTTTGACGAATTTTACGTAACCATTGATACGGAAGGGTTTGCGTAGCTGGAAATAATGAGAAACAAAAACCAGCTTCCTTGTTTACAAGTTTTATTCTGCCTTCCTTTATTACCATTATCCATATAGACTTTTATACACATAATAATCACCCTGAACAACCCAATATCGTGTTGCATTCCCGTAAAGCTGTAGCCCGGATGCGGTAATGTTGCGTCTATCAATTCCATTTGCGTCGAGCTCAAGTCTGGGAAATAGACGTTAGTGGTGCCGACGATGGCGAGGAACAGACGCGGATTTCGCGGTGTCCATTTGTTACCGGAGAGCTTTCTAATAGTACGATACGACGACAAATATAGTACATACACATAGTAAATCATCGTTCAATCATCATGACTCTGTGCCTTCCGTCAAAGCATTAGATTCTAAATGACATATTCCTTAACTGTTTTGTCTGTTAGAATTACAGTAAAATACAGTTAACATAAGGGTGGTAGGTAGAACAGTTAGAGGGGGCTGTTAATTTCTATAGATACGGGATAGTCCAATTTCGTCGAAATAATGCTTTGGCAAAAATGTTTAAGAGCATTAATTATAACGTAAATGTATAAAATAAACGTCACAATGAGAAGACAGATATTTTCTTAATTTGCAAAAGAGTGATATGCATTAATTATGTTAATAAAATGATGTACTACGATATTTAACGATATGTACTAGATCATTTTTAAAATTATTAATTGTTAGTTGGTAAGGGTTGATTTTTTGATACAGATTCAGTAATTTAATTCAATGACTATGCTATTAATAAATTATTTTTACCAAAGTATTTTTCAACTTGTACAATGTTGTACGACATTCGGTTAAATTACTTTGTCATTAAGGAACATGCGTCTCACAAATGATGATTTATTCATCGAAGCTGAGATACCCCCATCGAACTGTATTTGCACTCTGTTCAATTGATTTTCACAAATTTATCGCAATTTCTATTTCTCTAAAATATGTATGTATAATCCCAAATGATCATATACTTTGGACAATTACACATATTTTCTGTAATATTCCCATTTCTTGCTTCATAATTCATAATATAGTACAGACTATTTATGTACGTCTCATTACGCTGATCGAAATGATGGGTACTGTTATAACGGAAGCACCGTTCGCTCGATAGTTCGATCAAACGTGCGAAATGAACAGTGGTCAGCAATTCGATTTACAGTTTTACTAATTCAAACTGGAACTCGAAATTTGGTAGTAGGTAACAAATGTAAATTGAACAAATCATTTGTACTTATACGTATAATGGAAAGATCTCAAAGTAGCGTGTGTAAGTGTGAATGTATGTTTGTCTGTGGATCATGTCTTTTTTTTTTTCATCGTGTATCATATAGCCGTAGAAGCACCGTGAACGGAAATAGCCTTTTAGCCTGAAAATGGTAGCATCAAAATTTCCGAAAACAGGAGGCAATGTGGCGTTGCGCGCTAGCACAGGTTACAGTAGATTATATTGTTGTGTCACAATAAGAGACAATAATTGTACTTATTACCTATAGTCATAATAAAAAAATAATTCGATTTGGTATCACATATTCATATAAATCTAAGAACTAACGAGTGAAAAAAATCACCATTGATGCGAATGCAATTATATTAAAGAAACTCGATCATCATGCGTAGTCATTGCGTTGAGCGAGTTGAAAATCTTACGTAAATATACACCACTTTGGGATACGAAAAATATAATTTGCATCAATAATTTACATGTTACCCGCCATTCTTGGTCGAAATTAGTTGGTAACTTCAAACTCGAAAATTAATCTTAAGAGGCGTCAGGTAAAACTAGAATTGATAGTGGCGATTGTCCTGGTTTTTTTTTCCTCCCCTCCTAATACCTTTCTTTTCTCCTTCTAGCTAACGAACATCGTACAGATCTTGCTAGGATTTCGAATCGTAAACTAGTTTTTAGAATTCACAATTAGCTAGAACGCTTGCGATATCTATCACGCAGTTTGCGTGGCTCTACATTTTAAGATCTCCATATTCATGATCGACTAAGCGAGACTGCTTAGAATTCTTTTTAATCTCCAATAAATAAGCTATTGGCCGTTAAAGACTCACTAGAAAAGTTTCTGACGAATCGTAATATTGTCCAGTTTCTGAGTAGATATTTTTCATAAGACTAATTGTAAGTTTGGGTTAGGTATAGACAAAGCATCCGATACTATTTTTCCTGCAATAAGAGCAATTAGAAAAACCTGCTGCAAGAGACTGCGTTATTATGTTCAAAACGTAGTAGTAAAAAGTGGGTAATACTATAACAAAAAATGTTGGATTCAAGTTATACAATCGATTTACAGGATTCCCATTAACATAGCAGAAAATTGTTAGGAATTTATCGATTAAACAATAAGCAACTGAAGATATGGGGTTCGTAAGTAAATACATATGTATCTCTTGCAGCAAGAGACAATTAGGACCACTTTCCCGATCTAATTGTAAGACTCTTTAGGAGATGCTACTTTTCGAACTTCTGGAACAATCCGCTTGTTTAGTACTGCGCGCTAGTGTCACCTTTATTCCCCAATTGCAATAAAGATTTACGGGGTTGTTTTTTTCTTTCTGAGTATATCTATGCTGGTAGAGTTGGTATTCACTACAGTGGTATTAAATCGAGGCACAAACTTCGCTAAACACCTATTGAGATATACATAGAGTTTTCATCAGTCACAAAAGAGATTGAGTAGGTTGTCAACTGGAAGTCTCTTCGAGTCTGTGCTACCATTCTAGGATAAAAAGCAGAAAAATCTAAGTGTTTCGCAGTCTTAAGACGCACCTGATCATGCAATGAGCGGCTGACAAAACGAATCTCGGTGCTATATAAGTACCTCCGCAAGAATGACTACCAAAGTGTCGTCGTTGGATTGAGACCTACGAGAAATTGACATTTAAAATTCGGTTTCGTCATCCGCAAACTTCTAGATTCTTTTTAACTTACTGATTAAGCTCTATATATACACTGGAATCGATCCCGAATTTTGCGAAAGCAAGACTTGTCACTCCTACGATTTGTACTATTCTAATCTCACTATTCATTTTACATGATAGTATTAATTATGTAAATCTACGCGAGCAAAAATGGTATAAAGTAGGACAACCGTATTTTTTTGAAGTTTCCCTTTAATCGAAATCTATTTTTAAGTTTTGTTCTTCTCCTATGCAAATACTCGGGCGATTCAAGCGAATATATTGTGCCGGGTCGTGCCAAAAGCAATGTCATTTCTAGTTTAATCGTCATTGTGAGATACGACTACAATATCTTCCGAGGAGTATTGAACTAAAAAATCGAGAAACCGATCGTTATTGCTGCTTAAATAACTGATAAAATTGCTAATTTGAGTTTTTTAAGATAATATTAAAGATTTAAAATTAAAATATAGAACCTTTATATTCAAAGTATCCTTGAAAGCAGCAACAACGCGTGCAGCACCAAAAATAGCTGCTATCTCGAGTATTTTCCTCGGAAAATGAATTTTAATTACTCCACAAGAATATTACTTATGACACGACCCAAAGGTAGCTATCGTACGAGTTGACGGGCGCATTTCACATACAAGAAAGGGATATTTCCTGATACTAGTTAGCTCTCCACCAACAATCCTGGGAGCTGCATTCTTCGGATCAGAGATTCGAGAGGTAATGTTTCCCTTAACGAACTCGCCTCGGATGATCAGAATAAACGCTTGATAAAAAAACATCAAACTCAACAACATCGTAAGTTTGCTCGAGTGTGCGTTGGTTAGCATGCTAGCGACCTCCTTTGACAGTTTTTTTCAACATCTGTTTTTTTTTTTATCACGGTTCGTAGCACGCTCAGCCCTAACGTGTTTGACGCTGTTTTGTTTACATTCCGATAATTATTACAGGAATTTTATAATCGAATTACGTGTGAGTTAGCTCACCGTACACGCGTCTCATACACTGCTTGACCACTTATTTTTATTCCGTCACAGCTAAATGTGCTCTTGCCTCAACTGGTAGTGCGGGAGTAAAATAAAATTCACGCTCTCATTATATCCACATAGTACTATGTTGTTCCATGCGTTTGTTTTGTGAGACGCCTTTTTAGCAGAAAATTGTATTACTTTTGTGAAAGCGTGCTCGTTATGAGGCCTTTGTGATTGCTCTCTACGACGGAAAATTAAAAAAGTTAAATACTGAATAATAGCACAGTTTGCAACAGATTCGATAATAGGCACATTTTCCAATGTAATTATTTCTATCTATACATTGTTTCATTACTGTTCATGATACCAACAATGAATAAAGCAAGTACATTTGCATATTAATAAAAGTCACTGTATACTGTCATATTTAGAGTAACAAGTGACATAGAGAAAAATATATTCTTTTCTGTATATAGATATTTCATAACGGTTTTCAATCGACTCTAAATTGTAAAGTATAAAATTAAGAAATAAAAAATCGTGAAAATTAATTATCGAGAATCATGAACACATTACTGAAAAATTAATATCTAAGGAGTAAAAGATTAAATATACGGAACTTTTTAAAGCTATAAAAATCCCCCCAAAAAATGTCAAATTCAGATGTTTGTAGTTGTTTCGTGAACTGAATAAAACATTAATTATCACAGTTATTTTAATATCCTACACGTTAAAGCCTCAAATCTTTGATATGTGAATGCATGCCGCAGCAGACAACGTTAAACATTTCCAATTCTATTTGGAAGGGTAAAACTAGATTCGATTATCTACATTGATAATACGATCATGATTGAAATTTTTACAATTGCCGATTTCCAGTCCGCCTTGGATATTTTGAAACATAACCAAGTGCTAGAAATCTAATTTCATACCACCTATTCGCTTTCACCTATCTATGTATATTAAAACCGTCCCAGATACTTAAATTAAAGTCTGAAGCAGATTATCCTCTAATAAAATCAGTCACAGTTATTAATCGTAATTAGGGTTGCTCGGGAATAGAATTAATCTTGACAATTTTCAAACATTCAATTATTCATCTCCTATCATTTTCAAATAGGTTTAAAATTGATTTGGCAACCCTAAGTACACGAATAATTGTCTAATCTAACAAGAGAATTGTTTCGTTCTCTCGTAGCTAACAGTATCAGTACAACAATCATCCGAACTCGGGAGTGAAATGCGTCCGTATAATTCTAACGAATAGCGCGGTTGCTTCACGGCGCTGTGAAGCAATTTTTTTTTCTTTTACTAACTGTTCACTATGCAGCTTTGCCAGACTGCACATTCTTTCGAGATAGAATATATACTGTCGCGAAAGAGACAACGATCAATAGAAGCAATAATCGAAAATAGTTGTTACGAAGAAGCCACGTCTATGAGTTATAAAACCCTTGCAAGACAATAAAACAGCTGCCTCGTGTATTTCGGTATAATCAAGGAAGACATTGTGATTGTTTGTTCTTCGTATCCACTATTTCTCCAACTCTCGGTCTCTGCCGCTGTCTTTCTCTCTTTCTTGGTTGCCTTCATACATATATTACACTTTTAATTATCCTAATGCAATTGACTTTTATTAAGGAATGCTGCTGCACACCACGCTAAACGAGCAGAGTATTATGAATAGGAGCAGCGGAATTTGCATGGCCTTCGATGCGCCGGCGATGGCTACTGGGGCTGGAATAATTTGCACTGCAACATTCCATAAACGTGCTTTTTTAACTCAGTAAACTGAGAAATCCTTTTTTTTCCTCCTGGCTCTTTGCTGGTGCAAAATGTTGAAAACATTTAAAAACACATTTCGCTGTATAAAAAATTGATTCGAAGAAGAAAATGTGCATTTTTTTCAATAACAATTTTTGTTCCCAACAATTATATTTTTTAATCTTGTTTACACTATCCTTAATCCTTCGCATTTAGAAATTTTTTTTATGCTTGCGTATGAAATAAGCGAGCATTTATAATGCTCAAAGCTTTAAAACCTGCCTAGCCGAATGTTTGGGACACATGTATAGAATATGACCATCATATGCTTTATCCTAAACTCTGCACTAGCAAGGTAAATCTGTGACGCGCACATATGAAAGGTGCTTCGCACCTAAATCACGGTGACGCGAAGACTTTAAAGCGAAATTCTGCTGCATAATTCAACGCGAAGTTGTGTATGCATTCGCACCGAAATTTTGGCTCGAGTAATAGGCGTGGAATTTTAGGTGACAAAATATGACAACTATCACTTCCCATAATTGAGCGAAATTTTTCATATATTTCGTTGCTGGGATTGTAGAAACAATTGATAACGAATGAAATTGCAAGATATAACTTTGATCGAAAAAAAAAATTATTAATGTGTAACAATATGAATGAATTACCGTTGAAAAGTGTTTGAAACAACTTTTATCCCAGTATTTCTGGCGTAGAGTTACAATTACGCAGAAATTCAGAGAAATGATTCTATCAGCCGAAATGAATAGTGACAATTTGATGAAAACAGCTTTTTTTAAATAAATAGTTCACTCTTGAAAATAAGGTAAAAAAAACTGACTTTGCAGTTGGCATTTAATTTAGGTCTACTCAAAATAAAGGCATGCTATAAGGTTGAAAAACATAATTACCCGAGACAGTTTTCTTCCTGATGTCAGCATAGATGTCACGGTAAAGGGGGTAGTCCGGGATAGTGGAGTGACAGCTGATCTCCAAGTAGCCGTTTTCTCCTGCGTGCAATGAGGAAACCTCAATTGTAAGCTTCGCAGTAGCAGACATTAAGCGATCCTTATGTTGAGTGTGCGGAAAATGGGTCACCAGAGTGATGTCCACCTAGAAAACATGCAAACAATCGACACATTATAATTCTACAATCCGCCATAATACTTTTTAATTCGTAATTATTGAGTGAGAGAATCGAAATTTAGAAACAATTCCAACTCAGATTATAATTATAACAATGGAAAACTTGTGAATTTTTAAATTAATGATATATTGTGTAACATAATTATTTTAAACAATTTAGACTGCTAAATGTAAGTTTTATAAGAGTGGTAACCAGTGAGTAAGAAGTTTGCACAGAGAATCAGAAAAAAAAACAAATATTGCAAGGTTATAGGAATGAAATAAATAATTCATTGCGTTCGTACTTGAACTTACCTCCTTGTCATTAATATACCAAGTCAAGTGAGGAACTGGATGCGCGGCGGAAGATGAGCAATTTGCTTCGAGATTTTCACCAACCACATACACGCTCTTCTTAAACGTGATCTTTGGGTTTTCAGTCTGTGGTACTGTGGGATTTTATAATCGTAATTAGGTTAAGTATTATACGAAAATTAAATATCAGGACTCTGTAAAATTTTCAATAGTCCGTGGTCGTTAAAAGTACTGATACTTTGACGTATGATACGAGTGTCGATTTCAACGACGGAAAAATCATATAGGATTTTCAAATCTTCATTTTCTCTTTTGAATTCGAAATTCATACGAATACAGACCTCACAAGAAAAAACTGGCAACTGCTAATTTCACTGCATCGATTCACAGGAGCAAAAAAATCTTACCTATCACTTTCAGCGGAATGCTCTCGGAAGGTTCGGTGTAAATCGGAGTCGTCATTGATACTTCGCAAGAATAAGAACCAGACGCTTCGTAGCGGACGTCCTTTAATTCGATTGTCGTTCCATTTTCCGAGTACTGAAAATATCAGAGTTTTGATTTATGAATTTCGATGTATGACGACAGTGGCTGGTTAACTACATTCGATTTGTGTTTTCTCTCTTAAATTATTCGTCGACAGCCATTATGTACTAACGATCAGCATAGTTTTTCATCGAACCTTGTAATTAATTCCGTCGGAGGCGTAATAACAAAAAATAAAACGATCTCAAAAGCGATGGAAGCTTTCAATTAATTGTGTACTTTAAAGTAGGATTTAAATTGCTTCGTTCTATCGATTTAATCTGACCATCATTCGATTATTAATTACGTTAACCTAAATATCAGACTACAGCAACCGAATACGAAATCTTATAAGTGATCTGTGGTATAAATTCTCTCAGTATATTCTGTACACAATTATGCTGCGTAAAATTTTAATTAAGGTATAAACATGTATTTACTAATATTGCGATACATTTAAGGGTTTACTAGGAACTTTCTATAAAATGGTACGCAAAAAAGTAGGACACATAACCAGGAACTTCTAGGTGTATAGAGTATAAAGTTGCATAAGACTGTATAAAGCAACTTGCAATACAAGTTACTTTCTTGAACGCTATTAAATGCCATATTCAGGTTCATCTAGTTAAATTGCTTATACGATCCTGCCTAAAGACAGTTTAACGGAATACTATTTGTTTCTGAAAGAGCTATAAAAAGTTGCAGGAACTTTCCTAGTATACTTATTAAAGTAGTAAATATGTCTTGTTCGTGCTTGTATTTCGCTCTATCGTTTATTTCTTGCGTGAGGCGAAGCCTGAGACCGTATCGTATCAATTTTTCTTCCAACAATTTCCTGATTGAGGAATCGTGGAAACCAATGTAAATAGTGCAATCCATTCCGTTTGTTATCATTCGATATAAAATGAAGCTTTCGCAATAAAATGATACATTACATATTTTATCATACCGTATTTCAGTAATCAGATATTGACGATCGAAATTATTTTTTTTTATCTTATTTACGCTCTTTTTTACCCGATTTTCAATTCTCTGTTAATTCTCAATTATAAGAATGTCGAAAAAGGGTTGCATGCAGACAAGGAGAACAATTATTTTATTTACTTTACTTACCTCCATGTTTGCACCGTCGACAGGCCACTCGACGAATGGTGGTTTTCTCTCAGTTATATACTGGAATATCTTCTTTTCACCCTTCATGAATTCCACTTTACGCAAAAGGTTCGTTGGAACGTCGTGCTCGCAATAAAGCACCGCGGTATTGCCATATATCACGTACCGTGGTGCAACTAGATGTACTTGCATTCCAAAAGCTGCGTCTGTAATATTTTCGAAAAATCTCTGTCAACTTTTCCCTATGATTTAGATGTCTTCGATTACGGTCTCCATCGAACGTATGACTGATACATGAAATGTATGCGACAAATTTTAATTGACATTAATGGATCGAGTCAAACGACGAACTTTCGAATTTTCCTGAATCGAAACTAGCAAGAATTTCTGTAAATGTTAATAATGTATCGGGATTTCATTTCACCGTGACATCATTCGACATTCAGTGAAAATCTTCTATGCAAATAATAGAACAATTGAACAATTTTATTCTAAGTGTACACGAAAAAACAACATAGAAATTACAGGTATGTAATTCTTGCCAAGATAACCTACTTGGATCATAGTTGAGTAAAAACTATAGTAAACTTGACTTATAACTGTTTTATTGATAAGTTAATTTTCGTTATTTTTAAATTTTGAAATTTTGAATCGATTAGGGGTAGAAAACATTACGTTTACAACTAGTTCAATATTATACAATACATTCTGTTTTTAGGATTTTACAGTTTTTTTTTTTTTTTATATGTATGAGTTAAATGTACAACGATGCAATGTGACGTAATAATGTGTAGAACGATGAATTAACCCTTTGCAGTTAGATTATCGTATCAAACTAGACGGTGTAAAATTGCAACGAAGAGGAGCAAATAGATATGTCTGTCGCAAACCACAAAGAGTTAATACAAAACACTGACCTAAATGAGCGTAGATATTATTACAACATCGTGTTGTTGTATGGATGTAAAATGGTTGGCTGCCCACAGAGGTGATCAATGACGATGACAGAGTATGAGAAAGAGAGAAAGAGAGAAATCCAGACAACGGGAAATAGCGATGACCACGAAAATTAATTGAGACCAACTTACTAATCTGGGAGGTGGAGGGTCGTTGCGGAGGGAAAGGCTGCCGACTAGCCAGCTCTTTTTCGAAGAGCGGCGGAGGTTGCGGACAAGAGCTCGGACTGGGAAACTTCTGAAGGGAGGGATAATTCTGCACGGCTAGAATTATAATATTCATTCGTTATACTTCTTGCTCATGGGATTTGCCTCCATAGAACCCTGTACCTAGCGCCTGACACCATTCTGCACCTCTGTTTTTCGTTTCCTAAGTCTGCAAACACTTGGTCAGAACAGCACAGTAGGCTAGAACCGTTTCAAATGTAAAGATCAGAATTGGAACAAATGGTGCAGTTAATTCGATTGTACGGGTGTGTTCACTTGACCAGTCAAGTGTAGAGAAATGGTAAATTCTTATTTAGAAAAGTCTAGTTGCAGGATTTTTTGTATCTAAAGTAATATCTTGCAGAATTCTACTAACTCTTCTGTCTGATCAATTTCAGGTTCATACTACTTGCGTGTCCTAATATACCCAACCAGTACTGCGTACTATTGATCGAATCGTTCATTAAGTCTTACGCTCATTTAGACGATGTTCGACGGTCACCTGTAGTAGTGTGTAGATTGTATATAATATATTGGTCGAGAAAAAATGTCTAACAATGTGTTTTTTAACAATTCCTCAATTTTTACGTATATACAAAACACTGGAAGAATACACGAAAATACACTATTCCAATAAGTGGAAGTTAATCCCAATTGGTCGATAAAAAGAGCAACTCTCGACTATAGATTTGAACCGATCAATTTCAGCTTAAGTCACTTACTTTGCCAGCTTTAACCATATCGAATTTTCTTCACTTATCCTAATTCCGATTTACGCAGCTTCAATAAGATGTTACGAGTAAAAATCGTTACTAACTTGTATCTGTTTACTTTTATCAGTGATACAAACATTGATAAATTAAACCTTGATTAAGTTTGAATTTATTCATTATTGAGAATTTGTTATTGGTCGATGTATTCGCAAGTAAAATTATAATTTGGCGAAACTTCAGAAAAAATTAATTTTTGGTGTTTAAATAGATCATTTATGTGCTTTGGAAATTAGTGTGCAATTATGTTTAGAGTTATAGGACCATTTTGTCAATATCTAATTGGAGAATATTAATATTTTGAAATTATATTATATTTCATATAAGGCAATAACGTTCCAAATTATAGCGGTGAAATTTCGTATTTTAATGTAAAGCTTTGATATCTGTCTTGGCTACTATACGTATGTCCGTGAGTGGTACGATCCTAAAATTGGTCCGCCGGCGCGGCGAGTAGTACGTTCTGACATGAATTTCACTGTGAATAAAAGCGGTCGTTTGAAAGACAAATAAGGTTAGGCCATTAAAACAAAGAAAAAAAACCGTCAGAAGTAATAAAATGAAAATTATCATATGAATCAAAAAAAGTCCTTCGTACTCTTTCATAACGAATTTGAATAATGATTAGAAAAAAATATTCCACGAACTAAGAGTACATTCATTAAACCAACCCTCATTTCGTTAAATGCAAAGTTAAATGCAAGATAAATCAGGTTGTGAAAATGCAAAAATGTTGCAAACCCTAACGATGTGACAAAAATACAAGTACCGTGTATAGTTGTAAACCGACACGTAAATTGATTGACACGTTATAAATAAATTAAATGTCAATAGTATTTGCGGAATCATCAGTTGAACGTTTGAACAATGAACAATGTTGTTTTGTTACCGATAACCATGGTCAGTATTTCAATGAACGTCCGTTGCAACAATCGTGAGACAGAGTTTTTGTGTCCAATAGTGATAGGATCGAGAGAGAAGAAAGTTGCAAACAAATTGAATTCGTATAAGCTAAATTAGGTAGGAGAGTTTAATGGGAGGAAATTAGAATAGAACAAAGGCATTGTGTCGAATTTAATCGGAGAAAATAATAGAGGACATGAAATGCTGTCAGTTGACGATAACTGCTTGTAGTAAAACCCTGTTGCTGGGAGGTGTTACTGTATCGATCAACGAAGGCGCGTGTTGCCAATACGCCCAGGGAGTGTTCACTGATTTCACCGCACGTCAAAAACACCCTTCGGTTCACGGCGAAGTCAAAGAAGTCAGGTGGAAACTAGCACAACCAATCCTAATTTTCTAATTTCTTCTGATATATTAATTATAGTAACATTTGGGAAATAAACATCACAGATTATCCGCCGAGTACAATTATTCACCGTATTTGTTTAGTATTGAACAAAAGGGCCGCTAAACGGTGCAAAGAAATTAATAAACCTGGTTGGAAAAAAGCGAAATTATAGGTTATTCTTTGGAGGTTGTAGAATCAACGCTTGAGAAGCGTTCACGATCTATGCAATATTAAAATATGAAAGTGCGAGTAAAACTGTCCTTTGTAGACTCTTGTTAAGTCTTTGTGGATTTTAAGGGTCACTTCCCCGGTAACAAAAGCATTTAAGGTGCCGAGTCAAAGATACTTCAGGCACTGAGATGCTTGGAAGGCATTGTACCTGAGGACGTATGCAAACGCTGCGTTTGAGAATGTTTGAAAGCATCGTCCACCAGATGCAAATTAATTAATGCATACAACGATTAACTAATGTTTTTTTTTTCGAATTCACAGCACTCGCGGGAATTCTATTTATTGATTCATATATAATATATGTAACGCAAGGGTTACTAGAATTTCCCTCTTGGAGGATAGAAACAAGTAATTGACTTTGACCATTTTTTCGCAGGATTTAAAAAATAATTTTGTTATTGCTTTTGTTTATACATGTCAGTGGAAGTAGATACATGTGACATTGAATACACTTGCTTAGTTGTGCTTTATGTAGCTTGCAATTATTCCGCGAATTTTTAAAAAAATTAAATAAACTCTATAAGATACAAATAATTGTTAACTAACTTAAAAAATTATTGTTTAAATTGATATCTTTAACTTGATTTATCAAGTTGCTGTCAAAATTAATATTTGCGTCTAAATAAAAAGTTGGCCGGTAGTCAATATTGGATCTTGAATAAGGAATATCATTATAATTCAAAAGGAATTCACAAAATTTTCGGGGCGAGTGAATATTAACAATTGTTGCGCAAGATGCAGTAATTCCAGTCTATATCGGAACTCCTACTGCAACTGCTAAATTTCCCCGGAAGCAGCTGAAAGCCAAGCAGTCAAAACTAGAAAACCAGTACTGAAACAATATTTGCTATACGATAATAAGAATTTTCTTCTTCGCCAAAACTGAAAAGTCGTCCTTAAAGAAATTCACACTTATAATACACCAGGAAGCTTGAATAAAATTACTATCAAATTTTGGACCAGACATTAATTCAATCAAATGGTTATTCACGATTACGCGCAACTTACATGAAAACGATTGCAAAATATATAGGATTACAAGTTTGTTCCAGTGCACTTGTTGGCGCGGCATTTTGGAAATTTTTCGTAACCGCGCAAATGTTACTGTGAGACACTACGCTACGTTAATGCAAGGAATCGCGTTCTCGCCCACCACGATACACGCGCTTCCGAACCGCAGGACCTTATGCCTTATGCTTTATGCCTTATGCCTTGTGCTGAGCCCGAGCCGAGCCGAGCCGAGTCGGCGCTGCAACTGGCCAGGCTTTCGATCGTTCCGAGTTCCGAGTCCTCCGACCACCTCCGAGGGCTCCAAGTCCAACTCCCCGACTAACCCCCATAGAGTATGCAGTTTGGAGAGGGGAGGAGGCAGGAAGAGGGAGTTAGCCAGCACCCCTTATGCTCGCGTGATACGTATCATGCTATCGTACAATTTGTTAGATTCTCTCGCGATCCAGCGTCGGTAACCTCAATTGCGCTTTATTTTAAGAATTCTTACCAAATATCAACGTTCGACTATGAAGTTATACAAATATTATATATACTTTATTATTGGTATGAGTTCGTAAGGAATGCGATGAAAAATGTCTCCCTTAGCACCGTCAATTTGTTGGAATTGGGTAAGAAATTTTAAAATGTATTTTAAATCATACATGGGAAATTAAAGAAAATTCTCTGCAATAAATTCGACTATTTAAATTTATAAAGGCTGTCTTACTGCCCTCTAGCGGCCATAGGCACTAATAACCGATGCCCCCCCCCCCCCTCCCCCAACATTCCCAGTAGTAGAAATTGTTCTACAGAACCATATGTAGAACCTTATACTGCCTTATACTGACATGCTAACACATATGACAGAAAAAATTTGTATACTTATTGCTGTTCTCCACTATAATATGTTTCATTGCACAATTTAACGGCTTCTTGTGTTCGGACCAGTGAAAGAATCGCTCATTAATTTTAACCTAACCTTATTCTTCATCTTTGGCAAGAAACTCAAAGAAACTGTTTTACGGTGCAATAGCGATATTCACAATCAGTTGTTAATAATGGTGTTTTTTTTTACGAGTGATGGTGAGTACGATTTGCATTGCAATCACGACACCACGATCGTTATGGTCGCCCATGCACGTGTTGTTTTTCTTTTAGTGGAGCATTCGTTCCACGCAAATAAGCCAAGCTCAATCAGTGTTAAGGTTAGATTAATGCCGACTGATTTTCAATCACAGTTGTGCAGCCGCCGGTGACACTTTTCATGGGGATCGACAAGTACGAAAGTAAGTGACAACATTCCATTAACTTTGTTCATTTTGTTTAACACTTGGATCGCTCTCAGAATAAATCTCTACGTATTTATAATTTCTAGATGAAGAGTTAATTAAATGGGGCTGGCCAGAAGACGTATGGTTCCATGTTGACAAATATTCATCTGCTCATGTCTACTTACGCCTAAGGCACGTGAGTATAGTTTACGTCTTAATTAACATAGTATTAACCTGTCTTTTAAAGAGATTCGAAGCGAAGTTCTAAAGTTTCAGTGCAAATATAGTTGCGTTAAGATTTAATACAGCATATCGTACGTAATATATCTTTACCAGAGTGTGTCTTAAATATTTTAGGGTCAAACGATAGACGATATACCAAGTACAGTATTAGAGGATGCTGCGCAACTTGTTAAAGCTAATAGTATCGAAGGCCACAAATTGAACGATGTGGATGTACTATACACAATGTGGTCAAACTTGAAAAAAACGCAGGGCATGAGCGTTGGTCAAGTTGGCTTCCACAGAGACAGAGACGTTCGAAAGATTCATGTAGCCAAACGTATAAATACAGTTATAAATCGATTGAATAAGACAAAACGTTCGGAAGAAGTAGACTTTAGAGCACGAAAGGAAGAAAGAGACCGGTTGGAACGGGAAGATAAAAAGAGAGTACTCAAGGAACAGAAGGAAAAGGAAAAGGCAGAAGAAAAACGACGTCAAGAAGAAGCTGAAATCAAGTAAGATCAAAAAATAATTATAAATTCCAATTTGCTAAGTTCTATTAAAAGAATAGCTAACAAGTAGAAATGATTTTTTTAGGAGTTATAATTCATTATTCAGCTCATCCAATATGACTTCTAATACGGAAAACACTGGATATGATTCAGATGATTTTATGTGATGTAACTGTAATTGTTAATTTTTCTTATATAAGCCTTACTGTTTTGCATTTCCAAAGTACAGAGCATCTTTAACGTAAATGTATCACGTGTGTAAAATAAATTATGGTTTTGAAATTGAACGGAAAAAAATTACAGTTCTTATACATTTTAATTTATAATTATAGTTCACTCTTAGGATATAAAAAATACCTGACTTTGTACATGGTAATTCAATTTAATATCACACATCACACTCTGGTTACCGCAGTAAATCTACATTAACAGCACTCAAGGCATCGACTATCCATTCAGGATATTTTTTATCGGGATATAGTTCCAGCATATAACTTTGAATAAACTGTGGAAATGTCTGTTTTTCAATGTTAGTCCTCATGTCTCGCATCAGTCTCATTTGAAATGCAATATTGTGAACAGTTAGCAAATGACACGCAACTGTCTCAACTGTTACAATATAATGTAAATAAGCACGCGTATACGTCTTGCAAGTGCTACATTCACAGGCATCGTCTATAGGTCTTGTGTCGTTTTTATACTTAGCTTGTTTCAAATTAAGCTGTCCTGTTCGTACCAAAGCACAACCAAATCTCTAGAAAAGAAAAGAAAGAAAAATGAATAATGCAGATTAATTGACAGGATTAGCTCTAATAATAGTGCCTTACCGCTGTTCGTGAAGGAAATACACAATCGAACATATCAATTCCTAAAGCAACACATACAATCAAATCATTCGCAAACCCAACACCCATCAGGTAACGTGGTTTATTTTTGGGCAGTATATCAGTTGACAAATGAACCATTCGCCAAAAATCATTCTTACTTTCTCCACCACTGCAAAAATTAGGGCATTCAGTATTGTAGCATATATAAGACACTGATGTTTACTCTATGCTCACCTCAATCCTCCAACTGCAAAACCATTTACATTTCGTATTACACACTGCTTCGCACTTTCCGTTCTAAGTACGGAAGACAGGCCACCTTGCACAATTGGAAATACGCTTTGTTCGGTAGGCCTTTCATGCGCTAGTAAGCATCTGTCCAACCATCTAATGGATCTAAATATGACCTTTAAAATGATAAAACGAATGTAATACGTAAGTACTCACATTAAAATTTTTACAACGTTAGCAACCTGTTCATCGCTTCTTCTACAATGGGCCCTGTTATTGTGGTCCGAACAACATGATCGAGTTGCATAATTATATCAGCCCCTATTGCATTCTGTATTTGTATAGAATGTTCTGGCGTTAACATACATTGCGAACCTGCAAACATATAAAACATAAGATTATTGGTAACTTATATTAAGAATTCAGTTTCCAGTAATCTTACCGTCATATGGTGATTTAAATTCTACACCCTCTTCCGTTATCTCTGCCAATTTCAAAAGCGATACCATTTGAAAGCCACCAGAATCTGTCAGCAATGCTCGTTTCCAATTCATAAATTTATGCAAGCCTCCAGCTTTTTTTAGTATGTCTGTACCCTTAGGAAAGAATCACAGATAAGAAATATACGTGTAAACCTTTTCTGGTAAAATGAGAATTATATTACTTCGATTTTACTCACTGGTCTATTTCCTAAGTGATACGTATTTCCAAGAATAATTTGGCAATCTAAGTCCTCGAGTTGCTCGGGTAACAATCCTTTTAGTGTACCCTTTTGTGATCATTTAAAAAGAATATTTCATTCAATAAAAATTGGTAAATATGGTTTGAAACAGATTTCTCTGACTAACCTGTGTTCCTACCGGCATAAAGACCGGTGTATCAATGAAATGATGTACAACATCAATTTTTCCGACTCTAGCCTTTGTCACTTGACATTCGTGCAATACTTGATACTTTAAACTCGGTTCCTTCATATTTTCCACGAGTTTTTCAGGTTGAAATTTTAAGGTGGTTCGGAGATTATTATTTATACGTGCTAAACTGGCACGCATTTACGCGATCCTTAGAAATTAAACTCGGTAGATGCAAAGAATATGCCTTTACACTTCCTAAATATTATATTATATTGGCATTAGCAATGAATTTTCTATTTGAGCGAACTTATAAACACAGAGGGTGCGTTCGGGGAGACGCTACGAACGCTTATAAACGCAAACACTACAAACGGTG
The DNA here is from genome assembly GCA_963989405.1 of Trypoxylon attenuatum. Classification (NCBI taxonomy): domain Eukaryota; kingdom Metazoa; phylum Arthropoda; class Insecta; order Hymenoptera; family Crabronidae; genus Trypoxylon; species Trypoxylon attenuatum. The sequence continues at coordinate 728,410 of OZ022491.1, forward strand.
TTCGCGGAGCCAATAGCGTGATGGCGATAGCAAGCTCCGTGAACGTTCTACAGCATTCGTTTTGGGGGGGTTTTTAAAGTAGTTCTATCGTGACATTCAAGTCGAAAAATTGTTTTTCAGTTTTTCTCACATACAAAATCGTTTGCGGGCTTAAGTTAAATAAGATAAATTGTTGAAAGTCGACTAAACTGAAGGTAAGCATGTTCGTTTATCGTCCAAAATTAACGCACTTTTGAAAAAGTGGGATAAAAATTTCAAGCGGCGAGGAGGTTATGCATAGGACCTCGATATGCTCAGAGCCTTGAACGCATACGAGCGTAATGTTTCACCTGGTTTCACCCGCAAAATTCGTGGTCTTCTTTGTGTCTTGTTAAATATAATAAATATAATATAATAAATAAGTAAAGGGAGGAAAAATGGACGAGAATCAAAGACGTATGATAAATCTGTTGCAACTACAAATATGTTATGAACTCAACAATTCATCGAGTAGTGACAGCGATACGGAAGATTTTGTAATATTAGAAATGAAATATAAAAGGCGAAAAGTACGCAGGGTTCTGCATTACGTGGAAGAAATAGTTCCAGGATTGACAGCTCAGGAGTTCAAGGCTCATTTCAGGTACTACTCGCTGAAATGATAGTTTTTCGCGATTTACTTGAGACATAAGCAAATGTTAATTAAGCAAAACTACTTGGGGAAAGCAGTAATTTATATTCGTCATTGCTATCATAATCCTTTAATGCAATCTCGACGGAATTGTCCGAATTGTCCATGCTCAAATAAACATAAACAAACAGCGTGTAGTGCTATCGGTGCTGTTCACGGAATACGCAAACGCTACGCAAATGATACACTACCTCGGAAGAAATAGCGTTGGTTGCGTTCGGTCATGACGTCACACACCATAAGTAGTGACGTCACGGTCGTGTTTTATTGCGCTAATGTCGAGCTCTGCGAACAGTCTGTAGCGCCAGATGGTGCGAATAGCGTCTCCCCGAACGCAGCCAGAGAGTGAAGCAACAGGAGCAGATCCCAATGTAAATGTGTGTGCAGTGTAGCAATGTGTGTAAGTGTAAGGTGTAAATATTATGTTGTCATAGAAGTGTGAAATCTCAGACTAATCCTTCGAAATTAATAATAAAAAAGTGGGAGTCATTCTTAATTAAGAATAATAGGAAATATTTAGTATTTATTCGAAAACATTAAACATTGTAACATAACCTATATGAAAGCTAATTTCGTGGAGTGGGGATGCGGCCATACTGCTGAGGTCATCCAGCATGCCCAAAAGTCGAAGCTACAGATGACATTATTTTATACTTGTTTGTTGACAATACCAGCAAAACAGAAAAAATAACATTAATACGTATAATTTCAATATATAAGGTCAGATTTGTTATTTAATACTTATGTTTCGTATATATGAATGGAAACTGGTTTCAAAAGTTATAAGCTCGTAAATCGTTCATGTAAATAAAAAGAAAATGGAATACAGGTTTATTGGTTGGGAATTGTCATGTTTATTTAGATGCCAGGTGGAACTGTCTGCGCCGTTGCTATCTGCAAGAGTAATTCGAAAAAGGCAAAGGAAAATGGAAGTAATATAATGTTCTTCACATTTCCAAAAGACCCTGCAGTAAGGAAAAAGTGGGTTCAAAAATGCTATCGTCAAGATCGGTTCAAGCCAGAAAACAAAAGAATATGTAGTCTCCATTTCGAAGCAGAGGATTATGAAGATAGCTTACAGGCAAGATTAACCGGACAAAACCCAAGAAGACTGAGAAAAACAGGTAGATCGATTGGTTTTGTTTACATCCATTTACATTTGTGGTTTCATGCGTATTTTGTTTTACAGCAATCCCTTCATTGAACTTGCTTCCATCAGATCGCAAATCAAAAGTTCGGGAAGCAACTGAATCGCCTAGAACAAAAAGACATAAAACACGAGAGAGAAAAGTACTAATTGAAAATATAATTCGTGATTCGGATGCAGCCAAATCGCAAACCATGGCTGGAGCACAAGACAATACACACAATGAACACTCTGAGAATCTACAAATTCCTGTGTCTAACAGGCGATTGCAAAGTGTACTGGAAAAAGAATTAGAATTACTGCGGCATGAAAATGGAAAATTAAAGGAGGAGATTGAGACTCTTAAGAAAAATGAAGAATCCTTGAAAAATATTATATTCCAACTTGCGGAACAATTACAAAAGAAGAGTAATAAATTTGTAGACAATGCGAGAGTGGCTTTCAAAGATTTTTTAACATCGAATCAACTGGATATTGTTTTGAAGAAGAAATCTAAAGCGCAATGGACGATGGAGGAATTATCGAAAGCCTTTGTTCTCCGATACTTTAGTAAACGGTGCTATCTGTATGTGAAAGAAACACTACGCTATCCATTACCAGGATTGTCCACTTTACAGCAATGGGCTACGAGTATAAATCTATCTAACAGGAACTTAGAAGAAGTACTAAGAATGGTGAATACAGCCGGGAAAATTCAAATTAGCATAAATCAAAAAGATCTCGATGTAGTGCAGGCACTACCTGCACCTAATGTTCAGAATGGAAGTAGTATTAGTTCAGAGAGTATTTCATCAGTCTTGTCGAACAAAAACATATCCGAAAGAGATGCTTTGCTATGTATCGCAAGAGACTTGGCTAAGCGATATTTGACAAAATATCCGCATCTTGGTGAATACGCTAAGAATGCAGATGAAGCCATAAGTCTTCACAACTATAGTATTCCACAAGCACAAACTTTATCCCCTAGTGACTCATTCCAGCCTTGTGCTCAATGGCTAGATCACATCAACACAATGGAGAAGTATTTCAAAGAATTTCACCAAGGAAAATTAAAACGTGGAAAACAAATTCTCGAGAAAACTAGAGACTACTTACAAAAGCATATGCCTGATATCCCTCGTGATCTGATCCAAGCATTTTGCCTACAAAGGATCTTTATGGAAGTAAAATTGCTTAACGAAACCAGAAAAGATACACAAATAAGAAAGAGAACAATTCCCTGTGATACGAACGGTAATGCCGTTAAGAAGAAAAAGAGCAGTTAAATATTTACTTTGTTTTTTCATAGGTTATGTATTTCTTTAATAAATATTATTACTTGTTGAATATTTGCCTATGTTTTCGGCAAATCCTACGCTACACTAGTTACGTATCGTTTAAAATTTAGCACTAATTTTCTTTTGTATCAATTTAAAAAGGCATACTGCGTGACGTCATTCCCGCTTGATTTCTTATTGGTCAAAAGTTACCAAGTAACCTTTCTATTCTGCCGACCTTGACTGTTACTGCCTTGTGCTGCCCTCTGTCAAACTGAGCGTGACGCGAACTATACACAGACACATTGATACATAGCTAAGATTGGTACATATATATACATATATTTCACTAATACAAACGCTCGAAGCAAGATCGTCGTCACAATGCCGAACACACTGTGGTGGCGGTGACGGCGAAATCTATTATGATATTTGCTGTGGTAACCTTTAAAGTTTTCCAGTATGTCGACATGATGTGTGCTACGCTGACGCTTCCCTCCTGACTAAAACAAATGGGTCATTCCGATTGTGGCTTAAGTCTAGTGTAAATAAATATTTCGCCTTCGAAAAACCGGGAAAATGGTTCAACAGTATCAATCACCTGTTCGGGTGTATAAACACCCTTTTCCGCTCGTCATGATGGTAAGTTTTTCTACATTTATAACAGTTATGCTTCACGTAAAGTATAATCCGTAAAGAATTATGTCGCAATTATAAACTCGTGCGATGATTTCATAATACCGCACAAAATAGGTTTCCCGCTTTTTTTCTGTTTTTATTATGATTTTGTACTTTGTATTTTACTGCTTTATTGAAGATTGTGTTGCGGAGAGACTTTCTCATAACATAGTACTATTTGGAGCGAAAGTATAACAGTACTAATAAATACGAAAATTCTTTAGCAGTTATTTATTTTTATCTACTTTCTCGTTCTAGCATTTAATCATTTCTTTTCGGAAATTGTATTTTGTTACTTTCTTGATATCGATAAATTTGCACAATAGTAATTGGCTGGAAGAACCAAAAAGATGTATGTAAAAGGTACTTCAAAAGCTTTCCAACAGTTAAGTGTGCCAAAAACAGTTCTTACCAATGGGACACTCACATAGAACTTGGAGATGCTTATACATACATATTTAGCATTCTTCATTTTTATACAATAAATAAACTAGTATTATTGTATTTGCAAATTAAAGACTGCCCAAAAATTGCTATGATATAGCAGAACAATATTTAATCATTTAATAATATCATTCGAAAGACATACATATATTGATGAGCTTGTTTGACGAGTCTACTGGTTGCATTATGTTGTGTATTCCAGTAGCTATACTCTATTTATTTGGTAGAAGTAGATACATAAATCTTGTGGTGTAATCCAGTAAAAACAATATATTTGTTTCGACCAAGCAATCTAAACAAAATTATATATATAGAATACAATCCATGTAGCATGTATTCCGCATCGTATTCCCATAGAATAATTTTGACGCATCGCCTATATCTGACTCTATATGTATTAATACAAGAAATACTTGAATATTGTATTATTATACTTTTGTATCATATTACAGAATGATGTTTAGTATTTAATGTGATGCGCATACTTAATTTTGCACTATATTTACTAAGTATCGTGTTAGTATGACTATTGTTTTCCTTTTTTTCACTATACTTAACCTTTTTCCAATAAACTGGTTTTCTTTGAAAAGATTCATAAACTTTTAACAAAAGATAGATCGCATCGCGAAATATGAAATATTAGCCGGTCGATATGCAAAGCATCGTTTTTTAACGGATGCCTTCTAGGAGCTACGAAAGTTGCATAATTTTTGGCAGTTTTAAGCTGGGTATTATTTATCGTTAGATAATCACGGGCTTCCTCTAGTCTGGTTCGAAGCGCGAAACAATTGGTCGGAGCAGTACGGACGATCGAATACTCGATATGTACACCGCTCTACGCTATAGATTCTTATAAACTTCAAGGTGTTTTGTATTTGACATATGTAAGGAAATACCACGTAGTGCAATAGACTACTATTCCATGCAATCTGTGCCGGGAACTTGCAATTAACTGAATAATAGGATAGATAGTTTCAATTCTATTTCCTTCATTTTTATGTTTTCTATCGCAAGTGATTAACTTATCGTATTGGCCGTTCGGAACATTCTAGTTCGAATGACCTTAGTAATCAGTGCTGAAAGTAACTGGAATAAAAAGAAAAATGTGATTAATAGATTTTTTTTCCTGTTTCCTGGCAATAATTCATTTAGAGAATCTAATCTAAAAGATTATTGAACCAGTAAAACTTGAGGAAGGTAAACGTCAGTATTCTAACTCGGTTCAAAGTGACTTACTTTGAAGTCGATTCGTCCATGGGCATAGTTGAAACTCATTATTCAATAATGCCTCGTTTTGAGGCGTAGTACTTACCTATTGTGTATGAGAGGAACTCGGTGACAAAAGATGACGCGTACTTCCAGAAGCTAACCGTGTGCTTTGTTTTCAAAATAACTATAAAATTTCCATATATTAGGCGATTTTAAATTGCTAGAATAATTCTACGTTAGAGTGTACTGATTCCAGAAGTTTCGAGAAAAACGTAGCGGAAAGAATCATGAAAAACAATCTACGTCGTTCTGACAATACTTCTGGTTTCTTCAGTTACAGTAAAGACTATATCATCTCTATCTTTAGCTATGTATATATGCCTATATGATTTCGAGGTATTCTCAACACGATCTTTTTAGACGAGACATATGTTTCACAAGTTTTATAGTGAGAAGAAGAATTGTAAATATCTCGAACCAGGAAGATTATAAAACATCTGTTTCTGATAACACGAGGTTCCGGTTATGAAAATTACCTATGTAAAGTCTGATCGAAATACAATTGGCAAAATAGAACTTCGAAACATAGAAAATTAAATTAATAAGTCGACTACAAATTAAATTGACAGTTCTTTGTTTTATTGTCACACATATAGAATTGTAGATTTGTATGCCGCCAACGAACGATACATATGTATTAGCATAAGTCGTGTCAAGGTCATAATACAAGGAATATAATGTACATATTTCATTCTTGCATACGTATCTCGACTTATTGCGAAAGCTTTTCTTGTCATTGTAATGTATAATAATTCAAAGATAAAAATAATAGAACGCTGGACAAACAATTGTTATATTAGAAACAAAATTATATGTATACATGTACATATATATGTTATAGCGATATTGGTTCGTTGACGTTGCATCGTATCAACGGCCTTAAAATCGTCTGACACTGAGCCAGAAAACTGACCTAGCGTTTCTGGACAATCAATGGAATCGCTTAGTGCGATAAATATTGTAGTATACGACATATGGTGTACAGGTATAGCCCTGAGACCATAGACTAGGAATAGCGTCACAATGTTGATAGTTACTATTCCTAAAGATAATGGTAAATAGGTCAGTTTTACGAAACTCGAACGATATGAACCATTTGTGCTGTTGTATCTAATATAATGTAGGAAGTGGCATTTACGAGTTATTCTCCTGTGTCCTATAATACACTACGCCAACCTTACCAAGTTACAAAGGCTTCAATCACCTAACAATAAGCCGTATGGCTTAGAACGATGTAACGCGCACTTTTAGACATTGGTGTGATTATATCATAAATTCTGAATTTCTACTTTAAGAAACAAATCGGATTATAAATAGCGTATGAATACTTAATTCTTTTAACTGTATGTGACATTTTCAAAAGTTATTCTACAAATGTAAGATTCAATTAAGATATTTGTTTAAACAATCTTGCTATTTTAATTTTGATCAAGATAAATATACATCAGAAATGAAGTTTTTGTTGATACGCGGTTTTTTTGCAGGCCTACGAGCGGAGATTTCCAACTTGCCCCCAGATTCCTGTTTTTGTTGGATGCGAAGTAATGTCGGATATAGAAACAGAAAATGGAGCAATTCGGACGACCGAACGCAGGTGTAAATTAAATGTCGACGCACCGTATATTTTAAAAAAGGTAAGCGGTAATATTCCAATTTCCCTTAAAATAAAATAATGTTATTTTATATTATAAAATTATTATGAAAATTCATGAGTTTTATTATTTTCGTTCAGATAATAGGTGTCGATTTTGTATACTTCATTCAACGAAACGTTTTGGATAGACGAAACAGTGTGCTGGAAATTGAGGCGTACAACGAAAGTTTCGCTGCTAGAGTTACTGTCCTGGAAAAGTGCAAATATTTTGTAAGTATTAGTGGAAGAACGAAAATTGGGTTTGATGAGATTGTTTATGCTTTTTTATGATGTCTTCGATCTCTGATCTTGCAATTCGGATTACTAATTTGTTCATAGGTTCATCCTGAAAATCCCGAATGGACCTGTTTCGAACAAACTGCAAGCTTAGATATCAGAAACTTCTTCGGCTTTGAAAATTCAATGGAGAAATTGGCAATGAAGCAATATGCTCAAAACATTGCAAAAGTATTTTTTCATTTCTTTTGCCGTAGAATTACACTCAAGTAACATTAAGTATCAAGTCATAATTAATGATAAAAATCCATAATTCAATTCCAGGGTAAAGAGATTATTGAACATTTTGTAAATCAATTGAGAGACGAGGGTATTATCTACGTACCACCATGGACAGACACGGAAGAAACATCAGTGGATCAGAAAGAGTCAGTATATTTATAATTAAACGTTAATCGAAATATAAGATTTTAATTCTGCTACTCAGGAATAATTAATTTTCATTTTTTCCATTTCAATAGACCGGAGGATGAACCGAAAGAGTTGTCTGTTACGAAAGCACCCTACCTTAACGAAATTAAGTTGAAAAAACGAGGTAAAGATATAACTTTACTAATTTTCTTTCCATGAAATCATTGTGTCCAAATTGAAACTGACCAAAACTATGAGTTTCCGTCAATTGTTGTTTTTTTCCAGAGATGCAGTTGTCATCGGATTATATCGAGAGATATTTGGGAAAGCTCGATGTCATGCAAGAAAGTAAGCTATTGCAATTACGACAGAGTATTCAAGAATTAAGGGGTGATTGTATACCGGAAGACGCAACGTTTTTGCGCTTCTTAAGGGCTGCAGAGTTCTCCGTTGAACGGGCTAAAGAAATGTTAACACAAACATTGCACTGGAGGAAAAAATATCAAATTGATAAACTTCTCGATGAATATGAACTCCCTCAAGTGATCAAGGATTACTTTCCTGGCGGTTGGCATCACTTTGACAAAGGTACACTACTCTATCTATGGGTTTTTCCTCGGATATTACGAATTTGAATCAAGTTTTGAAACTCAACAAACACTGGAGGTTTGAAAGTTTACTTATATTAAATATTCCAAAAAGTTTTTTGGGACTACCAACTAATATCTATATGCGATATGTAATTCAGATTACAAGATACGTCCTTCGAAACCCTCGATCATCACATTTTAAACAATAAGTATCGAGTCCTGCATTTTCTTCAAAGTAAATTATTTAATTTAAAAAAGTTCGATACATGAAAATCTAACATATTACCCAATATTGATCTTACATATAAATTTGATACATTTATTGAATTGTAACTTTTCATTGTTTATACAGATGGACGGCCTTTGTATATTTTACGATTAGGGCAGATGGATGTTAAAGGGCTGTTGAAATCAGTAGGAGAAGAAGAATTGTTATTACTGGTGAGTAAATCATAACGTTTTCAGTTATTTTTGTTCAATTTTAATGTTTAACTTTCTTTCGAATCGCTGGTGTGTTATTCAGGCACTGCATATTTGTGAGGAAGGCCTAACGTTAATGGAAGATGCTACCAACAGTTGTGGACAGCCCATTCTGCAGTGGAGTTTGTTGATAGATCTCGAAGGTCTGAACATGCGGCACCTATGGAAGCCTGGCATAAAGGTATGACTCACAATAAATATTATTAACGTGCATGATTAATTTATCATTATTATTTAAAGTTCTTTTCTTTAATTATAATTTGATTTCAGGCCTTATTGCGCATTATAGAAATTGTTGAAACGAACTATCCAGAGACTATGGGTAGAGTTTTGATCATGCGGGCGCCCAGATGTTTTCCAATTTTATGGACACTTATTAGCACTTTTATAAGTAAGTATGCAATTTTTGTACATAAATATTATTCTCTTTTTTTCCAATTTCTAAAGTTTATTCTATTGGTTACAGATGAAAATACTAGACAGAAATTTGTATTCTTTTGTGGGACTGATTACCAAGAGCAATCTGCTGGAGGCCTTAACGAATATATTGATCCAGATATTTTACCTGATTTCCTTGGAGGTTCCGCCGAGGTGAACAACATAAATGTATTTATTTGATTCTGATTTTATCATTTCCCCACATATAGATTTCATTTCGTTATATGATCATTTACTATGATTATCCAGAGAAAAAGATGGATTGACGATTACTTCACTTTTTATACACACTAATTTTTGATGCATCATTCTACATAAACGGTATTGGATTGATATTGAACTTTGTGATTCTCTTGAAACAGACTTACGTTGGCGAGGGTGGCGTCGTTCCCAAGCACTTGTACAAGCTCGATTTAGAAAATAGTACAAACGAACACGAACACACGTTGTATCGTTCCGTGAGTTTAAATCGCGGTCAGATTCATCGAGTGATGATACATTCCAATGATCCCGGAGCAGTCTTGACTTGGGATTTCGATGTCATGCGACATAACGTAACATTTACTGTCCTGCATCAAGTTAAAGAGAATATTACCAACGAGAAAATTGGTAAATGTGCAAAATACGTCATTATAAAATATAGAAAATTTAATTCAATTGGAACTGCGAATAATTTTTGGATAATTACGATTTTTAGAGTCTCCATCGTCTTCTACGGAGAATGGAGAAGATTCAGCAGAATCAGAAGGAGAGTTCATAAAAGTTGAACCCAGCATTATGTGTCACGACGGAGAAAGTATTCAAGTAGGCATTATTTTCAATTACTTGCACAATTGTGTTTAATTAAACCAGTCGAGTTTTTTGTCTTAGATAATTGGATTTGTTCAACACTTTGATTTGTTGTCTAGGGTACTCATATTATGCAAGGAGCTGGTGTTTACGTACTACAGTGGCATAATCAAGAGGACCAAGCAGAGTTTTTGTCATCGATAAGTGGTCATAAAGCACAGTTAATGTACTTTTATGAAACATTACCATCTGTACATTATAGGTACGTCAATTTTTTTTGTCTCTGCTATTATATTTTGTTTTCAGTTTTTACTGGCTGAATTAGATTACGTTGTAGCTATTTAAAAAAATTTATTGAAGATTTTGGGTGATTCTCCAAATTAAGTTATAATAACTTTTTTCAGAGGGTCTATGATGAGTCTGCAGTCTGCCGTAAGTGGAAAGTCAGAGGCGAGTTCATGTTTGTCCAGGTGATACACTCAACAAACCTCCGGTTATGCAAGTTTGATGCCTAAATAACGGAGTTTCACGATAAAATGATGTGAAAAAAAAACAATTTAAAATTACTAAAAACAATGGTATTTGCTAGTAATTTACGCTACTAGGTTCGTTCAGTTAATGCATTTGTTCGAATTAACATAACAGTTTTCCAAAACGTAAAATGTTATTCAAGAACTATGTTATATGTGTGTTAGCCAGCACTTTATGTATTAGTATGATTTCTTGAGTTGTACACTATTTCTATTTTGTACACACTTTATGCATACATTAATATGTGTTCTTCTGTAGAAATAAAATTTACTTGTGACATGAGATCGTCAGTGTAATTTCTGTGTATCAAAAATATCCTTATATTTTTCACGAATATAAGTAAAATTTTTCTGAATATTCAATGTTTCGTGAAGGGTTGATTACCATCGAATCGACGAACGTCTCACTGACATATCAAGATTTATTAGCATTTGTAGTATACAATATTAATAGAATAACATCATTAGTGCAAATTGACAATCTAACGAAACGAAATTCAATTAAGCAGGGCATTCGACGTCGCATACTAAATACGAAAGGGAAGATGAGAATATGGAACATATACATGTATATTTTATAATATGTGTAATGCATTAGTTTCCCGTCATTTTTAATATGTTCATCAATCGTTTCATCATTCTTATCGAGGGCAATTGATTTCCCTCTGTTTCTTTGCAAAATGATATGATTATATTCCAAAATCACCTTTCTTCTTCCAACAATATTTCCTTATCTTTCGCAAGAAACATTTTCCCAGGGAAATTTTTCAAGTGAATTTTCACAGATCATTTTCTTTTTTTGTATACATAGCTTTTCTGTAAGACCAACAAGATTACGTGATATGTATCAGTAATTCGAATATCATAGTCGCCGCGTTGATCCGATAACGATATTTCCGGAAGAAATTTCGAGCCTCATATACAATTTTAATCGTGATAAGTAAAGTACACTGCGGCTATAAAATTGCGCAATGAACTAGCATACAATTCGAGTATGAATTTTAACATGAGTTTCGTCATTGAAAGTTCTTCCATATCAGCACGTTCCCTTTAACGTATCGACAATTCCTAACATTTTGGCTCTGTTTACAGGGGAATAGGTATCAGAAGTGTTATTACGCTTTGGCGGACTTTAAGTCGCTGGGCAAAAAAATCGCATTACCCTTTCAGACACTGCACAAGACCCAAAAGGTTCTCCTTAATTAGTTTCAATTCTCACAATCGTGTTCTTTGACATAATTCCATAAAATTGGCAGTTTGATACAATAAAGTTCCTTACAATAGTCGTAACAGGAAAGTGAAATCTTCACTCTTTTTTTTTTCCTTTTATAGTAAATGTCCTCCAGTGATTTTTTTTTCTGGCGCAGTCATATTTCTTACGCGTATGTATAGAAGACAAACTATGTTTTTTATCGGTAAGAAATCTGTTTCAACACATTTAAAGCCTGACACTGTGTATAGAGAAGCAAATTTCTGTTCGCGAGTGGAAAACTTTACGGTAAACACGCAATTACCAGTAAATTACCCCTTTGCTTAAATACGACTGCAAGGTGCATATTATACGTTAAAACACTCGCAGAAACTGTTTGCAATAGTCATTGGTAAAATATCGTTTAAAGAATAAATTTACAAAAAGCATGTATCCCTTATCAAAGAACACTTAGGCAGTAAGTTTGTAATTACGAGGCCAATCATTTAATACGAATGGCAGTGGTTGAAAATTTTCTCAAGATAATTTCAGCCAGAAATTATGGAAAAATTAGAGAATTTTAATTACGGTGAATAACGATTCGTCATAGGGTCTGAAAGGGACGAAATGTCGAGAACTACGCTTATATCGGTTATTAATCATTCCCCACACACATATGTTTTTTTTTTTTCTCCAGTACGTTGACTCGTTCAGTTCCTTTCTACGCATTATGGACATTATAAGTATTGTCTGATTTGTTCCGACTGCGTCTATGTTATAATTAGCCCTAGATTTATTACATACACAAGACAGGTAGGTTTGTAGAGCCGTGACGGAGTGTCTCGATAATATGAGCGACTTTCTGCTCGCCGCTGTATCGTGTCGTTTTCTGTGTTATATGCCACTGTATGTTTAATATAAATAAACAAGTTGACTATGTGTCGATGCATCTTCCGTTTTTCATCTGTTTATATGCCGTTAACTAGATATTTCGTGTTGTTAAACCTTTGTCTTATACCCGGTGTACATCGCACTTCGTATCGTATTTCTATACATATGTATATTTATATATATATAATATATATATATATAACTCTGGATACAAATAATGTTTACAAAAATATTCATTTTAGAAGGCAAATTTTCAATTATAAATCGTTTACCCTCCGATACTCATGAATGCAACAATAACGCCACTGGTTTTTATCTACAATACCAAACTCATAGTGTAACTTCGTCAAATTCAAACCAACTTTCGATCGACCGAAGATTTAAGTGAAAGCTTCTTTAGTTTTAAGTTCTGAGAATATTCTTCTTAGAATAACAGCTAGCATCCCTCGCAACCCCGTTCATGTGCAAGTAATAGTTTCACTTATCCATGCGAAAATTCATTGTCATCTCTCCACCCAATATTTGAAAAAGTTTTCCAGTTCGTTTTACGCTTCTTTTTTTTCCTTCTTTTTTTAGGTACATTCCGGAGTAATTTTCCAAGATAAATTTCCTCGCAAGGTAGGCATGAACTTTTGCATCGCGCTAAGAAAATTGAGCGAATTTATTTTACAATTTATTGTCGAGGAAATCGAAATTTCTCTACTGGGTAAAAGTTTCCCATGAACGCGGGGGGAGGTAGACCAGACGGAAATCTCGTTAGTTTCGCAGCTTTTACATTTAATGGCTGCTCCGGTTTCTTGAGCCAGGAATATAGCTACAATATTCTTATCACCTTCCGAAACTGTGGCCGCTCGCGCACTCCTTTTCTTCATCCGACTACTCTCGCTACCTTTCCGAGAAGGTTACGTGTACGGGAACGACAATAAATTACTAGAAGTTATCGTACATTACTTACATGTTATATGGCCCTACAGTAAGTTTTTGGTGAATTCGACAAGGTTGAATTATTTCCGCCTTGTTCATGCGACTTTCAAAGGAAGACTGATGTTTTTTCGAATAAACGCTCCTTGTCGCGAATAAATGTCCTTTGGTACAGGTTTACCCTGGATATCGATGCAATTTATATGCGAAAATCCCGCTTATACTTTATAATCGCTCGACATAATTTCCAGGGAAAGTGCCGAAGTAACCAGTCCTCTGACTGGAACCCACGTACCAGCCGTCGTCACATTTCTCCATGACGAACACTGTGTCACCTTCTCTCAATTCAAGTTCGTCCTCGTTTTGCGGTTTGTAATTGTAGAGTGCTCGATATCTGTCGACAGATTGTACTTTTTTACTAACGGCGAATCTTCTTTAAAAAGCTGCGGAAGTTTCGTAAGGACGAATGTTCACACTTACGGAACGGGTTCGGAGTGCGTATCGATGTGTAATGCTTCGTTGAGTTGTGTGACATGCAACTTGCTTCCTCCTGTTCGTGGCTTTGAGTTATAACAAAAAGATATACTGTATTAACCTGCTGAAGATTTATAGATACTTTATTTATATTTGTTGAACAAGTTTTCGGTACTCACCAATGAATTGTAATGTGGTTGTTGTGGATTCATGTTAACTGGTATAGTTGGTGTGTAATGGTGAGGTCCCATGCTCATCTTACCTCCAGCTGAACCGTTTACTAGCAAACTATGTGCAGCTGGATATGCGACTGGCTTGCTTTGTATCGGGGTTTCTGAAAGTCGTGTGTGAAAATGATCCACTTTTCGAAATCTTAGCTTCTTCTTTGCTTATTACGAAAAATAGTATTGTATAATGAAAAACATTACCTGCTTTATGTCCGGGTTCCGCTATGATTTCCACATACGAAACTGGGAATATGCCTTTTCGATTACCACTACGACCCTCGAACCAGTTTTCATCTACTCGTCTTGTCAAAGCAACTAGTTCTCCTGAAATATTGAGTAGTTACGTTTAAATAACTTCAACATCTTCATACGTAAACGGACAACAAGAAGAAAGTAATGTATACATGTATATGGTTCCTACCTTTGGTGAGAGATAATTCAAGATTCGTTTGAGCCACGAAGTTGAATTTGGCGCGTGCCTGTCCTTCGTAGGGTTTCTTTGGTGTCGTTCGCATTCCATCGTAAGGTATAATCTGTACAATACAGATAGATTGAGTTAATCTCGTTTGACCAGAATAATCGGTACACTTTGTTAAGGTCGTTACATTACGGTGACCACGACTATATCATCATTTCCTTTCCCGCGCGCGCGCAAACCTTTTCCAGTTACAAATAAACATCTATTAACCATTTAACGATAACAAGTGACTGTAATTGTTTAAATTGTTTAATTGGCGAGAATTAATATTTCTTTCGATGGATAATTATAGAAATAACGTTACGTCTAAACGAATACATGTATTACTCTTAACTATTAGGTCGAATTAAAAAAAAATAAATTTTTAATTCTTACTATTTAAAATGTGAATATTGTAATATATTTACCTCGACATAATTCGACGGAAATAGTCCAATCATCGCATTGTGTTCTCCCTCGTACCAATTTTTGTCCACTTGGCGCCGGATGAATATTATATCGCCACGACGGAAGTTTAGTTCCTTTGAAGTTTGCCCAACGAAATTGTACAGGGCTCTCGCCACCAAGTATGGTTCTGGAGTCTGTTCTTGTGACCTGCTTCTGTGACAGATATCATCGACGAAGTCATCATAACGATTGAGTGGAATCGGAGATTTTTGTGATGGTCTGAAATAAAATGAAGCAGCACATATTTATAATTCACTATAATACAGTAAAGTAGTTTTTTACCATTCACACAGTATGCTAACATATTTCTTTCTCTCTATTTACTGCTTATATAAGACAACAATTGAAGAATATTCGAAACAATTCGACTCAGTTAAGTTATGGCATTTTGAGTGGCTTCATAAATTGTTACCAGGGTAACAATTCATGATTACGAATAAATTAATCTCTCGTCTATATTTTTGAATTGATTCGATACCCTGACTGTACGAATTGCCAATAATTCATGTTTTTAATTGGTACCATCATTATAATCACTGACAATGCTCTAATATAATATATGCACACATTATAGTACCTGTATCAATGAATAAATTTGCGGAATATAAACGCAGGATACCAATAACAAGAGCAACAACAATAAGAAATAGTAACAATTTGATAGTCAATGTTGCATTATTATGACAAGAAAAAAATTAACGTGAGCTTTCCCCTTGAGAAAATCCTCTGTATCGTTTGAGTAGAAAATTAGCGGGTCATATTTTTGTATTTGAGAGGCAAGGATGATGCGATGACATCATGTGCGTTCAACGTCACGCGCAGTAGGCAATAGAGCATTGACCCACCATGCCTACACGCTATGTTATGTGCTAGCACACCATACGCGCTACACAATAAACTAACATTACTGTTAGATTTTTGCGTAACACTTCTTCCGACAATGACCAACTCGTTGGTAACCAGCACACACTTTCTTTTGTGCTTTCTGTTTATTTTTTTAAAACTTCCACCTGCATATTGTCGAATCTTAATGAAATGGCACTTATTACCCAATTCCCTTGAATTGCTTGCAATTGTAATCATTAGCGCAAACAGTGTTTATGTAGAATGAAAAATGAAATGGTTATACAATCATTTTCATTCAGTGAGTTACATGACTTATGTAATGAATAAGCATATTATTCTTAATTGGACATTCGTCTTAGCAATTAATGCTGCAATTCGGTAAGTAAAAACATCAGTAAACATAATTAAGTAAGTTTCATTAATTGAACGATGCTAATTGGAATATTACGTTAATAATTAAAAAAAATATTAGACTGAAGTGTTGAAGAATTAATTGAATGAAAGTTGAGACAAGTTTTACATATACCTATTTTATCCGATGTCATAGAAAATGGGGATGTTAATCCACATGATGAATGCTAACAGACTAGTCGATGATTAGAAATTTTTAATAATATGAATTTATTCAATGAAAAATTTGAAGGGATGAAATGCTTACATGAAATTGTCCGTGTGTCGCCTAGAGTCAATGTCCTGGAGTTCTTGGAGATACTTTCGGCGACGTTCTTCCTGATAGACGCGGCGCATGTTCTCCGCGCTTCGACGCGCGAGCTCCTCTTCGCTGAGCGGCTCCTTCGCTTCTGTACGCACTGGTGAACGATAGTGGATCGTCACTTCACCCTCCACATAACGCCTCGGCGATTCTACGACATTCAACACCATTCATTACACTCGTTCTCATTACCGATCAATCATTTCAATCTCTCTTTCTCTCTGTTTCTTCCTATGTTTCTTCTTATTCACTCTCCAGTCATTTGTGACTTTCAGAACAAGTACATTAGAATGGGAACATTGTGTATGGTACCAATCAGTACTTTTCATAAGAAATAGTCATTGCTATTTGCATGCTCTTACGCAAAGTTCATTGTAGTCTTAAATTCTTAACAAATAAATAAATTATGTTTATTGACTAGTGTAAATGTAGAATTAGGTTTTAATTGAATCACAGTTTTTCCACCTAAATATGAATTCAAACAAACTAAATTCTGTATATACGATTTGGAGAGTTGTTAAAAAATATGTTTGAAAAAAGATGCGTATGGATGTTTCTGTAATACTGCAGTGTTGTATGGAGGCACGTTGTTGTTGTTGTTGTTGTTGTGTTTTTTTAGCAGTCAATGGATCATTCGGTTCCACGTGACTGAAGCAAGTTTATATTAAAAAATCAACAACTGAATATTTTTCGGTTTTGAAGCGATGCGCCCATTTCTAATATATTTCTAATATAAGCGTTTTTAGAATGCATTTGTACAATTTTTAATATATTAAACGAAACTGAGAATATTTTTGATATTTGACTCCATTGGACGAATAAAAAATGAACAGATGTACGATACATGACGTTTTTTTATCCGAAGACTCAAAAGATATTTCTTTGGCTTGCAAAAATCAAATAAGTAATTAACGAAGAATGATCCGGAACAACATTGACATTTTCTAACACCAAAGACAGGAAAAACGTACCGACGACGAAGCACGGAGGTGGCTGCATTATTGTAGGAGGATGCATGTCATCTGCTAGAGTGAGAAATTTACATTTTATTGAAGTGAATGGATTCAGTATATCAACATTGAACAATTTCAATACTATGATCTTATTGAATATTATACGAGCACATTGAAAACTTATTCTTACAACGAATTCAATAAACTCAGAAACGATTAATAAATTCGCAAAAATTAGTACTCAACAGACTAAGAGTATAATATAAACCGAAAGGCAAAGCAGCAGTGCCCTATTGTTCTTTCTTATATATTTATAAAAAATATAGTACCAGTGTGTATTTAGTTCTCATTGATAATTTATATTATTTATAAACTAATTACTAAATTAATCACTTCTTCCGTAGATTCGTTTTTATTTCGATACGCAAATTCGTTCTATTTGGCTATCCGGTAGTTAATGAGTTTTTCACGAGAAAGTAAGACAGAGATGAGATCATTATTGCTTCCAACACAGCATGACGGTAACATTCCAGTAATGCTCGTATATGTATTTCCGGTTCAGTATTGTAGTCGAATTTATGAACGACCCGGATTCGATGCCCTTGTCTTCCGCTTTTGATCCAACCGAAACTATCAGGCCAAAACGAATGCGATACCGGAAGACTGACGTTTATTAAAAAAATAGGACTTTAAGGCGATAAGCTTGATAGAAAGTATATGTATGTATATGGCTTCTTTCTACATGCCGGAAGTATCATAGTTTCGCATTACCGAAGACGTTCGTAACGTATATCCAGGTAAAAGACACAAATTGACTGGAATAATTGAATTTGTCTCTCTTTTGTTCGAATCTGAAAAATCACTTACATATTAGTTGTTTGATATAATAAAATATTCGATGCGATAAAAAAATATATTTTGGATTTAGATAAACAAATAGCTGTCTATTATTTCTGATTGCATAATTAAGGTAGAATGCAAAATTGCAATAACAATATTCCAATTGTACTAAAAATGACTTTTCAGTTTACGTGGATATTATCTGGAATTTATCGATAATCCAATCGAGTTAATTTAACGTTATTTACGCGAAATTGATTGTTGAATGTTATGCACGGATTCCTGGCAGCTGCTATCAAAATCAAAATTGTTAGCACTGCTTATTTCCTTTTCGAATAATATGTAGCATAAGCTAATAGAAAGTACGTTGGCTATACGTAACGATTTGCAAGCTTCGCAGAGAATTAATATAAACCTCAATTTAAATCAGCAATGAAAATGTACACAATTTGAATAAACTAAACATGTTCACACTACATTACGAACAGTGGGCCATCTTTCTCATCGTTAACACGTATGAATCAATGAATAATTCCCAAAGGATGCATCGGTGAATATTATACAGTAATACACACAAATAAAATTCTTTTCCAATGAAAACTATTTTCCCGGTTCTAATAAAATTGACGATCAAGCAGCACAGAGAAATATTTTGAGAAATTTCCAGAAAGCCGATTAACCAAATTCACTATCTATATCGTAATACTTTGACCGATGTAAATGGATATAAATGTGAAGTCTGAATAAATATAGTGAAAAAATTGGCTTAACTTTGTCTTGTCAATGTATGAAAATGACAGGGACAAAGCGGGAGAGGTGAGATTAGATAGCCACACTGTGTAATTTGAGAGAAAGAAAAAAATAATAATGCGAAAGAGAGAGAGAGCATACTCTGAAGTCGAGTGTCGTTCGTTCGCTTGTGCTCGCGCCTTTCACGTGGAAGCTGCACCAAGAAGATAGTAAGATGACGCGATTGATAAATCGACAGTAAACGGTGGCAACTGCAACAACTCTGCGCACTCCCGAGTCCAGCAAGAATACCAAATGCGCTTGCGCCATGGTGAGCCTATCGATATAATCCATACGCATCTTGCGTTCGCGCAGTACACTTCTTCCCTCTAATATTCCCGGACAATTTCCCTCATCCATAGCGCAACTACCAACGGCCTCTCTATTACGAATCCCAAGTACACTTACGTAGTTACGTTCGTTCTAATTGGAAATTACGATTGGTCCTGCCATGATAATTCGAGTTCGATAATTGTAGGATACTTCATAACGTAACACGTAACGCGTGGAATTGATTTTAATCTAACGAATGTAGTGGAAAATATTCCCAATCAAATTACATCCCAATCGAACTTCTATTAGCTGAATATCAATCGATAGAGAATAGTATATTGTATTTTAGATATTTATTTACTTATTTAAATATCCAATTTTCATGTAAAAGAGGATTACTAGTAAAATTGTTTAAAATATTCTCTTTAAGAGTAATGAAACGTAATTCGCTATTTATTGGATCGTGAATAATTTTTCAGAATTTTACCACTGGAACGATCGTGGATTTCATTAACTCGGTCAGTAGCGATAGTGAATAAAACTGTTAATTAGAGCTTTCGCTTGCAGATTACGTTATATACAGGATTTGACCAAATTCCATGGATCAACCGGTTAAAGTTTATTTTTTATATACGTAAATATAACATTTTCTGTTTACGTGTGACGTTTAAATAATTAAAGACCGTACCGGAAATTTTTCGATCCAATGAAAATGTATGAAAGAAAAATAATTGTTGCTAAATTGATTTGAGTATTATTTCGAGAAAGTGATATTGTATACGTATTTACTGACTGTACGGAATCGGGCCGTAGACCGACGGGAGGGTAATTCCGGTGGTAGTCCGATGCGCGTTGATCGACCTCTTCTCATTCAGGGAACCTTCAGTCTGGTATCTGACCACAACCTTCTGAACTCCTGGAGCTTCGTAATCAATCTTCCTCAGATCAATCAGGGAATTCTTGCAATTGTTCACAAGCTGAGGCGATTGTAAATCGGAAGTAAGGTCTCCACACGATTTGTACAAACCTCTTGAATTTAACAATTTTTGTTCGCTAGGTTTCTGTGAATAGCGTTCGGTACGTTTCAAAATATTTTTTACAAATTCATCTTTTTGAGAGTGACCATTATTAGTTTTTTCTAGACACGAAGGTTTTCTCGAGATACTTTCCTCGGGTACGATCGTTATTAATCCTTCACTTGGACAATTGTAGTTATGCAGGATTTTTACGTCGACCGTTTGATGGTCGTTCGCATACTTTTTCATTGTATTTTGATCTTTCCTCTCATATAATCTCGTGGTATAATCTTCATTCTTTTCGTAAAAACCATAAACGTCTGTCGACGAGAATGATTTTTTACCAGATAGCGTTAAATTTCCGATTGAACTATGCAATTCATTGGTTGAGCCTGAATACTTCGATCGAACACTATTCCTGTTTACATTATTTTTTTTGCATTCTACAACTTCGAGCGGTTTTGAGAACTTAACATTCGATACTCCATGTGTCTCTAACTTTTCAGGCTTACACAATTCCGAACGTTGATTCCAATCGTTCAGAGAATCGTTATTGACAAATCGTACATATTGTTTCTCTGGAATAAAATCAGGAGAAGCTATTCCGGTGTCATTTTGAAAAGTATTTCTTTTTGAAACAATTGGTGTTCTCACAGGACTGTCAAAATTGGTTGTATGACTTTGATCGTTTCCATTGTAACCACCTTGACCAACATCAATCATATAACTTTCTTCCTGGATAAGTTCAGGTGTGCCACTGAATTGTCCACGATATTTACGTTCAGCGATACTGCTGTTCGAAGACTGATTGCTTTGACTAGTGAGAGTCTCGGTGCTTCCAAAACCCATATTACCAACTCTCGATACAGCAACCGAATATTGATCGGGATCAAACTTCTTTGAGAAGCCTCCATTGTACGAAGTCACTCGTACTTCGTTCGTAGTATCGGTTACCGGTATATTGGAGAAGAACTTCCTTCGCAAATATCTGTTTCTCTCAAATATCTCGTGAAGTCTTTCTCTGCTCGCGACATATGGTTCCGATTTCTCACGCACTCCACTTTCTTTCCAGGCGGTGGATCTATCGATAAAGTTCCTCCTACTATTTAAGAATGTCCCTTTGTCTCGTGGTTCGTCAATACCTTTATCAACATGTTTCTGCCAGGTTTCGTTGTAGTTCACAAGGGGACTGTATCGATTTCGACACTCGACTGGACACCAATTCGTGGTATACGGAAGATTTACGTCAAAGGCAGCTGACGTATCATCAGCTTCTGGATCATTTGGATCATCCTCAGGCTTTATCCAAACGGCTGTCGCTCTTTGCAGCTGTGGCGCTGAACAACGATGATAATTTCGAGTTTGAAGCTGACGACTCGTTTTGGTTTGTTGACGATTGCCATAGTACACTCTTTCGAGATTGATAATGTCATTCGCGAGATTGGTCCACTGTGGACTACGTTCGAGGTCCTTCACTCGCGGTAGCATTGTGTCCGTGATTTTCACTTTGCTCGATGACACCATCATTTGTCGAGTTCAACATTGATCCTATGTTTCTACCGGAAGATTCTATGCGGATCGATGGATTATTTCTATTGATCGAACTGCGGAAATCGGCAACGTGCGACAAGTTTACTCGTCCCTGTCTTTCGAATACAAATGAATCGGTCTAATTTGGAGGTGCGATTCAACGTTATCGGACTTTTAGCGCTTGTCATCTCGCGATAATAATACTCTTGTGTGTGTTTAATATTGATACGAAAATTCAAAGTTTAAGTGCGATAAATCTAGATTCTTTTCAGGGGAATTAACGATACTATTGAACATCTCCTGTATCAAAATGAGTTTACTTCAAGTGGATGCGCTTTTTTCAAATTAACCAGTGCACGCTATCGAAAAAATTGCAAATTGCAGAACGAAACTAAAGAAGGATTAAATGGTGACTGATGGAGAGCGTTCTGGCGTGAAAACAAGAATTTATTCATGATCCGGTTAATAAACTGTCAAGTTCGTTATTTTCAATTTGAATCGAACATGAAGCTATTAAATGAAAAATTCGATACGAACCGATGCTAAACGAAATATTTATATCGTTTTTAATAGAAATAGAATTATTGATATATAGGATTGCGATGTTGAAAATTTAATAGGACAATATTTTTAATCTCTCGAAAGTTTCTCTTGTCTTTAACATCCGTTTGTCGCCATGAAGGATAGATTCTGAGTCCTGTTCCAATGGTTGAATCGAGATTTCTTATCTACCTGGGGAGATGACCTACCGGAAGTGTACGATACACTCATTCCTCATTTCCTTACAGCTGAAAGTACCGTTCGCTATTTAAACGAACGCAAATAAAGTAGCTCGTTCCGGAGCAATCTTGTTCGACTCTGAGAAAAAGAGAATCGAATAACTTGACAGTAAACAACTCGAATTAATCCGTAATAATTCAATTCGCTATATAAATATTTGATTTCGAGATAATAATTTTCCTCTTGCACATGTCTCCTGTGGTAAAAAAGGACCAGATTATTAAAGTATTTAAAATAAACAATTAATTGTTTATTCAACTTGGCACTCTACTATTCTATTTATGGTGAATTTATGGTGAACTATCATCGATCAGATACAAAACTAATTGCACAATGGGACAAGCTTATAGTGGGGCAAAGGAAAGCGAGAGCTTTCGCGTATTTCGCAGCTGAGTGTATGTATATCGCAATAAATCGTAAACCTCACACTTAATGAACTCGGTTGAGTGCACAATGAAAAGAAAGTAAGAATGAATATGCATAGGAGAGAAGAGTGTCAAAGAAAATCGACGATCCCAGTGTGAATTTTATTGGAGACAAAAAGAAGAAGCTGGAGACGATGGAAAAAGAGACTCATGAATGGAAGAAGATGCCAATTAACTGGCAGAAAATCGAGGAGGAACGAGCACTTTCTCTAACTGAAATGAAGATCCTTTCCCAGGCGGAAGAAGAAGCGGAAAAGCGTGCGAGAGGAGTCTTCGACCTTGTTTTACTTGGAAATATTCGCAGGAGATCGCGAGATAGCCTATTTTTCGAGTCTCTGTCTCTCGAATGTTTGAATATCGGCTTAAAACCTTTATAAAGCCTTGTATTTTCTTTCTCTCGATCGTCTTAATTTATTCAAGTCCTTTTCACAAAATCAAAAATATTTATTATCGTCTCAGACAATAATGAAATCGTCTTTGATTTCCCTTTGTAAACCTGTCGCAAGATGTCCGAGTAGCTTACGGTATAAACACTCATATTATTCCCTTACGTAATTATCGCGATAGTGTGCGCAGTGACCTTGCACACCTTATCAAACTCCTACTCGCTCCATATTCGCATGAGCACCTAAATTTAAACCTTACTGATCGATAATAACCGATTTCCATCACTTGTCATCTGTATTCTAACAATATCTCACTATTCTCCGTGTTCACTATACCTATTACTATTTTTCAAACTATATAACACTTCACCACAAAACTGCACTTTATGTGTTTTTGCATTCTTTTTACATTATTCTTCAAAATTCTTTCTTGAATCGATTTTCAACCGATTTCTCGACACAGTCACTTGCACACTTTAGTGAGAAGGGGACGGAAGACGTTGAGATGACAACAGGTCGGTGAATTTTGTAGGAAAGTAAAGCGGTTCTTGTCGAAAGACACCGTGTGTCTTATTGCGATTAGTTGTTCTGTTGTAGAAGAGGCACACGCCGCGTCTGATAGTTTTCGCACTCCCTCCAAGACTTAAAAGTACCACCTTGCGCCGCGCGCCGCGTGGAAATTAGACTTTTGGTAACTAACTTCTCCGTTACGATTCGAGCGCGCATCAAGAGCGCTTCCTTTCCTGTTTTAGCGCCACTTGGCCAGTGTCTTGTCTCCGCGACGCTTCGTGTCATCGCTTCCTTTGGATAATGATGCAACCAGGGTAATATGCCAACGGGAATGTGCCAACAATTTTACAGATCATCATCTAACTTTGTAAGATTATGTTTTTCACTATGTTCTTTGGATTATTTCGAATCTAACTCGTGTCTCGGGAACTGTGCAAGAGTGATTTAGCAACGGCTATTCGCGTGACTCGCTTCATGAATATAGAAGAAATCTTCTTGTTTTTGTTAATTTCAAAAATTTAAATTAAACAATTTATTTTTGTTATTAAGAGTTACAAGTTATTGTTAAAAAAATATATGTTACAGTACATAGTATCGTGATATGGAATTTTTTATAGTTTATCTAATCCACTTTCTAGTGGAAACGGTTATAATAAACGGAAAGGTGGGAGACAAAATTTGGATTGACAAGTTTAATCCTTGGGTTACGAATATACTGTTCTCCATTTCTGTCTCGGAGATAATCTAATGAAGCAGTTACAAGAGATTTCCGCCGGGTTTATTTCGCATACGATCCTCCGAGAAATGCAAGTTTACGATATAAAATCTTCTCTCAGGTATACATCAACTAAAATTCGTGATTCTGGGTCAGATGGTGGTTCATCGCACGAGTGAGCATGAAAAGACCACAAACTGACACACTTAATACGTTTTACTTAAATAGCACTAACGAGCAGAAGAACAGAATGCTGTCACGCGATCGAGATTAGCCAGGGAACTGTCATGTGCGCAAGAGCAAACTAACGTCAAACATTTCCTTCAGATTAGATAAGTCATTGCTAGCAATCGATGACTTGATTTCATTTACTTTCGACTCTGTACTATGTCGTGTTCCAGAATTTCAAAAAAAATATCAATCGGTCAATAACCGTTTTCTATGCTGTGAGTGATAGGAAACTTAACATGTTTCATATTTCGCGTCAACATGAATGCGAAGGGTTAGAATTTGGAACATGCATTGCGATGCACATATCATCCACAGCCCTTCGCGGCATCTTGCCTATAGTCCACATTTAGTTTATGCGCCACAATCACATATATGCATGCTTATAAACATCGATTTCCCATTTGTACCTAAACTGACGGTTTAACGTTCAACTGACGAACCCAAACCGATCAGTCATTCGTTCGAGTTAATCACAAACTTTCTCATTGTCGGAGTAAGTACGAATGAATTGTACCGCGGTAGGAATGTTGCATGCGACTCTTCTCGTAAGTTTTATCGACATGCATTTTGATGTACGTATTTCATGCTCTTTTCATTATACGTATTACGTACAAAGGCACCGATATGCTAGGCCGATCGCAGTTCCTGGTACAGGCGAAATACCGTCGTCGACAGGAATAAAAGCGATCGGTTCTTTCCATAAACTTCATTCCCGAAAAAATCTACTACCATTGGCAGATTGTTACGGTTGTGATTTCAATCGACATATTAGAAAATCAAAAAGTGCATTCGATTATCTTCATAAACGATGCAGACTCGGCAACTTTTGCTGCTATGAATAGAAACGCAAGAAATGAGGTAAAAGCATATTTAATGAAATTCAATGTGCCATGAAAGATCGGATCGACCAGATAGGAAGATCTGATTTTTCCACGCCATTTACTCAATGAGATTTTTAAGTTACCCATTTACTCAGCGAAGGAGAAAAAAATTGTCTATTCAGAAAGGAATAGAGATTCTTTACGGTAATACGATATCTCAACGTTACTACGAAGATCTCTCAGCAACAAATTTAATTAAATATACTGATCGAAAAGTATTATTTCTGCCATTGTTCTATCTTCTTTAAGCAAATAAGGAAAAATTGTGGATTCGTCCGAAAACAAGCTACGCGATGAAAGATCACAGCAAGCCAAAGTTGGAACGCTAGTTATAGGGTAAGTATCAGGATTGTATGAAGAAAAAAAATCATGAGGCTTGTAGCATTACCTTGGCGGCTGTCTCTGTAGTGATGAGATTTTGGCGGCGGCGAGGGTGCGTTCGAGTATTCTATGAATCGGCCGAAAAAAATAAAAAGAATAATTAGCTGCACTACAGAAACTTGCAGCGAGTCGCTTGGCTCACAGGAACGCGATTAAAGCGTCTCGATCCTAATTGTAAGAAGCTCTTGTCCAAAATCTATCGATACCGGCGTCGTCGACAATGTTGTACATTTTGATTAAATATTCCACTGCTTCTCTACCAATATCTTACCGACACGACGAAGAGACCAATTATTTATTTACAAGGACTAAAAACATGAAGTCATTTTTTCTTCTTAAATATTTGCAAAACTCTCAAATATTCTTAATCCATCATTGTGCACAAGCTTCAGTGGTCGATCCTCTTTCGGCGTTGACGTTGTGGATATTTTACGGATATATTATGTCAAGAAAGTTTAATAATAAGAAAAGTACGTTTTTCAACTTAAAGTTCATTTGTTCGGGAAAAATAGGTTTGGGAAAGAAATAGTTGATTACTTGTTCCCTTTTTCAAAATGCAGACCTTCAAAGGTAACGGTGGGTCTTGCCGTATAAAGAGGAATGGGCGAGCACCAAGTGGTAGTTCTTCTTCGAGAAATCGGTGAGGGTGGTGGTGGAGGTGGTTGATATCGAAATCGTGGTCTGTGCTTTTCAGGATCGAACGTTTGATTGGCGAATACATCGCGTCGTCTAAGAGCCGTCACTGGCGATGGACTCTTGTGACGTTTACTTATGTCCCTTCGATCGATCCTCGATCTCTGTGAGCCGTCAACCGTACTTTTACTCTTGGAAGTCACGTGACGAGAGCCTAACTCGGGTGGCGAAGAAAGTGAGCGCATGTTGTCATATTTATTCGGATATTTATGCGCCACCCAGCAGCCAGCCAAATAAGGTGCAATATCCCGCAATTCTTGTACATTTGGTGACGAAGTGAACATTTCTCCAAGAATCGAGATTCCTTTACCATCGTAACTCTCGAACTTTCTCCTCATTCGTTCGACAGTTTTCTTAGCTTGCAATTCTTTAGTTTCTTCTTTTCTCGCAATTCCATTGGTCACCGCGCCGGTCAGCGTAGAGTCCTTCAATTCGGCGGTTTTACTGATGATGTCGATATGTGGCATCCAAAGATCACCTCTTCTCAATGGCACGCGAGGAATAGGGGGAGACACTCCTCGCTTTCGCATTCTTGATCTTCGAGGTTCATATTTCTTGCGCAACCACGCTACGTCTGGGAAATCTTGTGATTCGAAAGGATTCCTATTTTCTGCTTTCCTCAATAGACTTCTCGCTAGCTCAGGGTCACTTTGAAAACGCTTTGGGATTGGTAACACTCTAATCCGATTGGATAAATCTTCCACACTCTCGAATCTCGCTCGTAGTCTCTTAACCGTTCCGTTTTTGATGAGTTTCAAATAAGCGCGCCAATATCGCTCGGGATCCGGCGAGGCGCTGCGTAGTAAGTTACTCTCGAGACTGCAGGATGAATTTGATCGTGTAGTAGGACGTGATGCACTGACACTGTAACATGGATCATGTTCACGCTCCCGTGAACAAGAATGAAATAACTGTCGCATGCCGCTATCTATTTCCCGTGTGAGGCTGCTCCCTTTCCTCTCGTTCGATTCCCTTGGTGAGACCGAGCGTGTCCTCCAGCCGGGAGGAGACAGCGTAGCGTACTTTGCTGAGGTCTTTTCACCGAACAATTCTCTGAGATCAGCGAAACTTTGCGACAAGGATAATCTTCCAAATTTTACTGGACGCCTTGTATCTAACCGCTGGCATTCGATTCTTGGGTCATGTGTACTTTTGCTCACGTTCTCGAAAAAACCAATCTTCTTTGGAACATCTTGAGCCTTGATACATCGGGGTACTACTGTTCTGACTGAAGTATCCGAACTTTCAGTACTGTCTCTTTCGCTACTGGAAACGACACCCGAAGACGCTTTGGCTACTGGTTTTTCATCGGGAAGAGCTATTGCTAATAATGGTGGATTTTTTGACCACTCGTCGACCACATTTTCAATCCGTTCCTTGTCCGATGAACTTTCATTAGAGGGCGTGAGCACCAGGATGAATTCACCCTTCTCTTTGGACTGGGTCTTCAATGGATTTTCCGTGAACGATGTCTCCGAAGAATAACAGCTTCTAGGCGAAGTCGTTCGCGTACTGCTCGTCAATGGAGCTGAGAAGGGTTTTGGTGTTTTTGTAGCTGCTAATGCGGCAGCAATGCTGCCTCGAGTTTCTCGAGGGGCTAAGGGAACCGAGAGTCGTCTTTTGGTCATTTTGTCCAAAACTTCTTTTCCAATAGTCAATGAAAGCCTCTTTTTCTGTAATTCCGACATTGGATACACGACTGTAGAATTATCATCCGAGAGCAGTCCATTAGAATCTTTACCCCCACCAATAGAGTCGCTTTTTCGTAGTTTCAAATCTGTACTACTCGGATGACTTTGTGGCAGCACTGTCATTGCGTCAGTCGTGATCATAGAGTGACAACGCACGTGTAAACCCTTTGTATCTTCGTGTTGTGCGGTAGACTCGGTTTGTGGTGGAACAACAATTTCATACTTCGACAAAGACTCGAGTTTTTTACTATGGCCAACTGGCCGTGGTTGTGAGGTTATCCCTTCAGAATCCGATTTGGTAAGTGTACTTTTTTGCAAATGATCACTTCCGTAAATCTCGTTAAGCTGTTTCTTCAAACTTTCCACTTGTTCGATGGACAAGCTGCTCCAAAATTTTTTACTACCGCCAAGACTTCGTTGCAAAGACAGTTGGTCCATTGACCTCTGCATATCTCGATCACCATTACCCTTCTTCTCGATGGCAGTCGCGATGTTTATCACCGAAGTTCCGCGCCATAAAGGTTTATAGTTGTCTTTTGTTCTTAAGACTTCCGCACGTTTTGCGCCGGTTAATTCGGTTTCCCCCTGCTTCAATCGTTCGAATTGCTGTAAAATATTCTCGACCGATCGATCTTTGCATTTAAGACCATGATCACCGTGCCATTTCAACTTCTCAATATTCTTCGTGCTAAACAGAAAGTCCATGTTTTTTTGCGTAGTATTTAATTTATCGTATAATTTATCCAACTCAGCTTTTGCTTTTTCGTAAACTCGTACGTTTTTCCAACAATCGTAATCTATGATTCCTTCGTTACGCGGCCTTGGTCGTAAATCTGTCGTTGAGCAAGTTTTCTCGAGTTCACCCATCCTCTCGAGACTCGAGTAAAAATCGTATAGGTCTTTGTACTTTTGCGATTTGTTTCTGTCGTACAATAACTCAAACACATATTGTTGATACTCTTCGCGATCGATTGGCGACGTGCTCAAAGAATTGACGCTTCTCGTCAAGGAAAGGCTCGAGCCAAACTTTGGCTTTGTATCACTGTCCGCACTTCTGGTTCTAAACTTTTTCAAGTTAGAACCACTAGGGATGCTTGGTTTGCTTTGTTTCAAACTGCGTACTCGATGACAGATTGGCAGTCTCACCGGAGAAGGGGAAGAAGTTCGCGAGGAAGCTTGAATAGAATCCGTACGTTTGGATAAAATCTTCATAGGAGGTTCGCTCGAACTTCTTTCTTTACAGCGTTCTCTTGCGTAATCTGGACTCTGATTCCGCAGCGTGCTCATCGATCCAAAATCGTTTATCCCAAGAACACTATCAAATTTGTTTAGCTTCTGGTACAATAGTCTGCCATACGGACTGGAACTGCGCGACGAGATACTCTCACGTTCCCAGGTTTTAAATCGAGAATTTGAGACAGGACGCTTCTGTGTAAGGTAGACGTTCAAAGACTTCAGTGAAGGTTCAGAACTGTACGTTTGTCTGGAACCTTCTTGATATATCCTAGCGCGTTCGTATACGAGAGATCTTCGTGGCACGGAATTTTGCTTGCAAAGCATTGTCGAAGTAGATCTTAAAAACAAATTCTGAAAAAATGTATTTGATTTTGAAGCATTCTGATGTTTTTCTAATTCTCGCATATTCATTCTATGAGTGTTATTTTCTCGCTCAGACTTTCTTGGTATATTCGGCTCTTCGTTTTCCGCGTTTCCTTTGTCACGAGTAGTCTTCCGTGGATTCTCTTTATCATTATCCCCAAGTTTCGTATTCTTCTCTTCATTCCTGTCTTTCTTCGGTTTCTTTTTCACTTCAACTTTCTTTCTACCAGTATCCGGAATAATCTGTATCACTTCGGGCTTCCGTGCTAGTGACTTTATAATAGTCTGAGGTTTTTCTCGTAGCCTTTTGCGCTTACTTGCTTCGCTCGTCAAATCCGATAATGAAGATCTTATTGACCACGAACTTTCTTCCTTACCAGAAAGAGGCCTTTCAGTATCTTTTGGTTTTCTAACATCCGCGACTAGTGTTTTGCGAGATTTTAAAGGCGACATATCTTTCGCGTTGAAGTTTGAGGGTAACGATTGTATTGCTTTTGACGCCAAAGGCATTGACTTATCCAATGCACTCTTGTGTTTGTTATTGGATAAACCAGGAATGTATAACGTAGAACTTTTGATCGGTGTTTCTTCCGGTGTCTTCTTACGTCCATTGGTCCTATCTTTATCTCGAACTTTGAGTGTACTTTTTGGAGTCTCCATCGACGTGGACAAGACAGTCGAAGATTTGCTCAGTCTCTGAATGGATCCTTGTTGTTCCTTACTCGTCGGAATCATTTTTATCCTGTCGCTCTTTACACAATTCATACTACGCGTTCTCAATTGAATTGTCGACTGGGAAGACTTGCTTCCAGAACCACCACTCTTACCAACACTTTTCGTAGCTGGAGATCTATGACACACAGTTGGTTTGGTATTAGGCTTCGCCAAAAGCTGATTATTAATTCGAACTGTTGGAGAAGCGAACCTAGAACCCTGATTTTCTGCCTTATCCAATACCTTGTTACTGATGGTGCCACCTACGCCTTGCGACAACCCCAGCTCAGATTGTTTTTTACTGATTCGCGTAGAAATGGACGTTGGGACTTTGGGATTAAAAGTTACTGAACTGCTACTTGGCTGTCGCTTTTCCTTGTCTTGACTGACTGGAAATCGTTCTTTCAAAGACCTAAGACTGCACACACGGTTAGCTGTGAAACATTGCTTGTGTCTTGACGTCACGTTCGTAGTCACGTTCCTGACACTCTTGTGTTTCGAGTATAGTTGTAAAACCCTGTTATTCTTGGAAGATTTTCTTCTGGGTGGAGAGGGTGGTCTAGTCCCAGTTGGTTGATCCAGACATCGTTGCACGTTCGAGTTAATGTCCCTTGTCAATAAGTTGGATGTGGATCTCGCGGGATGTGGCTGCATTTTTTTCTGATGCGTACTCGGTGCTATAGTCGAAGCGAGAGAAGGTACCGACCTCTTGTATTGGGAGAATATCATAGAACGATCGTAGCCATCCGTGGTGGTTGTTTTGGTCAAGAAGTTTTTCCGATGTATGTGAATGCGGGTCAGAGTAGGCGAAATCGGGAAATACTCGATCGCCGAGTCGTCTGTGGACAGAGGTTCTAGGTTGGTTTCTCGTGTTTTTTAAGAAACACGTGAACCCTCTCACCAAAGTGTCTACGGGAAAACTCGAGTTGTAGGTTATAGTTATACGGTGCTCCGTTGCGGCGTAAAGTGCCCCGGTGAGAGTTGAGAAATCTCTCCCCTTCGTGATGGTACTGTTGGTGCATCGTAATAGAGAAAAGTTTTCGGAAAGTTAAACTAAAACACCGATATCGATAGAAATCGGAAAGAGCTGTGCTATGCGTGGTATAAATTGCGAACGTACGAGAAAACTATTGTGATGATTATGAGCTTAAGCTAAAATTCTAAGTACGCTTGTTTTGGCACACAATGGATAAATGGGGAACATGCTCTGCAGACATTCAACACATGACGGTGCGCATGCCAAATATTAAATAACAAATTCATTATGAATTACGGCTGTCTAATATTTACCTTTTGACAAATTACAATGTATTTGTTTCGTAAATAATCTTGGTAAATAGTTTTTTATCGTATTATTCAAATGATTTGTTAGGAACTATATAAGATATACTATCGGTAAACGTTACGATTACGATAGCTTATATAAAATCATGCGTAAACACCAAACACATAAAAAATGCATAATTAGTAGTTAGCAAGAGAAAAGTGAACCGAAGTAGTGAGATTTAAAACAAACTATCTGTAATTCCTCGTGCTAACTGATATCTACGTTGTAACATCACAAAAATGCCATTACAAATTAGCGTGTAGCGTAGCAAAAAAAGAAATTTCGGGTATCTATTTTGCGAATATACACTTCATTATGGGACTTACCTTTCGGTCGCTCTGGAGCTGGTTTTCGGAGGCCATGCAACGGCACGTCACCACCACTTTGTACACTCTTGTATGCCAATCGTTGTTCCAATTGGCTCAGAGGGCTAATATCTTCTCGTCGACGAAAAACTAGCGTCGAATCACTTTCGTAGCCAGACTCTTTTAAAGCTCTGCAAATCAAACACAATTACATAAATAAATTGTATTTAATAATTAATTTTTATTATTTTATTGAAAAAAACTATATTTATTGTGGCAGATCATAAATAAAGTTTACTTACCGCGACATATAAGTCTTGGTCGGTCGCGTGCTACGTTGTTCGAACTGCTGAAATCAAGAACAAATATTTTTAGAACACTGTTTACTCGGTCAGAAGATTCGTTGTTTCCAAACAATTTGTTTACGAGACATGCTTCCGTTGTGTGTATGTCGGTGTGCGATCATTACTGTTCAGCAAACTGATAAAAGGAGGCATACAAAGACCATGTATTTACCGTAATTGTTGCCAGGAGGTACATATTATGGTCAAGAATATACATACTGATGCATCATTTCTTAGGAACCAATTTACCATAGACAGTGTATTCATTAAATACTCAAAAGTTAGTTGCATATCTCATGCTGACTTTAATACAAGGGAAGTCGAAACGTAGAATGCAAAGCTACAATCAGATAGATTCACAGAGAAAGTTAAGCTGCCAAATGTAATCTGGCTACCATTTACAGTTTTTCTTTCGAAAGAACAGAATATAGGATGTAGAGAAAAAGAAGAAATAATAAAGGGTCGAATACAGTACGTTTATCCATAAACCCAAGCCGATAAGATATCAATGGTAATTTAAAGGACATTTACGTATAGTTAAAAAAAAAACGATAGAATAGTAGTTGCACACCGTATGCTGCTTCAGAAATATAAAAAACTATGGAAATACACGGATCAGTAAAATGAAACATTTCACCACAATTATACTAGTTGCAGTGGATTTAGGAACGTTAACAAGACACAAACGATAAAACACAGATATCGATGTAGAAAAACATTGATACATACAACAACAAGAAGAGATTTCTCGAAGATCGATCAAATTCATATCGACACAACACGTAACACCAAAATACTAATATAAAACTATTACAGGATATAATTATGTATATTCAGGATTAAAACTACAAATAAGCCATCAAGATGTTTTTTCCGAAATGGCAATAATAGTTTTGGAAGGTGTTCGATACGAAAGTATTCGAATCGATAAACATCTATTGCAAACATTACAGTCATCGCGGTTCTTCGTGATCCACAGTATCTTCAATGGGACCGTCGAACCGAACATAAGAGTCTCCGGGACCCGAAATCGCAACTCCGTCCCGAGTAGAGTAAGTCCTCAGGACAAAAACGCGCTAGGACAAGAAGATGAGAAAAGTCGTATGAGACGTGTGTGCCAAGATAGATCGATATGAAGGCAATCGCAGGTGACGGAGACAGGATGCAACAACGGCTGCAGGCAGAGATCTACTCAAGTAGTACAGCTAAATGAATGGAGGGACACAGAGAGAAAGAGGAAGACAGGCAGAAACAGAGAGATAGAAAGAGAGATAGATCTACAGACTAGAGATTGCATTCTCGATGCTATTCGTTATTGATATTCCCAAATTTATAAAAGTCTATATTTTGATAACATCGACATGTTGAACAGATTTTAAAAACTGAAAAATTAAGAAACTGATTTTTTTTCTATTTTTGAGATTTCTTACGTCAGATATTATTATAGTTGTGTCAATCATAGAACTTTGAGTAATTTTGCAATCTCTAATGCAGTGAGGTAAAGAGAGATCGAAGAGAGGAAAAAATGACTAAAGACGTAGATGAGATAATAGACAATAATGGAAGACATTGACATCGTGCAATCTACGTGTTGCGGATCTGTCAGCCTCTAACCCGTGAAACCGACGGCTGAACGGTGTTCGCGACGACAGAAGGTGCTGTTGGTGATGGTGGTAATATCATGGTATGATTCGTGCTGGAAAAAGAAGATGTAGAAGAAGAAGAAGTGGGCGAAACGCGTTGTTGTTGTTGTTGATGATGGTAGTGATGGTGCTGGTTGTGATGATGGTCTTGATGGTCTTGGTGGTAGTGGTTGTGATGATAGTGATGATGATGATGATAGCGATG
The DNA here is from genome assembly GCA_963989405.1 of Trypoxylon attenuatum. Classification (NCBI taxonomy): domain Eukaryota; kingdom Metazoa; phylum Arthropoda; class Insecta; order Hymenoptera; family Crabronidae; genus Trypoxylon; species Trypoxylon attenuatum. The sequence goes on from OZ022491.1 coordinate 763,398, forward strand.
ACCATGAAGAGAACGATCCTCATCGGTAGGCGTTGGCAGCAGCAGGGATCGTTGGATGCTCGATCGGGAGACGTCGATCGGCAGGGAGCTTAGCTGGCGTAAGCAGTTCTCTGGCAGCACGAAGCTCTTGGATCTCTCCTCCAACATGCTCCCGTGCCAGCCACAGTTGTCAGCCCGCTCTGGAGGTCGGCCGCTACGCTCAGACGAATCGTCCTTTTCACCGTTCTTTGCTTTCTTTACCGTCTCCGACACTTCGATTATTCCCTCAGAATTGTGGATTTTCTCGGAATTTTGCTTCCGTTGCCCTGTACAAGTAGCACCCCGTCGTTCGGTTTGCTTCGACCGCGATCTATTGTGTTGAAGCGAACCGGTTCCGTTCGACATCGCGTTGCTCGAGTGTTCCCGATTGGTTGAGTTTGATCGGTTCGCGCGCTTCGAGGCGGACAGTGCTCGTTCCGCTTGTTGAGATTTTGTATGCTCGAGAAAACCAGATAGACTGGACCAGTGCTTTGGTGGCAAGTTGGTACTACCGTTGGCAGCGTGAACGACATCTTGCACGACGGAACGAGATTTGGAGAGGCCGACCTCGAGGAATTTCGGGCTGGTAACCGTTGATACTCTTACACTGTGACTGCTCTCCGGCCGATAGGAGAGACTCAATGCCCGATGACTCAGTCGAACTTCCCTCAAATCCTCCATGTCAGCAGCCTGGGGATGCCCGTTCTCGTTCAACCACTATGCCAATCGGCCAAACGCCAGGCGTGTCATTGTCGTCGTAGTCGTCGGCGTCACCGATCCAGCACCAGAAAGACACGATCCGGAAGTGGTGGAGGTGATCGGACACGATACACGGACAACGACACACGCATACACACACTCTCACACTCACGTTTTTACACACAAGGAAACTTTTGGATCGTCGTTATGAGGCTTGGATCATAGCTGCATCGAACCGTTGGTATCTTTACGTATCGACGGTTCGACGGCTAATTCCAGGGAGATGGGAGGACAGTAGATATGCGTGCATGGGTTACGTGCAACTTGGAGCAAACGGAATAATGATTCAGACATTGAAAGCCAATGTTAATTGTGAGATTAATAGATCGACATTAATCATTTCTTTAAAGTGAATACTAGAGCAAGCCGTGATTTTAAGTAAGGACTAATAAAGAGGTTATAGAAGTGCGTGAACGATTTGTGATTACAAGTTTAACTGTTTGCAAAAGCTTCTATCTTTCTCTTATACTATTTTAATTATAAAATATAGATAAGACAGATTTTGCTTTTAGTAAAATTTGCAAAAATTTAATGAGAAAATTTAATTATGATAGACATTGGTTCCAAACGATTTCTCGAAGTTAAAAATTATATCGAAAAAAATTGTCACCAGTTGGAAATTAGTTTTCAGAAATAACCGATACACGGAACCCGAAATAGGGAATTATCGAGACAAACAAACGAAGAAAAGAGAAACGGAAGGAAATAGAAAGGTGATAATATTGGATCCTATTTATATAGGCTTGTATATAAAAATGGCGTACCCCATCAAATATGTCCATGACCTCGTCCCACCACTAGAAAAATAGAAGTAAATAGAGAGTTATACTATGCGTCATCTAAATGATGTTATATATTATATATTTATGCATATGAAAAATTAATAAAAGGAAACTATAAAGCAATGATCTATTTAGCGTTGATTTCCATCTTTTAGTTGCCTGTCAATTGGATACATCGCATTGACATAATTGTGTATTACAATATTTTTGCGATAATCTATTTCTCATCGTACTTTGAGACAGATGGAAAGCAACGGCTAATATGGAATTCAAATGCTTAATTACTGGGTATTTGAATTCAGGTTTAAAAAAAAATAAAAATACAGTGAAAACATTGTATCTATGCCATTCCTTTGCATAACAACTGAACTGACGATATTGGATAATTAATTTGATTTTCATTTTTTTATAACAGCAATTCAATGAATAGTCAGGGTCTTTAATAAAAAAAACATGTATACATATGCCATTTACACAATCTTCAGTTCAGTTAGATATGATGCTAGAGTTAAATACTGCAGGGCATTATTAATGCAAGAGCAACACATAATTTATAACGAGATAGATGGTTCCCATCCCTAGGGCGCTTGGAATTCAATACCGGCAGCTGTAATACATATTTAATAAACTGATAGGATGTTAGAAGCTGTGCTACGAAAGGCAACAAAAAGGCAGAGCAAGAAGACCATTAAAAAAGTATAATGTACAGATTTTGCACTCCAAGTTCCTCGTTCTCTATATCAAGATTTTCCAAGAATTTGAAAAATTTCCTTACTTACGTTTTTTTTTAAGAAAAATTTATAAAAAAAAGCTTGTAAATATGATTTGGAAATGAGAGAAATCAGAGTGGAAAACCTGTAATAGAAATATTAATGTCGACAGATTGGTCCGCGCACCCTGATAATTTTAGAATCAAACAAAAGTATAGAAAAAGAATATATACACAGATGAAATGACCGTGAGGCAAAACGGAAAGATCGCAATCGAGCGTACAGCAACAATGGAAAGCCAATTAAAGAAATACGATAAATGCATGGAGTCGAAAGCTGGCTTCAAATCGCACGATCAATCGTTACCTTCCTTCTCGTCCGCATGACAGAGGTTGGCTAGAAGCGAAGCCATTTCAAATGATGACGTACGAAAGATTCTTTCCTTGGTGTTGATATTTAACGTACGTACCGCTTGATATTGTTCAGTCGGAATACATATTGTTGTAAGGAATCGCGTTAATCCGCATTAGTTAGCCTCGTAGAGGGTGCTATTAGTATCAGTTTTCATTCTGACATCGCAGATTGACAAGAAAATTACCGACAGGCTGAACAAAAGCAGTGATTAAGATTGAGAACTAATTTTAAGATTAGATCTTCTATTCGTTAATTTCGTTTTATGAAATAAATAAAAGTTTTATTTTTATGTTTATAGAAGTTTTTTAAAAGTTTAAAATAAATTTGTGAGAAACGTATATTTATGAAAATTTCCAATTTTTTTAATGGAACCATAAAAAACGACTATTTTCGTACTTCATCACTGCGTTGAACCGTTTGAATTTTCTGGTCAGTGTGCGATAAGCAAAACGGAATCTATTTTTACCGTACATGTAAAAATGGAAATTGCCAACCGAAAAGCTGGAACGCTCGTTTTATACAAAACAAGTAGTAGTACAGACATTTCATGGGAGTATTATTGCACTCTCACGGGAATTTCACTTCCGATCACTGCTCAATCGACAAAACGAACAATTGCGATACGGATGTGAGGTAATTGGTTTCACCTACCTCTTTCGTTTCCTTTTCGGCTATCGACGATCGTCCAGGTTCATAGTCCTCGATGCGTCCCGGTTGATTCTTATAAACATCTGGCGCGTACTTTAAGATTCCATTCCTGCGACAATAACAATTTCATTTTCATTAGAATAAATTCGATAAATTTGGTCAAAAGTGTGAAAAATAACATATTTCTCGAAGTGAATATTTTCTGGCTGAATTTCGAGTTAATACAATTTTTTCGGCAAAACTTGATTTTTTTTTAGAAAAGAAACACTGTATTTAAAAATAATAAACGGTTAGTCGCTTACTTTCTGGGCATAGTCGAAGTTGAAAAGTCATTTTCCTTGTTTCGTAAGCGTCGCCGACTGTCAAACGTGGCAGTGCGATCCGAATATATATTTGGTTCCGGTTCGCTCAAGTATCCGGTGTTGCTTCCATAGCCATATCGTCCTCCTGAAAAGAAGACAACAATTTTACACGTAATATTACATTCTAATTGCAAAATACAGAAATGCAAAACATATATGCGCTCCCGTAAACCCTTTTGTAAACATTATAATTATAAGACAGATTATCATTGTACTCATTATTTTTATTCTTTTCGTTATTGGACAAATTCGATTATTGGCCAATATTTCAGCTGAATGAAACATGTCAGTTTAGAAATTATACAAACGTTTTAAAATACTTTCAATTTGAAAGATAGTCTCAGACATCGAACTAAAAAAATACTTCTTGCAAGCTATATACATTGCAATTAGCAAATTGCCAAACACAGTAACGATCGTTTGAGTTGTAGCAAGAATGTTTTAATCCAAAGCAAATAGTATTAGTAGGAGTGAGAGAAATAAAATAATAAAAAATCCATATGAGTAAACCTAAGAATATTAGAGGGTAATAACAATGGATGGTTAAATAACGACACAACAATCGCAGCAGTCGAGGCAGAGCAGTTTATTGTTACGGTTACGAACGACCGATCAGCGGGTTAAACTCACAAGTACTTCAATTGTACAGTGTTATACAAGATTTGACTGGAATCGAGCATTCTTTTGATTAGAAAACCATTGATCGCATTAGAACACTTTTCTACTGGTTGACTAATTGTAAAATGTGCGAGGTGTCGGTCGAACAAGACTGACAATGAGATTCTCATATAACTAATAAGCTCGACATTATTGGTCTTCTACGTTGCAATTCGCTCAACCGTAAAACCGTATGCGCACCAACATACATATTCACCTCTTCTCGGCTTGTAACGGATGGTTACGTAATCCTCTGAAAATAAGATACATCGTTATCCTTTTGATTGTTCAACTGTGTTATATCATCAAAATTTTACGACCTCCTATTATATCGTTACGTCCGTGAAGGAAGAAAATAATTTATTCCGAAAGCTTACCTTTATTTTCGTTTCGATGTAACGAATTATACATTTGCTTATACCATTTAGTTTGGTTGTTTTCCTTCACTTCCTAAAAAATAGCTATATTGGATCAAGTTGAAAGTGGAACTATTGGATAACGTAATTGCAATTGATCGGTAACGAAGTAGTCAGCAGATTTTTCAGACGAAGATGACTCTACTGTTCTCTACGATCGCAAATTTATCTCTTTAGAATTTTGGTACAAATGACAATGACGACGAAGGCGAATGACGAAAGGAGTTAGTGTGGATTAGATGTTGTGAATGATGAGTGAAAAACGCATTGGCAGGTGAAATGGTCCCTCGGGGAACGAAGGAACAAGCCGAAACACACGTGTAACTTGTACTTACTCACCGGGCTGCGATTCGTTCATATAGAAAATTCTAAGAAAATCATTAGCTTATTCACTAGAATGTAGATTATGTATTTATAGTGCACGCAATGATACGATTATATCAAAACTTGACACTTCGATCGATTAACTCTTAACTCCATTTCTGATCTGTCGATTGAAATATGCGATGATCAAGATTCTTAAGGAACTGGAACATTGAAGAATTTGTATCTAGACCTACCGATCTTAAAACGAGAGGGATACCCTCCTTAGTGGTTGGACCGATGCCCTCGAATTTTCGAGGACCCAAATCGGCCATCTTCTTAGGCAGCTCATTTTCGCTTTCCGGCTCGCTCTCGTATTCCTTCTTCAAGGTGTAGACTGAGCGAAGATCAATTTAGTCTCACAATGCGGCAATCGCGGACAATCGCAAGTATTCTCTAACGATTAAAACTCGCTAGGTGTGTGTGTGTGTGTGTGTGCACCATTCACACGGTTCACGCTGGTGTCAAAGGAATACGAATCCCATTGACCTTAGTGTTTCTTTTTTTTTTTTTAACGTTACTCATAAGTATTTGACTCTCTTCGAGGAGAGACATTTTTGGCACACATCATTCAGAGGACTTTTGTTTACGGGTTTACATTTACGGGTACACGTAGATTTTGGGTGAGACTTTGTATGCGCAATAATTGGATAGTGTGTACTCACTTATTTCGCCTGGACTAATTAATGGCCGTTCATCGCTCGGTGGACGCTTCACGGGTTCCGTGTCTTCTAGATATGCCGCTCCTTTTGGTAACTGACCGTCTAGAATGTGGACAAATCAAACAAAACTTTATAAAAAGAATATTCGCAATACTCCTTATTAAAACCTTTTGGTACAATAACTGTTTAGTTTCACGCTTTCCGACTTATAATTCGATTTTGAGATTACAATTCTTTAATTAACAGGAAGTGACGTAGATATGTGACCGTGTGATACTAACCTCTTGCTTTCTGCAAAAGTGTAATTGTTGGATTCTGAGCACGCGGTAGACGGGGCGTCGAGCTCAACGAATTGAGACCTTGCGACGGAGCAGAATGAGAATTGACGATGCGAGAAGCTCCGTCGTGAAGATCCTGTAAGCTTTGTTTCTTCTCTGCTTCGCTCTTCCACGGTGGTGTTGTTTCGTTTGCGACGCTCTGCACAATTAGATTCGATTTATTTCCTTTGACTCTGTGATACTTATCGTCAATGTCCGTTAAGAAGAAACTTCTGACGTCTACCGCGCAACATCCCACTGATTGTAACTCTACTTTTTAGTCCAACTCTAAACAACAGTATTTCAACCTGTTTAAGTTTTGCAGGAGTGCTCGTTAGACTGGCTCTTTACATTCGAATGGGACGCGGAAACTTGACGTTAGAAAACATATCGCTGTGCAGTGCGCTACAAGAAACACAGTAAGTTTCTTCCTCCATGATCATTGACTTGCGAAACTCACTGAAACTCTCTACCGCATAACTTTATTATCCTCGTGAAGCTTCAGTGTTTTACATTTGATTTTATACACGAGCACTTATGTTTGGAACGCGAATTACAGTCTTCGGAATAATAAAAAAAACTTTCTCAATTTGGGAAGTGTATGGGAAAAAATTGAGCAGGATTACCTCTTCTTGTTGTAATCTTTTGCGACTCAAGACGGGACTCTCAAACTGGACAGGTCGAAATTCTTTCTTTTCCGGAACTGGACTTGCACCGGCACTCGACGGTGTCCATACAGGGGGTATATCACCCCCCTTTTCCGAATCCGTTCGATCAGGGGTCTTCTCTTTTGGTGGTGGTTCTCTTCCCGGCGTCCAAACACCTGCACACCATAATTAATCTCCTTTAATTTCAAGAGATCCAATATTGTTCTTCGTGGAATTTGACCTTCATACTCGATAAAACCGATTATAAAAAACTGTAATATTAACTTTTGTCACTTTTCGGATGACACAACTATACGAAATTCTTTGTGAAAGAACGCTGAGTGAAAAACTTTCGGATACATGCGCGTCGACACAACAAAACCAATCGAAAATCCATAAAACCAGAAAAAATATTAAATTAACAAGCATGCATGTATAACTCAAAAGCTTGTTATCCTAACGATACAAGATTTTTGGTGTACCTAAAAAAATGTACGAAAAAATGGGTAAGAATTTACTAAAACATAATTCATTGTGTTTAATTAAAAAATGAGCCCTGGGGTATCATAATTAACTCTGAATAATATACGCAAGAAAGAAAAATTTGGTAACATTTTCAAATCTCTCGCGGAGCAGCAATAGCAACGTGTTACAGTTTGTAATTCTAGAACGGAACTCCATTAAGGCGAGATATGAATGACAGGACTAGCTGGCAAGTAAATAAGATCAGACGGAAGCGCAAAGAAGAAACGGGGGTCTTTGCACCGGAACGAAAAGGCTGGCGCGTCGTGATCGCGTGGATTTCGTTGAATCGAGCCAAAAGTAACATTTGCCCTCTGCGTACCCGCCCCCACACAACTAACGTTACTAATCTTGGCACGCAATCTCAGTGGCATATTACATAAAAAAACGTTTTTTTAACAATTAATTTGATTTCCGTGCAACTTAGCAAACTTGGATTAAGGGTAGCGAGGGTGGATCGCGAGTTAGAGTTTCCTCTTCGGTAGCAATTCGTAACGATAATTCCGTCGACACATGTGTCTCTTATGACAACAGGAAACAACGTACTGTTCATTTAGGGCAGCGGCAAAATTAGAATCTCGTAGGCGAGTGTTGGCCACCTATTCATGATTATTGTAAATGATGGTGGGAGAGATCTGACCAAAATCTTCCTGGTGTCATCGTTTCCAATTTTGCTGGTTTATTCTTAGTTTTCCTTCGCTTAATTACGGAGAGCACAAATCACGGTTGATATGACATATTTTTTGTGACACAACTCAAAAAAGTATGTGAGATTAATAATCAAAGAAAATAATTCAAATTATAATTATCTTCAGCGAGGAAGGTTAATCATTAGGTTTAGGGTTTAATCGTAATTAATGATACCATCAAGCAAGTTAGTTTAAATTTCTATGGTGTAGAATCGGTAGTATAGATTCAGTGGACACTAATTAGCGGCAAATCACATTCGATGGAATTTACCTGATGTAGAAGAAGCAGCTTTAAACGTTGGCCCGATCGTAAAGTTCTCTGCAAGTGTCAATTAATGCTTTTACGATTCCGTCGAATGCACTATACATTCCCTTATGCGCACTATAATTGACTGGTTTCGAGAATTCTAACTAATTAATTGAAAGCACTTTTGGATCGAATGAGAACACTAATTGAACTTCCATCCAGTGACATCTGTCTTTTCATTCTCGCAAAATCACATTTTCGACGTTGTGTAAAAAGTCGTCTGTTTGAAATTCTTCCGGCGAAAATCAATACAAAGCGGAGCCAAGGTCAGTGTAGTTGGATTCAGAGTCTGGTCTCTGACCATTCAAGTCCGCTAAGCAGGGTAACAGTTGAGTAGCTTAGGAGAGAAAAGAGGCGAAGGGGAGGGGATAGAAGAGCACGTAAGCGGAAGCAGAAAATCAAGTGCAGACGTATTTCCCACAGACACGCTTGTTTACCCTGTGCTGCATCGTAGACGCTTTGGGGGCTTATGGTGCGATACTTCAAAGCGTCAAAGACTTCTTAAACCGCCTCGTGATGAGAGGACCACGAGTCATTAATACGAAAGCAGGTTTGAGAAGCTCTCTGATGAAGCAGTTGCGAAGAACTGAGAAACTGGGAAGGGAAACCAGAAGCTTTTTTTTCATTTCGTTCTGGATGAATGTTCATTATGCATTCTTACAGTGTTAACATAATATTCAAAGAGCCTTTGCTTCATCAAAAGGCGAACGAATCATTGAGAGTTTTCACTTCAAAAGCTTTCGCTACCGAGTTATGATATTTTCTTATACTTTGTTCTGATCCTGTTAGAGTTGATAAAAATTCTGTCTTATTTCTTTATTATCATTATTTTAGTATTATGAATCACTATACCGGAGGATTTATAGTTTAATCATTTACGTAAGAATTTTTTTAATTAATTATGAAAATTATAAAGGTTCTTTCATCGAACTTTATCTAAAGTTCTTTTTAATTCGTATGAAAGCAATGGTGTATTATGAAAATGCTTTGAAGGATATTGTACATTATATCGTTGATCTTTGACGTAACTCTGTTTTGACGTAAGAAATTTACCCTCCGAAATTGGCAATGGACCGCTTCGCGAAGGCGTGACTTTCATCAGCAACAAACCATTTGTTATGTCCCACGCTCGTTAGTTCCCTAACACTCTTGCTATGTTTTTTTTGCTCGCGCGAATCTCAGAATAGACTGTTCTGTCAAGTACGTGTTGCTCGTTCACTTCTAGGAACGTTTAATGCCGTCACGGACGTCAGAGCTTCTGCTTCTCCTATCTTCACCATGGGAAGTGTATCGATGAAGCATCGTAAAATTTCTATGACGTTAATTATCCACCACAAATAATTGCATCAACGATTTTGTCCAGTCGAGATGATCTTAGGAATTAAGCTAGTTTTTTTTTAAAAAAGAACGGATCAAAATAAGATTCAATTAAAGAAATGTAAATAGGGAATTTATTTCACGTGAAACGAGGAAAAGTAGCGAGAGGCAGTTCGAGATACAAAGTGCTGGAAAAAGCCGAAGAAGCGGAAGGGATTAGACGCTGACAAACGAAAATAGCGCGCAACTTCTGCCTCGGTTATATATCGCAGTTTCGTGCAATTCGTGGAACAGTAACGCGATAGCTTTATATAATCGAGCGTGAGTAACTCCTTCGTGTTTGTGAGTTTCCAGCTTGGGTTCCCTATGCATTCACAAAACTCGATTTCTTCTCCTCTAATATCTCTCTTTTCGCGGATGCTGCGATCAACCCAAACCATTCGCTCTTCCGCAAGCCATTAGTATTTTTAAAAATATCTGCTAACGATTATTTCTGTTCAGCGGAGGAGGCGTGATCCGTGTAACACAGTTGGAATTTATTACTAACGGTGGATAGTAGTATGTTAAAAAAATGGATTACACGAAACTATCATTTTGAATTTCTATAATTTTTACAAGTCGAGTAAATTTTGTATTAAATGTTTCACGCGCCTTTAAATAAATAACAAGAAAGTATTGATTTAGGAATTGTTATCCTATTCGATTAAAATGATACTATTCTGAATACTATTACAATTGTGTTTGTATACACGTGTTGTGTACACTTGTTACTGTCAAAACTCGAAATCACCACTATAATCAACACAACGAATTTCTTAAAAAAAAAAAGAAATTAATAGAATAGAAGATTAATAAAAAAACTCGCTATCGACAGTGTATTTTATATTGTATTAAAATTATTGTTCTCATTCGATCCGAGGTTTTAGTTCCGTTTTTTGATTCACGTTAGAGCGGTGAAGCTTCGACAAAACTGAAAGAGACTTGGATATAGTTGAAGTACGTTTAAAGACTAATAAGATCACAAGTCACAAGCAACAACCTGTTGGCAGTCAGTAGAAAACGCGGGAATATCATGATATGAAAATTTTTCAATGATCTCATCACTAATCATAACTGTGTACACGAGACACACACACTCACTTTTTTCGAGCATATTAAATCCGACGTGCTGAGGTCGGTATAATTGGAACCGGTGAAATTGTTTCGCGTGACTCGCAGTGGTACGAGTATCGTGAGTGCCAAGGGAGCGGGTTGATATTCGAAGACTGACTGACTCGGTAGGTTCGAAGCTTACGAACCGCTGAAAGGCTCACAAGCTTCTCACTACGCAGAAGCCAGCCGTGATTTCGGGTAAGCTTATACCCCAATCGGCTCCCTTGCTGCCTTCTCTCTACTCCTACCGTTTACCATCGGCACAACCCGATGCAGCCTCGCGCTGCCTTCAAAATACTTTTGGCTGCTACGCTCGATTTCCGCTAACTTTGCTAATTGCTCTCTCACATACCGGGTGTCTCGAAACAGGTGGGATATTCCTATTCCACCTGGCCAGTGACAATATTCCTAATTTGGTTTTCTTAACGAAATATTGACATTAGAAAATTGGCTAAAAATATGGTAAAATGACTAATTTTATCGTCTTTTGTTAATTAGATATTGATGATTGTAGAAAAGATAAATATTGCGTTTTACCCAATTTTAATAATCCCCAATAATAAAAAATTTTTTCGAATTCACTTACCTTTACTAGTTAATTATATTTGTTCAAGATAATTGAAAATGAAAAAATTACATTGTACAAACACATTTTTTATCCGGTTGAATTTTAATAAATTCAAAAATCTACGAATTACTCAATTTTTTTGTAACTTTCTCAGAACAACCGATATAAAACGCACCTCTCTCAAAGAGAAATCCCTTGCTGTATGTCAAAGCGTTGTCAATCTCGTGCAATAGGTCGTTTTCATTCCCATTTCCTTTCGCAGCCAAACCATAGTTACTACCTTCAACCAAAAGCAATTCAAAAGCTTCCAAAACTTGGAATTGATACTAAAAAAAAATAGAAAATAAAACAAAGTACGTGCCCTGCAAGAATTAAGCGTGCTTCCGGTTAGTAAGTTTCGTGCTAGTGAAATGTTAGTAACAGAGTGATTAAATATTGACATAGCATAAAAGAATTATCCGTTTTTTTCATTTTAGTAAGCCATAGTCGAAATGTATAAGTAGTTTGTAAGTATTGGCGAAAGTAAAGTTCAATAATTCTGATTAGATACTGGCTGACGTCAGTATTACCTCTCCACTTGTACAATATCATACGTCCACCCACATATCGAGTCTCATTTTCCAGTTCAATGCCAACATCGGTAATAATATGCTATTACATAACATTTTGCACAGTTCACGATTAAAACAGTGATATATCACGTTTCCTCACACGATGAAAAGAGGTTTATTTTCGGAGTACTTTGCCTCTGGTGTATGAAGAGGTCTCTCTCAAGAGACCCTTCAATTATTGATCAATTTTACCGATCAATAGTTAGCTTCGGTTTTGCTTGGCAAGATTTTATTTCGTCAAATACAATTTTACAGGGATTTGAAATATAAAGGGATCTGTTACATCTTGTGCCCTATTCTATAAAACTTTATACTGGTGTTAGAATTAATTTTGCAAAAACTCTGTTTCTATGAATGTAATACATGTAAAATAAGAAATAAAAAGGGGCGAATAAAACTAAATTTGTTGAAAATAATAAACAAATTTCCCGTTGTATCTTTTTTCCAGAACTTTAGATATCTTTTTCATAACCACATTCAGAATCCAAAAATGAATTATATTGAGGTATCAAATATCAACTATATTTTATTTGATGTTGATCAAGAGTCAGGAAAAAATTATACCGGAAGGAGACGATAATTTGATGAAAATAGGCAAAAGCAAAGCACGATGCTGAACCCGTCAGAAAATGTTCTACGAGCGGTGACCTATTTCTCAAAGGGGCCTATATTTAGGAACCGATTCTCGAGTGAGTCACGAACGTTGCAACTATCCGAACGTCGCGCCACGCCGGTAGCTTCACTACTATTCATCCGCAAGACAAATAAAGCCCAATTCGCACTATGTAGTCATTCAAGTTCCCGATATGCTACTATACACATATATCGATAAGTATTTACATATGTTGTGTGTACACTTTTGTCCTGTCGTTTCATGGTCGTTGTCCGACGTTTATTATGTCACCGGTGTTTATAATCACAACAGTGATATTGGTACACACTGCACAGTCCAATCATTAGAGGAAGATGTGTCAGCGATTATTTTATACTTTTGTACATAGATGATAATTTTCTAATTCTAATAAAATGGATTACAACTTTTTGAATTTCTCTTGATCCACAGTGCAAACACTGATGTTTATTTATTTTATTCCTCCCGTGGATTCTACTATTGCAATTCTACTCGGCTTGAGAATAATAATAAAAGTACACACAGAACAATCCGATGAGAATCAACGAGAATATTGTTAGTTAATATTGACGTTATCCTCGTTGAAGTACAAAACCAATAGCGAAAAATCGAAATTTCAATAGTAATTAAAAATGTTCCTGTCAGGATAAATCTAATGCAAATAAGCATGCGAATTTTTTTGCGAATCTCTCTGCCAGTGCCAAAGTTAGCGTTACCATGCGACTGGTCAATGTTTGTATTCCACCACGGTCTCGAAAAGACTCTGTTTGTTTCACGGTGGTCGAGGCGATGGGGAGTAAAAGAAATGAAAATAAACTTAGAAGATCGTGTAAGAGTTCATACAAGAGCTTCGAACACTTCATTTTTCAACTTCATATTTTGGCAATGGCTGACGAGAATACGAAACAGATTCAATTAACAATTGATCTTTGTTTTCCAACATGCGAATCAAATAATCAAATTTTAGTTGTTGTTTCACGCTTGAAATTGATTGTACGATCTAGCCCTAAACAACGGACGGTCACCACTGGCTGACATTCTTAATTCGTTGGCTAAGGCCACCCACTCCTTCCAGATGAATTTATGACGCTACCTACCAAAGAAACAAACAACCTTGAATTTAGTGGTAACTTTATACTGACAAATAATTGTGCGATGAGCGTACAACATGTTAATTCTGTCGACTGCGGGATCTAACTAATTAGATCTGTTAGACAACAATACGGTTAGATGACAATAAATACAAAAACAGTATGTAGAAATACAAGATTAGTTTTTCTTCAACTTTCGATTAGAAAATTGTAATACAACATACATATAGGTATAGAGATATTTGAAAAAAACTGTCGAGCAGAAATAGACCTGCTAAATGTTGATTTTACGCTTTGACGATAACCTACGACCTATGCGAACACCAAGAAACTTTATCTTCTACTCTACGTTATAAAGCTTCTTCTTCACCCACGCGAATATATTTTACATCCGATTCTCCATATTGTTTTCATTAACAACTTTCATTATCTACAAACGATTTTGTAGAAATTATTTCAAGAATCGTGTAGTTAGAGTTATAGTAGGTTTTCGGAAGTGTTGGAATTAGAGAGCCATGCCGCAAAACAGGAATTATCGAAATCACTACCTGCATACATGTACAGTATAATAGCCTAAAAAAACCGGCAGAAAAACATTTCAGAGAAAATAGTACGCGTACGCAAAATTACATTAGCGACTGTTAATGATTCAATTGCCAGAGCAACAATGGTTGCAAATCACAAAACGCAGCCCAGTTCTAAATTGGACTGTTGCGAGTGGTAGAAAATATAACATTCCCAATAACACAGCAACCCTCCAGTCGATAGACTCACCATCCTCCGAAGATATCTTGAGAAACTCTCGCAGATGTTTCGGTAATTTCCCTTCATCCTCGAATTCCTTTCCATCGATCAAACACTTTGCCTTCACAACATTCTCAATTGAATCAGATTCAGAAATCGTTGTTTCTTCTTTCACTTTGGATTTTCCTTCCGATTCGTTTTCACTGTCATCGAGATGTATACCGAACTTGTTCAATCGATTTCGCGCCTTCTCGATAAATTCCTTTTCAACCTCGCTCATATTGTTCTTATCCAATTTTGACTCTGTTTCGCGAATATTGCGAGAACTGATCTTCACGAGTTTATGTTGTTTTCGTTCCTCGCGTTCGAGCACTTTATGCACATACTCATCGTACATCCTCTGACGGAAAGCTTCACCATCGACTACTATCTCCGATGTCGTTGGTTTGTCAAGTTTTGTTGGTTCGACGGTTTTATCGGTCCCGTGTGTTCCAGAATCATTCCTCGAGTGACGGTCCTTTGCTGTTTCCGAAGTGACACGAATATCCTTAGATTTAGTTGAATTCTTTTCTTCAGAACTGTTTGGACTTTTTCTACTAATTACAACATGTTGCTCGACAGACTCAGTTTTTCTATACGACTCTTCTTCGTGGAAACCATTCTCATGACGTACAGTCTTCGCGAAGTCACTATGACCGTATTTACTAACTGTTTCGGATCCGTAATCCTCCGTCTTGCACGATTTCTCCTGCCAACTCTGGCTCTCTCGATGCGAATCCTCGCATTCCTTTGCTTCCTTAGACTCGCCGCATGCTTTCGAAAAACTTTGAGGAACATTGCCTTCGCTCAATAGTTTTTCACCGTGGATAGTAGTGGAAGTCCCTGGTTCAGTAGATTCTTCGCAAAACATTTCTTCAAACTTTTTCCTTGCACACGTCTGGTATTCCTCGAAAGCCTTCTTCTCATCTTCCTCAGCTAGGATCACGTCTTTCAGTTGATTCTCCAGCATCTCGATATAACGAAGTTGTTGCAGATAGTATTCTTGCGACGGTGAACAACTTTTGTTACCCTCATACTGATCTGCCACTTGTGTCTGCAACCTCTTCAAATTCTGCATAATTTCCGTCGCTGCAACGTGTTTCAGATTCTCTGGGTTCTGAATTTTTTTTGACTCAACGTTACTTCTCGGTGGATTGTTTTCGAATATACTAGTTGTATCGATACATGACCTGTCGACGTTAACTACGCGTTTCGCTCTTGGTGGAACTTCCACTTTGTCATCGATCAAAGCCGAATTCACGTTGTGTCGTGGATCGATAATCCGTCGTGGTGGGGTCTTTTTACCAGTGTCTGGCATTGTTGGTGACTTGTCAATTATCGCACTGTTCAAAGTAATCGGACTCTTAGCAAATGCGTTTGGACACCTTGCAGGCGGATCGACTTTCTCCGGTGTGTTAACGATAAGAGCTCTGTTAACGTAATGTTCCGATGACCTACCGGATACATCGGCTCTTCGCTTGACATTTGGGGTCGCATTGGTCGGTGACGATGCGTACTGACAAGCTTGGGTCACCGGAGACGTACTGAGTCGCGTGTTATTAACGCAACTACGCTTTCCCTCACTCAACGATTCCGTTAATAAATCATTGAAGAGAGATGACGTCGCTTGGCCAACACTATCACTGGCTCCGAGTCTCGCAAGGTTTAACCAATCGCGTAAACGAGTGGCCTTGAGACGTTCTTGACTTCTATCGAGAGTACTCGATTCGTTTCGATTCGTCTCCTCAGATTTTTTTATCGGTTGCTGCATGGAAACAGAATTTTCTTTTATTATTTCGAGCAATCTATTCGCTGAATTTTGAGGCTCCCTTTTCTCAATGGTCACTCTGGACCATGACACATCATGACCAGGTTCGAATCCACGTGGCTCAAGGTCTATCCTGTATTTTGGCACCGAAACATGATGTGGCTCATTTTCGTAACACGTAGAACGATTTAAGAATTTCTGATGCAAATCCAGAAGTCTGTCAGGACTAGTTCGTATCACTGTCCTTTGTTGCGCTGGAGACAGGCACACGAATACTTTAGGATCTTTCGAACTCGAAAGTCCAATCCACGATTCGGAATTGCCTTCCCTCATTTTATCATCCAATATCACAGTCCCAGTAGCAGTATCTCTACTATTCTGCAAAGATTCTTTTTTCCCCAACTCTCTTGAATTATGTTCGTCTGAAACAACAGTTTTACAGGGGTCAACATCTGCTCTTTGCAGCACGGTTGGCGTTAGTGTAGCTGCTTCAATCTGTTGCTCGCACACTCCATGCAGATTTAATGGTACGCCGGTTGCACCAGTCGGCCCTATGTTAATTTCACATTTTGGAATCGATCGAAGGCTCTTAAATATATCGTACTTTGGTACTGTTATCTCGTTCAGTACTTGAATACCATAAGGTATCGACAATATTTTCTTAATTGCTAGATTCGTCAAGGAGTCCGGCTTGGATACATTCAATCTGTCCATTGCACTTTTTTCAGTCAAGTTGGAAGTTTCCAACGGTACGTAGTACAAATCTTCAACTGGAGAATATGGAATAGGTTCAGGAGTAAGTGTCATTTCACGATCGCGCGTTGGCTCGTCGCTCTTTAACAATGAGAGCTTGTCTCTTAACGTTGATGTTGGCGACTCTTTTTCCAGTTTGGCTCTTGCATTACTCTTTCTTGCTTCTTCCGCGATTACAGCGTAAACGTCAGCCTCCCACGATTCAGTTGGATTGTACTTGACAGTGCTAACGGATGCTGCGCTGCTTGACGAATCTTGCCATTGAATTTCAGTTGTTTCAGACTTCGTTGTCTCCACTTTTTCCTCTGTTGTATATTCCATACGTTCGCTTGTCATCGTTGAAGTTAAATCCTGCTCCTTATTTTTACTTGAACCAATATCATCCGTTTTCTTCCTATCCCTTTCTATTTCATTCTTCTCGGTCAGATTGGAACAGTTGAGAGTATCTTCACGATCCTCTTCACTCGTCCAGCTCTTCACCGTATTGTTTGAGGATCTAGTGATACCAATCCTTGACACACTTTCTTCAGTTTTAACTATTTTCGAAGTGGATACTTGACTCTGAAGAATTTTCTTGCGATAAGTCTCCTCCTGACCCACACAATTTTTATTTTCTTTTTGTTCTTTCGATGATTCTTCGATTTTCGACTCCACTTCCTCTTCCCTTGGTTGCGATAATACTTCTTGCTCGCAACCGTTCGTATCGGGATCCATTGTAATGTTTATTAGCGTTGTTTGAGACACAACTGGCGTCGTATCAGTTCGAGATGCCGCCGATAACTTCAGCGCAGAACAGCTTTCAGGTAAGTTTTGCTTCGTGTAGTCATGCGTTATTTCGGAACCAGCATCATTGCCAGGCTTACCACCGCGTTCAATGTACTTGCGCAATTCTACGAGCTTGTCATTTGCAAGAGAAGCGTCCGAGGTTGACGTCCGTAGATCGTCGATAATCTTGCGAACATCATCGGATAACGCTGCCAGATCTACGTCTACTAAAATGTGACGAATAATCTCTGTATTTATATTCTTTTGGGATAGTTCGTCCAACAAGCGTCTTACAATAGTTATATTCTTATCCTGCAATGGACACTTCGTATCGTCCAAGGTAGTACTAGGATTAAGAAGAACTTCTCTTGGTAGAGGTGGTCGGTCTGGAACACCATCGGTGATATTATTTTTTATTTCACCCTGTATAACTTCATTTTTTACACAACCATCATCTTCACACACCACGTTCTTCGCGTGAGAATCTTGAAGACTCGATGACCTTTTGGGAGGGGTTGGTGGGTTTTTATCCATCTTTTCGTCTGTGATATTATACTGCATTTTTACCGTGCAAGAAGTCTCATGAGTTTCGTGGCTTGTGCACACTTCTTCGACTGTCGTGGAACTACTACTGAAAGCAGCAGTTTCCTTGGGTGTATTTTCACAATTTACCTTCACTTTTTCAGATTCTCTTCCGATCGATTCATCCTCTGATTTCTGTTGTTCTGCAGCACACTCTTCATTATTCGTTGTTTTCGATTTCGATAATGGAATAACATTCACATTAGTGTCAACATCTTCTTCACTGGTTTCAACACTAGTTTTACCATTTGCTAAAGAAGACTGCATTTCTGCAACGTTTTCCTCATTTTCTTCTTTCAATTCAATTTCACTTTCTATCGTTATCGATTCGCCATTATCTTCAGTAGAGATATCGTTGGTTTGTTTCGTTTCGATTGTACGACTTTGTTCTTCATTTACCTCTAAATCAGAGTTAAATTTTAAACCTGTGGTAATGGGACTGTTGCTAAAATTCTCTTCAGCTTCTTTCGACAGTTCTGTAGTTACTTCTAGATCTCCAAGAATCAAGTTTTCTTCTGATTCAGTAACCGAACTTTTCTGACAGAAACTGGATATATTCTCAGTTTCACGATCTCTCAACACCTCTGAATTTTCATCATTAACATCTACCTTATGAATTATCACCTGTTTCTTATCATTCTCCTCGTCACTTTCCTCTCTTTTCCACTTGTTCTGCGGCGGATCTTGTCTCCTATATTTTCCAATTTCTTCGTTAATAAAATCCCTTATATGTCGCTCTTCATCCTCCGATAACTTGTCTCCTTCCTCCTGTATTATATCGAGAAACCTACTGGCAGCTTGCGAGTGACGATGATGATATTCCGATACCGAACGTTTCTTCAGTTTCTTATGTAAATTATTACTCTGTTTTTCACGTTCGATCAATTTGCTGACTTCTTGATCGTCTTCCGGATAGGTAGGCAATTTTAAGTTTTCGATAAACGTCCTCAGTTTCCTTTCAACGTCTTTTGGCATCACGCTATCCCAAGCATGTTTCGTTCTCTCGGTTTCGGTAGAATATCGGGGACGTAGATCCTTCTGCATGGAATCGAACCCTCCCGGTTCAACATAATCGATCTCCACATCAGATTCTACCTCGACTACCACTGGCTTCACATTATCGCTTTCGACTTCGCTATCGCTAACTTCGCGAATTTCCAACCGATCACTAGCAGCTTTCATCTGTTCCGATTTTCCAAGCTCCAAAGGCTTTTCCGGTTCGGACACTGTCACGGTTGGATCATCTTCGTTACCGGTTTCTAAGATTCCCGCACTGGAAATATAATCGATCTTAGCTTTGAGAGGCGAACTACTTATCGCTTTTATTTCTAACACTTTTACACCAGATTGTAGTGTTCTCTTTTCTATCGTGTGTCTAATCTCTCGAGCGTCTTTGAATGACACTGAGGGTGAATCTTCGAGGGAGGAATTATCCTCAAGATTTTTTGTTTCCGTGGATATAATTTCTTCGATGTTTCTTTGCTGTGGCACTGGATCCAGTGCAGCATCGTTCGTGCTCGTGTTAGCGATGTTTATTTCGTTTTTCGTCGCATCTTCGTGAGACTCAATGACTCTTTCTGGTGTTGGACGTCGTTCGATTCGACGTCGATTTCGATTTCTCCGATTTTTGCGCGTTCGTGATGTGTGTGGCATGATTAGTTCTATTGTGCTTCTTGCTTCGGAGGGTTCCGATGATTGCTCTGATCCTACGATTTTGTAGATGCAGCTCAGAACTCTATTATTCTTTCGCGATAACCGTTCCGATTAATATCGCGTCTAAAAAACTTCGCATAGTTACGTTTTCCTCGATTGATCTCTTTTTGTGTGAAAAAGTTTTAGGTTGTTGCACGAGAAATGTCTGAATTTTAAAATAAATTTTAACCGACTGTATCTTTTTTCATATGTATTATAAATATCTAATTATAAAATTTGTAAAATCCATATTTCCATATGCAACAACTTAATATTTCTACTAATCAAAAAGAATACCGAAGAAAAGTTAATAAAAAAGGAACGAAAATTACTTTTTAAGTATAAGTATATGGTTATTTTTGAAAACGAACATTTTTGCAAAACTGATTTGGTATCTTGAAGTTATAGAAATTTTTGCCATTATCGGAAAAGGATTAGCTTCCATTTATGCGCGTTTTATATTATATTAATACTCTGCTGTAACGTAATTAACAATGATTATGAGATGGGAGAATTAATCGCAATTCGCTATGAATATTCCAAAGCATTTTTAATATCATGCGCAAAGCTCAGCTTAAAGTAGCATATTATAAAGTCCTCCTTATAATTACACTATCATTAACTTCAGGCATTAATTCCTACCTTTTGTTGTTCCCTCTTCCTTTGTCACACTCTTCTTCGGGCCACCGTTTTGACTGGCGTAGTTCTGTTCGCTCTTCCTGTCATCTGAAATCAAATAAAAAAAAAATTGATTCTACAAAATTCCTTAAATTTTAATTCTACTCACTGCACACAATAGCACATTTTTCAATTATCAATTGTACAATGCACAATGGACAACGCTAGTCGTAGCATTAATTCTAAAACTCAATCCCGGAATGAGCGTGGTAAGATGAAAGTAGCGAACAACACACCTGATCCGCGTGGTTCCTAAAAGTGGCAATAGCAATCGACGAGTAGCGAAACGGACGCGAAGCACAGAGCACGCGTATTGGGAATATGACCTGTAGGGTCTATGGATCGCGGGACAGACTGATTGTGAGCAGGAATAAACTCCCCATCTGTAAAATGCGTTCGCATCCCCACCTACGTAACCATGATCTGACTCGATCTTCCCGCGTCTATTGCACCTATGTGTCGCATACATGTCCTCGTCATCGAGTTTGTAACTCTCAGTGTCTCTCAAATTAGCCGCCTAATTCTAACTGCTAAACTACTGATTTTTATCAAAATATCAATTTTCTACGAGGCTAACACCCTCTGAAGCTTAAACATATATTGTATGGATAATTTACAAAAATTATTGTACTACTATTGTACTACGAAAAAGTTTGGTGAATGTTCGATAAGCCTGAATTTTATTTTCGAATTAATATAGAAAATTGTAAAGAAATGAAATTGAACTTTATTCGATAGTGGTTCAAGCAGTAAGTGTTAGAAGTACGTTGTTCTATTATGCGAACGCTTTTGTTTCCTTATTAGTTCGGATAACATAGGAGATGCTACTATACTCGGTTATAGTGTGAGGGGATCCAGTGATCCCTGCGGATAATGTTTCGCGTCAAAGGTTATTCATATCGTAAATACATTGAGGCCGAGTGAGTACCGTGGAGCAGTACATACATATACGAGCTTTGTTGGCAGTTGGCCAAATACAATGCAGTGGTGCCCCCACTTTCGACACAAGTCCCACTCAGGGCCCTCATGAATAGCGCCACTTCCGAGGCAAACTTCCTTCCGAGCAAACAAAGCCACCACCCGCTACAACTCCTCCTGCCCGATCCTCAACGCACCCAGCTACTATTTTCCACCCGTTCACTTTTCGTTACATCACCAGGTTCACGCCCGAACCCCTCGTCCTCATCAATTACCGACTCCTTCTGACTTTTACCGCATCTTTCTGCTCCTTCTGACGTAAAAATTTCATTTTCAAGTCTCTTAAGCTTGTTTTTCAATTATTAATTATATTACCAACCTTATATTACCAACTTGAATGGTATTCAATTAGATTGTATCTTCTTTAAAATCAAAGTTGATATATTATTTCGAGACACGATTTTACTCATTATAGGATCTTAAAAATTTTCGCTCATGACGATACACAATTCTTGCTAGATTATACTTGCGTATATCAAGTATACGCGTTATAAAGCTACACACGTAGAGAAGAAATAATCTCAACATTTGGTTACAATAAGTTCTTGAGTTGTTTTTGTTGCTTTGCGCTAACAACGAGTAGAGTGGCATAATTGGTGGCACTGTAATTAAGTTTTGCTACTTGAGACTTCAAAGAGGCTGGTCGGGAGCCCTTGAGATTTAATTCGACGATTCTTCAAAGCTCGTTGGAGTCTCCGAGAAATAATTGAAATTTACATAACCTGAAGTCAATAAGAGATTTCTTTTGCCCATTAGCATCGAATAAAAGAACAGTTAAAGTGTGATACAGATCGTTCCAAATGAAGTCTACACTTCCACTTTAATTCATATATTTTTTTCATTTATAATGGAACCGGTGCAAGTGGTAAAAATGAGTGGAAAGTTGTAATGGTGTATCGGTATCGTTGTGCCAGGTGTCGGAAATAACGAAAGCAATGACGAGAGCACAGGAATCCCTGGGCTGCGACAGGATGGGAAGGTTTCAAGACAGTAGGGTGAGTAGGGGCTCGGCCTCTCCGAGGCATGACGCCACAGCACACACGTAGTTCAATGTGTACACATGTATAAAAGCACAGTGGCGCACCCATCTCGCATCACGATGCAATTAGAGAATGCACCAACTCCTTCTGTCATCTCTTCTCTAACCCACTACACGCCTTTACGTAACAGCAAAGCTTATATCGTGAACAATATTCGGTTGATAAGATTACGCGATAATACTCATACTCGGTATACGTAGATCGATATAGTTGTTATGACAGTCATCCCGTTTTACGCGTAATCCTGTTAATATTTAAAAACTATTTCAATTGAAACGATTGTAACGGTATTTGATCCTCGGGTTTGTAAATATGCTGCATGATTTTTATAAGTGTTGCAATAATGATATTAATAAATTGCGGTGAGTTGATAAAGTATTACCATACAATGAGAAAAATTAAAGTTTAATTTTTTGGTAAATGAACATCAGGAACCAGGTCATAATCCGATTCAAGTTTGATTCGTAACAGGAGACCGTTTTGCGGAGTATTCGTAAAGCAGCAATTTCCAGTCGAGTAATTCCGGATGAAAAACGGGAGATTGCCATTTCCGGGAGGGTATTGTTCCCCTCACACTGGGGGACTCGACGACACTGTTACGTTTGATTTAGCTATTTAGGCAGCACGCTCAAAACCTTATTTACTCCTTTTCTTTTGTACTTGCTGACATGCTATTCGTACTGTAATAACTAATCTGTTACACGCCATTTCCCTAAACCGCGTGTCCAAAGCAATTTAACGAATGAAAAAGTCTATTTACCGCGAAACGGGGTTTAAGATTTCTTTTCTATATATTGCATCCATTAAAATCAATTGGAAAGATGAATTTTACAGAATAATATTAAAGATTGAAAACATCGAAATTAAAAACTTTACCATTGTCCAACGAGATACGAAATAAAAAATCCGAGTGATTGTTCCAATCTAAATCTTCGATTGTTTGCGTGAATAAGTTGAAATCATCCATATTTTCTTGGCTAATTCCTCGAGAGACTTGCAATCTTTCCAATCGAAGATTCTTCTCATCGTACCCATCCTTAAACCGCACAGTTTTACTATATTTGTTGCCTGGAGTGATAGTAGACTTATTCCCAAAGGTTTCGATTTTTCTTCTTCTCCAAATAGGATCCCTCGAGATTAAATCGAAAACAGTTGTTTCAAAATCCACAGGTTCCTCTAGAATAATGTCCAACCTGTCGGTCCAACATTTTCCAAAACTCGATCTTGATTCAACGCGACCCATAATGTAACCAGAGGACAGACTTTCAGTAGAATCTGGCTGCGGCAATGCGACCGTGTTAATTCTCCTCAGATCCAGAGTACTGAATTGTTGAGAAAAGTTTGAGCATGTTTCTCCATTTCTGAATGAAGGCGGTGGCTCGATGAGGAACTTGAAGGCTTCTAGATATGAGGATTCGGAGTATTCACCACCAAAGTGCACCGTCATCCCTTCGCTTCCGCTTCCGCCTTCTGCGTGTCCATCCAGAATTCCAAGCGTCTCCATCGATTTTCTCTTGCTCCGTCTTCTCCGTCGTTTCGACCTCGGAGCTTGCAATTTGCTCGTTGCCTCTTGCTTCCTCCTCGAGCATCCTTTTTTCCCAATCGAGAAGAAGCTTCTCTCCTCGAAGCTCTCGCGAGATTCGAATGCCGACCTCGAGGTGGAGGTGCGAAAGGTTCGCCAGATGGCGCCAATCGTTTGAAGGACCGCCGTGAAAAGCGTAGTATCGCACGTAAAAGTGGATCTGATAGACTTTCGTCGAGTGGAATGTCCCATTGGTCTCTTTACCTTGGCTCTTTCCCCAAAATTTCTTATAATTCGAGAAAAAGAATCATAGTGACGCGTGATAATTGAGTATCACGAGCACTCAAACAAGTTGTTTCTTGTGGTATTGCATAACGATGTTACCGTTAAACGGCTGTTACGCATAGTTTATTAGTGCGCAGTATAAAAATAGACATTACTGATGTTCTCACAGTTGAGCAGTCGCGTATAGGATATCCGCTTTCGATTGACAATGAGTTCACCGCGGATTCGCTCGTGTTCGCGTATTGCATAATTCCATTGAACAACGACTCGTTATATCGAAACATACATAGGATTCGCGAAGCAAACGGTTGTTGCCGCAGTGCAGCTGATTCTACTCATTACGGTACCGCGAAACACCCAAATTGTTTGCGATGAATTAGCCAAGCGGCCGGCTAGCCAGCTGGCCGGCCGGCAACGACCGATCGAACGAGGAGCCACTTTTCCTAAATGACACTCGTACACTTCCCCCAGCTAAATATTTACTCGTTTTTCCAATGGCAAACATTTGCGCGTGACAAACACAGTCACAAAACGCTTCACCGATCCATTAGTAAATGAAGCAACGGAAGTGCTGGATTTAATCCTTGTTTACTACAATTTGGCTCCACCTCTTTCACAGCTATCGCAATTTTCACCACGCGTTCGATTATTAACATTTCCAATTTAAAAAAGAAAAAAAAAATATCCAAGTAACTATTGATTTTAATTAAAAATCTATTTTTCGTCACTGGGAGGTATCGAATGCACGAAAAGAAATCAGAACGAGCACAGTAGCGGTATACTCGGGAAGGTACTCGGGAACACTGATAGAAAGGCGGGTGAGAGCGGAGTTCGAAAAGCCGGAAGAGGGTCGAGTTCGAAGTAAGTATGTAAGTAAGTAGTAGAAGGCATCTTCTTCTTCGTAAGTGCAGAGGGTGCGGCACAGTGGAAGCAGGTGCACGATAGTCTTCGGTCCCTTTACCCTCCCGTCTCTTGCTCGAGTCAGTCATGTGCATCGCGCTAATGCGCTTCATATTGTTCCTGCTTAAATATCCAGCTATAAAGGCAGTGTGGTGTATAACGATACACACCCTGCGAGCTATAAGACCAAGACGTCTTGTACGAGAGCGGAGGCGGGGGCGAGGGGGGCGAGGAGGGCTAGGTTTTATTATAGAATCCAATTAAGTACCGCTCTTGCAGAAAAATTGCTTCTTCCTGACTGATGATAAGCAGCCTCAACGCCGGTTTCTCAGTACAGTTAATCGACTTTGCTTGTGGACTATTAAGGATATACGTAGCATATTTATTTTGAGTGATTCTTTTTTTAAGATATTAGCGAGACTATCGGCCATTCTTTTATTCTATCGATAACTACTGATTTATCGTTACCATTGTCCTTGCGTTAGATTTGTTCCACTATCACTATTTTAAATACTTTAATTGATTTGAGATTATAATAGGAAATATAGTATGCACTCACTTGATCCGCTGTTTTTGGTGTCAGTGGATATCACCCGGTTGCCCGATGTCGTTGTAATTTTCGTCGTGGTTTCTGGGTGAGAAAAGAAACAAGAGTATTAATGTGGGCGAAAGAGCAAGTCGTAAATCTGAGGTATATGGGTACTTACTAGTAAGAATCTCAGTGGAGGTATTTTCTTGCAAGCTGCTTTTGTAAATTCTTCTCTTTGGCGAGCCAATATTTTCCCTGGAACAGGAAAAAGCGTCTTAAGAACGATTCTCATTAACCTCATGTTCGCGATTCAAGAAACTTCCTCGTGGTATCCTCATCGCCCCTTAATTTCCGAAAGTTCGCTAATGAAAACCTTCCTCCGTATGAAACTTACTTCGCAACGGGGCAAAACAGAAAAGTAGTTAACCAAAACAACCGACTATATCCGAACATAATGATCTTATCTAATTGAAAATGAGCTGATTTTTTGTGATATTACCAGCTAACGATATCTCTGGGATATTAACCGAAATAACGTTGTCTCTCGGTCAAATCAAATGTAACTAAATATGTTTTAGAAGACTTGGAAAAAAGGAGAAATCCGAAATCAAAACTATTTCGTTTTGCTATCTGAGTTTTGATACTTTTTCGAATATTACAGCAAAAGTCATTATTTGATTAATTTTTGGTTTTGCACAATAAAAACTCTGATGGATCTCAACAGGATATTAAAAGCCAAGAGTATAGAATATTTGAACAGTACGCTTGGAAAAATTCCAACCGTATCGATCTGCTCTCTAAAAGCTATTGAATAAGACAAAACTTACTGATTCAAGCCAAGCTTCAAGTTCTCGCCAGCATTTCGCAATAGGGCGTGTGCTTCGCTGTTCGTCAAATCTCGGGTACTTCTTCCATTTATGCTGCTAATTAAATCGCCTTCCCTCACTCCCTGCTGCGCCGCTTTGCTGCCTGGGTTAACCTGCAGCCAAAATTTGATTTCGCCTTAGCATTATACTTTCAAAGTGTCAATTTTGTTTTATCCTGTTTTAATAGAATTATTATTTATTTAATTGATTTCAAGTCATTAAATCCCAATTTTTTCGTTGACAACGTCAATTCGTTTAACAGTCTTTTAATGATGATTTAAGTTTCAATAGGATGATAACAATTAAAACAGTAATGCTCGCAAAGATGTTTGAACCTTAATGATCATCGCACAGTCAATTCGTTGAAAGCATGCCACTTGATGGAAGTTCTGTTAAATTCGCATCAAACTACAAAGTTCGGTAGAAACCCTTATTGTTAGGGTGCTGTACAAGGTTGAAGAGATTACTATGGTCCGCGAGCTTAGTATTATAGTGCTTAGTCCTAATGAGATTCAAATTGGTACCCTGGACAACGTACTTTCGTTAACTAACTAACAGCAAGCGGAAACCATCCCAAACGTCGAAATAATTCCGTGGATAACTATGTACATACATATGTAATATGCGCTTTGATCCTTTTCAAATCTAGAAACACGTTATTCATGCTGCACATATTGACAAGGTGGTTTTCCACGTAAAATGAATTTCTTCACGATTATTCGCTTTCTGCTAATTTTAATCGGAAACTGAGTCGATTAAATAAAAGATCTTTTAGGGATTAATAAAAGTATGCACTAGTATAGTTTTAATCGTGATAAAACAGAACGATGAATCTTTACTATTATAAGGTGATTCTCACCGTAGTGCTAATATTGCCTTTCCGTTGACGTGATACTCGAAACTTCAACATGATGAGGATTTTCCGTAATTTGATCCTGTGCGTAATATCTTTAGACCTCCGAAGAATAATTATTCATTTCGCATTAAAACCTGTTTTCTCGTATTCTCCAAGAAGTTTTCCGATCGTATTTCTTAATAACAAATCTACTATCTATTCACAGTAAAATTCTATGGTGGTCGTCGGATGAATTATCCTTTTGTGCAGTACATAATAGACATAAGCAATTAATTACAGTTTATTTTAGATTAAAGTTAGTTTTAAATTAAAAAACAATTCAATGCGGATCGATAAAATTGAATCAATATCTGACTTATCGGCCGGAAGAAACAGGCACAGGAAAACAGCGCTCTAACAGCGTATGTAGTAACATATCGAACTAAAATGCAAGTTTAGCGTATCGAATGTAGGAACAACTTGGGGGATAACTCACAAATAACTTTCTACTTTTTTTCAATTATTCATTATAGAATAACCGATTATAGAATAATTAGAATAAACGTATTCGAGTAATATGATTCTATAGCTCCTCGCTATCAAAATAATAAGAACTGGTGATTCCGAGCTTATGTAAATCTAATATGCGTAAACTCGTTTTTTAAAGATGCAAATGTGCTTACCGCGATAAACTGAGGTGGAACATAGACGCAGATAATGCATACATAATAACTAACATAAGTAGACAATCTACCTATTCAAAGGCCATGTAACTTTGTACAGCATAACCGAGGCCCCTTGAATCGCAATTGAATTAATTTGACTATATTGTCATGACCTTTTTCTGCCAGACGTCTCGACGATACGGATAGAATAATCAGACGGGTAGCTGTTGAAAATTAAACACCAGGTTGCGCATCGCACAGCTATGATTTATACTCGTCATTAAATCTCACTACTTTACTAACACTAACAATAACTTCAACAATTCTCGCTTACGCCAACAATGGTAAAAAAAGAAGTGTATAACAAATGAGGGAAAAATCGATAGTAAACATATCCTGTACAATGAATAATCAAACTAGGATATACGGTAAAGTGAATAAAAAACTGGAGAGGAAAATCTAATTGTAAGAAGTACGAAAGAAATACGAAGTGGGAGAACAAAAAAAAAGAAGAGGAAAAGGATAAAGAGAAAATAAAGAAGTAGCTGGCGAGTTCGGCGAAGCTGAGTGGTACATGAAAAGGGAGAGGCAAAGAAAGGAAAAAGAAAAGAAAGGAAAGAACGGAAAAGGAAAAGAAAGGATCAGGATGTAAGAGGCGTGAAATGCATAATGCATTCAAGCAATTTCTTCTGATTTCTTGTGCTTGGTAAAGACAAACGGGCTGATGGCGAGTGAAGAAAAAAAAAACCGTGAAAAGAGGAAGGTTTAATTATAAAGCAGGGACGCAGAAAAAGTAATTAAGCTGCTAACAAAAAAAAGGAAACAACAGATCTCTCTGAATGACGGTAATTAATTTTGCTGCAATGAGTTCCAAGCGTCTGCATCTAAATAGAACTTACAATGGAATTATTATTTAATAACGGTACAACGAGAGTGGTAAATCTGATAAACGACTACTTTGTTATTTTATTAATCCTAATAGACTTTTAGAAAAAATTTGAAAATTCCTGTGACAAATAAATTCGAAAATATTTATCGTATTATACGACGAAAAGGGGTTCTCAACCACGCGAAAAGCTTGATATAAAACTCCGCTGATTCGCGAATTAAGGAGACGCAATTAAGAAGAAGAGCCAGTGAACCAAGAGTTATTACTGTAGCCAATAGATGCCTTTGGATGGCTCGAGATCACAGCCCGGAGGGCAGAGCTAATTAAAATTCTCAGCATCCAACCGAGGCGCCGAGTGTCGAAGCACTTCGAATACCCATGCAAATGAGAACTTTGTTCTCGGATTTCCGTCTTTCCCGGTGAAAACGCCACTGGCTACTATTTACATTCCGTTCCTTCTTGTGCAATTAAAATTCACGTTCGCAATAAGTGTCTCCCGAAATATTTCACCAACGATCGCGAATTAAGGGTTTATTGCAAAAAACCGATTTCTACCAAATGCAATGAACTTTTAACTATAACAAAGCCATGCGAAAATAAACAACTATGATTGGTCAGTGAAGGTGAAGTTTCGATAGAAATTGACAATTAGCCAGCAATTAGAGTCGATAACGGAAGACAGTGGAATGTACATGTAGAGAATTGACTCTTACCGGTTTAAACGTCGACCACATATCTCGAGTCCTGCAACACTTTACCCCCGAAATCAAATTGTCTATTCTTTTTTATTCCATAAAAGTGTGTTATTTTTCAGTGCACTAACAAAAGTATGTGGCTTGAAAGCGAAACGAATGAAAATATAGGAAAACAGTCTCTGAGAAGAGATTGAATGAATTCCAATGTTCAGCTCGAGTCACAATAGGTTTATTAATGGAACGAAGAAGAAAAAAAAAGGCGAGAAGATAATCTTCCGACAACCACCGCACTTGATCTCAGGCTTGCAAAACCCTAGCAATTGTTATCGAAGACTTCGTTCAACGAAGCGAACGAGTAACTCGTACTTGCCGTTAATTGTGCACCGTGTCAATTGACCGATTGATGTCACTCAGCGACTAATTCGTTTCGTCCGCTTTCAACGACGCGACACGACGTAGCTACGAAAGCACTGACTTCCCTTTAGAGCAGCCAGACCGCGAACCTACCACTCGAAAATCATCGACATTAGTTATCGGTTACGCCCCCCTAAACTTATCGGGAAAAAATAGCGCTTTGATGCGAAACAGATGCTGCTCAATCGAGATAATCGAAGTTTCTACGCTTAAAATTTTTCAAACAAATATGCAACCAAGTTCTCTTTTCTATCTATTAAGATCTTAGTGTTAATGTGTTACATACTTGGTAGACGGTTAATAAATAATCTTCTGACGACTATTTACGTCTTAGTTTATGCTGTTGCAATGTTCTACGTACTATACGTATCGCGTTATGGAATAAAAAATAATTGATCTTGTTTTAATATATTTTATATTACAATGAACGGATTTTTGGTTCATGAGGTTAAGGACACGAATTTCAGAATCTCGAGAGTCGGTAAAGGAAATTGGAAGCATGAGAGAGGCAAATAGTTCAAGTTTCCGCATAGTTAGGAAACCGGAAGTTGGAAGGAGCATATAGTATACGAAGATTGTGAATTTTGTCAACAATGTCATTTCCTTCTTGAAATAAAATAGTTTTATGGATATCACTGTCAGAATGATCGTTCAATTTACTGTATTTTTATTATTTGTAATAATCATTAACATCGATGTATAATGTATGCATTGATTGGTGCTAACGATTCTAGTGAATACTAGAGCTATTTCGAGCCTATTGCAAAACAGTGAATACTCTATATTCCAATCAGTAGCAGATGCCAATGAGCCTTGTCTCTGTTGTGAGATAGACTTCTGTCTTCTAAAGTCTTCGTAGGAGACCGAGGTCAGCGAAGTTCACCACATCGAAGAACTTCTTCTTCGAGAACATACCCAAGAGACCCCGATACTTAACCCTCTCTAATTCCGTAACAACTCGGTAACTATTTACTTAGAAATACCGCGATACTACAATAAAAATCAATTTCACCGGAAATAAACTGATAAGTAACATTTTCATGATGCCCCCTATAAGATAACTTACGATTAATTTAGTATAAATTCTAATGTCAGATCTTCACACTTGACGCGAGTCAAAGTAGAGAAGTGGCAGAACAAGACAGACGAGTTTCTGAATGACACTAACCAAAGAACGAGAGACTACACAATGCGTAGGTGTGAATCGGTGGACCATCTAACAAAATGGATGAGTGGCCGATGAGGTAATTTATTTAAAAATACGTACACCCCCGTCTATTTCGCAAATACTCTTTGCACAATTTTTACTTTTCCTCACGGAAAGTGCTTCCCACGTGTATATCTTAAAAATCACAACTGCTATCTTATCGCGCGACGTTTTTTAACGGCACCAAAGCTTTCCCGGACACTTATATAATCGGTTCCTTTAAAAATAAACAAACAGTAAACACCACACGTGCAATTACATTACATTAAAACGCAACCAGCAAACCTCTACATAAAAATATACATAAAAAGTCTACATACATATTTTGTAAGGAGAAGAAAAATAAGTATAAGCTAACGAGTAGTTTGCAAGAATCTTCTTAATTTCATGCGATAGCTTCGCGTGAGATCCAAGTGACCTTCGATTCATGAGCTTGCAGAAGAAGTTTCACCGATTGAAAATAGACGCGTGGCCGGCTCGTCTCAAGTTTCTTGAGAATTCTGAGGGAGTGAAGAGGAAGGAAGAACATTATGAGATTACCGATTGTTCCGTGTCGCGTTAAAATTCGTGACTCTTGTCCTATATCGTGTATTGTAACGCCTCTTCACCTTTTAATCGATTAGTTAGAGTACTCGTAAACGCGACATGTCTGCCGAGAGCGAATTAGGCCGCGCCCACAATCTGCGCGAGACTATGGATCTATGGATACGTACGTACACACGCGAGAAATATATTTGGCAACGTCTACTGGACTATATGGATTGCTGATGCAGGCATGCCAGCCTCAGCTTGAACTTGGATTTCAATTTAGTCTTACCGGCTCATCAACACTCTTATCTCAATCCTTTCGATCTTTTATTTCGTTTCGTGATGACCTTCACTGTCACTAGTATACTCGATGAGAATGGAATTAATGCATCTGCTGGGAACGTCGGATAAGTTATGATAAAATGATTAGCGAATCATAATTTAAGAATTATCATTTATTTTGGTAAATCGTAATAAAGATAAAAGTACTTATACGATGTAAAATTGAAACGAATTGAAGTTTTGAAGTTTACCGAAATCTGTCAAAATTTTTATCGACGATATCATAAGAATAGATGAGAAAGAACTTGTGCTTTATCATGCTCTTTATCGTAGCTTTGCACCACGGCCACTAGATACATACTATCACTCACGTGGCGCTAAAGTCACATTTCTCACAGGAGCACATTTTGGCAAAACTATTCATGGCATGGGACGCATAACGTTCGACTTACCGCTGTATAATCCCACAATCTAACAATAGAATACACTAAGGACTTCGCGGTATGATGTTCGTCTTATTCCCGAGCGTTTTTCACCATGTCAAGATCGAAAGGAAGACGGTATTGTAAGCGCGAATTTCGTAGAATTTTGAAAGCTAGGGCAAAAGACACAAATTTCGAGAGGGTGTCGATGGCGCCGAGACGGTTCGCTCACTGGGGCCGGCTTGTGGCAAGCCAAAGTCGTTTTACCGTGCCGCGCGCCGGCCACTGCCTGAGACAATATTAGAATCGAACACCGTCTCACACCCGCCACCCGAATCTCTCTTCCGTCACCGCAATTCATCCGGTAATACATAGTACACTTCTCAAAATTCGCCCCTTCTCCTCCTTAATTTAAACTCTGTTTTATTACTCGATGACGTCATCTCTTGACGGTCTGAGTTATTACGTTTTACGCAAATATTCATTATTTAACACTTAATTCCAAGGATTTTGTTTAGAACTCTTTGTAAAGTGTTAAAGAAAATCAATCTATGTAGTATTGTTTCTTATTTGGCACCATAGAGTCTGGTAACAATATTTGGCAAGGGAAAACAAGTCTGCTCTGTATGCAAAATGTATCCGTATGTGGATCCAATTCAGCTGACAATTGAATCTGCCCAGGGTCGCATGTTACCATGGCTGACGCGTCATGATTTTTTTTCTTTCTATTTCCATTCGGATTTGTCCAGCATGTTTCGTCTCTGCCGTGTCCGACCGTTGACACGCAGAGTGCAGGCTTCGCAAAAAACTGTTGCCCCTACGCGAGAGTCAATCGCATTGGACAAAACGATTCAAACGCCGCCGTCTGAACTTCTATTTATGTCTGTAGTATAATACTGTGTACGTTACGTACCAAAAAAATGAACAAAATTTTAGAAATAAATAGCAATTTTATTCAATTTAAAAGATACAAAAATAAATCTTGTTAATTATGAAGTTGCCACTGTGGAAATAATCTCGAGCTGCGTATTAGTTGCAACGCAAATGCAGGTCAGAATGTTAGGAATGTAAATCAGAAATAGTGTCAGCTATGGGGTCACCAGTACCCAATTTGGTATGCCATAACAATACAACAATACCGGTAGCATGCAAATATTGACGCGAAGGGATTCACTGATCAGAATCATGAATGAAGAAACCGTTATGGTTTACGCCTGGCACAGAGTGTGTCTAACAGGTAAAGTATGTTTTCCCTAGCCGTTACGTGAGTAATTGCATCTTCTGTTTGGTAACTGTTTTGTCACCAAATTCGCAGCCGGAATCCTAATTATATTCCACTAGTTTCGCTATGCCAACTTTAAATACACTCTCTTGCATTCAGCCACATTTGTTCAAAAGATTCAGGTCAATTTAGGGGCCAGGCGTTAGAGGGTAAAATTTTCAAGGTCTGTCTTACAATTGGACGTTCGATTCTACATATTTAGCACAACAGACTGCATATTTCAACACTGCTGCTCTTATTGTCAAATTTATGTACCAATGTATATCTTTAACTATTCAACTAATTCAGGAATTTAGGGTTTTTTTATAATTTCGCATCCCGCATGATTGATTTATAGCACAGAAGAATGTGTTGAAAATTCAATTAGAGTAAGTGGTGTATTTCCTAATAAATAATCCAAGCACAGCTGCGCTGGATAACCGAGATCCATTACATCTCGACCAGATGCACTTCACTTCACATTGCTGGCGTGATTTCTTTCAATTAATAATACAGAATAAATACATGTAGATATGTGTATGCATTACCAGATGAAAACCTCGTAGATCGATGGAAGAAGTCTAGCGTAATTGAGATGCTAAGAATGAGAGAAAACAGGTAACAAAGAACGCGTTCCATCGAAAAAACAAGTTTCCCATTTTAACACGAATGCCTGGCGAGTTTTAAGCGACTTTACTTATCGATCGGTAGACATCGCTTTCTGGCATTTTGCCAATAATCCTCGGCTCCGCCAAGGGCTAAATTCGCAACCAGAGCAGAAAAATTCGGAAGTCAGGCTAACAGTTTACTTTCCCCATCATCGAGAATTAAGCACGTTTATTCCTCTTTCTCCTTTTTTTTCCTTTTTTCAGAGAACCCAGGACTGTCATTGTCAGTTTGCGAGACGCTTACGTCAGAATTATTAGCTCAGGCAAAAAGGAACGTAAATTGTCTGAAGCACTTTGGTATTTACCCTTCGTACGAGTACTAGATCATTACGTTTACTTCCTTTACTCAATGTGTGTGGATTCACTGTTAACCCTTCGAGTGTTTTATTTCATTTTCAGTACGTATAGTGTCCTTAATTATTTTCAAGTGGCAACTAGTATACTCGACAAAAGTAGAGTAAATGCATTTACCAAGAAGTTCAGATGAATCGTAATAAAACGATTGTTATCCATTTATTCAACACATGTTGTGAGGGGAAATAAATTTATGAAAGAAACAAATTATAATTATTTTTACTAAACGACGAGTTCACTCGCTACTAAAGAAAAAAAGCGATCTCTTCGCAAAGCACATATTCGACAGAAACGTCGAAAGAGTTAAGAGAGAAGTGGTGGATTGTGTGCGCCAACATTGCTGTCAAGGGAAGAGTAGTAGATTGTGAGTTACTCCCTTTAGAGAGAAGGGTAGTGAATCGCGAGACTAAAGATTCTATTCTAAAGATAGAGATGGTGGATTTCCGTGTTGATTCACCGTGGGAAAGTGGAATAGAATGGTACCTTACGAACGGGTGTGATGAGCCTCCGCAGAGAGGTAAATAAGGTAATGGCGTGGAGTACGTGCTAATCTTACAACACTAAGAATTGACAGGAGAAAGTTATTATACCAACCCTATCTACAAATATACCGAAAATGTAAAATCTTTTACAAGATTACTTAAAAGAGTAAAACTTTTTCCATGTTTTTGTTATAATCAAGTAACTATCTGAGGTATGCAGAGTTCGCTCTGTGCAATAGGCAAACCTCTGCGACGCTTGTCACGCCTAGAGTGATTCGGTAACTCGAGATAATTTATTCGGAATTATGCGAAAGCAATGTTCCGCGGACGAAACGATGCGGCGGGACGCGACACGATACCAGAGACAAGGTGCATTGACATTTGCGTTTGGCAAACAATGGTCGCATTCAGTGGGCACAACTACAGAGCACGCACGCGTCTCTAATTGAGAGGGAATTATATCGTGGACGAATCAACCGGCCTGTAACCTCTGAAGCATCGTACATACGTATACATATACATGTATGTATAATAAATGACCATTGCTGACTCTGACATCGTACGTGTTCACACGCTACAATCATAAATACAGTTTGGTGTTGATTTTCTAACTAAGAGGAACCGAAATATCTTCGAATAATAGAATAATAGCTTTTTTGGCAAAACTTCATAATGATTTCATAAATTCCGTAAACTTCGTGTCACATTTCGATTGCAGGGACAAAGGTCACATTTAAGACAATTGGAGGAGGTCCGAACGATCGAATGCTTGGTAATGTTCCAATTGATTTTAATGGTTAATATCGATTGAGTCATGTATGGCCGTTATACATATACAGTGATACCGATAACGAAAAGTTGTAATATCCAGAGAAATAAATTGAACAGGATACCATGAGTACGAGTAACGAAGTACGTATACCGTTTGAAACCACCGCGCGCGGCATGTCGAAAAAGACCTAACAATAAGTAAGTACGTGTTGCGAAGGATTTCAGTTCTCCCATTCTTTCTGATTCTCCACAGCTGGCAATTTACTTTCTATGTAACCATTAACAAAATACTAACAGTGCAGGGAATCCACGCGAAACCAATTTAATCTCAATTTCAACTAGAACCCTGTGACTTATATCGCATGGAATCAATATGAGCCAATGAACCGATAACTGATTTGAGATTAGATATGAAATTTTGATGATATTTAATTAAATACTTGACGTGAAATGGTAGGTAATTTAGATTTTAACATCTAATATTAGATTATTAATTGGCATTTCACAATATTGATATTCAATAATTAAATTGCGTGTCTTCTTTTAACTTGAATTTGCTTTATTTAATAAATATCAATCTGTCGAAAAATACACTTCCTGATTCTGATTCTTTTGGTAATTCTAGTTTTACTGTACAAACTATAGTCTAGAGGACGATGCTACCAGTTACACTTTCTTATTTTGTAATCATTGCATGGTCGACTTGAGCGCATTCCAAATCGTCAGACGAGAGCTTCTGTTACTAAACCCTCGTTGTTTCCACAAGTGGAAACTGCATGACGGAGCTGCATAAACAAAAGTCGCGACAAGTAGACGTAGTTTATTTTTCAATTATCCATCTAATGACGCATCAACATGATATTGAGCGGTTGATTAAATGCACTCTTGGCGCCAGTCTCGATTACAAAAGGTGATTCTAGCCGGGCAGGGATTAGCTTGGATACCATGACACAAGTGACACTACCAATACAAGTAGCCTGCATTTATACCCGTTTTATCGCAACTGATCGAATTACCGCTATGGATCGCTGCATCGACCTTACTATTGGGAATTTAATCTCCAATGAGTCCACGGTGTTTCAATATCCTCTAGAAGAATAACACAACGTACAAGTCTATGTATTCGTTTTTAAAAAATCAATTTTTTGTCCAAGCACATTGAAGAAACGTAGATGTTGTATAATTGTGAATATAAATCAACGGATACAAACTAATACCTAGATCTATAGTATCCTAGAACTGTTACATTAAATATAGGTTTCCTCTGGGATTATGGGTTATTATACCTTAAGAGAAAAGTCTGTCTATTCGTATGCCTGTAATTTACTGCAAATCTCTGTGGAAAAGAGCGATCATTAGCTGGTACGTCGCGTCGGTCAATCTCCCTCATCTGGCGAACAGGGCGGAAGATGATATCCTATTAACTAGAATTCTTGTTCGATAGCACACACAGGCATAGACAAACTTGCTACGAATCTTTTTCATGTATGTAGCGTTAACAGTATAATTCTGACAAATAATTAAAAGCATAATAATTAATATCATGCCTTTCACTCCAACTATCGTTTCCTGATAACAATTTCCTACCCTGCTACTAATTGCAAGTTTCGAAGAGTTTGGAACGTAGGTAGGTAGACTTTTACCATCGTCGATGGATAGTAAAGTCAACGTGTCTGGAACTCTGGAGCGAGTAATCACTTTGGAATTCGAGTGTCAGTGGTATGTATGTATGTATGTATGTCTGGTAAATGGTGAAGCCTGAAGAGCCAAAGAGCCGCGAGGAAATGGGAAATAACAAAACGAGCAAGTAGAGCGAAAGGCGCGATGTTTTGCGTCCAATCTCAGGACTCGACTAACGCAGTGTTACGTCAGGTTACTAATCGTCGAGTGCAATGCTACTTAACGAGAGCACTCTGGGAAAACTGACAAATATATAGCATATAAGGTGATTCGTAAATGCACAACTATGCAACTGCGGAAGGTGAATCTGGCGAATTTTCCAGATTCATTAATAAAAAAGAATTTGTTGTATCTTTAAGATTTATTTGTAATTCTAATTAATTCCAAGTGTATATAACAATATTTAGTGGAAAGTTGACAGAAACTTGCCGTGACTTGCCTTTCGCGTAAAAAGTGGGCCGTGTTATCGGTGAATGAAAGAAAAAGCTTAATCTTAAGTTTGAATTGGTGACATCAGGTCAGATCGCGTAGATAACATAGTTGATAGTTGAAGTAACGACGTGTCGGTCCGTTATCAAAGAATGACGTGCGCTCGAGTCATGGTCAATAAAGCCGTAAACTGAAAGGAATGTTGAGCGGGAAATGTACTTCAAACCAAGATACGAACCTTGTTGCGATAAGTGCTCGGTAGACAAGCCCACTGGGCATAACTCATGTGAACCATCATCGAAGAATTCCCTTTTACAACGTCCAGGTACTAGGGATCAAGTTGAACCAACTCCAGAAAATATTATGTACTGTATATTGTAATCAACACTTGGGAAATAGTTCAATACACTGATCACTGTCACTGTCAAATCGCCACAATATTACATATTGTCCAGTTTGTTTGACCGATAATAATTGACTCCTCGATCCACTATCCGAGGATACAACAAAGTTTACAAAAGTCTATACAACAAGCCACTACCCGCATCGATCAATCTTCCTTTTCGATTATCTGTGTACAGTATCGATAATACTCGATGCACAACTATTTGTCACGATATTCGTATACACAATATGTATATACAATACCCAGTCAAGCGAATCAGCCGATAACAGCCTATTATCAAGAAGCATCAGCTGGGAGGATCGCGTAACAACTGCTCTGTGCAATCGGTGTGCCTACGATTCCGCAAATGAATGGAGATACCTATCTGCATTCGAACCGGGAGAATCGAACGAATCTATTTGACAATCACTTCCGGAAAACGAAGTCGATGCTCTCTCAATGCAACAATCCTCAATTGCGAAGAGAAGGAGGAGAGAGAGTACACGTGCAGGTGTTGGAAACGACGCAGTTAGTAGTGGCTGGTCCCGCGCGAAGGATACTGAGAGCTCTCGATGATTGCACCGATGCAGCAGACCTGTGAAGAGAACTCCGGAGAACACGAGAGACAAGAGGCACACACGATGCAACGCACAGCGATCGCTGCTGCTAGCTGCTGTTGGTTGCTGCTGCTGGTAGTATAGTGAGTCCAAGTCGAACCAAACACCGAGAGAACGTCGCGCTTACGCCGACAACCACCGACAACCACCGACACGGACAAACCAACCGTTTCGTGCAGCTCGAGCATCCTGAGGCCAGGCATATGGGCCCTCAGGCCCGTAACAACTCGGACTTACTCGGACTTGGTCGTCTCCTACGTGGTAGTACGTGCCACTTGCTCCCTACTACAGGAAGATTGTGGCTCTGTATCTCAAGCCTCAGTCAGAAGGCTCCCACTGGAAGCGCGCTATGCCAGACCTCCAACGCTGACCATAAAGTTCAAAAATAGCTTTAAGGGAATTAAAGCTTAAAAACCTTAAAATGTTGGGTACCGAGCGGAAAAAGTTGATTCGCATCACAGTATTGTGTTCGACAACATCATCGGTAGACTGTGCAGTCAAGGCAAAAGATAAGAGTTATCTTGACACATTATTCAAAACTGCTGTTCAATTTTCAATTGGAATTTAATTCAATTTAAGGAGAAATCATAATTTTGTGGACACCCGTGAGATGCACACGGTTTAACAGAAATTGTAAAATATGTTTTGTTATTATACCGCAGCGCTAACTGTAGATACGATCCGATTATCGTTATCTTGTTTGCAATTCGCTTATCGCGTAGCTCTCAGGATTAGAATTATTGATCACGAAACTGATAGATAACTGCAACTGCTACGTTCCTCGATGAGTAATGCTCAAAGTCAAACCTCATTAACACCAACTTATCACCTCTACGACAGTGTGCGAAATTCTATGTTTAATATATCCAAGTGCTCCCTTTAACTCGTCATTTCGATATTACGTCCATGTTACGACGTAGAGAAATCCAGTAGAAATGCGTTTGGCATAGCAGATATTTGCTTAGAAAACATACATTCAGATTAATATGTTCATGCAAATACCGCAATAAATGCACTCTGATGATATAGTAATAAATTCTTGAATATTTCAATTTCCTAAATTAGTGACCTGTTAAAATTCAGATCTTGTGAAAGCACACATCTATTATAACAGCTACTTTACAAATGCTACTGAAACTTCAAATACACAAGTTGAAACTGTACGAAAACGTTGCTCTGTATACAATGCAAATTGAAAGCAGCACAAAGAAGGGGAGGGGCGCGAAGACGAGAGAAAAGAAGGGCGATAAAAATAATGCATTAAAAGTCGCTTAGAGAGCAGGGTGCTGTGAAAGTGCAAGGCCGGCCCTTGAGAGAAGCGTAATAGCACGCAACATGACGATATAAACGACAGTAGACGAGTAGACCGCAGCACCGCAAAGCGGTATGGTGAGTGCTCGTGCCCATGCCCGTGCTCGTAGTCTCATACTACTCGTGCTCGGATGAGTGTGTGCGCGCGCAGCTGCGTTATGCGGGCAAAAGGGGGCCGCAAGGGGGCATAAGCTGGCATAAGTGAGCTCGGCAGGGGCGAGCAACGATAGTCAAGGGGATACGGCTAATGCTTCTCCTACACATGACTCACCCACTAGGACTAGACTTCTCTAAAGAGAATGCCCTGTCTCTCCCCACCCCTCTCTATTTCTCTCTCTGATTCTCTCCCACAAATGCTGCTAATCTACCAATTGTAAGCTAGTATGTACATGTGTCATTCCGAGTATGATTGGACTGACCGAACCAAACCACTAATAGGATACTTAAACAGCCACCATCTAAAATTATCTTGAATAATTGCAAAGCGCGTCGTAAAGAAGAGATGCAGAAATAGCGGACTCCTGGATAACGCGCACCCCTTTAATGCGAATTTGTATAAAGCAAGGAAAAAATTGAGATTGGTACTCATATAGCGCAATGTTATTACCGAATCGCAGATGAACGGTGCCAGCTATAGCAATATACATGAGTACTTGATAAATTTATTTTAAACTCTTTCGGATTAGAAAAAAACTCATCAGACTCGTTCGGTCAGTTTCCTCATTTCCTTTTATTATTCGCAAAAGAATGCAATCGCAGGGATATTGTAGTGGCGAAAAAGGGATCTTTGAAATCAATCCGAATGAAAAAGATCTACGACTGCGGGGTAAGAATGCGGATCACGATGACCGGCCAGTCTAAAGGCGTAGGTTAGCATAGCTTGAGCTTGGAACGGATCCAGGCACCGCCTAGCAGGATGCAGCCCGGTATGCAGGCTTGCAGCTCCACTGCGCGAGCCTACAGGCGCCGCGAAAGCAATCGATTGCTCCTCAATAGGACCGCCTCTCTGCACCTCCAGCTTTTTTTCACCAGTTGAACCACTCATGGGATTTCTCTTTGTCTCCCAATTAGCGTTATTAATATATTATTTGCAAGAGTCTCTTGGCTTTCAAAAATACAATTCGTTATAAAACATTATTTTTTTACTCTCAACAAACATATCCATTGCCAGTATTTTATTAATTTTTTAAAATGTCGGCTGGAGTAGATTGCTGTAATAAATTATAATACAAAATCGTCCAACTTTCCATCAACAACGGATCGAATATATCAGAAGTTGGACTATGAAGAACTGTGTTTATCTATCCATTTTTCAAAAACGATTGAAATTCTCCTGTTTCTTATTAATCTCTCTTGAATTATTCAGGTAATAAAAAAGATTGAAGATTTTTCAATAGTTATGAACCGTAGCGAAAGGCAAACTAACTTTGCCACCGAATCCACTGAAACCTGATGAAATCTCACACACGCGCAAGAAGACTAGTGTCACAGTCACGTGCTTTCAGTAGTTCAGTGCCACTATGCCGGGCACTGCCAGCTATGACCTCTGCTCTCTCTCTCTCTCGTGGGATATAACATGCGACGCGCTATATGAATTTATCGATGTGCACCGGTCTTCGCGAGTTGGCTTCTGCATATGAATATGTCTCTTTCTCTGCACATATATATTTAAATACACAAAACGAACTCAAGATAGTAATTGAACCAGTGAACTCAATAGAGAATTCCGGATATTTTGCAAAAAAAAAAATCCGAAATCGATTTATGTATAATGTGCGAATAGTGAAAATCCAGAGATCTTAAAAATATATTATATAAATTCTTAGGCTAGATCGCATACTGCAATTTGCTGCATCAGCAAGAATGTCAGATATCGCTTATTCCTTTCATTTGCTGCAGGCATTTAATTGAATTCACTTGACACCTCGATCTTTCTCATTGTAAAGGTTTCTAAGTGACTAAGGTCACTAATAGAGCTTAATTCTCAGAAGCGAATTAAGTTTACGGCGTGAATAGTAGCAAGGAAAGTCTTTGGATAAAAATAGATTTTCTCTCAAAAATAAAACCTAAACCGGAAGTAGTATTTTAGACTTATTATTTCTTTCTTTTATTATACAAGATCGATCCTTCTTTCACTGGAACTATCAATAGTTTGGCGTCCTGAATAATCCAGTTCATTTACATATCCATGGGAAAAATTTTCATAGAATCATTATATTCTCAACTACCTTCATTTTCCTCCATTTTTATGTAGATTTTCGCAATGACGATGTCGAGACTCTAAATCAACTGGGTCGCCCCAGTTTTCAATATTTCCGTCAGCTGCGTTCCGCTGAATCCTGATGAACTCGAAATGAATTCAAAATGAATTCTAAATAAGACGTCATCAGCTATGATGAAACTTTTCGTCATCTTAAGCTATGCTGTAACTCTCAAACTTTACTGAGCAGTCCTCTGCAGTAGCATCTTGGAGAAATCCGTCGCAGTAAAATTTATGCAACAATCTTTCAAATTTATATGTTACTTTAACGAATTCCTCTTGGACCCAGTGACATTTTAAACCTATTCACAGTTTCTGCGGTATAAAAACTTACAAGAAGATGCAGGTTTACGTATGCCATCTCAGCAGGAATTTCAATGAAAGATCTATAATTTAGTAAATGGTTCTATTGTTTCTAGGTTTTACTGGGAATTGTTATTGGGAGGGGCAGTAAGTGGAATGCGTCTCACCAGCGATACAGTGTCACATACGCAGCACGCATATTAACGACGAGAATTTACGTTTCGGATTGAGGTCATACGGCACTTGCTGATTAACTGGTGCAATCCAGTAATCGACTATTCAATACCTATCTTTGATTTTCTATGTCCCAGAAGATCGTATTCTAATATTCTGCCTTTGCGCCGAAAATCTATACGTATAATAGCAATTTGGATATATGCTAACTTCTGAGACGTCTGAAATAGTTACGCGTAGCAAATTACATACTCGCACGGCCAATGTAAAACTACTGTGTCACGTTCCTTTCGATAAAAAACCAAGGTCACCTATTTCTTCCGTCCGATTTTTTCTGATCCACGGTAGAAATACGATGTAAAACCGCATGATTTCAGAAAGAATATACCACTTTCACAATGATGTAATAATAGTACGAATAGTAGATTTGATTTTTGTTCATAACGAAATTAGCCAATTAATGGTGGATTACAAAAAAATAATATGCATCTCTATTACTTGACTATTATCTCGTATTACTCAGCTTTTTATAGTTAGATTTCACGGTACCATTTGCACAATTGAAGAGGCTCCATTCAATCGATGACAATGACGCTGGAAGTAGTTACTTTACTCGTTTTAATGA
Organism: Trypoxylon attenuatum; assembly: GCA_963989405.1. Classification (NCBI taxonomy): domain Eukaryota; kingdom Metazoa; phylum Arthropoda; class Insecta; order Hymenoptera; family Crabronidae; genus Trypoxylon; species Trypoxylon attenuatum. The sequence continues at coordinate 807,439 of OZ022491.1, forward strand.
CTTATTTTAGTCACTTAAGAAGGGTCTGCTACTGCCTTTCGCTGACAGTGCGGTTAAGTGACTAACAAGCAAAACCAGGTCATTATCAAATTACATGACTCGTGATGTTGTCATTGTGGAAGCGTAAGACTGTAAGACTGCCACGTGCTACCAACGTAAGTGTACGTACCAACCACTCACTCGTGGTGACCATATCACTTACCATGGGTTTACATTTTCAGACTTCGAAATGCATACACAATTAATACCGCAGATAAAAATAGTTAATACTTGAGAATACCAGAACGATTTTACTGGTTTCAATATTTCTTGAATTTTTTATTGACCTCGGTAACATTAAATTTCTGAATCTTTTTTTATATTTCAACAATATTCAAACGTACTTTTACAAAAATAGACGTAACTGTAAGATTCATATATTAGTCATGCCTGCATGCAAATTTTGTAGAAAGATAAAGTTTTACAGTAGAATCGACTTAAGTGCATCCGGAATGCATAAATGTGAGATACAGTACGTCTTATGTTACATCATTCTTAACCAAGGAATAACGTAATAAATTCCAGTTGCAGATGGGTAGATGAATGTCAGAAACTGTCAAGGACTTCGAATAATACTACACCTCGACTTTCTTATTTCACGCTGCTTACTATCTATCTCCACGTGCTTGGTGTCCTTTACTTTGTAATAGATACGAAGACCCAAATATACACCTCTTCTCATAAATATTCTAATGTGCAGCATATATTATGTCAACCGCTTGTGTTAATTAATTGCGTCACGCGTGTACAAGAATACTCTCAACGTATACGCGGAAATGTATTTTTTTAAGATTCCGACACTTTTCCGAATTTCCTCAAACGCGTGTATAAATTCGCAAAAAATTTTCCACATAATATTTGCATAACGATTGTGTATCAAACGAGGGGAATACGAACAATAAGCTGGCACTGAAAACGTATGTAGTATCATAGTGTAGAATGCGTAGCGAAGAAGCGATTACATATTGAATCTCTCTATTAGTCAAAGCATGAATTTGAAACCAGGGAGGGACCTTCAATCGCAAAGGATTAGGTATTCGAGTCAAGGGGACGTTAAGTAGGGCGTTTGGTTCGTCGTGTGTACATAAGTAACTACTTGATTCTCTGATTTCACCCCTTGCGGTGGAAGGTTAGAACAAGCGTGTCACTAACGCTATAGTGGTGATAGTGCAACGCGATATCGCCCCTGTTTATCGTCACTCTGAGTAGAACTTTGAATTCGTTTCTCTCTCTGATCACGTTAACAGGTAGCTAAATTCCTACGTTATGTGTCTTTGACTGATGCTCACGAACTAAAAGCCTAATTAGCGTCAACTGGCACATGTCAGTATAGGATAATTGTCTCTCGTAATACATAACTGCGAATGATTATTATCATAGTTATCGTCAGCGAAGGTTATTCTCACGAATAAAATCATATTTTCTGTTATTAATAATAGTATCTATCCTTCGAAATTATGATTATATAATAAAGAAAATAATATTTAGATTGGATTCAACGAAATTCTGTTGGAATTTGGAAGCAAATTAATTGAATGAAAAAAACTTTCTACTACGTCGTCATTTAAATATCTGTTGAAATCCTTGCTTCCAATTCAAAGCAGAATGCAAAGTTTTTAATCAGTGTTATTCCTACTAGTTAAGTGGATTGCTTACTTAATATCCGTTAATATTCCCTATCTCTACGTTACTTGAACGCTACAACGTTACCATCTTTCTGGTTCCTATCAATCACAGTTTTTCTGGGCCATGACCAGCTTCCTAAAATAGCCGAGGCTAGTTCGATCACTTTTCGAGACTTTTATGGCACCATTCAGGTTTCGACTACAATAGTGCACAGTTCTTACGAATTCTATTTTTTATTCCCATGTATGAAAGCGACAAAAAAATGAGAAGTGTGATTTGCAATGGTGTACTAGGTTAGAGTTGGTATTTTATCTGTAAATGAACAAACTCACTGTCAGTGAGACCGGAAAAAAAACGTTTCGACTCTCATTAACACTGTCGTCTTAATTATCCTAATGAGAGGTATGGGAATAGATGGTCTATTCCCTTCGAAAGGAGACTTTGAAAATAAGCAACTATTCATGAGGGCTTATTAATTTTGAAAACACTCCAAAAATAAGAATTTCAATTATATTCCAAATAATTAATCCATTGGATTATAATATGGAAAATAACAGGTTGTAATACGTTGAGAAAATCATTTGTCGAAAGCGGCTTATTAAAACACTCTACATACTAACGTTAAAGCCTTTATGTATTAAATATTTTAACTGTCGATGTACCCGATTAAGATCAACATGCTCGATTGGCAGTGTCGATAATGGGCGAAATACAGAATGCAGATATATTGATATTTTAAATGCAACGACACAAATTGATATTTTTAGTAAAACCGTTATGGGATTCCTGCCGAAACGCTTGAATTAAAAGAGTGGTAATTCATCCAACATATTCGCTGACACAGAAACAATGATGATCACAATTGCCACTACTCTATAATCGTGGACGCAAGTAGATTACAGACCGTGTTACGCCACTTGACGACGTTGTCCTATTTGACACGTTGTCTGTATTGGTGGATTAAAAGGGAATTTCCTGAAACAGGAGCACTGGAAATCTACTTCAATAATTTGGGGCTTGAATTATGCAACGTCCTGTTGATCACGCGTTTATCAACTCGTAGAAGAACGTGACATAGTCATTGTCGTAATACAATTTTTTAAAACTATTTAATTCACTAACATTAAGAATATAAAGAAATATGAATATAAAGGGATGAAAATATTGAGGCTCTTTCTTTGGCAGATCAACAATGGTTATTCTTTAAAGAGTCTCGTCTGCCTCGATAACATTATATTTAGCATATCGAATTTATCGTATCAATGACAGTTTATAAGGCCTGCGAGTACTCGACTCACCGCAATGGTTTAATCTAGAGAGAACCAATTCAAGTGGAGCCTGAAGCACCGAACCAGACATCATGGAATTCGTAGCAAAACAGTAATCTTGTCCGCTAGCATCGCCAATAGAACACTGCAATTTCTTTTTCTGACACAGATAAAACCTGGCTTTGCACTATTTCCTCCCTGTGATTTATATCCTCAACTTTTTCATAGTGTCTACTGGAAAATTGCGGCTATTACTGTTTCCGACGTGACGTATGAGCGTATGAAAGTAAACCCTAGGAATATAAGTCTGTTGACATTACATAGTGGTAATTCCTACGTAACGCGTGGCCATATACGGCGTGCTTAGTGAACAATGGACATTGACCCGTTTCAAGAGAGGTGACGAACTCGTTCGAACTCAGGCCAATCAATTTCATCAAAGATTCTTCAAATTTGTATAAAACAAAGATCCAAAAATATCTAAACAATCCTGTAACTTCAACTCCATCCAAGTTCCCCGTATCCCTGAGAACCAAATTAAACAGCAGTCTGCGAGTTACGAAAGACAAAGTGCGTTAATATCCAGCTGTGACAAAGATAAAAAAACCCGCACCCCCATGCAAACGACCCCTTCAATGTCAGAGACAAAAGTACCTCAGGTTTGGCTAAAGCCTAGCGTACGGTCATTTGCATTGAATGGTACGTAGAAGAAAAAAAGGGAAAATCGCAATGAGCCTTCGATAAAAGAACCGTTGGCTTCAAACGGCATATTCTGTACCATTTTGAAAATAGTCGAAAGTTCAAAGGAACTTTGAGAGACGGGAGTAACTCCTGCATTGCACGCGCATCAGAGCGTTCCTTTTCAATTGAGCGTACAAAATCGAAGCGCAGCTCTAAAATTAACGCAATGCAAATGGTGTGTGCATCCATACGGATACTACGGATGCTTCTTCTTCGCGTGCTTTCATATTCGAAGTGGTGAAATGATGTGGTAGCTGTGCACCCTGCTTGGTTAGTATTCGCAGTGGTTCGCACTGCCCAGAGCAGCCAGACAGCCAGACGTTATGCATGTACTTTTTACTTACATACGCTCACTGCGCTCACCCTCGATACAAACACGAGCTACCCCCTCCATTTCAATTTTTCAACATGGTTCTTTCGCGCGAAACGCAACCAGCGTTGGTAGTGGTAAATTAAGAGTAAAGCCTGCTTCCGTTGAGCGCGTAATCTCTCAAAGGTACCGATCTAACGACACATACGTAAGTACAGGCTACATCTAATGTATGTACTAACTTCACTATGTTTCTGCTCTTCTGCTTGTTTCCCTAACATTCCTTCGCGTAAGGATGATATAATCAAAAGAATTCTCGTCTCCTACGTAAATACAGACAATATAATAAATTGTTATTGAAACGTTTATTTTTATCTTCCTATTTGAGTGATACACGTAAACTTGCTAAGATTAATGTTTCAATCTCTTGATTCCTCCCCACTCTTTGTATCAGTACTCACGAACTCTCTTTAACGACGAAGAACGATTTACAAAAACAGAGGCTAACTTGTTTCCAGCAACACATGCGTAACCAGGGCGATATTAATATGTATTACTTATTTTCACCCGAACTCCTGCGACCGTTCACATTTTCCTGAATGTAAACGATGCGATCTATTTCTCTCTATGAATACTATGTATGTAATAAGACATTTCATTGTAATAGAAAAAATTGATTCCTTTCTGCCACGAGACTATTTCGTTTGAATGACTTGCAAGATCGAAGTACACAAGTACACACGTATACTTATTTTGAGAAACACTTAACATAAATTCGATACTTCTAAACTGCGAGACGTAAAGATCAGCATTTAGGACCCGACAGTGGGAATGAAAAGCCGGGAAAAAAGGCGAAGCAGTCGCGTGAAGTAGCGCGCAAATTGCGCATTGCGCGATCCGCATTCAAAGTCAAGGTGAGCACACAGATGAGAGGGCAAACGAGAGCCGGGATAAACGTGAGACGAATGTGAGAGTCATATGGCGCTATACGAGACGAAAAACGAGACAAGTCGTAGACGATTAGTGTGACTCAACTCACCCGAGAGATGCGTAGAGGTTGATGCAGGTCATGCCCACCGTGCATGCGGAAGCCCCACGGCGAACCACCGACAAGGGTTACTTCTCTCGCGCTCATCCTAAAAATTCACTCGACGACACTTGCCACTTGCTCTCTCTCCCTTTTACCACTGCACCATCTAATTGTGAGTGTCAATGCATTCGCACACCACCTCGCGTAATCTTCCTCTCGAAAAGGCTTTAAGGGTTGCCGGCAACACTGACATTTCTACCCTGAATTTATGCCTTGAAAATTCTCTTACGATATGTTTCATGGGAAAAAAAAGGAAACGATAAAATGTGGTGGCTTTTAGCGACACGCGAGAAAGAAGAATTATGCGCGAATGTTAAAAAGAGAATGTGACAATTTACAAGACGAAAACATAACACACTCCGAACGCGACACTGACTCTACAATTGCTCACGGTGCACTGAATGACAGTGACAACGCGATCCGTTTGGATCTGTTCAGACTGGTTCAGACTGCGCTGCGCCTCTCGTAGTCCAACGTCCGACTTGCGCCTTGCGCGCAACCACCCACGAGAGACGCGAGACGCGTGCCCACCCCCACCTTTGTTGCCTGCTGGCGCTTTTGCCACTGCTGCTGCCCGCGAGCCGCTTTAACCGCTTCAGCTGCTACTACGAACCACTACGGACGACTACGTATCCATAGGCATGACCATAGGTGAAGGTATATCTGAGAATCTGGCTGTACAGCAGTCTATAATACCTACTATAAGTGCGCCGCGCCTAGATTCTCTAGAGTGGCGGACGCTGTGTAGACGTTCGGCCAGACGTTCGATATCACGACGCGTTGAGAATTTCGCTTCTTTTGGTTTTTTTTATTCTTCGTGATCGAATTTCGCATAGTCGAGTTTTCAGACGTAATAATTTGTGAAGCTTGCCAAATGGACTTTGATACTTTTAGATACACTTTTTAATCAAAAACAGTGTTTTAATTTTTAAGATCAATATTAGTGGCAGATATTTTTATCAACGACATATAGCTTTTTAAATGATTGATAAAAACGTGATAAATGTACGTACCAGGGATACAGATATATTCTCCAATAATATGGTAATTATTATTTAGAGCAGATACTTACCTTTTCATCGATACAAGGCATGGGAATGAAAATAAAAATAAAATGTGTACAACTCATGCTAATATATTGTTCCTCTATTCTTTCTGATTTATTTATGTCAAGTTATACAACAATTTTTCAATCATTCTATATTTATATGTCTTTCACTTTGTCACTGATTTTAATGTCAAATTGCGATGACATTTGTATCGAGATAAACTTAAACTACCATAGTCCAATTAATTCGTAACGTTCAATTTAAAAATCCCGAATTTATTTATAAATTCCGTATAAAAAGCTCCGAAATTTGGTAACCTGTCTTGTACAGCCTCAAAATCGCTGGATGTTGCTGAAAAAGAAGGACGAAGCACTGTAGGTAGTTTAGTACCTGATTTTGCTACTCGCGGCAGCACCTCTCTTCCGGTAAACTATTCGAAAGTACCAAAACTATATAATTTCCACGCGCCAAAAAACGTCTTTCTTTGTTTCTTATGGTTAAAAATTCGAACGACTGTATTCTCCTATTTCGACTGAAATTTCTGCACCAAATAACGTTTCAATTGTGAATTGAATTGCTTTCAGTTATTGTACATTAGACAGGGGGTTAGACTTTATTCGATGCTTCAGTTTAAATAATGGATGATGCTGAAGTATACGAACATTTTTTTGGTGTGTATATATTATACTGTATGAATCCTAGTTACAAAGGTAGAACATACATAGGATTCACCGTTAATCCAAACCGAAGAATAAATCAACACAACAAAGGGATAGATTATGGTGGCGCATGGAAAACTTGTAACAAAGGACCATGGTACGTACATATTGCTTTACTACTTAGCTTATTAGTCTAAGGCAACAAATATTGAATAAAGATGCTCTATAGGAACATGGTACTTATCGTACATGGATTTCCAAATAAAACATCAGCCCTTCGCGTAAGTTAATAAAGTATGCAAGCTATCTTGCTACTTACGTTAAACAAGTTCACATCGACAAACGCTATGTAATTTCAGTTTGAATGGGCTTGGCAGCACCCACATATAAGTCGGTGCTTAAAACATTTGCCACCAAAGAAAGCAAGACAAAAAACATTTGACAACTGTCTACGTGTTTTAACAGAAATGTTAAAAACTGGACCATGGTGTCGTTTACCCCTGACCGTACGTTGGCTAGATTATGAATTTTATGAAAACTATTCTAGGTGCGTAACCGCACCGCTTCACATGCCCATATGCTGTGGAAAAGTGATTGCTGCAAAGATCAAAAATCCACAAGGGGAAAATGAAAATAATGATCCCCGTAGAATTAAAGCGCTAAGTACATTATGTACCATTTGTCAACTAACAGTGGATGAACAAGAATCCATAAGTTGTATTACACCAGATTGCTCGTTATATGCTCATCTAATTTGTCTCGCAGAGAAATTTTGTACAAATGACATGATTTTACCAATTGATGGTATTTGCCCTTCTTGCAATACCAATATTTTATGGGGAGATTTAGTACGGAAAAAAATTGGCTGTTATGCAGAACTTGACGCAGCTTCGGATACTACAAATGATGACGACTATTGATTGCATATATTTCGAATGTATTGGTCGTTATGCATGACGAAAAAACAGTGAAATCGTGTAAATGCGAAACTTTGGTGAAATTTGGTGAAAATTCGGATATCTTTCGAACCACCAGTCATAAATTATGTACCAAGTGTCGCTCTTTTAACATTATTGCAAATAGTAAACAATTTTAATACAACGATTTTAAATTTTCTTTCAATCCTGCATTATAATCGTTTAGTAAATTATAAGCACGTCCTCTCAGTGAATCGTAATTAGCTCGCTGAACTTGTTCTTGAACAAACCTTTGAAGTTTTACACTATCTTCTTTCAGCGCGTCCAGTTTGTTTTCGAGTTTATTAATTTGAACGTAAGCATCATTTTTTTCGAGCTTTTGTTTCATTTCGTTGTATGTGCTTTCGATAGCTTCGAGATCATCTTCGCATGCAGAATGTTGAGTTTTTAACGAATCAAGCTCAGCAATAAGTTCTTGGCGTTTGATTTCAGATTCTGTTTTCGAACGTTCAGTATTTTCCATGCGAATTACTCCATTTTCCGAAGCATCAATTTTTTTTTTCAATTCCACTGTTTCTGTTTTAAGTTTTTTCTCTAATACCTCCAATTTATTTAAAATCTGTTGTAATTTTAAGTGCTCCTTTGCCAAACCTTTGAAACTTTGATCGTGATCCTTGGAATCGTAGTTATCGTAATCAGCTACACTGGTGAAGATAGCGATCTCTTCATTTGTCGAAAAATCGATGTCAATATCCAACGCATTTGAAATTGCGTTTAAGCGTTCAACGATAGTTTCCTCGAGCCTCTTCAACTTTTTAGTTTCATCTTCCTTATTTTGATCAAACGAGGCCATGAATTGCTCTATCACTTCTTCTCGTTTCCTGAGCTCATTATATTTAATTTGCTTCTCCGTTTGAGTATCATCCACATCTAGTTCAAGCTGCTCAAGTTGATTTTCCAATTCACTTGTTTTTCGTTTTGTTTCTGCAAGTTGAGCTTCAGCCGCAGCCACATCCGCATTATCTTGCCTAATTTTCTGCAATAACTTTTCTTTCTCTTGTTCCGGTGATAATTTATTTCCTTCTTCTTCTTTAAGCTTATTTCTTTTCTCCTCTGCTTCGATGATCTTAAGATTTAATTTGGCAGCTTCCTGTTTTAACGGAGACAAAGCAAATTCTTCTTCTAAACGAATCTGTTCTTTCGTTAAGGTATCTAATTGTTTCTGCAGATCATTCGCTTTCTGTTGTAATTCAGTCTTCTGTTCTGACATACGTTCATACCGTTCTCGCGTATTTTTATCCATATTATTCACCAGCTGTTCCGTTCTTGTTTTTTCCAACTCTAACTGTTTCTTCATTTCGTTTAAAGTATGTTCAAGCATTTGTCGTTCCTCGAATAGATTTTCTATCTCTAAGGTGGCATGTTCGTTTCTTAGCGAAAGATCTTTGGCTTCCATGCTGACCGATCCTTTATCAAAATCCGATGTCATTTTATCTACAACAATGTTGTAATCGGCCAACTCCCCTTGCAAGGCTGTTAACTCTGCAGCTAATTCCTTTGCTCTTTTATCATAATGCAGTAGTTTCGTTCGCTCTTTATTCTGGTTGTCAATATCCTTTATGATAGTTGAAATTTCTTGACCCAATTCCCTAATTTTCAATTGCAGAAGACCAACGTAATATCTTTTATCTTGAATTTGTCTGCAATTAAAAAATTGATTACCTAACAACGAATAGAAATTATTTTCTGAAATTGGCTAAATTATTTGCAAAACTCACCTTGTCATAGGTAATCCCCTGGTGGTTCCTGGTCTTACCCCAGCTATTCCGTGCTGCGTAATTGGTCGCTCAAGCATGGTCATACCGAATGCTGTTTGCGCTGAGGATCCAGTATTTAAATGGTTCATACCGCTAGAAGTACTTAGACTGATTTGAGACGCCGTCTTAGGTATATGACTCGAAGCGATTGAACCTGTGGGAGGCCTTGCGGAGCCAATACTTATTCTACTGCTACTTCCATATCGAGTACTCGCCGAACTACTAGAGCTGGGTACTCTGCCGAAGTCCTTCATTCCTCTTCTAGACTTTGGTCTATCAAACTTAGTCTGTGATTTTGAATCGTCCGACATGGCATTACCAGCATAATCCCTTGCGTCTGGACTGAAAACTCTGCTTTGATCGTGGCCACCAGACATTTTTCTTCGAATAATTATCAATAAGTGCAACTTATATAAATCGAACAGTACATTTATTGTTTCTTATTACAACTCTTGTTCAGTAACGTTCGAAAGGTGTACACTTGCAACGCGTTACGAATATCTGTATCGAACTTGGCATTTTCCCTTGTCGCCATGGCGATGAACTTACGCATTTTGTATCAACAAAATGCTTCGAACGGGACGGCATGGATATATGTTTGACAAGCATCTGTCAAACGTAAGGATAATCAAGACGGATAACAAAAATACACATGGTTATTGATTTCGGAATATTTATTTTGAAATTTGACGGACGGCTTTTGACATTCGACATTCAATTGTTATTCCGTAGCAGAAAATATTAATTTACACAACTATAGATAACACATAACACAAATAAAATCACAAGCACAACAACATTAAATTATGATTAATTTTCGAATTAATGACCTAAGAATATTCTATGGTTAAAAAAGTAAAAGTTGGGTATAAATACTGTTGCCTGTAGATGGCGAAAGAGTGGTTGCGAGACCGCTCGAATCAGATCCAAGAAAGCAGTGTATGCAGTAGCGTGCACTGTGCAGCGTGCAGCAGTTGCTAAGCAACAAAAGTGACGCGCGCGGCGCGCCTTGCGGAACAAACGAGGAACGAGGATGTACGGCAGCGTCGGTGACAGCGGCGGCGGCCTCCGAAACCCGAATTAATATACGGCCGTCTAAGAATATCCCCGGCTTGCCTCGGCGCGGACGTTAGCCGGCAGTGAGCCAGTACTACGAGTGGGACCTACGACGCGAATGGGTGCCCCGTAACCTCCTTCTCCGTTGTATCGCGCGCTCTTCAATTGTCCGGCTGGTCACCCGCGTGCTCACAATCCTTCTTCTTTCAAATTGCTGCTGGTGCTAGTGTTGGGTGGTGGTAGTGTTACTGCTGCTGCTGCTGCTGCTCCGACCGCGTGGACCGTGCACACATCAAACTCTACAGATACATACATAGATTTTCGGTATTGGTATAGGTGAGAGAGGCACGCGGCGACGGACTAGCAGCCGCCGACTAGCGACTAGCATCGAGCATTAATAGCGCGCACCAGTCTTCCAACGGATGCAGTAGACTCGAGATTGTAGACCAGTGAAAAATACAGACGCCGCCCGGTAAACCGGTTCTATCGTGACCGAACAGTGCCGTGTTCTTTCTGAAGCATGCTTTAAACGGTGGCAAGTGTTTCCTGCTCTCCTCCGGCCTTTCCAAGCGGTCACTCCGCGTGAGTGCGAACAGGCATCCACGATCCTGGGATCGGTCACGCAGAAATCAAGATCTATCAGGAAATAATGGACGAAGAGGAGATCGATGGTGTGAAGTCGCCTATTAAGAGGCTTGGCTCCACGCGGAAGCTGCTTGTTTTCAATAGTGAGTTACATTTGCGACTACATATGTATTTTGTATTGACTCTTGCTCTCATCTCATCTCGCTTCTCTACTTTTCTTCTTTCTCTTCCCCTCTCTGTCTGCCTACCCGCCTGTCTGTCTGTCTGACTATCTTTCTCGCACGCGAGTTCTTTTCCTTTCTCTGTTACCGTTCCTTTTTCTCTCTTTCGCTCTTTCGCTCTCGTCCTCTGCCGCTGCCCTCGCCCTCGCCCTCTCATCTTGAAATTTCATTCGCGCTCTCTCCTCGCGTTTTGCGACGCGAAAGCGCCGATGCATACCGATAAACGCAGCCTTTTTCCCCCTCGCATGCACATCTACGCCGATAGTTTTGCGGTACGAGGGTAGCCGAGCCTTCGCCAGTTTGACATTTAGTTGCCGGCAAGTCACTTGTTTCATTCTTTCAGGATACGATCTTTATTGATCGAGTCATTAACGAATTTTTCCTGCTCCTTGTTAAACAATTAATTTATTATCAAGTTCCAGACGTATTCTACCAGAGTTGGATTGTACATTTTCGTAGACTCGTAATGTCATTTCGGAAGATACCGCGTTTCGAGAGCGTGTTTTATTACCATTGACATAAGTAGGATTAAATTTGGACCGATGTTTTGGCAGCAGTTCTTGATCTTGAGAGAAATTCTCGTCTGAGATAATACTACTGACATTGAAAGTTGGTTGGACAAACTTATTACCGAATTTAATCACTCCGCGATGGTACATAAATTTGTTTACACATAAATTACGTTGATGATGCAATTATTCGTTCCATGATTTATCTTCTTGGTCAGCTGTGCTTGCGTGAAAGTATCTATTATCCTTTAACGATGTTCTTCCATACGTGTAAACCATAATAACTATCGCCTTGTCCCTTATATTTATCTCAGCCAAAGCAAATCGATAGAGCTTGTTATAATATCGGGCTTCTCCAAAGGACGGCTTAATTTTAATAAAGATTCTAACTGGCTGGTAATCACGTAACAAGGTTAACCCGTGCTCAATTCCAAGGGTTTGCAGCTGGGTCAGTCGATAGAGTTAAAATCGCGATTTACAAAGTTAATAATAAAAGTGTTACATATTCGTCAGCAGACGAATAAACGCTGGATACAAAGGGCTGAAGGTGAAGCCCGAAACTTGAATTTCACATCAGCCCGTAAACCTTTGCTTCCGGTGTTAGCCTGCTTATTATGCGCTAACACAATCCTGCTTGCTTACACTTGCCATCCGCTTTCTCATATGTTTTATATATCTACATTGAACTTCGAATAGAAAAAGCGGTGAAAGACAAGTGAAATCCTCGAGTATCGCGTACTCTACTGTTCTGTCGAAGCTCTTGACAGTTTAATCAAACTTCACAAACAAGAATATAATACATCTCTCTGCATTGGGAAATGTCAAGGAAGCAGGTTACGCGTATACTTTTTTAATAATTCTCTCGAATCTTGAAACGTTACGATTCATCTTACATTAAAATCGAATTTTCCGGATGATTCAAAAATATTCGATCGAAGGTGCCGTATCGAAAAAGTTGGGTACCACTGACATAGTTGAGATCGTAACGATAGTCCATCGAACTCCGATCGTCACTGTTACTCATCACCAATTCAGGCGGTCGTATATTTTCAAACAGAGATACCTTCTAGCATACGTTCGAGTTTTTTTCCCAGGGCGCAACGTGTGCAGCCCGTATTATTGCAGATACAATCGCATCGGTAGAAAAGGGCGGCCACTCAGTCTCCATCAGTACGAACTATGTATGTATGCGTGGCTCCCCGTCTCATACATAAATTATGCGGACAGAAGTCCCCGGTTTATGGGCGAGGATCTGAAAGAAAGCTGGGGGCGTCGTTCGCACATTTGAATTCAAATGCACGCGCTATAATTTTCCTTGATGAGCGTAATGCGCGCACGTATGTACGTACGCGCGTTTATACTCGTATGTATACACTGACATAGGTACTGACACGAGACTGACACCACGTGCATTCTCGACACTCGCGCCACCATGTCGCTGCGGATGCAACTGTGTACTACTGAGGAAACGAAATATGCGTTCTGTAACCCGAAGTCTCGGAATTGTTGAGAATTGACGGACATTCGTGAAGTAAGCGTATAATAAGGGTGTGCTGCATTTCCCCTTTGTACTTCACAACCCGTATTGTTCGGGTGGATCGACAGACGCTTGCTGTTTGCAGTACGCGCTACCTCTTGCGTGCGTGCATACGTACGTGCGTGCGTGCGTACGCGCGTAACGTTGCCCGCTGTAATATCGATCTTGTTGACCGGTGTGTGTTCGTGAGCCACACACCTTGTCTCCCGTAGGGAGTAGGTACACCATGTAGATACGATGTGCAGGGCCGTAGGGCAGCTGCACCTATCGCAGCAGTCTTCAAGATTTTTCCAGACGGTCTTTGTTGAACTTGACTGAAAGATAAGACGCTTCTCGATTTTAGGTTGGACAGATTCACAGCCATCGAAACCTCATTTTCTATTTCGTTAAATATGAAAATGAGGAGAAATGTGACGTAAGAATTGTTCTTTTTTCAGCAGAAATGAGAAAAAGTGTTTTAGTTCTTAGTTCCGAAGACAAATGTATGCAATTTTCATAATCGGTTCTATTGATTGGTGTTTTATCAATTTTGTAGTATTTTATGCTTGAAGGCTAATGTAAGCCAGTAGAGTGTAGAGTAAATTCCAAATGTACTTGGAATAAGAATTCGGTTAACAACTACGGTCATGCAACATGTACCATCAGTTATGGTTAGGAAGGATATACATATACGTATATGCACCAACCACTAATGGTACATTTGCCTAGACTCGAGCGTATTCCATAACAACGCGTTATGTGAGTATCTGTCGCGGTTCCACTGATTATGCTCCTGCATAACAGTACGTAAGTACTGTTACAGCTCCGTACTCCTCGTACAGTTCCTTGCAGTCCTTACGGCTTACGCGCTCTCTGATTTCAGTTCTCGGCAGTCGTACATTTGCTTTAACCCGTATTACGTACTTCGTCAATCGCAATTTTTCTTTTGCCTAGTATACGATGTACAGATATTTATCATACAAATTGCAGCGATAATATGGTCGGAAAATTGGAGGAAAAAAAAGTTATCGTAAAAGCCGGTTTCAACTGGTTCGAACGAGTCGAACCTGCTTTTGTCGGCTGACTCGTGACCGTTTGGCAGGCCGCGTAACGTGGTACGCTTCTTTTTGACGCGCTTCGCCCCCTATCTTTCTTCCAAGATATTTTTACGAACGGTCAGACTGTTTTTAGAGTCAGAGAAAGCGATTTTCCCCGCTCACAGTGGAACACGAACAAGTCGAACCTGACAGGAGCCAACCGACAGGGAAACAAAAACATAAACTAGTTTATAATTCTTTGTTAAGCTTCTGGTTTCTACCGACAATTATAATTGTAAAGATCTATTGGAAATATATTAAGAAGCATCCTCAAATTCGTGATAAACATTCTTTTCATTATCTTAAACCAAATTTTAAATATTCTAATACATTAATATCGAGTCTCATAAATTATTACACTTAAATTAGAATTCCAAAAGCACATGCTTGGTCTCACGTATCGTGTGCCATGTGTGGTCAATATGTTCGCCGTATGTATTTATAAAAACATGTAAAGTTCGGATAGTTTACTAATGCTTGGCATACTAAACGTGAATAATAAATTCGATAATTCTTAAACCAAAATTGTCTTATTTTTCTCTTAGTTCAGAGTTGGAAGTGCATCGCCTGTAGCAATAGAACAGTGTTTTATTTGCGGCAATCAAACCGCGAAATGTTTAGTTAGGATCGAGCGATCGAAGACAGTAACGAAGAATCAACTGGACGATGCAAATTGACTGCGTAAACTTTAATGCGATTCGAAGCTGATGAAAGTGCAGAGATAAATATTCGGCTGTGTTTATTTGCCGAAGGCATACGCATAGTGTCGTGTACAAAGCACATAAACCTCAAGCCGTAATCAGATACCAGGTTAGTTAGTTACGCGGCTACCGAGGTCAGTAAAAACATTGGCTCCCTCGTTAAAACCTACTGGAACCGACTTTGTCCCCGAATTCGAATCATGCAAGCCATATGGTTTCAAGATGTTCCGTTAAAATCACGGCTGGAGGAAGCTTCCTCTTCTACATATCATTCTCTGCTCGAATCTAAAACGTGTATAAAATTGAACGCCTCCATAAAATAACCTTTGTCTTATTAAATAATATTAAAAAAAAATGTATAGTAATGCGTTAAAGAAATAGAATGGAGATAGAATTTCTTAAGCTACCCCTAAAAGGCAGCTAAAATAGTATAGTAAGTTCGTAGGCCGCGTTCCTGAAAATAGCTTTGCTGCTGCACTACTCAGCAATAGTCACGTGAATACATATCCAATTTTAGCATAGTTTACCGAATCCTTGAATGAATCGACTACTCACGGTAATCACGCGTGGCACATCCAAATCTCTCAAGGTTTCTCGAAATAGAACTGCGCCGTGTAACCCAAGGCTACAGGGAGAACAGCGGAAGTGGTTTCCTTTTCAACGTTTCCTGAGATTGTGCGGGAAATTCTATGCAATCCACTGGGAGATACCATTTCACCTCGATGCTGCGCGAAGCAATTTCAAAGTAGTTTCGAAATCTTACTACGTACATATACGAATCATCCTGAGCTTTGAAGCCTGAAATCACCCTAATGCAAATACAATGACACTATCGTGCCCGAAGTTCAAAAATTTACAGTAAATTTACAAAATTCCAGAGATTTTTTAGTTGATTTGCTAAATTCGTTTCAACTGCAAGTACCACTTATTGTTAGTTTCAGTTTGCTCGAATGAATTCGAAAGCTAGTCCTGTCTTCGGAAGAGTAATCAATTCGCCATGCAAGAATTTTTCTATGTAGGTGAAATCGGCCGATACATCGCGAAACTCAAATAATTTCACTTTTACAAAATGCACGCAACTACTTGCTGAATAAGGAAAGAGGATTTGTTTAACAAATCCTCTATTTCCTGTATCATTTTCTTCGAATAAAATAATTGGAAAAAAATAGTGTTGATACAACTATTGCGTATTTCATGTATTATACCGCTTGCAAAACTTTTTCAACCGTGTGCAGCAGGAGTGTGACGCGTGGCGTAAGAATAAGTTACCAATTTCCTTTGTATATTTATCAGCGGAAATGTACCGTTTACTAGTTGTATATTTACATTGTTATAGAAAAACGAATGACGAAGAGATCAGTTGCAATTCTAAGAATTTCGCAATGCGTGCACAGACATCTTGCCAAATTGTGTTAATGTCTAGATCGTGCCAATAAAATTCATCTTACGTTCGAATGTTAAATCTAAAATCTTGTTGTAAAAAACTATTTTTCTCATAGATATATGATAAATTACGCTTCATAGTCTTGTATTATTTAAATTGACTCTTTCGTTTATCCGGTGCATCGTTCGTGTACATATTGCCGGTAGTTTCTTTTTTTGTCAAAAAAGGTACTGATTGTGAGTAATAAAAGTAACGTAGCAACAGGATTGGGAGAAACGACACTGAAATGTGAAACACCTGTTCCATGAAACATATGCTCTACCGATCATGCTCGTATAGTTGAGATCTTGCGTGCGTATCGTTTTTCTCTATTTTCAAACCGGATTGAAACACTTGCGTCAATCTGCATAATTCGCACCGGCATCGTCTTCTCAATAATATCGGGAATAATCATAAATCCGTTCCTAAATCTATCTGAATTATTGCAATTTTAAAAACATGTCCTAAATGCGTTTCATAAAAGTTGAAAACGATCCTGAACGAGCGGTGGAATGAACTGGAGCAGTCTGACATTCACGATACACTCGGTAATTCGATTTTACACTAGGCTTCGAGCGGTGAATAAAAAGGGTCAAGTGCCCGTCAACGAAAGGAAGTCACTTGGACATGTACGCACGAGTGGTATGGGCCGAGAGTTATTGGCAGTATCGGGCTAGTTTTAAAAAGAGCATCTTTTCCATTGGTCACCCCCATGACAGTAAAAAAAAGGAGTTGCCACAAGAGTTCCTTGGCAAACTAATGCATCGCATTGCTTTCCAAATCAATTGGAATAAAAATAGAATTTTACAAATTTGTCAGAATAATCACACAAACATTCGTTCTTAGATTGAATTTCAGAATTGGACAATTGGGAAAAAAGTTGAACAATGGCATATCGTTTGATTGTTCGAAAAGAATATCGCGTCCTGATCAAAACGCGAATGCGAAATCTCTATTTCAATGGCCATCAGTTGCATTCAGGTGGGAACGAACGCGTACGGCGAACACGAGCAAAAGCAGCACCACCGATGACCATGAGAGACGTGGGCCGCGAGCATGCACGGATCCGCTCGATCGTACATACAACCCAGCAGAGTCATAGTCACAGTCACGGTCACGCTTCAGGGGTTGCTCCCTCTATTACATAGCCACATATGCATATGCCAACGATATCCGTGAACGACGGATCAGTGTAGTGGCCTCTATGCGCCGTGTCGTAGCGCGCCGGTTCAATTGAACGGACGAAGAGAATGATAGTCACAGTGCGAGTAGTAACACCCATTGATTCCCCTACTGCTACCCTACCAGCACGTTTCGGTCGCTCTGTCTTTCTCACGTTGCTCCACCTTCATTATTTCATATCTGACCCCCCCACCTTCCCATTGGCGAACATTTCGTTGTACTCGATTTCTTTCAGGTCCACTGATTTCTTCGTCGCTCCGCAAATTGCCACTGTGTGCAACGATGCCACTCGTTTCACAGTGGACCTGCGCTTCCAATACAGAATACCAAGTTTTACGAACTCTGTATTCTAGCGAGTTGTTAGGAAAAGTTGAAGTAGTTGGCAAACTAAAAGTCTGCTGAAAATTCTTTGACTTTGGATGGAGATTCCTCTAGCGTTCTGTCTATTCGACGCTAACAAATTTCATTTCTTCATTAAAGTTTCGATTCTCTTCTTTGTACTTTTTTCAGACTTGCGACACGAATCTTCGAGTACTTGGGATACTTGATTTCTTCGTAAGTGTGTAAGATTTTAATCTGACCTTGTTCACGGATCAGATAAATCCTCCCTTAAGTGATACGGCGGGCGGCCCCTCCTCTGCTCTCAAATCGCCTTGACAGCTGCATCAAATGGAATCATTGCGCTCAATCAGCCACCGCGAGATTCTCGATATTATTTTGATGAATGCAATCAAACCATTATCTTTTTAGTAGACACCAAACCTCCAGATAAGGCCACCTGCAGCACGAGACAAAAACCTTCCCCTAAGGGGGACACAGAACGTGGCACAAAAGAGTACGAACTGCATTCAAGAATCCAGATTCCGTCCCCTAAAAACCTGGCTACGCGCAGAATACTCTAGATTGCGCACTTTTAATTCCAATTCCTCGGAGAATCCTGTCTCGCCGTATCGACGCATCTTCCTCCCATTAGAATTTTACTCCACTATAACCACCGTCAGCAACTATTTGCCGTAGAAGCAAATATGGAGACAATTTTCGAGAATTTTCGCGAACGGAAACCTTTTGAAACCTAGCTTGGCAGAATAGAAAAAGAGTTGTTGAATAGGATCACGGCCCTCGATTCTGCTCATAGAGACCAAATACATATTGAGAAAATAAAGCTCAACTTCCTCTGGTAGCTCACAAAATATTACCAACCGGAAAATATATTAAATTTAAATAATGAATTTAGGCATCTGAATACATGTTTCAAAGAGCCAAAGACCTCGTTAAAGGTTTACAGTTCAATTTATGCATAACCCCCTAACGAAGCTGTTGGTAGTAGAAAGTTGCCTCGAGGCTGGTTTTGGAGTATCCCCCAATTCGCGAAGCCTCGATATCAGCACTCTGGCAAATCCACTTTTCCGTGGTGTACGATCAGTAAGAAAATCGTTGAGCTCAGAGAGATCGAGTAACTCATACTCGGCGACTTTTGCTGCATCGTAGCAGTATGTACTAGCAGAAAGAGATCTTTGGTTCTTCCAGCGAGGATGCAAGAGTGTGCAGCGAGGGATTGCCAGAGGGTGGATAGGGTGGTCTGTACGGTTGGGGAACGACAGAGGGGGAAAAAGAGATGGAAAGAGAGAGAAAGCAGGGCGGCGGTTAAGCCACGGCTGTCGTGGTAGAGTGAGTGGACACACGAGAGCGGGTGGTACTTCGAGTGGCTGGTAAGGTAGGGTGGAGGGCAGGTAGGGACTCCGTTGATGGTAGGGGTGAGTATCGTGGCAGCAGGAACTCACAGTGCGAGAAGTTGCCTCTCGGTTTCCCTTGAGGGAGTGCAGAGTGCAGAGAGTAGAACGAGAGCGGAAGGTAGCCGGGGCAGTGGGAAGCGGTGGTGAAGCGGTGGAGAAGCGCGGAGAAGCGCAGTGAGACGATTGGACAGAGGGGCGAGTGAGTGAGGGAATCGCTGTATGTACCAGCCGCCGAGCGAAAGAGATGCTTGGCCAAAGAGAACGAGGCAGCAAAGGGGAGGGGAGGAGTGAGAGAGAGCGAAAATCCGGTTGCCTGGCGACGAGCCATCTAGTTCGATCCCAGCCAGCCGAGAGCAGCCACCCTCCGGCCGCAGGAGCAGAGAATACACCGAGCCGCTTTCTTCCTTCGCCGTCTTCTTCTCGGTGTCTTTTTCGCGGCCGGTGGTAGTAGTGGTGTGGTGGTGGTAGTGGTGGTAGGTAGTGTGGTGGTGTGTAGTGGCGGCAGCGCAGCGGTGGCAGTGGCAGTGGCCGAGACCGAGGCATCGCCCAAAACGCGCAGTGCGCTCCCTGCGCGATCTCGTGAATCGCGCGCTCTCCGCTCGTTTCGCGCACACAGAGAAAGCGCGAGCGGGAAAGAGAAACGGACGAATCAATCGAATCGTACGTTTCGTTCCGTGGGAGTTGATTCGCGCCGAAATCGTTGCCGTTGATCGACCCTGACGCCGCGTATCTTTCGGAGCGCGGTACAGTAGATACATACTGTGCAAGGGAAGTGCCTGCCTGTTTCAAGGACGAGAACAAGCCAGGAGGATCGTACCGGCGCCTCAGTGCGTGCGGTCACCCTGCTCCTCTTTGTCTCTTTCTCTCTCTTTCTCTCTCTTTTACTCTTTCTTCCTTTCTCTCCCTCCCTTTCTGCCTCTCCCCTTCCTGGCGCTTGACCCGGCCATTGCGAATGCGTTACTGTTTTTTCGGCTGTCACTGGAGAAGACGGTATCCCTCCGGTAGGACCACCCGACGCCACAGAACCTGAACCCGAGCGGAGAGAGGAAGAAAAACAGAGAAAAAGAAAGAGAGAAAGCAAGACGAGAAGAGGAGAGGGAGAGAGAATACGTGTGCGAAAAGGAGAAGATAACTATAAACACGCGATAAGAGAGCTCAGCGCGGTGTAGCTCGGCGGGAATGAGTCGAGAGATGGTACACGCACACATTTACGGAACAACATTCTTACCGTACTCTATGAATCGCGATATAACGGAAAGGGTCGATCAGAGGAAACAAGTTGCGGGATAAGAAGAGGAAGCCAAGACGCGTATGAATAAAGATGTGGTTCTCGTATGTTTAGGAAGTGCAAGATGCATCGGCGAGAAATGTTGAACCATCGCTGATAAGGAGAGATCGGAACTAAATGCAATTACTGGGATTTCTGTCGGCACTACGCGAGATAAGCTACTTCGGTCGGTGTAACAGAGAGGGAGAGAGGGGCGAGGGAGAGGGAGAAGGAACGGAGTGCAGAAGGCCTCGAGAGAAGTGCGCGAGAGCTTCCAACGATCTTGTGTGCACGATGTAACGAGCTTAGCGTATCGATGAGAGACCGCTCGTCGAAATTGTTCGTCGGGATCCGTAAGAACGCGGGACGAGATCGAGAGAAAGGAAGAAATCGGAAAGAAAGCTCACGCGGGATCCGGAGACTCGGTCCGGCGACGCAGTAGACAGCGAGTTGGGCGTGCATTGCGGAAGACTATGGGGAAAACTGGGAGAAGATAAATTCATTGACGAGTGATCGAGAAATATTGTGCTCCTTTACAACCTTTCTAACAATCGTACAATCCTCCCCTCGCGTTACGTAGCAGCCTTTAGTGCGCCACTCATTTTCTCACCGGCTGTTTCTCTCCACTGCCCAGAGCCGTTCCCTTTCCTAGTTCACCTCAGTAATCAATCGAGCACGACGAAAAGTCTGGCAAAATGTTCCAGTGCATAATACAGCAGAGAAACGGATGGATTCATCCTTACAGCCCCGACACAAAGGACGTCTTTCCAGGTACGACACAAGTCGACGATCGCACCCCGCTTGGTTTTACCGTGCTTTTGCGTGCCTACCACACTCGTCGCAATATACATAGCGTGCTCCTTCGCGTGAACTCATTTCGGTAGTACGTACTCGGAGAACTGTGTGTACTTACACTTACGTGCAAACGCCTGTCTTTACTAATCGCGACTGCGAAATGCCATTATCGATAAAGAGCTTATGCGAGCCACGATATACGACTATCCGACGTAACAGAGTTCTCAGCTTCCAGACATTCCTCATTATTAAGATCTTCGACTGTCTCTCATGGAGAAAGTACTAGTACAATGCTATAGACTCGGTGGCCGCGGTTTTCAACATCTGTCGTACTAGCAGCTTCGATATAAGACGCGAAAACTGTATACGTTCACTCGAATCGATGGAAGCCTGGACCACATCGATTATCTCCCAATTCTCTCTTTCCTTCTCGATGTATGTCGTGTTATACAATGCAGGAAATTCTAGATGCTCGGGGACATCCAATGCCATTGCAAGCTTGTACAGACATTCGTCTGCGCGTATAGAGTTTCTGGTCGCGTTTCTCGCGTGGAAATGAGGAGAACGTCGTACAGTCTCTAGCAAAACTGGTGTCCCTGACCCTCGGGATACGTATCTCGAAGCAGAGTGCTTCAGGTGCTTCTGTCCCGCTACTTGCCACTCTAATAGGTCACGTGTATCGAGGGCACGCAACTTTTTTCAAACCCACTGTAAAACTACAGTACTATGTACAAAATCATTCTTCTAAGCTGTCTAGTGATGGGGAACGAGCACCACTGCTTGTATCATAGACTGTATAAAGAAAACACAGGGCTCTCTCTCGATAACCCATACCGATAGCTTGCGCGCGGATCACCACTGATAAACAGCCAGCATAGACTGAATGCGAGTCTTCCGCATGGACGTTTCCGCACACCACTGAATACTGATCCAGACACATATGTACATACATGGAAACGGTTGTATCGGCGGATTGCACTATTCTCTTTGTGCAGTCGCCGATTCGGAAGGTTCGATGCTCTGGTCGGTTGGTCCCTCGACACACACCAGGGAAATACAACTCTTTCATTGTCGTCTGTCCAATACAGCTTCTCCGGAAAGATGCTGGATAATATTGGAATCCCGTTAGTTTTTCACGTGTACCATCTGTTTACTCTGTTTCTCCTATTTTCACTCTCTTATGGGCAATAATTTTCTTTCGAGCATACACCCTGCTACAGAATTGCGTACATTCTACACGGACGATGCTTTTCATCTTTATGGGTTAGGAATAACAGTTTGCTGGGACGTATGACTTGCTGTACTACATACACTGTGTTGTATGCGGACGCAGGAAGTTGTTAAATTGGTGCTTTCATTGGCACGCAGCAACGCATTAGTCAGCCGTGCTCGGTCATCGTTCAGTATCTTTCAACTACTGTGCTACGGATTTTCGATTTTTCTTGAGATATTTCAATTCGATTCTTCAATTTGTTATATGTCAATTAGAGGAATGAAACAGGGGGTTCCATTATATAGCGTAAGTTACGTTGAGCACCATCAATGTCCAGTGAAGTCCTACTCTTATCTCCCATTTCTTATCTGAAACCACGTAACTTCATTTTGTTTGGACTGCAAGTTATGAAATTTGCAGTCGATTCATCAGTAGCATTCACATCTGTTGGTCTCGAATTCTCGTATAAATTACCTTCGACGAAACTATTTTTTCCCCCTTCTTCGAAACGTTCGGTGGGTGGTAATTGCAATTGTAGTATGACGCGTCAAACAGGATTCATGTACAAAGTGCAAGTATCGATTTACGACACGCGACAATATGAGTCTGGGTAAGTGCGAAAGCATTTGGAAAATTTTTTTCTTCTTTTCACCTTCTTTCGCGGTCCAGAGCGCGTACGCCAGCCGCAGTTCAAGGATACGTGGTACAGACACGAAACCGCAATTAACGCCCTGTCAACCGCGCGATTGCGTGTTGAACGCT
The DNA here is from genome assembly GCA_963989405.1 of Trypoxylon attenuatum. Classification (NCBI taxonomy): domain Eukaryota; kingdom Metazoa; phylum Arthropoda; class Insecta; order Hymenoptera; family Crabronidae; genus Trypoxylon; species Trypoxylon attenuatum. The sequence continues at coordinate 831,015 of OZ022491.1, forward strand.
CGACTTCGATACGAGTCCCATAATTGTGCGATCATTCATTTCTGTAATACGGCTAACACGAATCATTACTTACTCCTCTTGCCTTTGTAATATCTCTTTTATTCGCCCAAAATTTCTGATGCGAGTATCTAAACACATGGCGTGTTGTCGGTGCTACGCGAATAGCTTCCTCGAGTTGAATTAAAAGCTTTAGAGCTAAGCGATCAAGCGATTTAAGTTCTCTTTGGCACGTAACCTGTATACGTACAGTGTCGGTTAAGGAGTTTAACAGCTGACCGCGGTCATCTGCCATTGTGACATAGTTACGTAGAGTTATGAAAGCCTCTAGTAGGTAGTCGACACATCATGGCTCAGTGAAGATTACGTAATTGATTGACTGTTCCGCGCTTTCCCATTGAAAACCATCTTCTGTACACGGTCAGTTGTTCTTCCGCTTCATGGGCATGCCTGATTCTAGTTTCGTTAGGGTAGCCATTTTTAGCCGAGCTTAATCTTCATTCTCGGCTTATTACCTTCTTCCTTGTTCGCGATTGTGCTGCATGCGCAGCGACCCGTCGCTAATCAGATTCTGAATAAAATTGGAATTTTGCTACGTTAGAATAGTCGACCTGCCTGTATTTACCCAGGGCAGAATTCCAGTAACGTCCTTATATGAATAAGTTAAGATACTGTAGATTATATTCCAAAGCTTCTCTTTAATTATAAAATGCCAAGGTCAATGTTATTTCGAATTTAGATTCTGCTATTGTTTTCCTTATTAACAATCGATAGAAATGAATTTAAAATACAGGAAATAGATTGAAAGGTTGGATGCAAGGTTGGCTGTTCCCAGACCAACGTCCCATTGATGAAACATATTTGAATCTGCTCCCTAACCGACGTTATTTATCGACAATAGGGATAGAGGGTCTTCTCCACGCAGTACGCATCGCCAGTTACCAAAGATTCCCATCGCCAGTGTGCGAATACTTCTCCAACTTCCTCTCAGTCGGACTACCGCTAATTAGCATTCAATGGACGTTTTCCGATAAGAGAAAACCCATTAGAAATTCACCCCAGTAAAAACATTTCGCAAATCTAGTCTCACGGCTTTCCGAAAGATTCCTCGCCTAGTTTGACTGGTTTGATACAACTCATATTCTACGGATGGTTTCACAGAACTAGGAATAACATCAGGAAGCATCAAAAGCGTGGATAGTTTGAGCGCGACTCGGTCACGGGCAATTGGCTTTAGAATTTTGATTAGACTAATTGTGATACTCTCGAATCATCCTTCACTGGAGCATTGTCTCGCGAGCAATTATGCGCGCGGCCTGACACAGTTCTGGAGCAACTACTAACGCCTCTGCAGGAAGATAACGAAAGTTGCACTGCGAGCTTCTATCAGACGTATCAACCTGACACTTCCCCCTAATTCGCACAGGAAGGAAGTCGATAGAGAAACGTTGCGCGGCATATCAATTTGCGTGTGTTGGGCTGCAGGGCTGCATTCTACAAGCCAGAGAATGTTTCTCTCTCAGCTCCGATCGTAGCGTCTCTTCTGGTTTAAGCCCCCTTTCTTCGCACTCTGCCATACGCTGCCCGCTACGGAACCTCAATTGCATCCTTTTTGCTGGGATACGCTGATACGCTTGACGACCTTTTCAGAGAGGCAACTTGCGGTTGCCGGTGCTGCTATTGCTCCTGCTGCGCACTGCCGACGTATCGATAAAGCTCGATTCATACCAAATTTCTACATTGCGTACATCTTGGTATATCTTGGTTGTTACTTGACCTTACGTAAGCAAGTAAAGTGCACACCTGCTGGATCTGAGTATTCAGGGTTTCAATCTCTGTGTTTTGTAGCTCAACGGAATTCCACCTGCGTTCCACTCACCCAGGATACACTTTCTACGTTATTCGAGACACTTTTTTCCTGCTGTGTAACTGAATTTGCCACTCTCCTAGCTAATAGTCAGTCCATATCTTTTTCGCATGAATTTTCCCTGTGCAGAGACCGTTCGAGATAACATTTTTTGACACAGTTCCTCCTGTGGTATGCATCTGTGCCGTAAACCTTTCTTCCGGAATTGGGCCACAGGCAGCCAACTTCTTGATTACTATTGTTGTTTGTTTTGGTAACACAACGATTGTCGGTAGTTATCTGCGGGTTGGTCAGCACTCGTTATCGCGCGATACCTGTGAGTGCATACATGCCCGTTGTTTGTTGTACTCGAGATACGTTTAGTGAGGATTCCTATGCTTACAAATGCACGCGCGCACTTTCGTACCATGTATTTACTTCCTTCGACCCTCGCGATATGTAGTTTCTCGTTTTGGAACTAATTTCCGCCTGTTCCCGGAATACTGACTGCTGCAATTTGTGGAAATTGGACACTGGAATATCGTATATATTATCATCCCCACTAGCGACAGATTTTCCTGGCGGCAAATATTTAACGAAACCGGGAATTTTGCAGGAAATTGGAGATTGGACTGAGTGAAATTTTGCTCCTGTGATTCACTGCTGTCAGCGTTGTACATACATACGTTCGTACAGTACACAGCCTACTAAAACACTCATTGCCAGGGTATACAGAGGGGTGAACCTGCCGAGATTGTATATTCATCGACGGCGTGCATTCGCGAGTAGAAATGCTGTCAGAGCAACTTTATGAACATGGCCCCACCATGCCACCTACATTCCTTCTCTGTTAGCCTTTCATTTTTTTCTTGTCACGCGATAACTACATAGTTTCCTGTTCGCACCACCAAATTCCCGTCTCCAACAAAATATTTCTATACCAGTACACGATAAGCATACCTAACGGAAAGACAATCGGTCGTGACGGTAATTAAATTATCTCCTAGACTCGAGAGCGTGGTGCTTAAAAGATTAAAGCATTCCGGTGTATAAAAGCTTCTATCGATTCTTCTCCCGTATACGAGATCAGCCTCACCGTTGCCAATCGCCGTCAGGCAGCTCCATTCAGTCCATAGCTCTCATTGACGGCCCCCTCATAAACTGGCAACCGAGCGCGCTCGCCAAGTGTGCTTCGATGCCACGTTTCTTCACGGCAAATACGACACGATACTCGATCTGAGCGCGTTACCCTCGCCACTTGCAGCGATACGTACATACAAGAAGTTAGAGAGAAGGATAAGGACGCCAAGAAAAGAAGAAGGAGGAGGAGGAGGTTACGCCCGATCAGATTTGTGGAGGCAGCGTTTCTAGCGCTGACTGTACAAAATCGAGTGTCTGTCTATCCATTCGTGCGGATAGACGGCTCATGTGGGCCAGGGGTTAGAGCCGGCAGGGTGCGTAAGGAGTCGAAGAGAGAGAGAGAGAGATCGGGAGATTGAGCGCGGAGGAGGGAGAGGATCGCGAAGAGTGGGAGTAAACAGAAGTAGCCGAGTAGGAGCGACAGGAAGCAAGGAGGCAGGGGCAGAGGAGCGTGTGGGCCCTAACGGCAATTGTGGTTAATTTAACGACGGTCAAAGCAACGACTGCTTGTCCGTACTGGTCAGTTTACGCGGCCAAGTCCTCTGAGCCAGCGGTCAGCCGCCATACGCGGCTCGCGGTTATCAAGACCAAACCGTTTCGCCTTACCGCCCCGTGCCTCGCGATCGATTGCAACGATTGCGTCGATTGCACTCTCGCCAGAGCCCGCTTATTCGTTAATCTACTGTCGAGATCGGGCGCAAATCTGTCGTCCCAGGCAGCAATGAGAGTCACTCCGCGACATCTTCTCACGGTGCGCTGCTCCGTTGGGATGCCTAATTGAATTCGTCGGCGCGAGCGGAGTCGTCAACCGCTGCAACAGTTCAGTCTGATTTCAGCGGTATCGTTCGCTTCATTTTTCTGACTAGTCTCGCGCTCGACGCCAACCGAAGTTATTCCGTTTGCATTCCAGTGCTTCTTCAGGCGAGACGTTGTCGTCGTCGTCGTCGTCGCTGCGTTACAGCGCGCGGACCTCGGTAACGCGGCATTCGCGCCAGTGTTTCGAGATAGATGTGTCAATACACAATTATAAAAGTGGCGCGAGTCAAGATCCCAAAGAATTCATCCAACTAATTATTTTCTCAAGTAAATACCGTAATGCGAGATGATGATACGGAAGCCTGGTAAAAAAAAGTTCATTAATTTTTCTCTCGGATTTCAATAGGTTTATGACACATTGTGCTTTTAAAGCGAACGAGTCGGCAATGTTTTCAATTCTAGAAACGCAAGAGTATAGATAGTTCGAAAGAAAGTATAATACGACTCGAGATCCTTTCATAACCAGCGGTGCAATTATACTCGAGATCAGCACACGAGCCAAGGAAACTTCTCAGCGTTTCATGCACACATCTACTCCGAGAAAGGATTCATTTGTGAGACAGTCGGCTGGTTTCAACCCTTTCAATCTCTACCTCTCCTAGTTGCGCTCCAAGTATCCTCCAGCTCTGACCTCGCAGAAGAATCCACGATTACCAGTCTGTTCCTTCTGGTGCGTGCGCTCCGCTTCGACTCGAGAGTACGTAGAATTTCTCGTGGGCGAACTCAACACGCTCGTAGCAATTGTCGCTGCAACGATCTTGCTTCTAACGCAGCTTTTCGTCGCGACAAGCATAACCTCCTTTCCCCTCGGTGATTTTTGTCAATGGTTTGCCTAGCAAGACTCGCGAGGCAAGAGCTGTGCAAGGCGGTATACATTGTGGTGTGCCTAGCCGCGATTACTACTGCCACAAAGTGGTGCGTCTCGTCGCCGCGCAATGAGTGGAACCCTATCGTTTTCGCTTGTGGAATGTTTTAAAACCGAGACAATGACGCGTCGTGGTAACGCTCAAGCGTGAAACTCATTCGAACCTCCTGTTCCCGTGGATTCGAAAAGACATAGTCTGGGTTTAAAATCACATTTTTATTTTTATTGCATTCTTCAACATTATACAACTTACTGATCCAAAGAAGGTCCAGTTAGTGCAGTGCATTCGTTACACGACTCTCGCGATATTGAGATGTTGGTAGTACACCATACAGTCTTGTCGGCAATTAAAGTGAACGCAGAGTGGAAAATAGTCGCGGGTATCCGTGTAGAAACTTGAAGCACTAATCTCCACTTGTTACCGCTGTGATTGTGTGTCGCTCGGCTCTCTACGCGAGTCTTGCCGATTGAAAGTGATGTTTACATCGGGTGTGTTGCAGACTAGAGTCAGTAAGAAATACCTTGAGCAACGATAAGTCGATCGTTATCGCTGCTCTGCTTAAATAGATCCGGCAAAGTTTTCTCAAACTATCGATATTGAAATTAGTGAAACAGAAGCATTTTCATATTCTTTCGCCTGGGATCTTCATCGCGGAAAGGTGACTTCTGGCACTAATCTGCCAATCGTACGAATACTAGACTTGTGATTAGTGTTGTGATTTCACCGATCATAGTCTCAAAGTTCGCTATAGATCAGTGTTGCTCACTGGAGGAATAATCTGGTTCGATCGTATTCCAGGGAAGAGATGTAAAAGTAGAAATACGTGATCGGAATAGAAGTAATAGGATACATCATTGCAGTGAGACATATTACACAACACACGGTGATTCTACATTGACTAGTAATTCACTCCTACACGCAAGAATGAGCTGCAAATTCAAGACAAAGTAGTTACTCACGTCAGATTCAGCTAATTTACTTCTCTTCGCGTTTCTAACTATTTTTCTTCTTTTTTTATAAAAATATCTACATTTCGTATCGAGCGTACGTTTTATCCCCTTTCTTGCTCGGCCTTTGGCATTTTATTTCTTCCGGTGGTCGTACTCTTTGATATTTATGTATTCAGCAGTGTTTCCTACGATTCGTTCCGAGTTTTGTTCTCCAATGCGCAGCCCTCTTGAACATACATACATCTTCAACGGCATACATTTCCCACGTGAGAGAAGACTCTGAAAAGTTTCCATTGATTTTCTGCCAGTGCATACACATAATCGAGAAAGCACCGTCGGTTAGCCTGTTCAAACAAAACAGACAAGATAAAAGCATCAACAAGAGAATCGATCATCCCGCATAGGACAGATTACAGTTTACATTCTGTGTCCTAATTTGTTGGTAGAGCGTCGCATATAAGGGGCACAACCGAAATTGGGGAAATGGTTCGAGACATCGTCCTTTGCTCCAGGTGGTTCCTTTGAACTTCCACTATACCTATACTACCTCTGTAGTAAGGAAGACTACGCGAAGCACTTCCAAGAAGCATTCGCAGTCAACACCGTCGACAAGCTTTCCCAAGCGAGCAAGCATATTGACAGTTTGCCATTGTGCAATCGAAAATAAAGCGGTGTTTTGAGGGGGGAGAAAAAAGAAAAAAAAGTGGGTCGAAAAAGCGAGGATCGCGATAAGCGGCAACCGGTTGCTGACGCGAGGTGCATGCGCAGTGCAGACGTTGCACGCTGTTCGAATCTCGAGAGAAAGAGAGAGAGAGCTGAGAGTGTTAAAAGATCGTGATTGCCACGGACACCTGGAGGTACACTGATACTTGAAGAAAAATGTTCAAACTTTCCGGACGGCAGGAGTGGGAGGCCTGGACCAAAGGTAAATCAATCTGAACTCTCTGTAGATGAGCCCTATCATCTGGATGGAATCATCATCTTCCACAAGGCAGACCCAATCTCCCTTTTGGGATTCGTATCTCCCTACCACCCCCCCCTTTATCTTTGGTTCATTCGCCCTTCGTCATTCATTAACTCGAGTCCTCTTCGCTCATCGCTCTCTCATCAGCTCTGTGTTGTGTCTCTTCTGTCTGCATCTCATTCGCCAGCCACTCTATCTTTAAATCGAGTATGTGGAGAAATACTTACAATTAGACTGCGATTTGTGACGCGCAGGTTCATTGAAAGTACTGATATGTATTTTGGAGTCTTTTTTTTTAATAGTAGATGTCTAGTAGAAGTGTTGTGATACAACATTATTTCTGGACAGTTGTCTTTGCAAATTATTCTGCGAATTTTATTCATATTGGTATCGGTGGTTCCTGTAGCTTCAGTAACTGTGTTTAACGTCTCATAAGAACATCAGCATATCACTAATACGTTCTGATACTTTGAACTCCCATCGTAAATGTAAATCTGTGTTGTAAATGTACTACATGTTTTACGATTATCCTCGCAGTTCTTAATCGTTATTCGTTCTCTTTGCACGAGTATCTTGTTTTGCACCGAAATTTATTGTGTATATGCCAAAAAGTGCAGGTATCCTATATTCGCCTAATTGAATCTCAATTTTGAGGAGATACAGTTCTTTTTTTTTCTTCTTTTACGTGAGTATCGATCATGAGGACAATACCAACGCGTAATAATCTCTCGGCTACGCAGAGTATGAGCAGGATGAATGCGTTGCACTGGCGCACTACTCGATCCGCTCTAACGGACCTCAGTGATCTGGCAATTATTAAATCGTGCAGCGGCTGCTTGCGCCGGGAAACTAGTACTTAAATTCCTCTGTATCTCGCTCGTGCCAGGTTTCTATCACACACCTGACGCATCTGTACAGGTTGCTTTTTTCAATACCGGATGTTCCTTCGCCCTTTGCTCTTCCGATGCATTCATTATAATCTCTCCTTTGTCGTCGAGAAAAACGATAGTTTCCTAGAAAAATCTGCAGAAGTTTATTTCTTTCTTAAGTATCGTACTTTTTATTCATAAGGTGTATCTATAGAATAATTCTTGAATTTTTATTTCTGACTCCGAATTCTGATTTCGAATGTTATCGCACGCGGATTTGGAAGATAAAAATCATTCACAAAGATTCATGAAAATATTCATTCAAAAATCTTCCCGAGCAACGGAACGTAGACAAGTAAAAATAGAAATTTTCTATAAGGATATACAAAGGGTGCATAACTTACCCTCGCGTCGTTAGAAAAAATCTCAATGTCAGCTATGGAAATATGTAATAATAAATATAGGTTTCTATTTAAAAAGTTATACGCGTCCTTCATTGAATTTTCTAAGGTCACTACAGGATTAAATGAACATGTATCTATAAATTTTATCCTAGATATATGTCGATATTCTTTTTTAAACGTTTGCATTCTTGCGAATATACTTGAAATTGATAATAATATGTTTATGATATCGCGATTATTCAACATACATATTTCGTGGCTCATTGTCAAGCTTTTATTCATATCGATATTGTCGCACACAAGGCCCGCGCGGTTATTACCGCCGGCTTATAAATAGACGAGAGAAAAAGGGTAAGAATGATCACGCTTCGTTTCGTCAGATACATAGTAGAATGTATCGGGCATAGGTCAAGCGATGCATTCACGTAAATTTTAATCGCACGCGGTACATATTACGCTAGCAAAGTACATAAATACCGCACACTGCACCCCTGCTAGTCTAACAATACTAATTTTCCGCGTGAAACAAAAAATCCTTGGACACCATATCTCGTTAAAGTGTCACTTGCAGTTGAGGGAAGATTAATCGATGTTTCAACTACTTCTTTTAATATTAATTATATTAATCGTTTGATTCCCATGAAGTTTTATCATTTTCTGAAATTTATAGGGCAACACGGATGTTTGCGTTTGCTAACGGGTTAGTGAGTTCGTATCTGTTGAGTCTAATAATTGTGTTACAAGCGGACCGAAGAATTGTCCAACTTTTTCCTTTCATCTATGAGCCGCGAGACAACCAATTTTCCTGTCACGAACGGGGTTGGCCTTTGGGCTCCAAGATCGTGCGCATTTCCGTGCACGCTTGCGCTCGAAGCTAAAGTCTTTCACACGGTAATAATCGCTGGTGGCCATGGTCGTTAAATTAAAAGATTACTGAATCGACAAACTACAGGAATCTAAAGTACATACTTTGCTTAGTAGAATGTTCCAAAGTCCTCAGTTTACCAGATTACCACAAAACGAAAATTTTTCTTTAAAATTATTCGTTATTCTCTTTAGCTTCGATATCATGGAATATTGATAAAAATAATTTTGATCTAATCCCACCGAATACAATTAACGAGCGAATTGAAATAAAAGAGAAATTAAATGGTGACTACTTTCCAATACATATCCCGAAGGTTTTAAGCGTGGAGGGTAAAACTATCCTGTGACTGTGCGTCGAGGCGTACGTAAAACGCACTCACTGCTCGTTGGGTAAGGGAACTTTTCCCATCGGAAATAAGCTTGTCGGTTGACGCACCCGGGCAGAGTCTCTCTCTGGCAAGAGTGTATCGAGCTTCGATGACTAACACAGCAGGGGTGCAACAAGCGAGAAGCCTGCTCTTTCCTCGCATGTGCACCAGTCCATACTGCGCACTCCGCGCATTCTCCACCCAACACCGTTTATTTGCCGAGTAAGCCACATAGCTGTTTTTGGGATTTGCCGCTGCGCTCCATGAGATCCCTTTCTGCTTCGAAGCTGATTCATCCAGTCTCGCGGAAGTCACCAAAAGAAATCAATATAACGGCAAAGACTGGATTAAATGGTGTGGTGTAGCGTCTCTCGTATATTTTTCTCTTTCTCTTCCTCGAGACCACTTACTCTTCTACGCCAACTACCAACGCCCCCATGCTTCTTCTTTCCACTCGCAATGCACACTCTGGGGACACTCGCCCCTTCACAGCTGATGACTGTCAGCCCTCCAAATGGAAATTGAGCAGATCTCACTCTGCGATTTGTCACAGATCACTTATTCCTCAACTTGTTCAGAAAAATTAAATCGTCAATCCGATATCCCTTAAAACCTCCTGTCTGATATTTTAATACAACTTATATATTTTTGTATCCTACAAAGTCTCGTGTGCCAAAGGATTTTATTCATAACTCGAGGGTTTTTTTGTTCCTTCTGCCAGTTGGTTTTTGAGATTAATACAAAGGGCTTCGTTGATGAGGAATCGAATCGGGACGGAAGTGGAGCCATTTGGTAGCGTTCTGAGCTCCAAAAAAAAAATACACGTTAAAGTACACGAGACACATTTCCTTTGGGCTACCAAAGGCCTGCCCCAGACTTGAGGCTTCGAGGATGGAGTCTTTAGGCTTCTGGTTTCGGATTTCCATAACCACATCACTCGAATTCTGCACTGATAGTAGTTTCGGATGCTTTGAGATTGTGTCAGTCGAGCCGCAACAAGACACTCTGGTTCCTCAAAAGCAACTGTCCGCCAAAGTTTCCTCTCTTCTTTAATGGCTTCCGCTCAATAGTTCCTTGATTAATTAACGATAGAATCGAAGCCTAAAAGTGCTTAGAAAAAAAAACGTATTTTAATTTCCATCAAATGCAGACTCGCGATATGAAATTCATGAGAGAATTAACATTTGAATTACATTCAATTTGCAGAAGAATGTTTAAGAGTTTTTGTCGTGACATCGATTAATTATTGATTACTGCTTAGAGATGACGTTGGATTTGTCAAATGGATTCAATTCATTATTACCATTATTGTATTATATTTGCTAGTCATTGTGGTTAGGTTTAGAGCTTCAATTTCAATAGAATCTTGACTCACGAGATTCTTCCTATTCGTTCTCTGTGTGTCATTTGCAATTGACAGTGACTGTGTGCTACATTTTCATCATCCGAGCCATCCATCTCGTAAATGCAACTTCCATTCCGTATGAATGTCCATCAGCAACATTCGCATCAAGAGTTTTGCTTTTCAAGCAGTATTTTCCGCTCGAAAATGAATGAGCGTATTGTGATATTCTAAGATTTCAATTCTAATCGCGTTGATGACTATTTCATTCTTTTTCGTTGAAATGTTTCATTCGTAGAGTCTCGAGTAAACGAGAAGACACACCGTTTGTTACGTTGTCCACGGATGCGCGTCAATTATTTTTAGTCTCGACATCTACTCGAGACTGACATTCAACGTGACACAGGCAGACGACAGACGGTAGACGCACACTTCGTCTTGAGCCGTGGCTTCAGCAGTGGCGTTAGCACACGAGCTCGACGAAGGGCCGTCGCATCGGCGACGGGGTGGGGGATACGCCTTCAGAATATTTACTAGCTTCTTGCCAGCTTCAAATGTAATATAAAGGAATTACCATCCAGAATGCAAATCGACCATCAATTCAATTTTAATCGCTTATTGCAAGCTTTTAAACACACTTGTGCGTTTTATTTCCTCTTATTATGACGAATGGAAATATTTGATGAAGCGAAGAATAAAGCTGATCGGTCGATGCTTTCGAATAAATAAAATTGTCATAGTCGAAAGTGCCGTTGAGTCAAATGGTGAACTAGTCACACATTATCCGGATGATCCGAAAAGCCGATTGCCATGAGGTACATATTCTGTACGTGGTTATTAATCCTTTAACACCCTGCGTACACGCATGCGTTCCAACATGAGAATAAATTTATTTCCATTTTATTTGTTTTCATCTTTCAGAATATAATGTGCTTTATAATTCGTTTATCATTACAATTTATATCGGGAAAGAGATAATTTAAGCACATTGCAGACGCATCACTCATTCGACGCACATTCATGCGAGACGTTTTAGTTGAGTTTTTTGCCTACTGGTTTGGGTTCGAAGGATAATGTTGTGTACGTGTGAATGAGAAGTAAACGCGCAAGATGTGTGCATCGATGAGAGCAGATGTTCTTTAGCGACTGGTGTCGATTTTACGGTACTGAAATCAGAAGTTTCAGCGAAAGTCGAATAAGGTCGATTGGTTGGTGTTTTCAGTGGATGCGAATGCACGAATGTACGAATGACGACTTTCCATTTTGTTAAAATCGGCAACAGCCTTAAAAAGTAATCATGAATATTCAAATATTCCGATCTTAATTACGAATCTTTTTCTTCTTTTTCTTTCAGACATACGGCTGCAGCTGAACGAACAATTAAGATGTCTCGACGTGCGGATGGAGGCTCAAGTCGCCCTCGTGGCCGAGCTCCAAGATTTCTTTCGCAGAAGAGCGGAGCTCGAGCTCGATTACAGCAAGTCTCTAGACAAAATGGCCAGGAGCATACAGCTCAGGCATAAGGAGCAGAAGCAAAAGTACGTTTTCTACCGTACTCTCATTACCAGACTACGGATTTTTATGGAAATTCCAACTCTATTAGTAAAAAATTCCATGACGTCGTTTCACTCCATTTTAGATATTTTTCTGATTTCAAATGACAAAAATTATTTAAAACTTGCGTGAGTTAAAATAAGACTTTTAAAATACAATTCTACGATGAAAATGAGCGAACTTTCGGGGTGAAAAATTGGTCGAAAAAAAGAAAATGGATATTGCACTCCCAGTTTCTCGCTTAACTATCATCAAAGTTCTCGCAGGAAGAGCGATGTGTACGTGAAACTATTTACAGGCGCGAACAATGGCCAATGTTCTCGAGTTACGCTTGCTGGCAGCAACTGGTGAACGAGACCAAGTCCTTAAGTCGAGATCACGCCGCCCTTTCGGAAGTTTACAGCACGCACCTCGTGGGTCGCCTCAATCAGGTGATGGAAGACGTGCAGCGGATTTACAAGCGCGTAAGTATTCCAATCGTGTGTCAAGTTTAAAGTTAATTTTTAAATATAGTTGTCGGAATTTTTCAAGCAAAATGATTATAAAGATAAAGATAAAACAGGAAAACAAGTAAAATCCTGTTGCATTTGTTATCTGTGACAAATTAGATCTATTGACGCTGCCAGAGCGATTCTTCGAAGTAATTGATTCACTGGAATTGTCTACGGGTCGCGCGCAATTCTTACTCACACACCTGCATTGCATGCACGATTCCCAATGCCTCGTGACAGTCCAACTCTCCTCTGTTAACTTATGTGTCTCGTTCCGCGATTTTTATTCCATTCCAAAGCGGTATGAGCTTTAATCCAGAAAGTTAAATATTCATTGACCTCGGAGTAACCGTAGATCGCGTTGACATAGATAACGAGTGATTTTTAGAGGCTACATGAATTTTACGTAGAACTGGGCGCCACGGCCAATTGCACGACTGACAATAAGAGCAGTGATGCATGTAGGGCGAACACGATAGTGTTGATTTAAGAATCTAAAGACAGTGGGGGGTTGTCGTTCGTGTTCCAGTGTCGGGAAATAGGATACGAGACGCACGAGGAGATACTACGGGTGCTGCACGAATTGCACACGACGATGAAAACGTACCAAGCATACCAGGCAGAGTCCCGCCAAGCGGAAACGAAGCTCAGGGTCGCGGAGCAGCAACGAAGCAAGCTGGAGGTTGCAAACGCACCACCGGAGAAGCTCGCACGCAGCAAAAAGTACAAGCTCATTGAAAAGGAAGTAAACAAGGTACGACGATTTTCAATTTTCTAAATAATTCGGAAAATGGGTAATATTTTCCGAATTTTTGCCGGATTTTGGTTAAAAATGTACTACTCTACGCGGCGTGGCGTGACGTAGCGTGACGTGGTGAGAGTGAAAGGTCGATCTCGAGTGCGTAGTGAACGGGTGAGCGGAGCTTTGCTACGGGCTACGGCGCAGAGCTCCTTTAGTTCCGAGCCTCGCCTCACCTCGAGTGCCACCTGACCCTGAAGAGATCCACGCTGCCGGGCCTCGAGTCTCTTCTTCGCTTTTCAAGATGCACCGTATCGATTTCCCGCACAGCCACGAGCAATCCCGGCCGACTCGGCCCAGCTTGGCTCGACATCTCCGACCGGAGAAAGGCTTCTTCCTTATTTTTAGATCTCCTTGGGATATTTTTGTGACGAGAATGAAATATTGAATCTCCAGGGGGAACTTTCTTTTTACAATACACTCGTCAACTCGTATCGTCGTCAGATTTTCTCAAACACTGATACATCAATGGTAAAACACTCTTCGAACTAGTTGACATCTTTCTGCAAGAACCAATCGTTTATAAGCGAATGTAAAATTACATTTGAGAGAAAATTGATCAATGACGCTGACTTTGTCACAGTAGAAAGCTCCATTCCTTGATTACTGGGACATTTTGAAAATGGTACTTTTCACGAAGGTGCATTAGGAACAGAGGTCGTGGAGTGCAACAGGCCGAGATCCCCGGCTCGTGCCTCGGAAACATTGAGGTCACTCGCAGGATGTCCGAATTAGGTATTTGCGTCAGACATGTGCCAATTGTTTCACTGTCAGCTTTTTACTCGCGCCATCGTATCTCTGACAATGAGTTTCTGCATTGTTTCGTTGTGCCACAGGCCTGATGCTTAATCCTCTGCCCTCTCTTCGGTACACGATCATATACGACCGATCGATACGATTCACTTTTACTCCTAATACTTTTTACCAGTTTCCCACGCATCGACAACTGTTAAATGCAATTTTACCGCTCTGGTAATTCACGGCCTTTTTCATTCTCATTTTGGTATCATCTTCGAATGAAATCGAGTGGGTACATATGTTACATGCTACGGGCACGTACAGTGGAGGAAGCCGTAATTCTTCCAGTAATTGTACACTTAAAGCTGTAACAGCCACCTTGAATGCACAAATCCTGCTACAATTAGGATGGTTATTGTAGATACTGCCACGAATAATCGACCAACCCATATTTCTCAACGCATTACTCTTGACCTGCGTCATCCGATGCGGTATAAGAAAAGATGTGCTCCCGTTTCGGGGAGTTAAAGACCTCGACTCTTCTTTCAGAAAGGGATGAAAGTATAAAAAGTAATGAATGTCCTACATTTCCGTATAAAATAGCCACGTTCCTAAAGGACTCTGAAAACAGCAGCTTGAAAAGATGGTTTACAGGAATGCCTCAATTTTTGAATAGAGCCCACATTTTTTTTAATCACTTACTTCAACCTACTTTACTGTTCCTTACAAATTTCATTTTATCTCTGATTACTTTAATTCGTAGAAAAAAGAAAAATTCAAAGTTGCTTGAATTTGGGTGACTCGAATAAATTTCAGGCAAAAGTCATTGATCAAAATGATTAAATGTCTTGCGGAAGAACAATGACTTCGGTCTTGTAACTAACGGGGATGTTACCGTTAATATCGGTTCTCAGGATAACGATACTAAATTGCTGTGATGATTACCGTTGGTTCATTCGTTGCATTCTCTTTTCTTCGTTACTGCAAGCTGTTCTCCCTTTGGCATACCAGTAAAATGTCCACTGCTTGCAATTGCCAAGTAGCGCTGAGTAATTGTTTCAGCAACTGCCAGTTCCAGGAATCTTTCGATCGCAAGCAAAACCATTGCAATTTATTTTCACGGAGCTACTTTTCAATAAACGGTTCTATCAATATGCTTGGGAAATGATGAATAGAAAGAATAGGTAATGTTCGTACATAATTTGTTTGAAACGGGCATTTCTACATAAACAAGAACCAGGATAGCGCGTTCAATTCAACCAATTGTAAGAGTTAGATCCGTGAGTTGAGGATGAGCTAAATTTTCCTGAGAATCAACGATGTTAATTAATCCGTTGTTACTCACAATCAGTTAATTGAATTAATGATTCGCTGAATAATGCGCGCGATCTCTGTTTCAGAGGAAGAGTAAATACCAAGAGGCGAAGCTGAAGGCGCTCAAAGCAAGAAACGAGTACATTCTGTGTCTCGAAGCGTCGAATACAACGATTCACAAGTACTTTGTCGACGACCTGTCAGATCTGATTGACGTAAGTTCATTTTGCATTAACCATCACGATTAAAAAAAAAAGAAAGAGTTTGCAGTTTACAAAATGAAAAATAACATTTTCTGTACTGTTGCAATATTGTCTTTGCCCATACCAACGTTCAAGTAAAATGCCACTAAACTTAACATTATCGTTTTATTGTTATCGTTCAATAGAAATATCCTTTGTATGTAAATGATCGATCGCGCGTTACAAATAAGTAGCGAAAATTCCTTGCAACGACCTTTAAGAAAATGCAGGTTGAGAATCACTGATCTAAGGCATTATTAAACCGGCTACTTAATAGATCGTTGATCCTTTGACCTTTTAACTACATTCACAAAACCCAATTTTCATTCTAATGGAACAAACGCGAGCACTGGATTTACCCTCATTGGTGTCGAAAACTATACATATGTATACAGAGTTTTACTCCAGTAAAATACACTCTATTCGCTTCGAAATCACGCTTTTCACATTTCGCTTCAATGTCACAATAGTGTTTTTTTCCTCTTTCGAAATAGCGGCAAAATAAATAGTGAAGTAAACTTGTTAGTCTGCCACAGTGAATCTTCTTAAGCGCGTGCTTTTCGCCAAGCCCTGGCATTTAGTTAGTCTACGGCGCTGGCTTCTTGACACCCTATACATAATCGGATAGTGGGTCATTGAATCAGTCAACCGAGTACGTTAATCGGCTTTCGTGATCATTACATATCCAAACAGTCTATTGATACGAGAAAATAAACACATTACGTACACTGCTACCGTGATCTTAATCCATGCATTCTTTCGTGTTGTCCTTTTTTTTCATTGAGCTGTACATTCCGTACCGTTACCATGATTTCTTGGGAGTAATCTGAATTTTGGTCAACTTTTTTGTGACTTTATCCGTTAACAGTGTATGGACTTTGGTTTTCACAATTGCATCGCGAGAGCTTTGCTGATGCACTGCAGCGCAGAAGAGGGAAGGCAACGTTCATTGCAGTCCGGTGCTGAACAATTAGCATCTTGCGTTGGTGCTTTGGACTCAAGGGCAGACAAGCAGAGGTTTCTCGAGTCTCATCACGCTGCTTTCATGATCCCTAAGAAATTTGAATTTCAAGGACAAAGAGGAGATGAGGTAGGCATGGACAAGGCACGTAGACGAATCGTTAAAGCTTCGGCACAAAGAAAAACCTGTGCTTTTATGCTTCCTGACCACTTTGCTCAGATACAATGATTTTATATAAAGCGCATAATACGTAATGTATAAAGGGAAACTGGATCAGATATGATTGTCGGTTATCTGCTGGGTGCTTTGGAGATTCAAAGTAGGCCGGTGCTTGTTTATGGGTTAAGTAGCATATTAAAATAAGTGTAGATCCTATTTGATGGATAATAAAAAAACTAGTTCACGCTGGCGGAACGGAAGCATATAGTTCCTATCGACCGTAAAACAAAAAAAAACGCAGTAACCGCGATAAACGGCATTATACTCTCTCTCTCTCTCTCATTATAGACTCCTGAGCCAGAATTACAAAAGGTGCTACACTCCGAAATGGAGCAGCGGTTAGCGCAATTGCAGCAAAGGGTAACTTCCTTGAGGACCGAGTCCGAAGAAGTGTGGAAAACGCTCGAAACCGCCGAAGCGAGTTTACTCGAGATGTTAACCGCGAAAGACTACGATTGCTCGAGGTATTTCGGTGAAAATGCCGTGCCGACATCCAGACCTCCGGAAACCTTACAAATTAAGCTGAGGGCGGATAGACAGGAGACCGAAGAATTCTACCTCACAGTAAGTCTCGAAACAATTTAACCGCGAAGCGAGAATAAACGGAGTTAAGATTAAATTATATCCCGTTAAAAGATTATTGCAAAGTAGAACCAATCAAAGTGTATAATATAGCGAGAAAGATTGTGACGTTTGTTATACAGGAAACTGGACTTTTTCAGAAATTCAGGGAATATTTGTTGGGTACGTCGCGAATAGCAAGGTTGGATGCAAAACAGGAATACATTCGTCAAAGTTTATTAGAGGGCTGCAATGCAAGCCCGAATCCGTCGATTTCGGCATCGAAGCAAAAACAAGCACGACGAAAACGTATTGGTCGTTTGCAAATGAACGGCCAACCGAAATTATTCGGTGGTTCTCTCGAAGAGTACCTCGAGAGTACGAATCAAGAGATACCTTTGATCATGAAGAGTTGCATCAGAGTAATCAATCTCTATGGACTGCATCATCAAGGTATCTTTCGCGTATCAGGCTCTCAAGTAGAGATCAACAACTTCCGAGAGTGGTTCGAAAGGGGAGAAGATCCATTGGCAGACGTGACGGATGCTTCGGACATTAATAGCGTCGCGGGAGTTCTAAAACTTTACCTCAGAGAACTAAGAGAACCACTTTTTCCCATCATTTACTTCGAGCATCTCATGGAACTAGCGCAGCTCGAATCGAAACAAGAATTCGTCAATAAAATGAAGGAGTTGATTTCGAGTCTTCCAAGGCCGGTCGTGATAGTAATGCGATACCTCTTTGCCTTCTTAAATCAGTATGTATTTTTCACGCACACTATCGGCACAAAATTCCCTTATGGAAATATTTACTGACTCGATTTCTTCGATATTCCTGCTACAGTCTCTCGGAATTTTCCGACGAAAACATGATGGACCCATACAACTTGGCCATCTGCTTCGGCCCTACCTTAGTACCAGTGCCAGAAGACAAAGACCAAGTACAATATCAGAATCAAGTGAACGAGCTGATAAAAAATATAATTACTTTCTGCGAAGAAATATTTCCTGACGATATAGGAGGGACTCAGTACGAGAAATATATCAGTAGAGAACCCGACGACGTGTACGTAAATTTTTTTTTACGGACGGATCTTCATTTTATATCGATGTAAAATTCTCATTGAGCGAAATCATCTACTTTAGGGATGTGGGTGATTCACCAACGGATCAAGTTCAGGAAGACATGGATTCCGAGGTGTACCCATCCGAAGATGGTAAGCCGGAAACTGAAAATTTTCTGAAAAAAAACCCCAACCCCCACGTTAATAACTAAAAGTAACTAATTTGAATGTGCTTTACTCTTTTTATTGCAGAATCCGAAAACTTGGAAGCTACTGCGCAGTTTGATTTCAACGCAAGGTCCGAAAGAGAGCTGAGTTTCAAGAAAGGCGATACCCTTACGCTTTACACGCAGGTTAGCAATGATTGGTGGCGTGGGGCATTAGCCGGGCGAGAGGGATTAATTCCGGACAAATATATTATGATAAAAATAAAGTGAGTAAAAAGTAACAATTGTCGTGTAAAATTGATTACGCGTTGGGTGGGATGGAAAAAATCGAATGAAAGAAATGCACTGTGCCTGTGTGTGTTTAGAGATGAGGAACGCGAAAAAGAACTGTTAAAGTCATCGAGCGAAGAGTCAATGCGTAGACGAGCTTCCAGTTCGGCAGACAGTGTTCTGTCGAGTAACAATTCTCCCCTTATGGGACCATCGAGCAACACGGGAACATGGTCGACCGGTGGTGCTTCCGATGTTTCAACGACCACAAATGCCTCTGCAATGGAAACCACGACTAGCAGCTCCATTATTTCAACCGTCGTGACGAATATTCCTTGCCTCTCGTCGACGCAACCGATCATCAGCCGAGAGGTATTAGAAACCACGGTTTAATACCGTTCTTTATTCCGACTTCTCTTCTTGTTGTTCGTCTGCTTTTATTGTCTGTTGCGCCATCTTGAGAAGATTTTATACTCTTAGACACAAGTGCATGGCTACTGTGCTATCTCTTTTTTTTCCTCAAACTTGCAAATACCAACGACAAAACTTGACTGCACAGTGTAGTAGTGTTTTGAAACGCAAATTCTGCCTACACGCATCGCACTTACAACAGAAATGATGCATTGCTTGGTTTCATACTGCCGAAATTATTCACTTAAGAATCTTAAAAGCGATTATTTTGACGATACTCGTTTAGGAATCTCGTGTTACGGTCGAGTCGCGCTGCCGCTAAATCAGTGCATTTAGTACATGTGTGCCACTAAAATGCAGCTTCTTCGGCTTCTGGCGCCCGACTCATTTTTGTAATGTATCAGTGCTAGGCGCCTTAGCTGCCGCACATCTGCTGCATCTCTCTATTTTTTTTTTTTATTATTTCGAATGATCTATATGCTGAAGCGAGGCATGTGAATGACGTCGTCGTTACTTCGGTTGATATGATTGAGACGAGCGCGGCGATTACTTGGATCACAAAGCCACTGGTAAGGATCTGTTACGCCGCACGACAGTGACCAGTAATTGCGGTCGAGGGATAGTTAAATAGATAGATAGATAGATAGATATATAGATAGAGATAGAGATAGAGATAGAGATAATGAGAGAGAGCGCGCGCGCACGCGAGAGAGAGAGAGAGAAAGAGAAAGAATGAGAGGGGGGGAGAGCGAGAGAACGAGAGAACGCTACTTATCACGCAAGTCGCTATATTAAGTTTAATTTATCTCACTTAGTTAGCATAGTATTACACCGATTTGTACGATATTTTTGTAAATAAAATAGAAATATACGTGTTCATTGTTGCATGTGTGCCTTGGTCTCTTTGTCTTGTGCCGCCTGTGACCTTTTGTGCCTTGTGCCACTGTTATCGTTACGACTTGTCGTTGTTAATATGGTTGGGATGGTTGCTGTTTTTCCAGATTTACGTTTAATTGACGAGCAAAAAAAAAACTGTCGCGTGCATAAGTAGTGGGCGATATGGACTAAAAACTGTTCGATAAAACTGCTACCAGTGTTGTGTGGTTCTGTCGCTTGTGTTTTTGATTTCGTTCAAGGAGTGTCTCTCTGTTTGACGGTTCAGTTGGTTTGTGAGTCCTCTAGAGTTCCGTAGAACGATCTCAATCTCTAGACAAGACCAAAAGGAATGCCGCCCACAGGGCCTGCTTTTCCAACGGACGTTGTTTCGTCGTAGGTGAGTAAAGAAACATCTCACCCGTTTCGTTAACATTAATCCCAGTTCGTCCAGTTCGTCTGGCACCCACGGAGAGATAGGTACTCGACAATTATTGTATTTATGTGTACGCCTGCTTATATTCATCCTAATCATCGTCATCATCACCATCATCAGTTTTACGAGCAGTTTTTAATCCTGTATTGACAGAAGCACTTTTCCTCTTCATCCATTTTATATACCTCCGTAGTAAGTGCATGTAACGGAAGAACTTATGGTGCACTATCTCCTTGGATTTCTCCATTTGGATTAACCACTAATTGGTGTGAGAGTAAACTGCACTGCTCAGGTTTTTTCACAATTTCCCTTTATACGTAGCGACTCTCCCCTTCTTCGACTCTGTTCGGCTGTAGTCTGTCTATTGTATGATTGTAGATTGTCGCAATTTTATTAGCCATGCAAACTCCTGAAAGAGTAGTTTCGTTTTTGTTCTGGCATAAATGCTAGCGATAAGCACGGAATCTACTCGTACAATCCGATATGTCCTCCCTAATTGAAAGCTGCGATCTCTCGATCAATAATTCATTTTCTTCGGGTGGCAAGCTCACTCGTGAAATCTTACTGCCATTTTCCAACTTTCTTTTTCCAGGAATCTACGACACCGTCTAGGATAGCAAAAGTGTCAACTCCGGATAGCGAAAAGCACTCGTTTACCTCGGAGCATCGCGCTGAGACTAGCCAAATCAATCTTGAGAGCAGTGCAGAGAGCGAAAAAATGGGAAATTTTAGCGAGAGCTTGACACATGCAAATCAGCAACAGCAGCGTAACGAAGAGACTAGCGAGGAGGCTGAACGAATCTCAAATATAAGTTTAGAAACAGGCAGCAAGCGTACCGTTGGTAGAAAGCAACATTGGAAGTCGCAGAGCGTGGGTGACGCAGTCCAACAAACGGGCCACGTGAATTCTGTTCAAGGTACCAATAGTATGTCGACAGAGGAAGAACTGCAAGAGCAAACGACATTTTCGGCGAATCGAGAGCTTTGGCAAAGGCGAGCTACTTCTCAAACTCAGCTCAATCCACCAGTTCCACCAACGCCAAAGTCCTTTCGTAGTTCCCAAGAGTTTCGCGAAATGCGACAGAAGCATACACCGGACCTAGTAATGGACTTACCCCTATCTGCCCAAGACGCTGGAAAGAAATCAGCATCGTCCAGCAGTTTGAGCAGTTCTGACGACGAGACTCCGGTCCAACCAACGCGAGCCGAGGCTGCGACCTCTCCTACTGGAGGTCCGGAGTCTCCGGATATGAGTACCGCTGCCGAGCGATTTGCCAAACAGAACCAGTGCACCCTCAAGAAGAACACGAAAACCAATCCAGAAACCTCGAAGCTAAAGCGCGTGGAAACGGAACACGAGGTCGAACACGAAACCGAAGAGATCGTAAGATCCGCAAGTTCGAATCAGATATCCGAATCGATGCCTTTAAAGTCACCTCTGCCACCGCGTTCGACTCCAAAAATCGTGGCAAAGTTTGCGGACATGCACCTGACCGGTGGTAGCCAGGTCTCATCGTTCAAACCACAAGTCAAAGTGAAACCAACGATTCTCAGAAAACCCGTGATCCCGTTTCCTCATCCACACATGAGTCCAGAGCTAGCGAGGAAGATTGAAAAGCAGGCACAAAGCACAGAACAGGCTAATTAATTTCGAACTTATTGCCGCGTGCTATTTCAATCTTTCTCGTTTTTCGTCATACGTACCCACTCCCACACATTCTCACCTTTACATTTCCCATACCTCATCTCTCATCTTCCACATGGCGTGTTCTCGGCTTAGTACCGAGAATCACGGCATACATCAGAAGATATTTATTTTGAGCGACACGAGCAAAGATCGGAGAGAAGCTGCAGTGAGAAGCCGCTTTGATCGTATGGCCATTTTGAGCATAGTAGTTCGTAGTGTTAATAATAATGTAACCTCTCATCGACCAGTTACTCCGCCCAATCGCGAGTACTCGTACCGTTAATTACTCTATGAAAGAAGAAAGCATGGTTGGCGGGGAGAGGGTCCAGGATGTCGAATCGATGAGAGCTGGCCAATAGTGCTTGGCAAATTGTTTGGATATATGTTTTGCGTGACGAGGTTGTTAGCGGAGAAAGGGAAATGATCGATAAGCTTCGTATTATTGGTATTATTTATAATTTCGGTGATTGCTACAGCATCCGGCATCCAGCTGACTCTCTCCCCGGCGCGAGTTTATTTTTTCTACGGATATTTTCCATTTTCGCATAATTTTTTTACCAAATGACCCACGAAACGCTGTTTCTAGTCATCGAGGCGAAGATAAGGATAACGCGAGAAACTTGAACGTATTGGACGAGCGGGATAACAAGATACATACATCGAAAGAAAGAAAAAAAAACAGATAAAAGAACCTTTTTTGACATGTAGGAGTTAGCAAATGAGCGAATTTGTACGTCGAACGATGTAATTTATTTTCTATCACGCGTACGCATATCCAAACTTCCTCTTTATGATTAACGTGACACGTGGTATACTGAATAATGTTTACGATAAAGGTGTTCGATGTTCCTTTAAATGCAAGCGAGTGTATGAGTTTGGAAGGGACGTTTTCAAGAGGGTTTGTTTCTTACGACGGAATGAGTGAGACGACATCGGGGAAGCTGTCCCCAATAATTATGCTAGACAACAGTATACTAGTACTTTATACATATATCACACGCGTTTTAATTATAGGTACTAATACAACGGTGATGTTCGATATATTCAAAGATTATAAGTGTACCATAACGTGCGTATTTAACGGATTAACATCAGAGGCATAGCTGTTGCGTATCTACGGTTCCAGTAGTAAAAGAAAAAAAATGAGAAAAAAGAAAAAAGAAAAAAAGTGAATTCAACGAACAGAAGAAATAAGGCATCGGCAAATACCTTAAAATGTATTTATGCCTTTTTCGCTGTGTATCCCATCGAAGAAATGTACTCGTCTATTAAAATAGTACGCGCATACATACATTAATCCGAAGCGAGCCATCACCGCTTTGCGTGCATATATATTCTTTCAAGATATTCTTCAAAAGGAAGCACCCCACCTGCCAAGACGAAATGACGAAATGTACCAATCCAACTCAAACCCAATCCAATCGAATCCAATTAGGCTATCGACTTCATAATACTCTTTCTAGTTATTTAATCTAAATAATCGACTATCCTTGCAGGCACTATACCCACCGCAATAAGAAATACCAAAGCCGATACGATAGCTCATCCTCCGATTGTACCATATTTGTTGAGAAAATATCAGATCTACGTTCGCGATTGTTGTTCCCTACGATCTACTTTTATCCACGAGCTCGCCATTATCGGTGGCATGCTTGCTTTTTTTTTACACACGATATATTGGATTGTTATGTTCAACGTGATTCAATGTAATTTTAAAATTATAGGTTTATCTATAATTTAATCTGTAGTTATGTCAGTGATTTTAAGGAACTACTGAGACGTATTTGATGACTCTCCGTTAAGGCTAATGACAGTAACGATATCAATAAACGAACTTAAAGGCTGTATTATTATTCAAGGAATATGTCACCTTTACCTTACTTCCCGTTTATCAGTTTTAAATATAATTCGATAGATTTTATTTAGAAAAATGAAAGATATCGCCATTTAATAATTTAAAACCTTTTTTTTAATCTATTTAACGAGTATTAATATTAAAGCAAATATTGCATTTGTTTTATCAGACTTTTTTCATGGCAAAAAAATATAATATTGTTAAGATGAATTGGCCTTGAATACAGGATGTTCGATTGAAATCGTAAGGGCGCTTGCTCCCGAATCAGCTGATATCAGCTGACGGACATGCGGACTATGCGGGTAGAGATGTAGAGATTCGCCAGGATTCACAAGGACCATGCGTACTTTTATTTTCTACCAGTGAAGCTTTGCGTTTAGTACTTGCTTTTACACTGTGTTCGTTGCGTTCATGTAACAGTATTTTTCAATTGATCATGGTTTCGGTTTTTCTGCGATGAACCACTTTGAAGGTCAGACGGCATTCAAATGTTCGCGGAACGTCAATAAAATCCCAATGTACAATGAAGCCCCAAGCAAAACGATGCAGGGACAAGAAAAACGTTGGAATACCCTCTCAAAATTAAGAGATAAGTAGAATAAATTGATCAAAGCAAAACAAAATGTAGCCAACTGGTACTTATTGAGTGGAGCATCTTTAGTTTGTTAAATTCTCCACACATACATGCACGATACTCTATACTCCGTCATGATGAAAATTTTAAAATTCCGAGAAACACTCTTGAAGAACTCTTAGCACCAATAATTGGAATTTCTAGTTAAAAAATGGAAGCAGAAAGTATTTTACGAGATATTTTTGGAACGAACTCTATCGTAGTAAATAATGGAGCTAGTGCTAGAGGAGGAAGCGGGAGAAGCTTAAGGAATTTTGACGATGCAAAAGTAGCGCATTACTTGGACTGGACAAATAAGTTTATCGAAGCAGCTATCGCTAAGAACGTTCCTGCTCAAAACCAAGTAGACGTTAGAGTAGGAAGAATAGGTCCGAGTCAAGTCAGATTCTGTACTGAGGATCATCGTCAACTGATCATTTCGTCGGATAGGCTGAGCCTTTATTCAGTACGTCAATTTTGTACGATACGAGCAAACACCAGAGTGGACAAAGGGAAATGGATGTACGAACTGCAATTGGGATCCAAAGGATTAATGCGAGTGGGATGGAGCACTGTTGAATGCGAATTTCATACACGATGCGGCGTAGGTACGTAATTACTCTTAAATCAATATAAAACGTATACAAAGTAAAGCCATTAATTTTTTGGTATGTTCTTTCATAGGAGATACAACTAATTCGTATGCTTATGATGGGAGTAACGTTAAAAAGTGGAACAGAGCGGCACAGAAGTATGGCGAACAGTGGTTAGCTGGCGATATAATTGGATGTGCCATAGATACTGATGGCGGTACGATAGATTATTATAGAAATGGTCGGCATCTTGGAAGAGCTTTTGAGAATATAGCCATCGGACCCAGATACTTTCCTAGCGTGAGTCTTGCTCCAACGGAATGTTTAGCTGCCAATTTTGGAAATACTCCTATACGATATCCTCTGGAAGAGTATCAATTATTGGAGGCAGCTCCAACCGAAGAAATAGCGCAGGCAACGCTTCTATTTAGATGGTTTGAAAAAATAGTTGAATTGTTGAACGAAACAAAAGGTACAAAGAAAAGGCGAGGCAGTTTTTTCGACAAATCTGCAAACGCTCAAACGTTCTTAATGTCTATTGCAAGAGCCGTGTTAAAACATATAGGATCTTTAGCTACAATTCCGTACATAACGCATCAATTTTTTGTGCCATTTATTCAACAACTCTCAGAAATGGGAGAAACGTCAAAAAGCAACTCAACTGTAACGGAAGTCGACAATACAAAATTAATCACTTGTTTCGACTTGCTGTGGACAGTTTTGGAAGCTGAACAACTTAAAGCTTGTTTAGAGAATACTATTCTCTGTATGCTCTCAATATACCAACACCTTTCGCCGTCGCTCGAATATCACGATCAACGGAAAATGTTAATATTGTTAAGAAAGATCTTGCAACACTCTGCAACACGACGATACGTATTAAAATCGTTATTGTTTGACGAAGGACGATTCGCACA
This sequence comes from Trypoxylon attenuatum, assembly GCA_963989405.1. Taxonomy (NCBI): domain Eukaryota; kingdom Metazoa; phylum Arthropoda; class Insecta; order Hymenoptera; family Crabronidae; genus Trypoxylon; species Trypoxylon attenuatum. Next base: position 857,208 of record OZ022491.1, read on the forward strand.
TTTTATGTATACAAAGCCACTGGACCAACGAGATTTGGTGAATGTGGTCCCTGATGTTTGGTGGGAAACCAATCCCATAGATCCATCCGTGGAAATTAATAAAGAAAAATATTTACAATCATGCAAGACGATAGAAATTGCCGTTTCTGGTACGATCATTTCTCCATAACTTTCTCTAATTATGCTTTGACGAGCTAATAACAATAGTTTTATTGTTGCTCATTTTTGTAGAAGTGGAAGCTTTGCAGACTGCACTCGTTCGGACGCTTGTCAGTCGAACAGATTCTGAGGATAAACAGGCGACATCAAGGGCTATGTTTGTAAAAGGATTCAAGAGATTTATTTATGAATATTTCGTAATATCAGAGGTATTTCTCAAACTTAGTTCAATTTTCAGCGTAACAGAATTGTGTTAGATTAAAAATGTATGGTTCCTTTATACAGATAACGCCAAAGATAATGATACCGTTGCCAATTACATTATGCTGCTTTCAAAGACTACTGGTTGTTCTAAGAGAATTATGGTCTATCGAAGTTGGATCGGTTCCTGTACACGTACCCTGCAGGTAGAACAATTATTTCTATATTTCACCCTTCGATAACTTTCACGCGATGATTTCGCTCAATTGTATGTATTTGGAAACGTGCACTTAGTACACATACAAAATTCAATCATCGATTAACCATCAATTGAGTTTTCATTTAATTTGTGAATTAGCATTTTCTTATAAATTGGAATGGGCAGGGCCTTCTACGACGGGTCAATCAATTACATTGGGATCGACAGAGTTGGTGGTGTGTTGTCGCACCTTCAAAGAACTTTTAAGAAGGAATTGATCGACCGGCTGGGTCCAAATCACAAGCTGATTCGCGATTTGGAGAAAACACGCCAACCGGATAGACCAGGTGCATCGAACGCACTCGCGGAATTCTCTACAACACAGCCTCAATCCAGTAGAATTCTTTCCATTGGAGCATTCAAGCAATCGAATTTTGCCATCTTCGAACGACTCAAGACTTTTTCGCATTCTGCCAAAAAAAATACTCAAAAACGAGAGGATAGTCTGGAATCAGCTGCCATTCTGATAGAACTCTTGGATAGTGTAGTACTTCTTTATCACGTAGCCGCGAAGAAACAACTTGCCAAAGTTACGAGTCTCGAGGACAGTGTGTTAGAATATATAGCGGACGTAGCAGAAGCAACCGAATGGCATAGAAGAGTCTTGGGCGAAGCAGAGTCTGAATTAGTACAAGAAGAATTGGTTAAAACCATTAATTTCTTTAAGAGTATTCTTATGAAGCTCAGCCGATACACTGCCTGGGCAAAAGCTGCTATACTTTCGATGGAAAAACAAGCTCAGCTAACGTGGCTCATGAAAACCATTACTTTGACTTTGCAAGACGCAAGTGTACAAGGAAACATGTTTCGCTTTGTACCTGAATTCTATCTTGAAGTTCTAGTCGATTTGTGTATTAGTCTGAGGAATAGTATACACCCAACCGATGGGATAGAAAAAATACCGGATTATCGAAAACTCTTCTTGGACGTCGCTCAATTTGTAGCTGATCATTTTCTTGATCCCCGAATAGTGCACGAAGATGCCAAAGATATTATGATTCTCCTAATTGCGGGACTAGTGTCAAATTCGTTCACTTTAGAAATTATGGAAGAAGTACCCCACGAGGCTAGAGAAAAGCTCATTAAAAATATGCTTAAATTATACGAGAGATTAGCATGGCCGCAAGCTAATTGGATCGTAAACAAATTTTGGCATGGCAATGGATTTGCGTATCGTTACAAGAGAAGTCCACATCTTTCAAAGAAATTTGGATTAAGAGTGTTACGAGAGAGATCAGCATTTGAGAATTTAAGTATGTTTCTTCTATTTAATTTCACGCTTTTACTATTTTCCACTTATATTACTTATTTTATTAGTTTTTCTTTCTTCGCCAGAAACAACTCCGTCCACGGTTTATCAGGCTCACATAAGAGACGCCTTGCTAAGTAGTCCCCAAACAACTGTTAAATTCTTAGACTTGTTCTTAAATAAGCTCAACTGGACGTTTTCCGAATTTATTGGTTGGATGCAAGAAATTTATACGGTTTCTTTGAGATCAGCGATATTCATAGATTCCGGACAAATGAAAACCTGTGCTACTTGTTTCGACTTGACAGTATTATTGCTACGTGTTCTAGAGATGATTTGTACGATTGCTCCAGAAATTTTCAACGTGTCTGCACATTCCGCCAACAAAGACTTACTAATTAGATTATGCCAGGTAAATTTTTCATCGTATATAAAAAACTATACAACTAACAATTATTGAAAATCTGTCTAATTCACCGTTTCTTCTAGTTACTTTGTCACATATTGAACAGAATAGGATCGCAAACGAATTGTTTCCAACATGTTTTGTTGCTCGAAATCTCCGAATTGTTATCGGTGGACCACTTTCCGATTTTAACAGCAGTTATCGGGATCCTCTTGGCAATACTCAAAGAAGACATGAATACTTTCTCCGGTAAACAATTCTTTCTACTTATTTTCTATGCACGCCGTTCTCAACGGTATAATAATAATAATAATAATAATAATATCGTTTTATTAGCTAATCCAACTGAAGTTCCACCTGCCACACGAATACTCTTAATAGAACCAAGCTTCCAAATAAGCTCGCTTTACTTCGCATTGGGAAATGAGAAGAAAGAGGATGCAAATGCCAAAACTTCAGTGACCTATTCGCTAACGGATTGTAAGTTAAAGAATGATACAAATTATCCCATGCTACCGTTACAATTTAGACTATTAATTATTCACGATAATTAATTATTTATAGACCCAGAAAGTGTGTCTGAAGAAGAAATAGAAAAACTTACACACATGATTAAGTACATCGAGGAATGCATAGTGATATTGCCAGATACGAAAACTTTGAATGACAATGACGACATGTGTCCTATTTGCTATGCATTCCCAATTGAAGTTACGTTCGAACCATGCACACATCAAACTTGCCGGGCATGCATCGACAGACAATTGTTAAATAAGAGAGAGTGTTTCTTCTGCAAGGGAGTTATAAGGAAAGTGGTCGATTTATCTGGAAACGTCATACATAATTTCTTAAGCGAACCGTTGAATGGCACATTAGCTTCCTGACTTTCGTGTTACTTAATTAGTTCGATCGTGTAATATAAAAATCCAGAAGACATTTCCAGCTGAACGAGAAAAGGACATTGTATATGAGATCAAAAAAAAAAGTCTTTATTTATTTCACATGTGTCTTGCTCGATTTCGCAAAACTGGCATGATACAAATTGTTCATTCCACTGTCAAATTCTGACTAATATTAACGCTTAGATCGAATCGTTAAAAATGTATAAAAATGAATATGTATATAAATCAGTCTTTTCTTACATCTTGTTTGTCTTAATACTATAACAATTTACCTGATATCAACACAGTGTAAGATATCATGAAATCCTTATAGATTTTGAGGAAGTCTTATTTTTAACGTTTTGGTATATCAGATCTTGAGAATTTCAAATTTTATCCACCAATCGATGCATTGATCAAAGCATCGATCACCTTAGACGTCATTTACACACATAAGTTCTGTTTGAGTTGCCTAAACCCTTTGATAAGTGCCGGTTTCTCAGCCGGCCGATTCAAGTCTTGCACTGCTTCTACAAAAACTACTCCGCAAACGAATGCACCGATGGCAGTAATAAAAATAGCGAACAGAATCAGTAATCGATCTTTGTTTAAATATAATTCTGGATCTTTGAACAAAATGTTTTGAAAGAGACAAATACCCGGAAGTACAAAAATAAAAGCTGCTGACAGTGAACCTAACAAATTGATTACCGGAGAAATGTCAGGTACTAAAATAGCAATTACAAGGGTTGCCACAAACCAAACGAGGGTGACGTATACCCTTAACTTGAAATTATCGCTATTCGTACCAAAAAGGCCCAGAAGGGCGTCGCGACCGCAGTACAAAACGATTGGATAAGTCATGAAATTTTTTACGGCTACAAAGATTATTGCTAACGTTAGAATGACGCTTTTATCCGAGTACCCTTGAAGAATGTCGCTGGGAACTTTACCAGTACCAAAGGTTGCATACCCACAAATGCCAACAATTGTGTACACAGCAAAACAGATAAGCATACTTATCGTAGCGCATAAAGTAAATTTTCCGAGATGACGGTCTTTCATACAAGCATATGTCGGTATCGCCGTCATATGGCTCTATAAACAGAAAGAATTTATGTAATTGAGAATATGGACCGAGGGACCAACTACCGTAAGACAAAAATATGTGACGATACCTGATAAGCGAAACATATAATAGGCACTATCTGAAGGGCTTCGTAACCGTTATCGGGCCAAATCTTTATACGAACATGGTTGTCCACTTGCGTAAAACTTTTATAAGCAATCAACCAAGCGACGTACAAAATTGTAGCACAGCCAATGAAACTGGCATAACTCAGAACGTCCAATTTCCTACAGAAACACAAAGGCAGTATGCATATGGTACAGCTCACTGCTGTAACGAACGGTCTAGACAAATACCTGGAAACAATCCCATTGCTCAAATTGTAATACATTGGACATGGATATTAGACGCTACGATAATATATTTACCAAGTGTGGCAATAATCTAATCCAAAGTACGTGACAAAAACTCTATCAAACTGATCGCCAACAAGTATCAAAAACGTTAAGCAACAGCCGAAACTATATACTGTCACACATACGCCGCATACGAAAAGTGATTTGTAACCACACAATCCGGCAAATGTATCTTGCATAGTGGACGTACCAGTCATGTCGCTACAATTAGCCAGAATCACAAGAGCGGCTGTGATAAATATTAGAAATATAAGTTGCGTAACGGTGGAGGTAATGATACCGCCTGCTTTGTCGAAAGCTTCAGGAAAATTTAAGACGCCCGCTCCTAAAGTAGTGTTGACAATTAAGAATATTGTGCCAATTATTCCAGCCCCTAAAAATAAGAAAGTGAAAGGATGACGCATAACGATAATAGCGTCTGTCTCGTTGTTTCTTTCACAAATTCAATGAACGGAAGAGTTTTATCGAAAGCTGAGTAATCGATAAAGAAAAAAAGAGAATTAAATTGGTAGGTATTTGAAAATCAATACCTGATCTAGATTGACTATTGCGGACGGCTGAAGGGCTGGGTGCAGTGGCGAGAACAGTATCGTTCCCCACTAATCGTTCAGTTTCACGAGGTAAGCAATTCATCTTTAAGCAGAGAGATCAAGATCCGAACTGATTCGTATTTCGGAACAACTGTCCGGCGTGCCTTCCCTCGCGCCGGATTCTTCCCTCATGAAAAAAGTATTTATCTCTGTGCTTACTGGTTTACACACAAAGAGACCAAAGGTCAACGTCAACGTTGTCTCTGGATCGTGGAAGGAAACCAGTAGCTTTGTTAATGTATACTAACGGTTACATTAACCTTCGCTTACTTTCAGATTCCTTCATCCTCCACTCACTAACTATTAGCCAACAACAGCCAACAAACTCCTCAAAACTCCAAATATGCTCGATCAAACTGATCGATTTGTTTACGGAGTTTGTTGATCTCGCGCGTGAAAGGAATGGCGGGGTGCTCCCCCCACCCACTGACTCACAGAGGATTTATTTTTATTATACGGAACTAACAACTGAAATTTTGTCTATTTTCGGATCAAGTTTTTCTGTGTTTGCAAATTCCATATAGTATGAATATCAATAAAAACGATACAATTAAATATTTACTGTTATGGATGACTTTATTCAAGTTTGCATACGACATTCAAAATCCTGGAATTTCTCGGATAGCTTTGCGCTTTGCATCACTAAAAAAATGCTTATCTGAAATTTCTTTGCTTTGTCTGCATTCGGTATGTATTTTTTACTCGGATTTCTGGCCCGTTTATACATCTGTACTGTATATTGTATTGATCGTTACCATTCCAGATCTCTTACAAAATACTTCGAATTGTATAATTTAATAAGTGAAAGAATAATTCTAGATATGATTGAGGAGTATCATTTACTCACGGAATTTAACTCGACGTATGATTCATTGTATCTTCATTTATCTCACACGTTTATTAATAGCATATATTACGCAGAAGATTAGTAAAAAAGACATCAGAAAAATGCATTTGAATATCATTTGCTGAAATATCGCCCTTCGTGAATATTTCGACTTTCTTTTAACTTATTGCTATTTTTTTCTTATATCATGAACGATGACAGACATCAATGATTAATCTCTATTATATGGAGATATATCTGTTCAAAGCCGGACAAAAACTGAATTATAACATAGAATTAAATCTTTAAAAATCCGGTACAAATCCTAATCAGCTGATGGTTTAGCGCGTGTAGTGTGCGATTTGCTTTATAACCTATCAAGTGATCTGCAGCAGTGATCTAGAAGCGAACTTGAGGCTACTTCACTTTGGCAAATTTCGAGATAAATAACAATTGTCATTGGAAAAAAAGGCTCAAGGAAAAATAAACAAATCGAAGTGCATCACGCATTACTACTTAGACATGTTCTCTCGAATATTTACCTCAAATTTTCGTAATATTTCGGTAGGTACTGATATTCACATGGTGACTCATGTTCATGCGGCATGATATAAGTACTGCATAATTTCGCAAATTAGAATATGATATTTTTCGCACGGATTATTTCAAGTGCGACGAAATTTTCAAATTTTTTGTTTTTACTAAAACGAAGTTTCTAACGCCTCCCATTCCCACCACTGACCATCCTTTGCTCCTTGGAGTACCGGACACTTCCATGAATCAAGAACACCTGCTTCCGAAATGAGAAAGATGAAAAACACGAAAGTTTTACAGCTACTATCCAGAGTATGGAATGGACCCAACGGAGCGCTGGCTGGGAAACACGCGGAGCAAAAAATGGTGTCTATTTTAAAAAATACCTTTCCTAAGGCTAACGTTATTGAAGTAACTGATATATCAGGTAGACAATCTTTTAAGCGTTATTCTACGCTCTTAAACTAATAACTATTTAGTAAATAGAGCTTGGTAGAGAATAAAAGAGATTCAAAATAGGTGGGTGCGGAGCCATGTTCGAAGTCAGTGTTGTCGCACCAGAATTCAAAGGATTGTCTAAAGTAAAGCAACATCAAATAATTAATGAGGTATATAGGAATCCTGATGTCGTCCATTAACTTAAATATCTATTTTGCTGAACGATTAGAAAATTACAAATACACATATTTTAGGCTCTTAAAGAAGAAATCAAGGACATGCATGGAATCAGAATACATACCAGTGTTCCTTCGCCATAAAAAAGATGAACAAATTGAATCGTACAGTTGTATCTTACAGCTGCGGATTTGTGTGGCATTACACCTAGGTTGTACTTATATCGTTACCCAAAAATGAGTAGGATAATTCAGATTGAATTTATCGACTTCACATTGTGTTCTATCAGTTATAAAACAAACTACGTTGTATTTCCTGACTGCTGTTATCGATCTTGATTATTTTAACGATGTACATATTAATCTTGCAAGCGCAGCAAATTGATAATTTACCGAATTAACAGAATATTTGTACAAAATGAGACTGATTAATATTTTTTGCTCTAAGAAAACCAGTAGAACTTGACGAACAAAAATTTAAATGTTTACGGAATTCCGAAAAAATCATATTTCCAACAAAAGATATTCTTAATTTTTTGTATAATGTTGACAAAATAAAATAGATGGCAATATTTACTCAATGCGATACCGAATTCTTTCAATTAGATCTATAAATGTAATTCTACACCGATTCGAACCTTAGGATCTGAAAACGCATGCGTAACAAATTTAAATCCCACTAGAATGAATCTGATTGGTTAGCTCGTCGAGAGAGAAAAAAATCAAACGGAATCCTACCGGTACCGGCTCAAACAGTATTTGACAGTTTCATATTCGTGATATTCGTTCACGTAGGTTCTCGTGTGCCATACTCCAAAAGTATTAAACATACATTTTTCCTTAAAAATGACTATTTCGGGGAAAATCCTTTACGACAAAATTCAGAGCTTGCGACCTGGTCATTGGAGTGGAGTTACGATCGAGATGCTGGAGAGAGTCTGTGACGACAGCAATGTCCAGCCCTTTCTAAAGTGGTTTTGCGACAATGTGACTCAATGCAACGTTTTAACTGACGAGGAACTTCAACTGTAAGATTTTCAATGTTACTCAATTGATATTAAGTGATTAATTCCGCAAGAGTTTTTATGAAAAAATTAACTTTTATAGAAAGAATCAATTACAGAAGGCAAACGAATGGCTGGAGGAATCAGAGTTGGACAATGCATTGGAAGAAGCGGTACAGGATTGTCCAGAGTTATTAAAAGTAGTTCAGTTCGATGATGAATGCACGGAAGATCTGTTAGCAGAATATGAAATTACAAAGGAGCTCGAAAAGGAGGATGATGAGTACATCGAAACGTTGCAGAATGCGGTAAAAAATTTGAGGTACTGAATTTATTTTCTAAGTACTATAATCTTCTTTCTAATTGTTTATTTTTACGGTAAATATCTATTACAGATTGACCGAAGCAATTTTGGAAGAAAATATCGAAGGCGAGTCTACGTTACTGGAAAAGGAACGGATAGAAACGTTGAAGATATGGGAAGCCTGTTCCGAGACCTCAGACCAGTTCGATGACATTAATAGCAAGTTTTCTCAGGATGTCAAAGAGTTGCTCGAAATATATGCAGGCGCAGCTAAAAATGTAATCCGTTCGACACAGTGGGTTCTCGCATTACCTTATTATAATTTTCACTTAGGTGTTTGCAGATAAACGTTCCTCTTTCAGAAAGAAACTCCTATCGTATGGACACAAATGCCATTGGAACTGTTCGTGAAACAGATTGAACTTTACAACAGTTATATTGGGCTGTATATAAAACGAGAATTTGGACTTAGCGATAAAGAAGATGATGCAGTCGATTCTGATTATGCTTCGCTGATCAACGATAGCAAAGACAAATTCACAAATGCCAGAGAACTACGGCGGTGCGAGTCTAGGTAAATCTTTTCTATAAGTTTACGGCAGGTTAATTTTAACTATACTAAGAATATCTGGTATTCAGAAGTGGTTTCTATTTCTCTTCAGTTTGGCCAATGCAAAACTGCGGGAAATTATAGCAAAAATACGACAAGAGTCGAATATGAAAATGTTAGAGTATGTGCAAAAAATATATAACGATGGAAATGTAAGAACGCCAAAGCAAAGCGAAATAAGGTACAGTATTCATTACTCGTTACAATTAGCTTTTATAGTTAATTCGCTGTTACATGTAGATATAAAATTAATATTTTTTCTAACCAGAATGGAAATCGTTGAATTGACAGCGAAACGAGATTCTTTAGAAGCTAAAATAGATCTATTACGGGATCAGCAACTGATGCACATAGTGCAACAGTCCGCAGCGCTAGAAATAATGAAAATCTTGAAAGATACTGCAGACACAAGATTAGAAAGACGCAATATTCGTTTGAAGAAATTGAAAAATTTAGAAATCCTTGTGAAGGACAATGGCCATATTCATGCAGATTTATTGTGCATATTAATGGGACTTCAAATTCGTCAGATAAAAGATGTCTCGGAATTCTTTGCAGATGCTCGTCACTATTTATCAACAGAGTATCTGTACTCGTCGACACGACGGGTCAGTGGCAAACTAATTTTTTCTAACATAGTCTGCAAAAAAAGTAGAATTATCTTGTAGCACGTTATGTTTACAGGAAAGTATGCAACGCGTGATAACGGAATACGCAGCCTTACTATCTCAGTCCACAAAAGGCATGAATTCATTTCATAAATTTCTCGGGGCGCTGGTTTGTTCTAGCGATGGACCTCACGAGTTGAATACAGTTCTAGAGAAATATAACGATATACTGAACACCAATAAGTCATACGAACAAAAGATACTTGATTTGAATTTAAATTCGAGGATCGCTGAATTAAAAGATAAGTAAGTGTGAAAATAATATTTGTCGTCGGAATTTAAATTGAGTATAGTGAAGCGAAAACGCACATTTCTAATCTAGGAGACGCGAGGTCAGCGTGTACTATGAAAATGAAGTACAGCAAGAGTCGACGTATAATTTGAAGCCTATACCATACGAGGTTGCTCTAAGTCATAGCGAGGCGTTCAATTCTGTTCAAAACATCCAAGCTGATGTGACCACCATACGGAACAAGTTGAAAGAACGGATGGTAACGAGAATCTCAATAATTGAAAATTTCATTTGCAATTAGGCTGTTATTATCCTAATATTGAATATTTGCAGAGGACCGATATGAATTTGGAACGAGAAAGGGATATCTTGTGGCAACGATTTTTAGTGGATCCGGAAACAATGAAAGCTAACTATGAGAAAGCAAAAGAGAAAGCAGAAAAATCTCATTTTGGAAAAAGCTGAAAATTGAAAAGGCTTACAACGTCCAGTAGCTTTATTGCAGTTTAACTGAAATTTAACTGCAGAATACCTGTATATACCGTACAACTATTTCGTTACAAACAAAAATCAACTTTTTAAAATGAGTCCCTTTGCGTTCCATACTATTTAGCACATTCCAATAATTAAAAATTTTATATTCCCACATAATGTTTAATTATAAATAAATCTCAGAAGTGAATGATTTGCTAATAATGGAGCCAACGTAAGTACGAAAGAGTGTACGCAGGCTTAACAAAACGCGCGGGATGTGGGGTACGGGATTCTGGAGACTAGGGCGCGCATGGCTTGAAAGATGACGTAGGCACGGGCTCAAAGTGTAACCTTGATCCGTGCATCCAGGTCTCTCTCGCCCCTTCTTTCTTTTCCTCCGTCGCTCATCTGCGCGCTCGCTCACTCTTCTTGTACAACCCCGTACTACCCTACTCTACGCTACAGTTTTATGCCTGCAGGTAGGTACATACATACATCGGATACATTTGCAAATGAAAGCATTGCGGCTTGTAAGTAAAACTGTCTAATCGATCCGGGCACTAAGCGGATACTAGCCTGCCGTAGAATTAGGATGTGTTTATTGAGTAGGTTTTTCGTGGAAGCAGCAGCGACGGCAGGTCGTTAGAAGGATACGGAAGGACCTTGGTGGCGGTGAAGAGCGAGCGAATGAAAGAGAACGAGGGAGTGATGGAGAGAGAGAGAGAGAGAGCGAGAGAGTGAGTGCGCGAGGGTTAGAGGGGAGAGGGGCTAACCGTACGCCCGGTAGAGGAAGAGTGGGGAAAAGGGAGAAGGAAGTGTCGACTGTGGGCACTAGACAAGACAAGGGAAAGGGAATACGGAAGGGGGAAGTGGCGAGGGTATTATCGATTCGCCAGGGCCTCTGAGTTAACGGTTTGTTTACACGAGCGTGGGGGAAAGTGCGCATGCGCCGCGCAGCCAAAACAATAATAACATAGTGGCAGAAGGTTCATGGCTGGCGGACGAGCGGTCGCTGGTTTCAACCGCTCCAACGTTATCGTCTTGTGATCGTCTTGCGAGCCGCGTACGCAAGAGCGAGCGCATCATTACGCGAAGGCGGAGACAGCGGTACGGTCTGCTGCTTCGAGCGTGCTTCCAAACGTTGTCCAAACACAGGGATACCTCTCGGTGCTTCTGAGAATATTGAGTCTCTTCTCGCGATACACACACGCAAGAGGAAGCGCTATTCTCGGTGAATCGTGCTCCGTGTTCTCTGTTATCCTCGCGCTTTCGTCAGTGTGGATCCGTGCCCTGGAATGTGCTTTCTCTGGAGCTACATACTCGGCTGTGTGTCGTAGTGCTGAAAGGTGAACCTAAACGAAGCAGGACAAAAGGATCCTCGGATCGAAGAGTGAGAGGAAAGGCTTGGCATATCCTTGAAACGCTGACGCGAGGCCGATGCTCTGGGTAATAAGGATAACGCGAACGAAAACAAAGCGGCGGTACTCGTGAAGGAGAACATAGGCGGGGACAAGAGTAGCAGACCGGGGCATACCTATACACGTAGAGCGAGCCGCATATGTGCATCCCCACTTTGATGTCGCTCGACGGATATTTACGTGCACACGCGCATACAGGAAAAGAAATAGAGTAACACCACTCGTACGTACGTCAAGTGGATTACGAGCGTGCGCGCGAGCGCAGGGGGTGCAAGTGTGCAAGTGTGGGAACGAGTGAACGAGAGACGTGCGAGCGAGCGAGCGAGCAAGCGAGCGAACGCATTCATTCAATTCTCCTGCAGAACGAGCATCGCTCACTCACGAGAGAGAGACTCGCGCAGTCACGACGAGAAAAACGGGGCCTGGGGCCTGGGTGGAACTAGTGGAAGCATCGAGTCAGCCAGTAACGGTGCGGCAGGAGGGCAAGAGGAAGCGAAAGGAAGGTATCACGCGTATTTACCCAGTGAATCACGCGTCCCGTCCGCGATTACAGGCAACACTACGTGTTGCCAGTCGCCGTGCGTGTCTGCTTGCGTGGCTGCCCGTGTGTGTGAGGAGCGCGCCTCTCCGTGCGACCGCCTATGTTTACACGACAAGGAGAAAGGAGGAGAAAAGAGGGACTGAGAGGGGACAATAACACGTCGACCGAGCACAGCTCTATTGTGCCCGCCACTCGTTCGCTTCGTATACGTACAAGTTTGAACACATCCCTGGCCGAGTTCCTCTTGTCCGGCTCGGTAAACAAGGAAGAAACCAAGATGCCGAGCGCAGAAGAGACTACCTATTTGATCGAAGTGATGCCGGATACAACGCAGGATTTCCTCTCGCGAGATGTCGATCTGCTCGTCTCGCAAATCAAGGAGAATCTTCGGTTGTCGACGTTGAAAGCAAAGTCGAGCATCAGTCATAAGAGTCGACCCTCGCCATATCGGATACCGTCGCGATCCTGGGCCGATCCGAGCAGCTGCGAAGTCTGCGGCATACGTAACGGATCCGGTCAAGATCACCGACATCACATCGGGCATCATCATCATCACAAACGACAAAACACCAGAGAAGAGGATGACCCGTACGAGCTTCTCCAGGAACTCCTTAGAGAAGGTGGCCTGATAAAGGAGGCCGTAAAAAGACTGCAAGCGAATCTCGATCGACTGGGTAACTCCGAGGAGGAGGAAGATGATGACGACGAGCAAACAACAGTGTACAGAAGGAAACCTTATTTTTATGACTCGGAAGAGGACCCATTGCCACCTGTGTACGAGCCGGTGGAGCTGTGAGATTGAAATGGCTGCTTCTCGTCAAGAAGCTTTTGCCTACGTGTTTCGCGACGCAGAGGCAGCGAGGAATTTCACGCGAACCAGTGCGAGAATCGAAGTCAGAAGAGATAGAAGGAGCGAACGAGCCAGTATCAAGCAAGGATTTCGTTGCTTTGCAATTGGCCGTATTGACTTTATCCCCAAGTTGGGCTCCACGTTTCCTCGAGTGAATGCGAGTTTATTCTTGGGAAGTGCGGCCGGCTCTACGGAAATGGTACATGTAATAAAATGTTACTGTGGGTAAACTGATGTGTGTGCTTGGTGGAGAGGTGCACGGCACGAGACGGCACGGCAGAGCACGATTGGGCTCGGCTTAGCTCGGCTCGGCACAACACAGCAGCAGCACGGCCGCCTGTGATGGCAAACGCAACGTAACGAGGCGAGGACTTGCCTTACATGGCCGTGTTTGTAAATATGGTGTGTTGTTATTCGAGGCGGTTTCACGCGACTTGACGCGCCAGCTTCGTGCGCACTCGGCTAAGATCGTCGGTCTATCGACGATCACGAGAACTTACGTGGAAGACTTTATGGCTGCCTCAATGCGGATTCGAATTTGCGAGACACCTTTCACTGTTGTTCGTTCGGCATTAAACGATTATTACATCGCACTCGAGAACTTTCCGGGTGGTTCGTTCCGAAGAGAATTCGACTTTTCGGAAGAACGTTAGATTCGATGGAAAATCATTGAATGATAGCATTGTTAACAAATTCATTGGCGGATCGACGCGCTGCTTAAACTTGGTCATTCCGTCTCGTGATTTTCTAGACAATTTCAATGAGTACGATCGTCATCGTACTTGACGTTCTTTTCTCTCTCTCTCTGCAGTAATTATTACACTACTATTATCAATCAATTCCTCGACCTCGATTGTAATCTTTTTGTTACGCTCTATCGTCGAATCTCCTAATACCGCAAGAGCAAGAGTAAGAGTAAGAGCGACAGCAGCAGCAGCAGCAGCACCGATTAAAAGAGCGCACGCAAAACGTAAACACGAGAAGAGAGCATCTTGTATCTTGTAGTAGCATGCCACCTAAGTTGTCAGTCAAAGACACATACCGTTCCTTTTTTAGCATTACGATGATCCAGATGTAGCTGAGCAATCGTTATAAATTGATCAACGACTTACAACGCCTTTTGTGCGTGGAAGTGCCAGGGAGTTTACTCGCGACGGAAATACAGTGATCTCATTTATTTTTTCATGTCATGCGCAACGAACGATTTACCCGGCGAGAACGATTGGAACAAGTGATTAGGGAGAGCGAGTGAGAGAGAATGAGAGAGCGAACGAAAGGGGAGAGATATTTGTTAATAGCTAATTTAGCTTCTATTCAGTTCCATGATTGCGCAGGTACACACATGTCGCGTTCTTTGATACAGCCAAGTATTAACAAGAACGAGGTATCAAAGATGTGAGTAAAAAAAGTCCGCGCCGCGTCGTGAGATATACCACTTACACAAAGGGCAAAAGAGAACCAGCGAGTGCGCGGACTCGTTAAATGACATAGCTTTATATTTTGCTGTGCATGTTTTAGTGCATAGTTATTTATCATTATTATTGATCACACTAGGCCGTTGCCAATGTTATTGAAATGCTCTGCACTCGCGTGCGAAATGCGAATTGACCGGTGCAGCGCCGATTCTGCGATACACTACACTTACACTTATTCCTACACCTACACCACATATTCCTTTTAGTATCGAAAGTGCAGACATTCGTTTCGTTTAAGACTCGACCGATCGGTTGAATTTCTAGCTGCGCGAGAATTACTCGTTAGAATTTCAGAGTTCCGTGCGGTGTGACCGAGTGTGTGTCTGCTTCTCCATTTACATTGCGTTGTACATTGCGTTGTATTTCGCGCATCACTTTCGTCTTGTTTGCGTGCGGTAACCTATGGCGTATACATATATCAGAAGTGTGCGAGTGTTGCGTCCGTAATGATGTGCGCGAGTGCGAGGATAGCGTAAACTTCTTTTTTTTATGAAACAGACGGAAACCAGTCCTTTTTTTTAAGTTCGTCGTTAACACGTGAACTATGGAAACTATATCTCGTTGTGATCGTTGGACTCCTACGTCCAGCAACTCTTAATTATAAATAAAAAAAGTTAAAAGTTTCAATCGAACCTTTCTCCTAGTACTTTTCATTGTCTACCCTACGCATACAGCGCGCCACACACCGCATCTTGCGGTATGTCGAGTGAAATTTCATCCAGCGAACGACTTCAACAGTGTCATACGATTCGAAGCGTTCAACTTTTCGCGAAGATGTTTTTCATAACCCGAAACCCGACTTTTCCATTTACGCTTCCACCTTATTATAAGATATCGACTGTACATTGTCAAATGTACGAAAATAAAGCAGCATCTATCCGATCGAAGAAAGTCCAAGGGATAAGAGCACGTGTACTACTACATGTATCGTGTTCTCCACGGGTCACGGCTCGCTAACCCATACAATTTCGATGAAACTTACACCAGCAGCGTGCCAATACACACTGAGAAAGTTTGTTTTAGACTTCTGCTAAATATACTTTAGCGCTGCTGGTTACATAAAAGGCGGGAACCTTGAAGCATTGTAAATTAAACTAGAAACAGAAATGTGGCATATGTTCGTTGACAGAAACTTCAACACTGATCGTAACATCATAATACCTTTTTACGATTAGCACAATTACGTAAGGTTTGAGAAGAGCTTGCAGCAGTTACGACCGAATTTTTCCTCTCGAATACCTAGATTTTTTTTTTAAAGTGGAACGAGCAAGCAAAAGTGATCGGTCAAGCTGCTCTAATTCCCTCAAGGGTAAGAGTTAAGATTTTTACCGATTGCATTATCGGATTGAAAGCAACACTGTCGGACAAGATATATATATAGGACACATAATAACGGATGTATCTACTATATATGTTTATACGTCAGTATTATCGGAATATTGACTAATTGACGATTCTAAGTACGATAGAGGCGTGGGATTGCGTACGTATACAAGCCTGCGTTCCTGTTTGAGATTAGTATCGGAGGAAGTAGTCGCGATGATTAAGTTGAAATTTCCCATGACAAGTTTGGAGTACGCATAGAAATCGCCATTGAATTGAATCGTTCTTTGGTGCGTGGCGCAACATCACGCAACGCTCGTCTCTCGACGCTCGATGAATGCTCACTACAACTACGTTGAGACATGCTTTATCTGATTTATGCAATTAGGCTAACTTTATTTGGCAGTCCTGTATTACTCAAAACATATCAACTTTTTATTGCCACGTAATACGACTAGGCGATATAACCTAATCGACCTAACCAACTAACGTTAACAATATGTATGGAAAAATAAATCGCACGATATTTATTTCCATATTTAACGGTAAGTAGTAAATAGATTCACGATCTGTTTATATATTATAAGTACTGATCACAGAGATAATCGCAATCTTGATTACGATGACGAATACACCACTTGCTCATTATTGCGTCATTTAACCGGCGTGGATGGCTCTGATGAAAGAAGATTCAGTTTGAAAGAAATCGCCTAGTAGTTTAAATAGTATTCTTTGCGTAAGAAATACGCAAGAGGAACGCAAAGACGAAGTTGTAGAGTGGTCTCGAGTCACAAGATCGTTCGGCCAAATCAGAATCATCGGTATCGACGATTCTCAGGAGTTTAAATAGTTATCACGGTTATGTTGATATTGCGTCATCGTTCAATAATAGATAACAATGAAAGCTGAGTGTAAACGTAAGTGCTTACGGTCGTAAGCCACAAACCGGGTTATGTGTATACAGGTAAATAAATACTTATATACATGCCATTATAAATAGAGAAGTTTGTAAAAGCGAGAATTAACTAAATTGTATCGACTATAAATACGTACTGTATAGTAAACGATGCGAGAACGTGAGCCGTAAGGTCAAGTGGTTCTCTCCACCCTCCAGCACCGCGCCGCGCGGTCTCTCGCTCCAAGTCTCCTACTCTCGCCAGAAAGAGAAATAGCTATACATATTCTTAGATGTTGGCTACGTATAGTAATACATACGTACATACATTCTGTCTAGATTACAAAAGACAACATTGACGCCTCATGCTCCTCGTGTTACTTTACTACGGCACACATGTATGTAGCGTCGCATATATGCCCATTGGCATACAATACAACTGCCAGATGTTTGACGCTCGGAGAAAACACGTATTTATGTATGTATGTAATACGTAAATTGGTAAGTAAGAAAGTAAGGATTAATCCGTTTGGAGGTATCATCGATTTATCGATATTAGACTGACAAGGATCACAATTGTGATCCTCCTCTTGTGAGTGACGTTGCAGTACTGTGTGTGCAAACAACTGTGAGCCGCCTACTTACATGTACACGTATACTATAGTAGCAGGGCTGACCTTATCTGTGTGTATTGACACAGATTTCAACATGAGGTACCGAGCGATGCGACCTAGTTGCAGATTGTCGCTGCTTATACACATGTATATTGTTGGCAAACATTGATCGCGATCCTGTTGATAGATAAGTGCAAGGGCAAACACGAAAGATTCCGAGTTTTTTCGATGACGCTAAATGCCAAATGATTCGATCATTTTCAACGAACACTGACAATGACTCTTTCTCATGCAGATTATCGAACGACTCGAAACTGCTTTTTCATCTTCCTGGAAGGTTTGTCGTGAGTCACACACAGCTTACTCATACTCGAAATCGCTTGCTCATTAAACAAAAACAGAGATTACTATTATTGTTTTTAGCTTGCGGCACTTTGCCACAGTTCTACTCTGAGGTAATCGAACACGACCTAATATCTCTAACGGAGTTTCATAATACACAACAAATCTGAAAAAAAGAATATTGCAGAGTGTGTGTATATATATAAGATTTATATCGGTTACGCATCGAGTCCCTCCGCGATAACGGACTACGTGAGTCTATCAGGTCGAGTGACGATAATGGAGTCAATAAGGAGTATTTTATCAAGGAAATCCATAATGATAATATCTCCGTTATACAATATATCGTATCGTTCCTAAAACCTGTTCAACGAGACGAACCATTGTTTACTTGGATTTATCACGTGATTAAAGCCGATTGTGATAATATACTACTGTTGTGTACGAGATAACAGGAATAACTGCTGATCGATGATCTTCTGAAAAAAGGAGTAGTCCCGTACTCTGGCGGGACTTGTCGGTAGAGCGTGCCGTTCTCGACAAACAACTCGACCGAACTCCACGGAGCAAGTACTACTCGGCGTTCGTCAGCGGATAACTACCGCATCGTGAAGTTGCCGAGAGAAGAAGACATTTGTCGAAGAGGTTATACGCGGCGCACCGAGAACGTTACTATACCAATATGGCCGACGTTGTCTCAGCAAACTCGTATGTATATCAGATTCACACCGTCACGCCTCTGCTTTGTGTCGTTGCCCTGTGGAAAAAGTAGGCCTCCCAAACGGAGACCGCCAAATCTTACTCTGGTTTTCGATGGTATTTCGGGATTCCATGCGCAGCTGTTCTTGTCTGTCTCATAGATCGCTCACACTTCCTATCTTATTCTCGGATCTTTGTCTTTCGAAACGCGTTTCGCGCATTGTTGCGAGAGCAAACGGTTCTCTCAAGGATTGAGCCACTTGAGAGTTTCTAATAGAACATAATTTATTACACTAATACCAATGCTTTGCATCAGATTGCTTGTTTTGATTTCAATTGAGGGGTTATCTTGCGTTAAGGTTATAATGTACCTAACTGCGTATGAAATTTTCTGATTTTTTATTCAATTCTTATACTTATTCCAATGCAGTTTTTGGAACACATACGCTTGCATAAAAAAAATTTGCGTATTAAACTCATGTCATTGTTCTTCAACCCACTTTTTTTCCAATGATGTTTTAATATTTAAGTGACTAATTGATTCGTAGGATTAGTTATTTTGTTTACTATCAGCTGTGATCTGCTTTCGCGTAACGAAAGGCTGTTCTCTCTACGCGCGTAACTGGCAATTATTCCGCGCTATACATACCATGAATCGTGGGTATGAACGGAATACGTTTTGTATTATTTTCAGAGCTGCGGATCATATAAGCCACGTTACGTGTATGATGATGAACTTCATTAATAAAGACAACTAATAATGTGCGTTTAAAATAGTAATTGTGTCATGTGACACGTACGTGTTTAATGTACGTATGATTTGAGAAAGGAAAAGGTTATATTGGCCGTTTGTGCCGTAAATGTTCTGGGTGTGTTCGTAAGAGCGCTATGATCTTGACCTTTAGAACTTGTACCTTTACGAATGTTTATCGTATATTCAAATTTATCACTTCATTAAAAAGCGAACTTTGTATTGTTGATTGTATCTTGATCAGGAATTAAGAGTTTCGTATCGCACCTTGGAAGATCAATTGTATCTGCCGACTTGTATGGTTTCGATTAAAGAACCGATGCTGAATTACGTGTATTTCCAAAATATTGCATTGTGCATTTTTCATGTCACAATTCAAAATTCTTTCCATCACACGAAAAGCGTATGAAAACAGAATCTACTCTGCAGACAGAAGTTTCGGGCAATTGAAATTGCGAGCGAAGGTAAACATAGTTGTTTTGAAGCTTTGCGCTACGTGAAATCCACTTTTTATCATGCTCCTCGCGTCTACCAAAAAATAGAGCCAACAAATCTGCGAAATTGTCAGTAATTATTTATTCCCAAAGAAGAATAAAAATGGAAAAATTCAATATTATTCGTCTGTCGTTTCATTTCGATAAAATACAAATTTTCCAGTAAGAATTACTTTATTTATTTACTGGTAAAATAGCATACAACTGCGAAAACGATCGATTGTTCATTTTATTATAGCTGCTTTTATGAGCAACGCGAAGATATCGAACCTTTACACTTTCCCGAACGGCTTGAATTCCTCATAAACATGCTTATTAGCTGACTAATAGAGGCATATTTTGGCGTGGACTTTGTCCTGAATTTTGATCGCTTCTCAGGCGACCCTAGAGCCTCTAGAAATCTGAAGCACACGTGTAAAAATAATCCGATGAGAAAGTTAGCCATTTTCAATGCATAAACTTTTTTCTACTTATTATATCAATGTAAACAACTGATGATTTTGTTTACAAATTACCGCAGACTGTTGCTACACGTATTTTCTTTAGCACGGTAAATTGAATGATTCTATACGTAACTGGTACTCGAGTCAAGCTTCTTAAATAGAAAATCGAAGTGTATACTTCAGTTTACCTTCACTGTACAGTTATACGGATTGTGGCCGTAGTTAGCTTACTGTATGTACGTGGTATGGCGCATGGTATTAGCCAGCGGGTGGAGACGTAGACACAGCGGATACACTTTCTTTTTAGAAAGTGACGTCCTAATGATATCATCGGATCACTAGTGAATGATTCCTTGTCCGACTTGATGCGGTCGTTTCCTTTTCGAAATTAGAAACCCGTTTCCATAGTGTCGATCAAGGATGATACATTCGTGCAAACACAGCGGTAATAGGATTCAATGTTTTGCGGATTCAACTATACGTAGAACGCTTTAACGGTATCTAGTAGCGACCTGTTTATCCAAATACATCAAATAACAGAAAGAAAGATCTCTTATAAAATATTCTCTATAAAATATGACTTATGTTTTTAATAAAATATTCTTCGAACGTTGGACACAATATTTTTATTAGTTTTTCAGATTCCTTTTTACTGGATATTCGAAAGTCAATTCAACGATTCCAAAACTTTCGTGTAACGTTGCTGTCTCAACGTTATTTTTGCGCAATTGGCTAATGCTGAGTTAAATTCTTTCAGAGGAATCATGGAGTCCCACTTTGTGCGGGGTGATCATACTCTGAAAGTGCCGATGTCTCTCTTTCGAAATAATCGCGATCGGTTGATTGCACGGCTGAAGAATAAGGCCCCGTCTGAAGGTTCTTTCGTCATACTTCAAGGAGGCGTAGACGTTCCGTTTAATGATACGGATATAAATTGGCCCTTTCGACAGGTGTGTATCGATGTTTATATAACTTTCTGTTAGAAAAATGATTATTGAAACGATTACGATGAATATTTTTAGGAATCATTTTTCCAATGGTGTTTTGGTGTCGAAGAGCCAGACTGTTACGGTGCTCTAAGCATGTCAACTGGAACCTCGATCTTATTTGTGCCTCGATTACCGGCTGAATATGCGATTTGGGAAGGCAAGCTGCATACTCTCGAAGATTTTAAGAAACGATATGCCGTGGACGAAACTTATTATACCGATCAAATAGCTGAGATCTTGAAGCAGAAGAATTGTTCCCATTTACTCACTTTGGTAAACTAATATTCTTATCTTAAATTCAAAAATTTTACTTCTATAATTTTTTCCTATTTGATCAATTTTATAAATCCCGTAATATTAATTTTTCGATGTTTGCCCAATATTGTGTAATTATAGTGTTTGGATCAAGATATTCGATATAACGATGAAGTAAAAATTAGATGCTGGGTAAAAGATTGCATTTAACCAGCAATTTACTTGTAATTCGTCAAAAGTTGCATTACGTGGTGATCGTTGGCGTGAAATTAGAAATTCGTGACGTAGTACTGTTTGATTCATTCCCGCGCGTTTAGAAGAACCTTTCACTTTAATCTAACCGGGCCAGAGTTATGTAAACCTACTTTTACTCTGACGCAAGTATTTTGCTAAATTGCCGTTGATATACACAAATTTACTGAGCATTTGTGTTGCTTGTATCGTTACAGAATGGCAGAAATAGCGATAGCGGGTTGATGGCACAAGAGGCTGTTTTCGATGGCATTGGACAGTGAGTATTATCTGGCGTGTTCTTTCGGACAAGCTTTGTTGCGATTGATCAAATTAGATTGCATAATGTAAAAGATAACCGAACTCTCGCAACTTAATTTCTCAATAAATCATTTTCAATTTAGATTTAATTTTTGAATGAATTCTGTTTTAGATTTCAAGTTAACAACAGTGTCCTTTATCCTGAAATATGTGAATGGTGAGTATCAAAGGTAAGTTGCCGGTTTTTCTTGAAAAGTCAGTAGAATATAGGTTCGAGAACAAAGGAAAGTGTATTATAGTAATCGCTATCGTTTCTTTCTATATAACGACTTTAAAACGTGTCATGTGACTTACCCAATGTTTGCAACCAGACCAATAGAAACGATGACGACCTAATGCAAAAAAATTCTTAATAAATTGAAAGTATTTTTATCGCTGACGAATGATATTTTTTCGAAATGCAAGCAAACAAATTATTGCGAGAAGCAAATTCTAACGCAAGTATTCAATTAGGGATTAAATAAGGTATGTCAGAATAGAAACCCTGGAAAATGTGTTATTTGACAGAATGTTACGTGTCGCTTGCTTTTGCACAGATGATAATAGGAGGCAATGCGTGGAATAAATTATTTTCCCGCGTATCGACTCAGCCCAGTGCATTTTTATTCTTTCTCGAGAAACGCTGGTTCGAATCGAACGCTACGGACGATAAGGTGCACCGTATTCTCGGAAAAACCAACATCATCATGCAGGAAGGTGTACACATTGAAGAAGTACCACTAGTGGTTAAAAAAGTTCACGACATCTCGGAAATCCTCTTTGAGCAAAAGACACGCAGTCCAGCGGTAGTAGAAAAAAAACAGTCCGGTAGAGTTACGAAGGAGACAAACGTAACTACGAAACTCAGTGAAAGTAAGAACAAAGATGCGATGCAGGAAAATAGAATAGATATAGAAACCGATGAAGGAACTGCCATTTTATTCGGTCCAAACTTGGAGCATTTGAAGGAGACAAACATAAGTGCCAGTGTAGATAGTTCGAAATCCTGTAGCACAGCCAAAAAGATATATTCTTTTTTAGAGAATAATGTTGTGCAGGAAGAGAATTCGAAATTAGCCCTCGAAGGACTGAAGAAAATTATACAATTAGAAAATACCTGGCACAGAAGCGAATACGAGTCTCCAAGGTTCCGTAAAGCTAGGCAACTTGAGAATGAAGTTATTAATAGAAATTTGATATTGATACAATTGGCACAATTTGTTGCCAGGAGTCCAGATAACGAGATGATAATAGAAGGATTATTAGTGTTGAAGAAGGACAGATTTAGTCCGGCTAGGAACGATTATAGGGATTGGATGTGCGATGAAGCAGTGAGCAGAGCTGTCGATGGCGAGCTCAGTATTCAACAATTGATAACGGTTATACAAATTTTGTCATCGTACAAGCATCCAAGATATTCGAATTCGGTTGACGTATTATGGGTTGTCATCGCTTCTAAACAAAATGAGATAACGCCAAACATCATTGTAACGTTATTCAAGTTATTAAAACATTTCTCCGAGAGTAAGAATATGTTGAAGATTATTCTCGAAAAGAAACTTGCGGAGCTTTGGCCAAGATTGACTGGCTCGCAAATGGCGGAGATACTAAATTCTTTCAATGACAATACCGCGGCAAAGAATTGCTTGTCTTTTGCCAGTAAATGGGCTGAATCGAATATGAATAGTTCGAAAGAGTACGATCTTATTAATTACATACGGAGCTTAAACAAGAAATCTTATTTGAATGAGACTATACAAAAAGGATTTGAACAATACTTGAAGAAAAAGATCCCACATTTAAAGAATACCGACTTAATAGCTGCTGTAGCTATTTATTTTCGAACTGTAGCTGTAAATGATCTTGCCGTTTTCTCAGAGATTGGAGAATATTTTATACAACATGGAAAAGATATGCCACCTCATTTGTTGGTTCCTATCGTTACCTCCTTTGGAATGTTGAATTTGCATCCGCCTCGGGCAGAGATGTTTTGGAACGTTTTTGAAGATGTGCTGCAAATCAAATTCTCCGACATAAAGCCCATCGACATTTTAGACATATTTCTCTCATGCGCTTATCTCGAGAAGTATTTCGTACCGTTGTTTAGCAAAGTGTTCACGTCGCAATTCCTGAATAAGGTGCGCTATAAAAAAAACCGAAGTTTGTTGAGTCAGATACAAACGAAATTGAAGCTATTGGATACTGCTATGACCCTGGAATGTCCGGACTATGTTGGTCCTCGTATTCCCGAACAAAAAGTTCTAAAACCAGTATTTCTAGATGATAGACTCAAAAAAGCAACCGAGTCTATATTTGCTCCATTGGCAAGTATTGTCGGGGACGAAAAACGATTAAGTAAAAATGTGGCATTGAGTCATTTGCCATTGATCAGTCTTTACGTATTAGAGATAGTGATCCACCCTTCGACCGTATCAAGTTCATTCTTTGCTTTGCCACCGAAGGAACACAGAAATTTGAATACTGCTGTTTTCATTCACTTGCCAGAGCATTATTGCAGAGATAGTTACGATTTGATAGGAGTTCAATCGATGAAAAAGAGGCATATTAGGAAATTGGGATTTCGAGTATTGAGCTTAGATTACAAGTCAATAAATGCATTGGCGAAGGAACCTCAACAATTGCATGCATATCTGGTTAAACGGTTCGCTTACGTGGAGAATGCTTTATGATGCTTGCATTTCGAAATTTTAATGTACAATATGTATTGTTTACGACTCGTTCATTTGGTAAATACAATAAAATTCAGAATGGAAGGGAATTCTACTGAATGTCTCGATTAGATACGCATCTCCGGCGCAAAACAAGATGAAGAGACATTATAATTGTATTGACTTTTTTTTGTGTAGTCGGGTGATAAAATCGGCGCAAGAAATCGAGGTGTTGCGATATGTTGTTAAAGTGAGTTCGGATGCCCACAAGGTTGTTATGCGCAACGTGAGACCAGGACTCACGGAATTCCAAGCGGAAGCTGAATTCATGCACTACGTGTATTCCGTTGGTGGATGTAGACACGTCTCTTATACTTGTATTTGTGGATCTGGTCATAATTCATCTATACTTCACTATGGCCATGCCGGAGCTCCCAATAACAGAGTCATACGAGATGGAGACATGTGGTAAGTTCCCAATTTAAAATCAATTTCTCATTGTAGCAAAATAGATATTTCTCAAGGTTTACATTTGGATTTATTTTTTACAGTCTCTTCGACATGGGAGGCAACTACAGTGGATACGCAGCGGATATTACGTGTAGCTTTCCAGCAAATGGCAAGTTTACCGAGGACCAAAAATTGATTTACAATGCAGTGCTGGAAGCGCGTACTGCTGTTTTAAAAGCTGTGAAACCCGGTGTCGCATGGACCGACATGCATATTTTAGCCAACAAAGTTATGCTATCTGCATTGAAAGAAGGAGGGATACTTGTTGGCGATGTGGATGAAATGATTGCCGCAGGATTGAACGAAATCTTTCAACCTCACGGTCTTGGACACTTGATGGGATTGGACGTTCACGATGTTGGTGGATATCTGGCTGGACATCCTGAACGATCCACTGCTCCAGGAGTAAGAAAATTGAGAACCGCTCGTACTCTGCTTCCTGGAATGGTGCTTACCATCGAACCTGGATGCTACTTTATCGACTGTGTACGTTACCGATAACGTTATTCAAATAGCGATCAGACCCGTTGCTGAAAATATTTCTCAACAATTCGATTCTTCTTCTGCTAGCTTCTGGATGCTGCGCTGGAAAATCCTAATCAGTCAAAGTTTTTCGTTACCGACGTATTGCAAAGATTCCGAGGTTCCGGAGGAGTCAGAATCGAAGATGATGTTCTTATTACAGAGACTGGAGTAGAGGATTTAACGCGGGTACCACGAACGTAAGTATCCACGTTCCAAGCGATCGTGTCTTTCAATAATATTCTAAATATAACGCAACGTTTAATTGATCACCCGATATCAGGGTCGAAGAAATAGAGAATTGGATGGCCTTTGGAAGAAGCAATCTTCTCTTACCACAAGAAAGGACCCTCTCCAGCGAGTGCAGTAACATTCACTAAAAACCTGGCTGTTCAATTAAGTACAGTAATTTCAACGGCTGATTATACATTCTGTTTTCTCAAGATAAAGCCAGTGATAGAGGATATATCGTCACGAAATATTTTTATACTCATGCATGTGTGTATGTATATGTATATCTATGTGTACATATTTCGATCTGTTCCAATAGATCGTAAAGAGCGAATAAAAACTGTATCAATTGCATAATCACCATTGGGAATATTTTCTTTGCGCATCCGTGGAACATAGTAGAGCAGTTTAAGTAAGCGGTGCATCAATCAGAACTTTGTCAGAATACATATTGAGTTAACGCGAGAGAAACTCTCACGAAGAGACCAGTCGAAGATGTGGTGCCGCGGTGCCGGAAGACTCGCGTTGTCAGCACAGCCTTGGAAGCGGTATCTCGAGCGTCAGGCACAGTGCTACTGTTATCGCACGCGGTCGACTACCACCGGTTTATAATTACGCGTGTACACGTCAGTACGTATAGACGCGGCAACGGGTCTTACAGCGCGCTTTTCGGTCGCGCTCAATCTCTTTCCCGATTTTCCCATGTTGAGCTGACCGCTCGGTGACCGCGCTCGTCTTCGGAAGGTGCAACGAACACCACACGACTGGTTTGTCGCGATTGTCGTTATCAGAGTCGCGATACTCCTTAGCGAGTGCTCGCGTTTACGCGCTCGATGCGAGTAGTGCGCGCGGTTCTTCTTCTATGCTGCGTAATCGGCCTTAATGAAATGCCATGTTAAGTGCTCGCACAGTGGAGTGACCTTTCGACGAAGGAATACAGTGCGCTTGACTACCCTTCAGTTTGTGATCGTTGCTGCATTTTTCGCCACTTTTCGACCCTCTGTGATTCGTCGATCCGATGATTTTCTCTTCCCTGGATATTATGTAATTTTTGGTAATTACTTCCAGATGTATTTTTTTTAGCGAGGTACAATAAGAGAGCAGTGAATTTTCGCGATTCGCTTCGCGGCTTCTCGTATGGGGGAGCGGGTCATATTCTGCATTTCTGTGGATGCGCGTATTGTTCGTCGTTATATAATTTCCTTCAATTATTACAAAGTGGAGAATTCTCTGAATAAGCGCGAGGATGCACTTTCAAGGGTATTACAGTGAATTTGCGCTGCCATTATCCTGGGTTTTGCCAGTGAGCCTTTTTTATTCGATTGCTTGTGTCACGATTCCTAATTGGACTGTTGTTAAATTCGGAGTAAAAAACCGCGGGTCGCGAATCGGTAAATAACTCGCTGTAAATACGGTAATATTTTTGCTATCATACTTTACGCGCCAGTGCGCTACCCAAGGTTATAATGAGAGAGAAAAAAAATGCGTCAAGAGAATTAGAGGCTTGTTTTTTTGAAATACAGCTGATCAGGAATTTTTGGACGACTAGCGCCACAATTGTGAAATTACCTCGTAAATGTTTGTACCACACGTGTATCGAAAAGCATTTAATAAAAATAACGAAGTCTAATCGAAATTTGAAAAGTTAACAATCAACTCGCAATGTGAAATCTAAATCAATGTAGAATATTTGAAAAACTGCAAATGTAAATCTTATGACTTATGACGTATCGGTGACAAGAAACATGTAGATTAGCAGAAAAATTACAATTAACTTGTCATGGATTGAACGTCGTTTCGAGCTCTCGCTTGATTCTCATTTCACCGTGGAGCATTGATCTATTTCGAGATATAAACAAATGAGGTTCTTGACACACATTCTTAGGAAGTAAAAGACCCGGAGAGCAAAGGATTAGGTACATCCCGAGTGTGAATTGAAGCGATTAACAAAGATCTATTCCTATTTGTGATTGAGCAATTACAACCTGTCTGACGTCGAAACGACTCATTGTCAGAGTCTAGCACAAAGTGTACACGCGCCGTAAAAGGATGGCGAGGGAGGGGGGATAGAGAGGATGAGAGGGTACCGGCGATTGACCCTGCGACTCAATTCGATCGCGTAAAACGCTTTCCCTAGAAGCTGATCGGCAGCCGACAAATCTGCATAATTAAATCGCACTTTCGTATAAACCTGCGTCATATTTTTATTGCTCAAATAGCAAGCTCGCATAGCTGCCACTGACAATACATCATTTTCATTCGGATTTGCTCGATCACGATTCTACGAAATCTTATCTGTAAGATTAATTAAGCTTCTATTATTATTTAATTTGTTTGTTATTTGTTCACTCGTGAAAACCTCTCGAGCAGATTGTCTTAGAGTATTCGAGTGTGGCTTTCCCTGATACTTTGATAAACGATCTAATATTAATTTTGATGATTGCGATTGTTGCAAGAGTCGAGTGGTGGTGAGAGGAACCGATCGGTGAAACTGAAGCTGGGTCCGGTAGTACGGTATACATGTATACGGTTAATATGGGAGGAATGCTTCTGCTACGTGTGTATGCGTACATAGTATTAATCATGGTCACGCTCGACCAGTCGATGAATGACCGTCATAAGCAATAGATTACGCAAGAAAAGTCGGGTACTAATGGCCTACAAAATGGTGTCATAGACACGATAGATGTATGCGTGTTTTCACACGCACAGTCATTCAGAGTGCACATTGTTGCTGAAAATTCGAATCATGGGACATTTTTACGTAACTCAACCAACTGTATCAACGGGTAGATAAAATTCAATTGATTTAGGGGAAATTGAGGAAAGGTTCAAAGAGTAGAATAGATCAAAAGGAATACGTATTCCTCTTTCCTCGTCAGCAAAATTTAAAGCAGATTTATAGTGAATCGAATTGAAAGTGATTATCGCGTAAAAATCATGGTCAATTTGAAGATTGGACTGGAAATAGCGCGAGTGGACACTTCCCCCTTTTTTTGCGAGTTGGGAGATCAGAACTAGCGCGAGCGAAAGAGCTAGCTGGAATGGACCGACTAGTATCGGGCCCCTAATGGAAAGAGACACAATTTCGCGGTTCAGTGGGAGGCACCAAGAGTGGGATTTGATTGTTGACGCTATTCGATTTTGAACGGAGCGGCAACGAGAGACTTCGGCGTTCCTCTACTCGTAACAGGTCTCTCTATCCGTTCCGGAGAGCGGATACCAGCAAGCATCGGTCGCTTTCCGACATTCGTCAATTTTCTTCTCTGCTCAGAACGACTTGGCACTCGGTTGATACTCTATCGGAAGAAAATAATCAAGGAGAAGATCGTTGGGCAATTGGGCATTTGTAACGTTAGAATGCTTCATTGTGGAAACTCCAAGCGACGTAGTAAGATTCCATTATAGTACGATTCTGATGGTACGGAAGGTTGAAAAAAAACTAGTGGCAAAAAGATTTTACGTACGATTGAGAACATGACATTTGCATATTCGAACTACACGCCTGCGGGATCGCACCGCCTGACATTCAGCTCGAAGGTGGTGCACTAATGAAGTTTCGTCAGGCGTGACTTCGAGTGACGTGACACTGTAACTGGCAGTACGGTGACATGACGCCCGGTGGTAAACATCGCACCAACGATACTCGCAAGAACGAATCGCGGCGCCGGTACAATTTCCAGTGTGTTGATAGTGATACGTAAGGTAAGACCAGATTCAAGTGCTTTGCTTCTCTCGCTAAGACATCGCGATTAAAATCATTTCCATACGAGTGCATTGCGCTGCGCATTTCAAGACCGCGAGTGCAAGCGCGCGCGCAGATGATCAATTCGAATTTATTTGCCAAAAGGATTCTACTGGTTGTATTCGAAAGAATTTCACGCTCGGTTGGATTCTAGGCTTGTCTCTTCGATTCGATCGTACACGGTCGAACGAATTCGGATAATTTAAGTGGAATG
Source organism: Trypoxylon attenuatum (assembly GCA_963989405.1). Taxonomy (NCBI): domain Eukaryota; kingdom Metazoa; phylum Arthropoda; class Insecta; order Hymenoptera; family Crabronidae; genus Trypoxylon; species Trypoxylon attenuatum. Next base: position 887,215 of record OZ022491.1, read on the forward strand.
TATTGCTTTTCGGGGTGAAAGACCTACATTCCTCGGGTTACTGCGCGCCGTCCATCTCTGGCACTCTTCACCAAAGGAGAACAATTCAGCAAAACGAACTGTTAAAAGCGTAACAAACGCAGAAAGTTATTCGAGATAAAAAAAAAACGATTCGCGTGCGTTTTATTCGGTTCCTGAAAGCATTGTTCCATAGTGTAGAACGGAAAAGTTCGTCGACTGCTAGCTGCCTAACAGTTAGGTATCTAGGATGATTGTATACACGATTGGGAAGCCTCGGATAGTTTTGTACTGGCAGAGCACAGAGATGCAGGTGCACAAGCGCGAAGTGAGTGATAAAACGCGAGAGAAGTGCACACTGCGCGCGATAATCCGTAGGAAACTTGCGACTGGCGATCGATCGGTTGGCAGACGCCGAGCGTCGCGACGCCCTCTTCTTTCGCAGGTTCGTACGTCCCCACCTGCTCCTATACGACGGAGTCAGCCATTTGAGCATCGCGACGGAAACACACTTTCGTCTCGCTTGATCTTGCGTTCGTCACATTCTCGTTTTCGTCCGATCGCTTGCTCTCCACCCGCTACACTTCTCTCTCGCTCTCTCTCTCTCTATCTCTCTGTCTTTCTCTCAGGGCGTTTCTGTCTCTCTCTCTTGCGCGCGCCAGGCCATCGACGCGGCATCTCGCGAGAAATTCGACTTTGTCGGAGTCCCCCGAAAAGTTCGCGTGTCTCTGGCCTCCTCGTCGCTTTTCCGCCCTCTTTCCCACGGGTAGCGCCGAACGGCGCCGAGCGGCGCCAAGCAGAGCAAGCCAGTGCCTCGAGAACACGAACCGTCGTTCGCTATCCACCCCGTCCGCGCCCTCCCTGCTTTCGTTCCGGCTTGGCAACAAAATTCCGCATGGCGACAAGGAGGGCCGGGGTGGCTAGTGCGCGCTTGTGTTCCGCTTCGAGCGGACAGTATCAGTAACGAGGGAGGAAGGAAAGTGGCACCGTGACACTCGTGTAGCAGGGCACCCAAGGCACCAGGGGGTTGGCTAAAAACCAAAGGGAAGAGGTGCGCGTTTGATCCACGGGCGAGATCCTCGCGCAAAATGTGTCGCGATCCTTTTCAACGCGTGAGGAAAAAGGAGTGATCGAGGCTTGGTGGGCTGTTCTGGTGAGGCGAAAGGTTCTTTCTGGATGCGTTGTTATTTCGTTTTATCGTAGATTTCACGAATTCCCCCGTCACTTCGCGATAATTGTCCGCCAGACGATTCTGATCGTAGGTACACAGAGTGCGAATCTCTCTTATCAGTTCGAGCGGGTCATGTGGGTAGGTTGAACGGGCTCGGCATGCTCGCCCACGTCAAAGGACTCGAATAATAATCGGTCGAAAGCACCTGCATGTTCATAATAGTTTCTAAGCTACGCGTGACTCCACTCGTGACTCCACTCGTGACTCTACTCTCGTGACTTTATTAGGAGTCTTGCCGTAGCTATTGCTAGGGTATTTCGAAGCAAACGACTAATTTTATTGAACACCAACTTGTCACGCAGAAATTGGATACGAGGGAAGAGAGGCTCCAAGCTCCCGTGACACGAGCCTCCTCGTTTGACCGAGCGAATGGACTTAGCACGACGGATTATGCCTGACCCGAGGAATTCATCGGCGGAAGCGCCGCGAAGTGACTAGCTGAGAATAAATTTGAGCTACGACAAGGTCGTTGGAAGGAGGTCGAGGAAGACGGAAGAGCTAGCGTAGCGCAGCGCAGCGGACCGCACCGTCGAAACGCGAGGCGACGTGACCGTCCCCAGTACGAGAAAGCGGTCAGAAGGACGCGGCACACGATGTTCTGCTTTCAGAGTCCATTCACACGCGCGTCCCGTGTTCTCGTGTCAACGGCACCCCTTTCGTCGAGCAAGCAAAAGACCGCGTCGACCAGCTCGATTCTCTCATCGGTGAACAATTCCCCGTCTAACGATGCCTGCAAGAGACGTGGCAGCGAAGCTGTCAGCGAGACCTCCGGATCGTCCATCAAGTACATTGATCAGGAACCCTCCATTTCCGGGGGAAGCAGTACGGATACGCTTCCCGGAATCAAAACGGATTATCTCGACCCGGAACCATTTTCTCCGGGACCGGACGCGTTGACATCTTCCAGCGGCGTGACCGTGGTACTCAATGGTGCCAGTGATCAACAAGCATTGATCGAGGATGACGAGCGAGCAGGTACCCGAACCTCGTCATCGCGCGCGTCGCCCACAAGGAAAACATCCTCGGGCAACGGTACTGCAATGAGGTGGCGCAGGAAGTTACTCCTTCGACTGCGTTCCCACGATTCCTCGAATACCACCAACGGAGAAGCATGTTCCTCGTCCACCTCGCCCTCTCCCTCGGCAGTCAGCGATTCGATGGCAGAAGCTGCATCCTCCAAAAATTCCCGAGAAGGAGAGAAAACTAGTCTTACCACGAGTTCCCCTTCGGTTCTGATTGACTTCGTAGAGCCAAAGTTACGGGTGAGAGAGCCCCGCGCGCCGGTCACCGTTTCGGTTAACGACATACCTTCCTTGGAGAACGCTTACAACGAGGACGATGACAATGTTGATCTCGACGAGCGAGGGCATCGCGACCCAGAGACCGAGGATGGTTCTTCTTTGCCTTCCAGTCCTGCCGCAGCATCCACAGTAGGCTTAACCACCTCGACAACCGTACCTTACTACGATTTTCTCACGGTCAACGGTGGAGCCATGCGACAGGAAACCACTAGCACCAGTTCTCCACAACTGTCATCGGGTACCAGTCTGCGATCTAGCGCAGAGTCACCACCAGCCAAAATCTGCGATTCTTTGAGTGGTAACAGTAGCCCAGTGGTTGCTTCTCTCAAGCCGGAACCGTTTAATACTCCTGGTTGCTTACCTGCCGCGAGATCCTGTCCGAATCTCGAGAGACAGAGCGCGGGCTGTTCTTCGACCAGTGGTTCGTCCAGCCCTAGTCCGAATCCTGGCCCGGCTGGTCCTCGATTTAAACCACTCGAGGAAGGAGACATTCAAGTCTGCTACTTGAATCACACTAGAACCCTCGTCAGGAAGATACTGTCCAGCAAGTTCCTCAGACGATGGGAAACTCATCATCTTTACCTGAACGACGCGTGCCTCTCTTCGAAAACGGTAAGTTATCTAATGTTCTCCTAATCCCAATTCTACTGCGCTTCTCTCATAATTCGAACGATTAGACTCGTTCCACGAGTCGGAAGTCATCATTGAAAAATACGTACACAGTGCATCCGGTTAGGCAAGGATCATTGACCTAACGCTTGCTCGAATAAACTGGGGCTGAACTGGCTCTTGTCTCCATTATCCGTACATGTCCCGGGCAGGAAGAGCAGGGTTGAGAGGGTGGGTCAACTTATATTCGCTTGACAGTAACATCAGTGTTCTCATTATAGATTTTCGATATGTGATTTTGTATTACATCGAGCTGTCTTTATCTTCTTCCTCTTCTCAAGTCCCTTTTTTCTCTCTCTCTCTCTCTCTCTCTCTCTCTCTCTCTCTCTCGTTTGCTCACTCGCTCGTTCTTTCTGCACAATATATTTAAGAATGAGTCAGTGCAAACACTCGGATTGCGCTGGTACACGCTAAATGTAACCAGGCTTTTTGCATAATTTGCCGTAGGATGGTAGATTAAATTGGTGGGCGCATACGATAAGATTAGGCTTTGTTTCATTAGCGAGACTCGTTTTCTCCGGGTATGTTTTGCGTACATTTGCCAGGCAAACTGTTCCTTGGGATTACGTAATTTATGGCACTTTTCGTTTGTTCACGTGGTAACTGGGAGTATGCCGAAAGTCATTCTTACTATCTGGTGTACACTATTATACGTTATATAATTTATATTGGTTCCTCGATTAGAATTGACTTAAGGCAGAAGTTCATTTTGGCAAGATTTCTCAAACTGGTCGTACTATGTATTGGGAAAGATAATAGGATCCTTGATGACGAAAAGACAAGGAGCAAGACATTACGCAGAAGAACTCTGCGAATCATTATTGACGAGGGTAATGCAAAAAATATGTGAGATATCATCGCTCGATCAATCGAACTTGGCGCAGTTAATTGCAGCAGATAAGGATGTAACAGAAGGAAACAAATGTTATCTGTTCGTCGAATCCATCGCGTCCATGATGTTGATTGAATACCTCGCGATTAGTTTCACTTCTGGGTCGGATCTCTGTTCAATCCGTACGGGTCAAGCTCTTCGCTCAAAGAGAACATTTTATTATATATCTTCTTACCCTTATTGACATATTTCGCCGAGTGCACTTTATCGACATCTTATGCAAAGAATCCGAGTATCGCTGTGCTAGAAAACTTTCTTGTTGATTCTTCGTTTTAGTTTCTATTAGCATATCTCGCCGCAGCTCTTGAAATTTAAGCACAAAAATAGAGCGGAGAATTCTAAAATTTATTGAACGCAGCTCGCATTAGATGCTCTATAGAATACATCGTGCAAACGCACATAAAGTTCAAGGGTTAATTTCCAAGTTTCTTGTATAACACGTTCAAGGTAGAGAGAAAAGCCTTTTTTTTATATACGTATATCGTTAATAATGAAAATTACAAAATTGTAATTAATCGTGTCTCTCGATGTACATTAATCATCCTTCGATTATTGTTTTTCCTTCGGCTAGAATTACTATATCGATTTGCTGTTCTATTCTAACTTGGAATCTACGTACTATGTAGTACCATGCAGAGATTGTTTGTACAAGCACGATGCACTTCCCAGCAATTATTGCATAAGACAGAAATTGGTCGAACAAGGAAGTAGCAATGTAGCTGCTTTTCCTATTTGGTTACAAAGAAATCTGCGCAAGTCTCGAAGTAATCGGATTTCGGAAAAACAATGAATAAAACACGTTGAAAGGTTGAGGATGTTTTAAATAAATCCTTACGTACTCGTTGGCATGTTATTTCTGTACTTGGACAATTTTAGTCCTAAGATGGCAATCTCTCCATTACTAGAAAAACAGTCAGGCATATTTCCGGTGCTTAGAGCAACATTGCAAATTCATGCGAAGCAATCTCGCATAATGCAACAATTGCATTATATGAATTGAAATTCTTAGAAACCTCCATTACGCGACATTTGGGTTAGACGCGTGTGAGGACTCTGCCATTAATGAATTAGTTTGCATACGTATGACGATTAGTTTCGCGGGCTTGCGTAGAACAAGACGATCTACTTTTACAACTGTCATCCTCTATCGATCATTAAAATGGAGTTTTTTTCGGGAATCAAAGAATAGAAATATTCTCTAGCAGCATTAGTCATTACTAGTTTTTTTTTATTAAGAATCGTTAAGTATCATGGTTCCAATTTATCGATGAAATTCCTGCTTTTTTGTACGGTACGGATTGCGCGAAACTACAATGATTTGGAATGTTAGCGTGCGGCAGGCGCTGATTGAAATTGCTGATAACACCAGAGGGAAGGTCATGTATACCGCGGCGCGATTTTCGTATACGTAATGAATGCCTACGTGCTTTTTTACATATCGATACGTTTTGCACATTCGCGAAGAGTCTCGCTTCTTTACCGCAATCGAGCTTTCGACAGTAAGAAATTATTAATTAGTACTTATCGGAATGACCTGCTTAGCTAGTATAAACAATTTGCGTATGGAGATTTTGTTCTACGGCTAATCGAACAAACGAGACGTATAATTCGCGAATATTTTATTTCGACTAATGCGTTATGCATCTCAGACTTGACGCGAGTGTTCGAAATCGAAATCGTGTGTCAAAGACAGACAGACAGACATTCAAAATTTGTAGCAATACGTAAGATTAGTAAATTGAGTGTTGAGTTTGTAATAATCCGAAATTATTGTATACGTATTCGATCCGTTGCATGAATATACATATATATTTCACTGTAAAATAAAGTTTCCCATTGTACTTTAATACAATTCTACAAAGTACGACGTTTCCGAGCAGTTCGAGCAAGATAAAAATAGACGTAGTTCGCATATAATGCAGCTAAATAGAGCTGGCTATTGATAAAGCGCATACTCGATTCACGGCAGCTGATAATTTCAAAATGAAACAGTTCGAAAGTAAGAGGCATCCACGCGCGCGTTTACGGTGCAATCGAATATCCGAATAAACATAAAAACCTGCTGACGCGGTGACACGTTAGAACTGTGACGCACTGATATCTAAAAATTCCAAGGATCCAAAAGAGCTTAATATACACATGTATACTTTGGTAGATATAAAAGTGAAAAGATTGGATAGTCAAGCATAACTCGAGAAGTGGTTCGCGAAACTTCTAAAAATGGTAGTTTCTTTGACGATCAATGGCATTGTTGCTTCATCCAGAGAATTGGTCGTCTCTCCCTTTGGTAGTTAGTACACCTCGTTTAGAACGGATAGTCGGTACCCCAGCGTGATAACGCGGTGGGGGCAGCCACGAAGTTAGGTATGAGGCCGAAAATGAAAAAGCAGTCTGCCGAGGTGGTTTTTTGCAGCATGCACACGTAAGTAGAGGCATCTGCAGAAACACGTATTCCAGGGTCAACTTTGACGTCAGTAGAGCACACGGAACAATTGGTCCCTGTCTCCGCGTGCGTGTGCGTATACCTTGTATACGGCACCTCTTTACGCTCGTGTAGAGTTCTCTCTTTTATGTACCAACTTCTCGCGATACATCGCGACAGACAAATCCTATTGCCAGGATTCTTTCGGTTCAACTATCTCTATCGCATTTCTCTTAATCCTTTCCTACGTTCTTCTCCTCCACTCATCCTATTGAACCAGACAATTTTCTCAGGAAAATTCTTACGAATTTCTTACCTGTCGCTTTTATCGTCTAGCGTTCTAGACCGAGAAATAAATCGTGTTTTTTTTTAAAAATAAACACTTTGTTGAACTTTGCTGACAAAACTGTCGGTTCCACCTAATATTAGTCTCTGCGTGGCTCTTTCTCGGTGTGACGCGTATCGATGGTCCCCAGGTAGAGCAGAAGATCAAGGATCGGCGATGCGCAATTCGAGAAAAACAGAACGATCCTAGTTGTAATTGGTTTTAGTAGCGTCGAATAGTTAATTAGATGAGTTGCGGCTTATTTTAGAGTGACGATCAGATAGGAATAGGCCATTCAGAGTGAGGTTTAAGAGGGCGAGTAAGAGAGAGAGAGAGGGAGAGGGAGAATGTCCTACTATTCGGAGCGGCTTGAGCCCACGTGTCTTATCTGAGTAATGCACTGAGTCGACGACGGAAAATGGAGCGATTACTGAAATTTTCTGACGAAAATGAACAGAGATTCGAGATATAGGCAAGAGTGGCGTAAGATACAGTAAGCCGTGGCAGGCCGCGAGCTGATTGGTCTGCCGGAAAGAGGTGACTTTTGGCTGCGTTCATTGAAGGGATGCAGTGCCCCAGATGTTCTGGAACCCGCTCCAACAGTCGTTCAACCCCCGGCCTAGATTTCCTCCACTGACGTCATTCACTAGTTCACACGCAAACCTTCCTCGCTCCTCGACCCGACTTTCCTCCTTACTCCCTCTCTACCCTTCTCTCTCTCTCTCTCTTTCTCACTCTCTCTCTTTCTCTTTCTCTTTTACACTCGTTCCCTCGTTTGTTGTCCAATTACTTTTCACGACGTTCTCCTACTCCCCCCGTTCTTATAAAATATGCATTTATACTAGTTATCTCGATAAATCGTCCTCGTAGTTAGTACGTCATAACGCATGTGGGGCATATGGGGATGTGACGTTTCGAACTGAAACTTGATGGACATTCCGACAGTAGGCACACACACATACGTCAGGTTTTATACCTTCGTTAGGATGCAAATTAAACATACTTAGCGCAAATTATGCTTTCTCGCGTCGATCGCTTGTTTTCCTTACTGCTGACGTTCTCGATGACTCTTTGATCGAAACGAGCGGCTTCGGTCGATTTTACAAATTCCCTTAGCGCTAAAACCAAAGGATAATCGTTCTTGGAACGTTCAAGACAAGAGCAGGTTTCCGATATTAAGATTAAATTTGCATTCGACCGAATGCGGAATAGGAAGCGTTTCGTCAAAGACGGAGGTTTGAAACGTCATTTTAATTAGGTTGCAATGATCAGATCAATTTTGTATTATTGTAAAATTTGTGTCTACGTTATTATAGCGTTTAATGTTGACTGACGCATACTATGTTCGTGGTTTATTATCGAGCATGCTGTGACACTTACTGCTGTGCTAAGAAGGTACGTCCGGTTGAATGATGCTTGAGTCTACATTCCGCGAGGCACGTCCGCAAAAGCAGATTTGCGGAATATTTGCCCAGTTGATTCTCCTAGATGTTTATTTAGCATTACCGAGCGTTCTCTCGTGTTAAAATATGCCTGGCCTCTATGCAAATGCTGCGGGTCATCCTCGGTTGTTGTCGGATTAATTGCTGTCAGACAATGGCACCCAGCTTCCGTGAATAGCTAGTATTATTATTTAAATGAATGGTTATTAGCCCGTAGGAAAGTCTCTCGGTGCGATTATTGGAAGGAAGTACGTGTAGTGGTCGTACGTGGCATACATTTGACAATGAGGAACGAAGAAAGCGAGATTCGGCACGAGGATAAAAATGAACCGTTTATTAATTTGACAAACGAATCAGAGTCAAGTGCGAAATATGAAAACGAAAAGTCTTATTAGATGAAATTGAAAACTGGAAGATTCGATATATTTCTTCAAGTTTTACACCTTTATTTTTTTTAGCACGTACGAGAAAGCTATTAGGTACGGATAACGTCATAGGAAGTAGTACGGTCGATTTTATACTCGAACACGTTTCTAATGTGGCCTATTGCCGGTCTCAAGCCCGGAAAACACAGAGAGGAAACGATGTTTTCTAGCTACCAAGATCCTAGAGGATATTCTTTCTTTTCTCTTCTTTTCTTGCAAAGAAACACTATCGAAGGAACTTTGATTGGAGGCAGACTTTTCGAGCAGGTGTAAAATAAGAAGTCAAGCGCCATTCAACCAGTTATATTTTCTTAGCACAGCAGGTGTAAGGGTAACGGCTCCATAACGTGCGTCAGAAATGACGCACTGTCGACAACAAAAATTTATACCTCTCGGAATATTAATATCCCCCACGTGATTTTATAGAGTATTCGGAGAACACGTCAACACGACATGTAGGAATTCGCGAGAAATTGAGAATGTTAAAATATCACATTCTAACAAACAAAACAGCTTTGGGAATCGGATAAATTACTTTATATATATATTCTATACTACTATATCGCTTTTATATACATATTCAAAGGTTATTTAACTTTATTCATAAGGCTATCTAGGAATTATCAGAAAAAATGATAAAGTGATCGAAATATTTACAGGCTACGGGATTTCTTCAGCAGACTATACCTTACAGCAGTATGTCAGATGTGCGAAAATACGCTGTGGCGAGATGGGATCCGACTTATAAGAATTGCTTGAGTATAGTTGTACCGGACGGCTCTCTTCTCTTGCAAGCTAGTAACGCGTACACACGGGACCAATGGTATCACTCTATACTGTGGAAGGTAAATCAATAGTCAATTTCTTTCTCGTAAACCTTCATTTTTCATTTGCAAAACACGATCAATTTATTTTTTCGGTTTGTTTTAAAGCGATTTAAAACCGGAGTATAACTATTAGGTTGTTACATATGAAATGTTCGATTTTGTAATACGCGTTATCTGACTCGTTTTTATATATGGAAATGACTTCATGAATATTGATGCGAGTGTTATTTTTTTTATTCAGCTTAATCTTCATTTTTTTCCGTTCACTCATATAATTTGTAATATTCATGTAATAGTCATGTAATACTCTTGTAATACTCTTGTTCTTTTTATTTCTTTTCCAAATGAATCTTTTTGGGAAAACTTTGTTGCTAAACAAAAACTGTCTTACAAATAGTAAATACATATATCATCTTCATGTGGTTTTCCATCGTATTTTTCAGAAAAGCATTTTTAGGTATCAGCACCTAGTATCGCAGAATACTCGAGAAGAAATAATCCTACGAGAGCTTCGGTCACTGGTAGATTTTGCCCTTTGGACACCTTTGCAAGACGAGAGAGTAGCCGGTGCCCCATTAGAAGCCGTAGCAAAGCTCTTGGACGAGTCACTGCCCGAAAATTCTGATCAAAAGTCTGATGGAAAAACTGAAGAAGACGATAGTCCATGCCGAAGCGATCGACGACGCTGGGCAGAAGCTATTTTATCCGTAGCGGCACCACTTCTCGAAAAAGCTGCGCTTCCAGCTGCTTTGGCGAAAGTTCTCGCAAAGTTGACCCAAGAACATCCAAGGTCATCATTGGTGACAGCCCTCACTCCAGCCATTACGAGGTGCCTCAAACACACTGTTGACTTTGGAAAGTCGCCGGACATGAGAAAGCTGCTGCAAGTCTTCGTAGCGGCTCTATACGAGAACGATGATGGCGAGCAGGCTGTTCGAGAGTACATTGCCTTTGTTCATGGACACGGTAGTGATTGTCCTCATCCCAGAGTATTACCCAATCTGGTGTCTATCTGCGTAGCTGCCATTTTTCATAGGTCCGTCATACAATCAATTTCTAGACTCGTTTTTTCGTAAATCTCGATAAACAATGTGATACAAGATTAATTGATTTCAGGTTTGAAGTGGCGAATCGAATTTCATCGAGCGACGACAATTCAACACCCCTGCCTCCTTTGCAGTGCTACCTATTGGTATTAAGTATCGCGTAAGTAACATATATAAAATGATATTTTCTCGTTCAAGATAATTTCAATTTTTTATTCTTAGGAATTTGTTAGATTTTTTAAAACACTTGAGTTCAAATAAATGTTATCTTTTTTAATAAATAGTTTCCTGTGAATTCGGAGTAACTACTCTCTGGATTACAGATCAGAGTATTCAGACTGGCGGCCTGGTCTCGGTGCCCTTTTGCAACCAGTGCCGTTCCCGGAGGAAGCTTTGTCGACCAAAGAGGTTCAAGAATCGGTTTTGATGTGCGTAATGAGACGGTTAGCGAAAGATTCACGATGCAATGTCCATCGTGTCCTACTTCCTATCAGAGAACCAAGACCCGGTTGGATCCACATCGCGGCACCATCGAGTCCCGCTTGTCCCGATCAAGGAGATCTCTTTGGAGAGATGGTAAATACCTTTATTTTCATTATTATTTCAAACGCTCATTCGTCGTGGAAAAAGTCAATAACCGAATTTGACTACTTTCAGTTGACGACTCTTCTTGCTTGCTGTTGCCGGAGAAAAAGATTCATCAGTTCGTTGATGAAGCAGGCTGGCGACGATTGTATACTTCTAGCGGTAAGAGGCTGCGATGCTGCCCAAGAAGCTCTCTGTCTAATGCTCGAATGGCGTTTACTCGCGAGTGAGGAAGCCAGATTGCAAATAGTCAATGCACTCGAATCAACTCCATCTGGGAAAAATCGCTACGTAGCCTTGTGCCAGCGGCAACGGAATTTGCAAGAGCTGGTGAGTGACACGATTTAAATTCTTTTGAGTCATTCCATGCACTGTCAACGTCCGTAATTCCAGTTATTGCGAGAAATAAGAGTTCCTTGCTTACCATGCAATTTATGCGCACCTGTTTCTCACAGTTTTTATTTCCTTCAAACTGAAAATTAAGATAATAACAAGCGCGAAAAGAATTTTTATTTTCACTTTGTTTGCACAGCATTTAAATTTCTTTAGTCCGAAATGGAGATTTATTGGCGATGGTGCCCTTTCTTTTTTTCTTTGTTCTTTAACAGCAACAAAAGGGTGGACCAAGAAAGTTGACATTACCTGTTCGGGCTACTGACGCTGATGTAGCTCTCTTGCTGGGTGGTAGAGCTCTCGGAAATTTGGAATGCCTCAGTTTGGCATTTACGTCAGTAACTTCAGCTTGCGCCGAGCAATTAATCAAATTGCCTGCTTTGAGGTACCTCAATCTATGGGCCACACAGTTCGGTGATGCTGGCTTGCAAATGATTAGCGAGCATCTACAAAAGCTGCAAGTACTAAACCTCTGCGAAACCCCCGTGTCCGATAAAGGAATTTCAACTTTGGCCTGTGAGTACTTTTTACTATCAAACATTCTTCTTTTTCCAAGTTTACGTTATACCGTAATAGAGACTCGGAAATCATTTATAGCGATAGGAATACAAAGAATTAATTTTAATCGGTTACTGCTCGTAACGAGAAACGGGTTCCGAGTGTTTAAAAACCCGAAAATCAACCGGCGATAAATGTTTTTTCGGGAGTAGTCTTCCAGTAGTAGAAGAAAGAAATAAAGATCATGCTCGATAAAACAAATAACCACCTTTTACAGCCACACCCACCACATCCATATTGATAAAATCCTTTAGAAGCAAAAACGCGTCGGTTGACTCGTATTTTAAATATGGACATTTCGTATGCAACAGCCCGATACATATTACGTCCACGATATAGTACACATACACGCCCATTTTTTACCTACACTACACGCATAATTGAGTTGTAATATTATAGCGTTTAGGGAGATTGAATGAAACAAGATGAAGAGATATAAGTTTTGATGAAAATTTTTTGCAGATCTATATAATTTTTGAATTTGTTTTTTTTTTTTTTCTTTTAACAGCACTGACTAGCCTGAGGAAGCTGAACTTGAATAGTACGAAGCTGTCGGCTCAGACCTTCGAATCCTTGAAGAAACGGTTGCCTGCTCTACAGGAATTCGACGTTCGGTATACGGAGGCTTGGTGACCCGAGGCTCTGCCCGGTATTGCGCCGTCTCTCACTACCATCAACGACAACAATGCTAGCGTTAAAGGCAAGAAACAACGTTAAGATGGTTCGATATTCGGGCAGAGATTTCTTCTCTTTAATCCACTAAAAGAATTATACATCTTCCATAAGCATTCTCCAATTTACGACTTGTGATGTCTCACTGTCATATTCAAATACTTTTTTCCACCTATTTCGCTCTTTCTCACTCTTTCTCATTCTCCTACTCGACCACTTACCCAATCACTTATTCACTTACTGTTAAAGATAGGTGAAATGTACTGATGTGAATTTTCCCTGTTCTCGATATATGTATACTGCATTGCTGTTAACTGGCACATTTTTCACCTTTCTCTCTCTCTCTCTCTCTCTCTCTCTATCTCTCTCTCTTTCTCCTTGTAATTAGGAACTTCCATTGTAAGTAACATCTTTAATAATCGAATTCCTTCCTCTAGAGATAATACTCGATCAGCATACACTGACTTTGCCACTAACGTTCGAGTGTCATTCGAGATTTTCCCATCCTCCAAGTAAGAGTGGTGTTCCAATATATTTAATTAAGTTCGAATAATGCGAGTTCCAAGTTGCAAAAACCAGAGATTTTTCGTGTCACTCCCCGTATTAGTCAATGCGTGTAGATCAGTGCAGATACCTACATACATACATACATACATATACTTATTTAGATCGAATCGTTTACTGTGTTGCCATTGGCGCGGTCTGTCGTCGAACGATCGAGCCAAAGTCATCGGCGACTGTTCGGAATCAAAGACGTAATTATATAAATCGTATTTTACGGGAAGATTAAATTCTTGCTGTTTGTGATCAACAGTGAAAACGTTGTCTTGCGTGTCATTTGTCGTTTTATTCACTTTAACATCTTGTTATCATTTTTGCCCACTTTTATTGGGTTTTCGAATCATAGACGAGTTATACGAGAGACACAACCATCAATTCTATACTGTCGACAGTCTTGCGTGTGATTTACTTCGAGGCGGGAGCTGCTAGTTTTAATAATCAAATTAGATCGTTAGACGAACGGATAAGTTTTATGGGCAGATATCGAGTATATGACGTGCGAGAATGTAATTGCTGTATTCAGCACCTCGATTAAACGGATATATCAATACGCATATACACGTTATTTAAGGGAACGCGTGGATAGGAGGATGTACAAGAGTTATCGATGAAAATTTGCGATGTTTCACTATGGTGAATTTCAATGTTTAAAGTATACTATTCCTAAGCACAGGATTAATTATCTTACTCGCTCTGTCAAGGAAGACACTCGGAAAAAAAACCCATGAGAATCGTCACTAGTAAAATTCACACACACATACACACAGGATATCGCGGAAGCACAGAGAGTATTAAATGTTAAGAAGTAGAAAAAAAAAAAACAGTTCGTGACGAACGATCTTTGAATCTAATCCCTCTTATTAAGATAAACGTTAATTTATTGCAACGCATCTATAGACGGCGAAGAAGGAGGGTTCACAGAAATTATTTGCAGCACGAGCCGAGGAGGGTTTCTACCAAAAGGGACGGTTTTAACTCGTAACTGTGCTGGTAGAGTGTCATTGGCGCAGTAATGAAAAAGGAGAAAAAAAAGAGAATAACAAAAAAGGAAAAAAAAAATATCACCGTCGGATTTTTCGATCGGTCGGAAAACTGCGTGTCTCTTGACATCGCATTTATCCTCTCACAAAGGCTTTACCGGGCAAAGTCTTTTATTCTGCGCGCAGCCAAAACATTCCAAAGACTTGAGAATCGCGATTCGACTATTCGCGAAGTCTAGAGTTATTGTACGTATATTTAGAGCCTGTCGAACAGCGCCAGTGCAGTTAAGCGTTAATAGTCAACCGAGGAACGATCAGCATTACGTGTGTATACACGGAGAAATGTTTTCGAGGGATCCAAGTCGCGAGATTATACGCGTAAGCGTATTGCGCGTTGATGGAATAGATCGAACGAAGCGAGAAGCGTTAATCCTCGCACCTTTTGTTCTCAAAACGGTGCCTAACTGCCTTAATCTGCGAGTTCTGAGCGACCACTGCCACAACGCGCGCGCGAGTTTTATCAAACCGCCTTAGCACATTGACTGCCTCTTAACACTTTTTTGCCACTGATAATTACGTTTTAGCACGTTTTAGAGATTTCTACGCTACGGAATTAGAGGGAGACCGATATGTTAACGGTGCTTCTCGTAGATTTATTTTCAATATTGTGCATTGTCGTATTCCATCGAATTTCGAGGAACATTTACAATCGCGCGGTCAATGTGTTAATCACTAGTTTGATTTCTTATTAACTTTGTCTAATACTTTCGAGTTTCATCCTTGCAAAACTGCTGTAATTGCCTACATTGTTTCTCACTCACGAGTTCCTTAGTGTATATAGA
Source organism: Trypoxylon attenuatum (assembly GCA_963989405.1). Lineage (NCBI taxonomy): Eukaryota > Metazoa > Arthropoda > Insecta > Hymenoptera > Crabronidae > Trypoxylon > Trypoxylon attenuatum. Next base: position 902,383 of record OZ022491.1, read on the forward strand.
TAAGCGGTTCGTAAGACCTACTCTCGGCCACGATTGCTAGCATTTAATAATTTATTGTAGTTAGGACCTTGTATTTATATACACATTAACTTATACCGAATAAGTATATATATACACACATATATCTACACTATATGTATAGACACACGCGTGTGTCTCTGGGTATGTGTGTGTATCTATATATGTATATCAATATACAGGTTGATTCACCTAACATTTTCAGCTCGAATATTTCAGATGAAATTATTAGGTAAATCACTCTGTATGTACTTATGTATGTGTGTGTGTATGTTGGATCATGTTAAACCGTGTTAGAGAGCGTATAGAGAGATTCAATTATAAAGGTTGCGAAATAGAGACCGATTAGATTGGCGATGTTACGTTTTCGTCGTCTTGTATTCGCCGTTACGAATTTCGGTTCCTGGCGAGAATGGTTATTATTATTATTCGGTAAAAGCTACCTAATTAACTAGGGCGACTGACACCTCTGTAATTTCGGTTCGAATACTGCAAGAGCCCTATGGGAGCAAGCATTGTAAGAAGACTGTTTACGTCAATTTCAATAAGGATTATTAACTTAGGAAGTTACGATTATTCGTTAATTAATGGTAAATAAAAGATTCGAATTTAATACCTCAAACTGAGTCTTATTTTTCTGTCTTTCTAACGACAGTATCTCTTTGTTACTTCGTATGTGCGCGTATTTGTATGTTCGTGTGTATGTGTGCGTGCGAGTGTGTATTTTTTTTTCTTCTTGTGCTGCAAACGCGGTCGAACACTTTGTTCTATGTATAAATACGACGAGTAAAAGTTTTTTGAGTGAGAAATAGTGGAAGATGCTTACAACTGAATATCTTCGATGGTTGTACAATTAAGAGAATACAATTCCGTAGATACGTGAAAAGATCGTAGTAAAATTTACCGGTCGAAGAGCAGAGACAAGTGGTCGTTATATTCGAGCAGCATGGATAAGGTATGCAGCGTTATGCTTCGCGAAATTAATGTAGAAGGTGAAACGAGAGTATAACGAAGTAATGAGTTGGTATTTGTTACTAGAAGTAATAAAGTATTCAGACTGTCTGGTATTCAGTTTAGTGCTCAGATTTATGAGGTCTAAAGCCACTGATGTCCACTCCAACCTCTCTCTTCAAATTCGCAGGCAACTCATCCCACACGTGTTGCGGGACAGTTTCTAAAATGATTCAAACCATAAAAGAATAATTATTAATTTAATAGATGAAAAAAAGTGAAATTTGATTAGGTAAGAGATTATTCTTACCTCTACATTTATATAGGAGATCCGACCATGTGATTTTCTCTTGTGAGAAACAATAGACTCCCAGCCTTCCTCCTTTTAGAGTTGAATCATATACGTTACCGGAATCAGCCATTAATTGGGTGCCTTGATACAACCAGAACCGGATCAGACCGATTCGCGGTCGATGCAAGAGATGCCACCTGTAAGAGGTTCTTTCCTTCCAGCCAATCTTCTTAGGATCTCTCCAGAGAATCTTCACCTGGTTTGGAGTGTCTTCGTTGTGCCAGAGGCTGTTTCTAAGAAGTTCGCCGGGACCAGTGTTCGAGTTGACGAGTTTCAGCTGAATTCCAGGCTCACCGACCGCCCGGAATGGGGTTGGCATCCAGTATGGTTGTTGGCCCTTCTTCCATGCTACTATGTAGAACCTGCGGTTGTCTTGGTACGAAAAGACAAACCCAGCGAAATCGTCATCACCGTCATCGTCGACGTAGAAAGTCCCTTCGAAATCAACTCCGCTAAACACATCAGGACCTGATAGGCAAAAAAAATAGTGTTTGAGATTAATTACAAAGTTTATGCTTGTGAACATAGATAAATGGCGTGATACTTGCCAATTGCAATGCCAGGATCACTGTTAACTAGCTGCTGAATTTCAGCACCATCGTGATGAATTCGCCAGACTGGATCTTCTTGAGCCGTTCCAACAGGATCTAACGCCATGGTAACGTACTTTCTAAAATCTGTGGCCCAAACTAAACTGTTGTTTGGACAGTTATCGTGAATGTTGATCACAGTGTCGTTGTCGTTATCGTTCCAACAAGCATCCCCGATTCCATCGTCTGAAGTTTTAAGAAATTACCAAGTGATGTATTCGAATTATCAGTCGACTCGGAAAGAGAATTTTAGTAAATAAAAAATATATATTTACGATTTGCATCTTGTTGATCAGGATTGTGAACGTAGAGACAATTATCCCGATTGTTAGGTATACCATCGTTATCTATGTCGTCGTCACACTCGTTTCCTACTCCATCGTGATCGTCGTCGTTTTGTCCGGGATTTGCAATATCCGGACAGTTATCACGATCATCCTGTATCCCATCGTTGTCTCTGTCGTTATCATTGTCGCAAACGTCACCGACACCGTCTCCATCGCGATCGAATTGGTCACCATTCGGAACGTGTGGACAATTGTCACAAGCATCCCCAACTCGATCGTAATCGTAATCTCTTTGGCTTGGATTCTTTCTCTTTGGACAATTGTCCAAGTGATTTGGCACACCTATAACAAACGCCCAAAAGATGTCTAATTGTTCTCAACAAAGTTTTCAACAGGGTAAAGAGATTTACCATCGTTGTCGATATCGTGATCACAGGCATCGCCAATACCATCGTCATCGGTATCTTCCTGTTTAGGATTCCTGTCCGCAGGACAATTATCGCAGCTATCACCAATACCATCTCCACCATCGCGATCACTGTCCTCTTGACCAGGATTATACGTGAGAGGACAATTGTCGATAGGATTTAACACAGAATCATTATCAGCGTCGGGATCACATGCATCACCCATGCCATCGTTGTCAGCATCTTCTTGGCCACTGTTCGGTGTCATTGGACAATTATCCGCTCGACATCGACGATCGTGACATCGAAGGTTCCTATCTGGAATTCCATCGCTGTCCCGATCCAAACCACACATCAGACCATTGCCTGCCCAACCAACTCGACACTGGATCATATTTCCAATATCAGAATTTATTATATGAATTTTGGTAATTTTAATATAAATCATTCTATTTAATATACCACGTGTATCTGATAAATTTCAGGCTACTGAGAAACACAGGTTCCAATCTACTATATACATATAGTGTATATGTAAATTGAAATAGCAGAATGTAAATGATACATACTCTACATGCATATTCATTTGTATCGAGACAAATGCAATCAGCATTCACGTCACACGTGGTCACTAAATCCGGACAGACGTCATATCTAGAATAACATCCGACTGTTTGATTTCCCATGAAACCAGGTTTGCAAGGTCCACATCTAAATGAACCCTGAAATGAAAAATTCAAAGTGTGTTTAGTCGATTTCCAATAAAATATATTTCTAGAGAAATATACCTCGGTGTTGATACATTCCGAATTTGGATCGCAACCACCGTTGTTATTTTCGCATTCGTTGACGTCACGGCAAATTTGTTTGCGACTGCGAGCAATCTCGATGCCTACTCCTTCGGAACTAGTGCCTATGTATCCTGCGGGACACGGATCACACCGGTATCCTGGACGAAGATTGACACATCGCACGTTAGTGTGACAGGGATGAGCCAATTCGCATTCGTTCACGTCCATGCATATCGTTCCGTTACCCACGAATCCTTTGGGACATGGTCCGCATCTATAGTTAGAAATCAACAAAATCTAGAAATTGTAGCTAGTAATTTTACAAATTTACAAATAACTATCTTTTGGACGTAACTTTCCATTTCGAACGATTACATACCTGTAACCGATCTCATGGTCGACACAATGTACCCCTTGAAAGCAGGGTTGCTCGAGACACGTGATGATCTTGATTTTAACGCAATGTCGTCCGTCACCGGTGAAACCAGATGGACACGGGCCGCAGACAGGTCCGCGCACCGTTTCACGGCAAAATGCTCCAGGGAAACAGGGTGACATGTAATCGCAGCCGATCCGCGGGGCGGGCGTCGTTGTTGTTGGTGGAACTACGAAATCACCGGTGACCCCCCGTTACGTCGATTTTTTTTCAGATCTCAATGATACACTTTTTTTCTGATCTGAATTTATTGCTTTCGATTGTAAACCCTCTTTCAGCGAACGTCTCGATTCTTTTATACTGTCTCAGTAGATTGGGGCTAAACTATTCTACCTTTATCCTTAAACTTGTATAAAATACACGTTTCTATTGTATTAAGCAACGAAAAGCTTTTTACCGTTGAAAGCTTCCAATGAATAATTTTGCAATTTTAAATCAATTGCGATAGTGGACTGTGCTCCATGAATGAATTCCAATATTGTTGAATTAAAATACGAATTGATTACAAACACACATTTACATGTTAAATTCCTCTTGAAACTTTTAAGTATAGTGTTGTCTGTAATGAGCATTTACTTCATTCTATACGAATTGAAATGACAAGCAGAAATCGGGGCCTAGCGAAGTATTTCCGGAGTAGCAATAAATATTCTCGGCCTAAATATTAACGAATTTCTCGAATTAACGTTAACTCGACAACGTATAGCTCATGTCAGTGCTTCGTGATAAGAGAATGCAAGAGTCATAACAATAGTAAGTTTGCGGAAAAGAACTGTTTATTGCAATGTACGATCATTTTACATAATTTAGTATTTATAAGTGGGATATAAATACTTGGTCGTGTTACCATAATATCATTGTGTGCATACGTGAGAAAAACCATGTTACGAAACTAGACCACGTATATGTATTGTACAACCCGAAGTCAGTAGTTAAACTGTGATGTGAAAAAGAAATATTGATCGTAATCAATAACGACGTTGTTTGCGATTTTATCGCAATATAATAATTACTGAAACATTTTCATTACGGCTGAAGAACGTCACTCACCGATGGGTGCACGGCATCCCGCGCAGTTCTCAATCAAATGTCGAAGATGTTGCGTTTCCATTCTCTGTATTCGAAAAAGTACCACTTATTAATCACAAAAAAACATTGATCATAAAGATCGCAATTATGGGCAATTATCTTCGTAGAATGTATTTTAATAGATGCAAATCTTATGTTGATTTATTCTTCTAACGATTTACCAAGCTTAACAGGAAAGCGATATGTATGTAATCCTCTATTATTATTAACTGCAAATGATTGCACTTACATTCGCTTCGATCTCCCGCCATATCTTCTTAGTCGCTTCGATCAGTTCGTTTAAAGTCTTCACGATTTGATTATCCGTGAGGCAAGCTAAACGAAACACGTGTTCATGATGAATAAAAAAAAATAGATTACAGTATATTATAATAAGAAAAATAATTGACTTACTTCGTTCGTCTAAACTTTGAATCCCTATATCACCTCTTCTAGGCACTCTCTTATAGTCAGTTTGGCTAGATAGTTCAGTTTGATTGGGATATTCGTGAATACCAGGCTCATTGGACCCCGTAGAACGATGTTTAACATGTTCCCGCGAATCGGAATGCGTTGTCTCGTCAACATTACTCGAATGTAAAGGTCGTCTGGAATGATTCGATTGATCTACATTAGTCGAACGTTCCGTGTGATGATCCAAGCTTCTCGATCGTCCTTCCGGATGAGAAATGCGACGCCGGTCAGCATGCTTTACACCTTCCAAATTTGTATGACCGGTTTTCAGACCTGGTTCCTCCGATCCGAATGTTTGACTCTTTTGGTCATCGTCCGATTGCTCTGGATACCTGTCTTGATGATTTCGTCCCGATCTATCCATCGCTTTGTCATGACCATATTGATGATGTTTACTCGAGAGACCTGGTTCTCCGGAATAATCGTAATTACTCGCTTCCTTACTGGCCTCGTAATCGAAGTGGCGTTCGTTCTGTTGACTGTACAACCTTTCTCGACTGTATCGGTCGTGTCTCTCGAATCTGTTCAATCGTTCTCCTGAATTTCCATTTCTATGTCCAGATTTCTCATTGTGTTCATTCGATTTTGTATGCCGATTTCTCTGAGTCACATTTTCGTACTGCTTGTCTTCTGATTTGACGTAGGCTTCGGTTTCCGTGTGAAAGGATAACAAACTATCCATGTCGACCAAGTTCTCTCCGCAATTTTCGTGTTTCAGTACTTCGTGGATAGATGACGAGCGATAGACCTTCACGTGGCATTTTCTTTCCCTCAACTAAACAGAGTGACGACGAGTTATTCTTTTGTTATTATATTTAGAGGAGTGAAATTCTTTTTGAAACGAGCTACGTAACACAAGGTAAACGCATTGTTGAAAGGGAAGAGGTAACTAGCAAAAGGTGAAATGTTCGATTGCAAGTTTAAATGGATTAGGTCACTTAGTAGTGCAAGTAATGAAAGCAACCAGTTCAGTCCCACCGACCATATTTGGAAAGACAACGTCCCACAATCTCTAACGTCATGGTTACGATGTATCGTAACGTCCGTGAAATTCGAGCTGGTTATTCAGATCAACGGAGAACAGCAATTTCAAGCTTGCTTCATTACCCCATTTAAAGAGTCTCACTAATGAGTTCGAAGTTGGATATTTTCTAGCTTTTTATTCAGCTTCAATTCGAATTGTTGTAATTTCACTTTGCAAACTTTATACTGAGAAATATGATACCATAGACAACTTCTCAAAATCATTGACATGAAATTGACTTACCGCTTCCACGGAGAGGGTATCGGCACCATCAGCCATTTCGCGAAAGCTTCTCTTTACAGGGATCATTCCTTGATAAACACAGTCTACGTAGATGTCAATCTGAGATTCGGGTTGAGCTTGACGCACTAAGACTATTAGACTTCTAAAAGGAGAACTTATGGAAAGGGTATCTACTGTCAAGTGTTCCGTAGTTCGCAAACCATCTTCGTTCAGATTTTCAAGGATTACTGAAATCAGATAATTCTTATTTCTAACTACACCATTGATTCTTTACGATTCAGACAAGAAGAATAGTTATTTGATTTTTTCTCTTACCGCGCTTTTCTCTTCTGTCCAACATCAACACTGTCTTTGTCTTTGATTCTCCGTACTTCAACGCGAACAACGTTTCTACCATTGGCCCTGACTGCTTTCTTTTCGATTTAAAATTCGATAGTGCAATAACGAACTCATCGTCGTACCAGGCATCTTGCAAGCTTTCGGTCAAAGCTGAAAAATATTAAACGCGAATCCTTCGAATCCTTTTCCACAAATTGTCAATTCGTTTCTCTACACTTTTAGTTTTAAAAATGTTTGAACACATATGCCTAGAATGCAATCCTTTAATGGATAATAGAGACTGCCTGTCACGTGGCTACGTTACAGGCACGATTAGCCACCCATATACATGGTAGAGTCAGCTACCGGGTTTCTTGTCGACTTGCTTCAACGTTAAGACTGGTTTGAAATAGTGCAAATACGTCTGAAATCGTCAAACGTCTCGGTAACTGGCATGTAACTGTATCTCTACGACGAGTAATGATTTCCAAGTTACTCGAAATAAAATCATCCAATTGTATTATTTATTGATTTTGCTAATTTATAATTCATCTTACAGTATTATTTTTAAATATCGCATTGAGAAACCAACTATAGATCACACCTGCAATTCTTACATTTTTAGCTCGATAGTTTCATTCGCGCGTACTATTGTCTCATACTACTGAATGTTAGCCGAATTTGTAGTTGCACTACTGAAACCTGAATGGAAGATTGCAATATCTCGACAACTGACAATTATCACCGATGTTTTTTTATTTTGTGTGTAAGCATTGTTTTGCAGGCTCGTCACGATATAGACGCAATTCTCGGATTGAGTCGCAGTCAAAATATGTGGGCCTATGGAACGTAAATATATGCAGAGTGCAAATTGATTCTGATGCGCGGGCGTTGAAGCGTTGGTATTAAATATTATCGTAGCATTCCACTGGGAAATATAAAAACATTGGAAGTTGTAGAAATGGTAATCGTCTTACTTGCTTGTTATATGAAAAGAATTTATTTGTTTAATTATCTGATTACTTGCTTATTACTTTACAAATTATCATCTTTCACTTACCTTCGTCTGGTGTAACGCTGCTATTAACAAAGACGATTGAGAGGATCACAACGATTACTGTGCTAGCGACGAACATCTTAATTACAAATTTCCTTTCACTCTCGTTTAATCAATATCCCAAATCTTGCGAAAACCGATTAGACCACTATAAGCGTTATTCGCCTCCGATCTCGATCGCGATCGAGTCGATCGTGCGAATCGCTCCCAGCATCTATGTACTACTAGTGGATAGAGGAGGCACCGTTCCTCCGGCAACTGAAACACGTAGAAGGCTTAGCAGCAGCTTTATACGTCGCCCACGGGAGATTCCCGTAAAGAGAACTCCTCGATGACACGCACCAACAGGGCAACCAGTTCTTGCCCACTGTTTACAATTTCGCGTTGGCTTTCCGTTTTCTGTCTCCAGCTTCTTCGACACTGCTCCTCCAATCTCGTAATTTTTTCCGAAGAAATACTTCGAGAAATATACTCGGATAAATAATCATATACAGATAGCACGACAAATTCTAAATTAGAGAAATGAATAATTCAGTTCAATAAGGATTTTTTACAAGTCCAGATATCAGATTTATTCAGTTCTACAGAAGTCATTTTATTACCGAAGTGAAGTCATATCTATAATAAAAACATGTAAAAGTAAGTTGTATAAAAGAAGTATCGTGTATAGAGCCCCAGATGTATATTATGATCGTTTGTCATTTGTGTGGGCTTTCCAATAATCTATTCACAGGATATGATTAAAACACGACCTAGTACTAGTTGATCTAGTATTCGTTGACATAACGAAGAACGTTGAGCAATTGAAAAATGTTCTTTCTCGAAATCATTCAAGAATCTGCTTGAATCACGATCTTACGGGTGAAGTTAGTCATGCAGGAAATTATTATGTCTCGATTGAATCGAATTTTCAAGATTCGTTGTAGCATTAAAATTATAATTAGACGCTAGAATTCGGGTGATCTCACGTCAAGGTCACCGAAGAGCAATGATAGTAACGAGCGTCTAATGGCAGAAGGAAATTATGTTTGCGTTTGAGTCGCGAAAATGCAAGTGAAAATCTCAAAGAATCAGCTGGGAGAAAATTCTTTCTCGACTTCCACCTTGCTGTTGGGAAAGAGTGTCGCGAAGGAAAATACTCTCCTTAGTGCTGAGTGGACCTTGCAAGCGGGCGTGCTACTCAATGGCGTGCTAGTTAAGACCCGCGTGGGAAGTAGTCTCACCTACAAGCACGAGGACTCCAGTTTAAAGTCTACGCAAGTATAAGCTACGGATGAAATCTTAATCGTGCTTTTTATTTCATGTACTTATATTTATTGCTAAATTTCGAATTTCTATGCGTAATTTTATGCTATAGGTTTCAATAAATTTCTGGTAATATGTGAAATTCAGAGAAATTCTTTACACGTTTTAAAGTTACTCAAAGCAATTTAATGCTAATAATAAAATTCATATTTCCAGAAAGAGTCCATAATGTATTACTAATAGTAATATGGGAGAATAAATTCCTAAGAACAATGGCGCGTAAGTAAGTATTTCTATACAATGTATTTAGTGTGTCCCGTAGCAAGTAGGACATTTTTAGTGGCGTAATATCGCTTTCATTTAGCAGCTATTATTTTGTCGATAATAGCCAAAAACGATAAAGAAAAATATAGCGCGCGTTATTTTGAATTAACTTGAACGGAAATTCTTCGTTGTGATTGGTGAAACTGTTCGGAAGAATGCTGGTTGCCGCGCTCAGATTTCGACCAATCAGAAGGAGTGCGTTTTCAATCTACCCCTTCCCGTACCAATTCTGACTGCTCGGCACAGTCCGGCATGTATGCGTTTGAATCAGTGTAATTTGATTGAATTTATTTGCAATTTGACAGTGCAATTTTTCCTTTTAATGTAATAACAATACCCAAAATGGAGAACGAGAAGAGTACTATGCTTGCAGTCTTGCAGCTGCTGAGAAAATACAATCTAAAGGTAGAAACAAAATAAAATTGATCGACTCGAGAAATATTTAACCTAAAAGATGTATACAAACAATGGGTCCTGATATTGAAGGATTCCTGTTTTTGTTACATATTGAGCAAGGAGTTGATATTTAAAACCAGGAATCTTTATGCATCTTAGGGAACGGAAGAGCTATTCAGGAAAGAGGCAAATCTTGCTGATGTATCAGCGGACGAAACTCAACAGACTGATTCAGAAGTAAGCAGTGTACTTTCTGCTTACAAGAGCGAAGGAGATCCAGCTCTCTACGAGAAAGCTTATGGTGAATTAAAAAAGTTTGTCGAGGGTTCATTAGACATATACAAGGTAAGTCAATCAAGGATTCAACAAGGTTATAATTAATTTTAGAGAACAAACTATAAGAACTGTGGGCTTTGATTCTAGCATGAATTGGGTACGATACTTTACCCAGTCCTGGTACACATGTACTTGGAACTGGTTTACAACAACCACCCGGATGAAGCGAAGCAGCTTATGCACAAATATAGCGGGAGTTTAGAAGAATACTATCAAAATGACTTGAAAAGACTGTCAAATGTGACTAAACGTGAGCAGATGGCTGGCAATGAACTAACTGACACATTTAAGTATGACCTATATTTATATTATCTATATTAATACTAACTTCATATAAATTACAATATAACTGTTATAACTTTGTAGATCGAATCAGTTCATTATAAGAATGTCAAGAGACACCCTGTCGATACTTAAGAGGCATCTGCAAGAAAAGAAACACAGTGTTTTACTAAATATCATTCAAGAGCATTTATACTTTGATATGTATGAAGGTGTAGCAAGAAACAAGCAACAAATCGACGCTACGTCCGGTGCTGTCGTTGGGGAAGCTACGAGACAAGGTACTCCACGTACGCTAAGGAGGATCATAACGTTATTCAATATTTCGTCGCATTTTAGATAACAAAGCAAAGGTTTACTATGGACTTCTGAAGGAACCTGACATTCAGTGTATGCCACCTGCTGAGGAGGAAGAGGATGATACCGGTGGTGCGGATGGTGACAAACCAAAGAAGAAAAAGACTAAGAAAGATCCATTATTTTCTAAGAAAACTAAATCTGATCCAAATGCACCACCGGTTGGAAGAATGCCCTTACCAAATCTGTAAGCGTTCTGCCTGTGGAAAAATTTCAGTTCTCAAAGGAGTCGGATAGGATTTTGTCGTATGCTAAACTTGCAGGAAGGATGCGGATAAACTAGAGAAAGTCAAGGCACTAAGGGAGGCATCCAAAAGAGTGGTACTTGGGCCCGATACTCTTCCTTCGATATGTTTCTACACATTACTCAATACCGTTCATACGTAAGTGATCGAAAAATCTAATAATATAGAGTGCCATCCGAATATATATGTATATATGTAAAGGAAAAATTAGTGTAACAGCAGCGGAAGTAGCGGAAGACTCGAGTCTACTAGCCATTGGATTCAGTGACTCTAGTATAAAAGTTTGGAGTTTAGTACCGCAAAAATTGAGACTAATGAAAACGGGCGAACAATTGCAAGACATTGACAGAGAAGCAGGTAACTGTTTGATTGGTGAATCGAAATATTAAGGAAAGCAGTGACGAATGAACGGACTAAGTAAAGTCACCGATCTAGCACCGCTTATTTTACAGACGACGTACTCGTACGGATGATGGATGATCGGACCGCTGAGACATCGAGGTCTTTGTTCGGTCATAGCGGACCTATATATAGTCTTTCGTTTAGTCCAGACCGGAACCTTATGCTCTCGTGTTCGGAGGACAGTACAGGTATGGTAACATCGGTAATTCAAATTAATCGATTGGCTAATAATCAGTAATCATTCCTATTGCAGTTAGATTGTGGTCGCTTCACACATGGACGTGTGTCGTATGTTACAAGGGTCATTTGTTTCCTGTGTGGTGTGTAAGATTCTCGTTGCATGGTTATTACTTTGCGACGGCATCCCATGACAAAACTGCAAGATTATGGGCAACAGACTCTCACCAGCCTTTGCGAATATTTGCTGGCCATTACTCGGACGTGGATGTATGTAAAAAGATTCGGTAAACAGACTCGACACAGCTTTACACGGATTCGTGCGTAATGATTAATCCATTTTTATAGGTAGTTCAATTTCATCCAAATTCAAATTACGTAGCGACTGGCTCGAGTGACATGACTGTACGCTTGTGGGATTGTGTCAGTGGCAGTCAAGTGAGACTAATGACTGGACACAAGGCACCAATTTACTCTTTAAGTTTCTCTGCGGAAGGACGATTTCTTGCTTCGGCTGGCGCCGATCATCGCGTTTTGGTTTGGGATTTGGCACACGGACACCTTGTAGCTGCTTTACCAGGTCACACTGGTACCATTCACTGCCTCTCCTTTAGTAGGGATGGCAATTTGCTAGTATCCGGTAAATCATCCTACTGCGAATCTTTCTGTCAAATTCACTCAGGCAATTATTGCATAATCTACCAAATGTTCGAATGCGCATTTTAGGATCTCTGGACAGCTCGATCAAACTATGGGACTTTACGAAGCTCGCGGAAGAAATGAGCCTCGAAGATGTAAATGTATCCCACAATCCAGAAGTTAAAACTAGTGGAGAAGCCTATTTATTGCGATCATTCTCAACGAAAAATACCCCCGTGCTCACGTTACATTTCACTCGGAGAAATCTACTCTTAGGGGTTGGGATGTTCGAGTCGATGTAGACCACACCTGTGCATACGTACATCGAACAGTCGTTATTCCTGTACCATAAAGCAACGTTTGTACCAAAAGGAACAATAAACTTTTTCATGTTGATTACATTACGCATTCGGAGTATTGTGTGTCGTTATAGACTGCGATCGATAGGATTCACACGTTGCAGCCGTTGCAGTAGTTTACAGCAGTATAAAAGGAAGCTGCAGAGCCTGCAGATTATACCGCAGTTCGAACATAGTTCGGTTCAGCCTGCGCCTTGCGCTTTTCATCCGTGATAGAGGGCCTGCTCTGCTCTTACTCTCTACACTCCGCTCCCTCCGCTCCGATTCGCTCCAATGATTTGTCTCACGATTTGTCCCTCGGCAAAAAGGGGTACAAAAAAATATAATATGTCGAGCGCGAATGAAAGTGAAATTGAGGAGAGGTATTAGCCTGTTATCCGGTGGTTAAACGAATCACCTGGGTTCTGGCCCTGGGCGTTGTCCAGTTCACTCGCCAACTCTCAGATCTGCAGTTTATCCGTATTGTGTTTTGATCATGGGAGATAATACCACGACCAGGTTAGGTAAGTTTAAAATTGAGTTCAAGACTACTGTCAGACAGTTGTGACTGTCGTCCTGATTTGTTTTATTTTAATCACAATATTTTCGTTCGCAACAGATAATTATGAAATGCTTAAAGCCTTGTACGATTTCAAGGCGACCTTCGCTAAAACCCTTAGCTTTCGAGAAGGCGATTATTTTGTATTGTATCAGAGCAGTAGTAAGCAGAGAAATTGGTGGCAGGTAATCAACCATAAGGGACAAGTGGGCTACATTCCCTCTAATTATGTCACTACGATCAAGGTAGGTACTCTCTAGAAATCTTCGTCTATTTATTATGGGAAGTATTTAATTAAGCCGATGCGTTGACAGGTGCAACCACAAGTATTAACGAATTTCCTGGAGGATTGTATAGCTACAGTTAGGGCTGAAACTGAGAATGAAACAGGGACGATACAGTTGGATAAACGAGAGCTGCTGTTGAAGCTCATAGAGAAAAAGAGGCAAGCAGAATCGAGTAAAAAGCCAAAGAAGCAAGCTCCAATGCCACCAGACTTTGGTAACACCACGCCAACCAAAGAACTTTGTTCTTCCGTCAACCACAATGCCCAAGAAGAGGAGGCTAAAGTCACGGAAAGCAACAGCTCCGATGCCATAGCACAAACTGCGGCGCAGGATAATACGGATAAGGAAGAACCGATAGTTCCACAGTGCAGACCCATCGGTACAAGCGAATCTCTCAGACAATCTCTTCCGCTTCAATCTTCCATCGATGCCAATCAAAAGCCACAAAACGAAGTGCACAAGGTGCAATCTCCTTCGAAAACCAGTGTTAGGCAAACCCCTAATGCTTCTCCTGTAAAAAATAAGACAGCGTGTACGATCAATTCAAGCACCGCTTATCAATTGTTGGACCAGGTACGCAGGAACACCCAACTCAGTTACGAAATGTCTAAAGTTGCGGTGACCGTTGTGATATCTGGCCTTCAGCCATTATTTCCACAAAGCGTCAGCCAATATTTCGATGCCATTCTCCATCAATTGGAGACACCATTTACCGTATCTCAATTGAGCATCGAAGAAACTTACGATGCAAACAGGTTGAAAGTTATTTTGACCGAACTTACTTCTTGTAAAGAAGACTCCCAGCAAAGAAATTGGATGTTGTACGAGGATGAGTCTATTATTGTAGAATATATAAAAGAGCTGACTTCTATATTGGTATATGTTCTTTTTATTTCGTTTTACCTGGAAGAAATGCCTGCACAGTTGTATTCGATGTTACAAGGAACAAATTAAAATTGTAGACGAATGCAGACTCAAATGTGTCAAAGTATGTGTTGCAACAGGACCAATATAACGGAGTGAACATATTAATAGAGTATTATCAAATGGAAGCAAGGTGGACTATTCGACAGTTGTTGTTGCAATCATTCGGAGTGATGTGTAGTTTGGATCCGATTATTCTAATGATTATGTTAAATAGTGTATTACCGATGGAATTAGCAAGGTAATTTTATATAAAAAGAAAAAATCGACATTCGAGCGCGTGCTAAATATACAAATACGATATGTATTTTTAAAGAGACATGCAGAGTAATCCGAGGAACGTGACGAAATTAAATTATTCCTCCCTACTGCTTACGATGGTTTTCTCGATGGGTGAAGCCATGCCCATTACGCATTTGGGTGAGTAAAGTAGGTAATAAAAACATTTATTTTTACTCGTATGTACTGGTAGCGGAGAATCCAATACGAAACAAAAATAATAGTTATATGCGAGAACTAATTATTACAGAACAAATGGGGCCTGATTTCATCGCTTTCCTCTTGGATTTAATAGAGGATCCACCCGATATGGATATCGAAGATCAAATACCTGATCAATTCGTGAATTTAATACTCTCCTACAATCTGCAATTTGAAGGCCCCGAGAACACAGTTCTCGAAGCACTCAAGAGCAGAAGAGTGGCAAAGAATTTCACGGAAAAAATTCTCTTACTTTTCAATCGCGAAGGCACGTATAGTAGTTCACCTAGCCACTACCGTCAAATATAAGTACAATAAAAAGCAGTGTAAATAGTCTGATATATATTACAGAGGATCCCGTGAGAATATTCGATCACCAGCCACAGCCGCCACACTCTGTACTGAAACTTTTTATCGACTTGTTCAGCAATGACACTACAGCCAGTCTTTTTTACACGAACGATGTGAAAGTCTTGATCGATATTATCTTGAGGCAGCTGAACGACATGTTTCCTGGTGATAAGGTAGCTATATTTATTTCTTAGTGATATCAAAATGCGAATCATATATTCGAGCAAGAATTATATGACATTTCAGCGTCGCCAATATCTTGAACTTTGTCGTCGAGTACTTCGTACTTCGGGTTACAAGGAGCATGAGTATCGATCGGAGGACATTACTACTTGTTTCACGAGGTGATTACTGATACTTTTGATTTTATCTATCGAAATTTAATTATTTATTTCATAATGACAATATCGTTTTCAGAATCTTCTGCGAAGAGACAGGAGAGAGCCATGAGGATCAGGAATCAGTACGCGAGATCAGCAACGAGTTTCCGCATCTATTCAAGATATGACATCCGCAGTTATTCTCCGACAATCCAGTATTGGAGGAGGATGATTTGCAATCCCTCGTGTAAAATATCTTCTCGCGACATTACGCAAAGAGGCAGAAGACGAGGAACGAAATCTTCTTTATTTTTCTAACTTTCACTCGTGCATATTTTGCTCAGATAATATAATAGTGTACTAAAGCGCACAGAATTCGCAGAACTCTAAACGATATATTTTACTGCAACCAAGATGATATTTTTCCTCGTTTTAATAATCGAGAGAAGCAGCGCAACGTCATTACAGATTTCTATAATAGATACACTATTCTATATACTATAATCGGAAGAATCTTTGTCAACCCGAAACACGAGGACCATCGTTAAGTAGAGAATCATTACATTCCTTCCCGTTAGAATGATGACTTAGTATTGTAAGTAAACGATAATAGTAGTTCGACCGCATGATATCGCACTGGTGAACCACGTTAAGAGCAAATCAAAAAGAAAAGAAAGAAAATCAGGAATACGAATTTCTCGTAAACGAATAATGAGCAATCCGGTGTCACGCTCTATCCGTTAACCATAGTCTAGTCTATGTCTGTGTATGCTCGAGATATCCTAAGTCAAACTTTCTTCACTTATTTAAGTTTTATCTTCTTCGAGTAAGAGCCGCGTAGCCGTCTTCTCTTTGAAATCATTAATATTAATATCGTTTAGCTCGGATGGCGACAAAGCTTTTAAAGTTTATTAGTGCCACCACAGTTGTCAAATTTCCTAGTCTATTGGTAGCAAGTCTATTTTTTTAAAAGTAAGCTATAATAATCCGTTACGTTTGTGACTATTGACACGTCAATTATAATGAAAAAAAAGAAAAAAAGAAAAGAAAGATTTCAAATTATTCTGAATTATAATCGAATGTTACAGGAATAAAAAGTTTAGGCAGCCGAAAGAAAGGATTAATGCCTCATCCCAAAAATATGTATATGTTACGAGAAACCGATAACGTCAAGGGATAAGAGATAAAGTGGAGATACTCATTGACGTCTTGTCGATTCTTTTATTAACAACAATAAATACTGTTTATGAAAAACTCGGCAGGTATGACATGAGAGTATAGTATGTGTATAATTCGTGGCACATTATTCCGTGGCGATTACAATATGCGAACGAGACAAGATTAATTTGCAGCACTCGTTAAAAAGGAGAACACCAGATATGCGAGAATGTTGTACCCGACACTGAGCCACAACAAAGCTATTTCGAAAGTTCGATATGTGTGTGCTTGACTCTTATTCAAATGAGAGACGACGCGTCATGACGTTGAGAGAGAGAGAGAGAGATAGATTATTGGTGTACACTGGAAGCAACGATCGCGTGCATTGTACTTTTGGAAACTTGTGTATAAATAAGTCCGAAGTAACGTGACCATCCCACACAGAATCTTACGATCGTGGTATTTCATTCTCCAATTGCTTATTCTCCAGTCATCATTTCCATGAATTCTAGAAGAGAGAACAATCGTTAAATCATTTTGTTCCACTGTAATTTCAAAGAATTCATCGTTGGCCTGATGCATTCACTGCACTGATATACAACTGCTTACATAGTTCTACCATAAATAAGGATTGGATCACGCGTCGTAATGGGAAACTTCTCGAGCTAGCAGCAACAAATTTACGCTACTCGAGTGCCTGCAGTAATTTACCGAGGCATCAATAAATCATCGTTTGCGGAGAAAATCACTAAAGCGAAGAATGCCAAAACCTTGATTTTGAACTTGGATCACTCATCGTGTCCTTGCCCGTGCCAATTGTATATCAAATGTGCAATTAGCGCCGACACGTAATTGTCATTTGGAAAATAGTACGTGTCTGAGGGTTGAGTTATCGTAAATAGTAGAGAAATAATAAATGGTGCAAACAGAATCAATTGCACCATCTTAGGGGCATCGTACTGCATTTCTGGTACTAGGCCAGGATACCACACTCCGCGCGCTACGTCTCAGAGAAGACCGTCTGAGCATCTACAGAGGTAGGCGAAGGCGCGATGGCGATTTTTCGAGTGGTTAAAAATAGCCGCAACATAATAACGGTGCCGTTCCCGATCCAGTGATCATCACGTATAAATACGCTTGCTGCAAGCGAGATCTTCTCTAGCGCCGTACTCTCGACCGATAATAAATGGCTGAGCTATTTATTTCCAGGACCACCATGGAACTTTGCTAGTGCAATAGACTAATAGTGATATTTTGACGCGCGAGACCCACCACGCTATGGATTTCGATACACGAATGCCACGTGGCATACGAATCGTAGAAGGCTACCTACCATCAAAGTCAACAGTGCCAGAACCATCAGAGTCGATTTCTTCGATCATGATATCCAATTCTTCGTCCGTTAGCTGGTCGTCTAGTTCTCTCAGGATCTCGCGCAAACACGTGGTTGGAATATAGCCATTACCTACCGGAAAAGAAAACATTTGGGGATGATGTAAACGTAACGATCTAACAAAATTACACGATTCCGGGGATTCGGATGGAATTGTGCAATAATGTTTGATCGTGCGAATGCATTAATTTAAGATGTATGAGAAAACTGAGATTTATCCTTAAATTACTTATTTTCTCGATTACTCATCTTTTGATCAAATAATTCACTGTAATCCACTGTAATCAATGTAGAAGCGATAATAAAACTAGTTGAATCTCAGTTCTCGTTTCTTGTTCACAAGTTAATCTTTCTCGTTAAGCATTGCCTTACAGGATCCAAGTGGCGGTCTGCAGGCAACTTGGCGCCGTGCCAGAGGAAAAACGAAAGCGTCGAAAAGGAAAACCGTGGTACGTAACGCGGTCACGGGTTGGCTATCCAATAGCAATAGACGAAACAAGAATCCAATAGCAAGAATCGAAAAATTACGCGAGTAGCAAATTTCAACCCTGAACACAATCGATCGTACCTTCTTTGTCGTAAAGTCTAAACGCTTCTCGAAGTTCCTTCTCCAGAGCTTCAGCATCTTCTTCCACGATGAATTTTGCGGCCAACGTGACGAACTCCTCGAACTCAAGGCGGCCAGATTCTACAAACCGACGAGGATCGTTAATAATAGACCCGTCTCGTCTGTTAAAATCAACTTCACTTCCTGTGACTTAATCCTGAAAACTTTATCTCCCGCTCAAACTTTTTCTACGCGTTTTCCGACATTGATCAATCTGTTTTCTATTCTTTTATCTTTGGATCAAAGTAATCGAATGCCGATGAATCTATTTTTACGAGGAAAAATATACTCTGGTGTCAGTAGTATTAAGCGTATTTGAGGAGACTGTGTGCCGAGTGACCGAGTCATACTACTCACTGTCAGCGTCAACTTCTTCGATCAGTTCATCCAAGATCTTCTTGTTGAACGGCTGACCCATCAATCTGAGGATATCTGCCACCATATCGGTGGGGATGCTTCCACTCTTTTCTCTGTCGAAGCTGTCGAAAGCTTTGCGAAGAACTAAAGAGGAATGATTAATGTAGAAGATAGTCAAGATGGAAACAGAATCTTAAAGCTGTGGATCCCGTTCTCTCGTCCAACTATGTACTAAAGTTAGCCAATTTGGATGATACCGCTTGGATTTAGGATTCGATGTCAATGCTCTTACGCGGGACACGATTTTGGCTCAGAGCTTATTTGGCTCATCGCAACATCGTGTGAGAGAGAGAGTAAGAGAGAGAGAGAGAGAGAGAGAGAGAGAGAGAGAGAGAATGACCGCACCCTACAATATTCCTTGCTACACTGCATCGGTTCGTTATACGACAAACTCCCACCGCTTCTATTTTTCAATTCAACGACTCCATTCCTCTTCCTGGAGAATCCTCTTTCTATTTTTACCGATCCGATTTTTACGAGCAATCGTCACGTGATACCTCCCAGTCATTCTCCCTAAGGAGACAGCTCCACGCTGCTATAGATAGATAGCCGATCGAATTGAAGCGCAAATAAACTGAGGAGTGCGTGCTCCTCTTTCTCTCGACCGCCACTGCAAACAGATAATTCATCCGGTTAGCTCCAACTGAGAACACACCTTTAATACATATTCCAGCGAAAGAACTGCCACGATGTTTGCCACGGTTTGGCAGCTCGAGACGATCTCCATTTTGCCCCGAGCCTCGAATTATTTTCGCCTGGCAAAACGAATTCTCTTGCTGGAGAGAGAGGAACCTCTCGAACTCAAACAGGCAGATAACTAAAGATAGTTGGAATTCTCGCAAGCGATTCGACACCACGAGGCAATCAAACGCGATCCACGAAACGGTCTGGTAATGACGGAAGGGTCACGCTACCGGACGAAAAGGGAAGCGACCGAAAGCTACGGATAAATTTAGATGCAGTCTGCGCGATACCTTTGCCTATTTGGCTCTATGCTCTCGAGACGACCAACACCACCACCACCGTGTCGAGGGTGATGACATTTTCGGTTTACCGCTTGCGAAACACATAAACACTGCACCGTTCCTACTGTTTTCTCGATCTTGCGTATATTTTTCGACGATGACAGTCCTCTGCCAGTAGTGGTAGCAGAGCTTGGGTTGGCTATCCAATCTCGAGATCGAGGCAAATCCAAAACAGGGCGCGTACCGAATATAGCACCGTTCACCAAACACAACACGGGTTGCTTGGTTGCCCTCTCTCTCTCTCCCTCTCTCTCGCTCGTGATATTTGATCCTGGGGATCGAAAAAGATTGTACGGCGAACGTGAAGCGCGATCCCGTTGATCGATGCTCGACGAAGAGATCGGTGATCCGCTCGACGAATTTAGGAGAAACGTCTGGCTTCTCGCTACACATACGTATACGTACCAGCAATCTGTTCGGCGGGAAGCTCGTCGGCCTGTGAACACAAACGAGAGGTGCGATGAAACACGACCCAAAGCCTATCGAGGTAACGCACAATGCATCGGAAGTAAACGCAAACGAAAAATTTCCTTCGGTCTAAATTCATCATCGCGAACGTAGCTTAAGTATTAAATCGCATAGATCCTGTGAGCTGTTATAAGCGACATTCCGCGTTTAATTCGCTGATATCGAGATAACAATCAATTTAGAGAGATATATGTATAATGTATGTATCGCATAATTGATTTAGTAAACGTGCGAAAAATCGGTTAACACTGGAGAAAGAGAAAGATTCGTGCAATGTTCAATGAGCTTGCACCATTCTACCGAACACCAATTCTTTCGGATTAGTTAGATCACGGTTAAAGTAGTTTCTATTCACAAATTTTAGTTACTCAAGTTGCAGTGAATCAAGGGTTCCATTTAGCAAACCGACATGTAAAAGAACATTTGTAAAGAGCAATGGCCATCGACAACTGTACTTCCAGATGCAGAGTTAAACGTTCTACGATTGTGACAGAAGATGTATCGAAGCATGCAGGCCGCATCTCCCGTGCCGCTAGTCGCGACTACGATAACAGTGTCAACGATCGGTAGTTAACTGCGAAATACACACGAAGGAGACGCAGGAGTAGAATAAGTGTCATTGTCGATCCTGACGGCAAAGAGATGCGGCCTGACGGAATTGTATTCGCCGTCTAAGAAACAATCACGTTTCCAGGAGCCCACAGCTCGTCAAACATCCTCGCGATTCCGAAACTTCGATCCGATAAACATCGTCTTCGCGGGCGCGTGATTTCACGAAAAATCGCACCGGGGTGCGCAAAAAGGATACGAAGAGATGCGTGCGACAAAATGCAATGAGAGACACGATGCAGGCATTCTTGGGTCGCAAAATACTGACGGTACTATCTAGTACGTGTAATACACCAAATCACACTGTACAAAAGGTATACCGAGCAGAGTACGTCAATTGAAAAAAAAATAGAAAAAAGAATGAAGAACAAGAAAGGTAGTGAGTGGAAGATAAAAGAGAGTATAGGATGCATTCAATATAGACGAGCGGAGCGAAAGAAAGGATAGAGCACATAAAAAAATACAATAAATAAAAGAGTAGAGTAGATAGTAGGAAAACGTGTATGTTTACCAGGGCGACGACTTACGATATCATCAATAGAACATACCATGGTGGCGGCACGAGATTGGTTTTTTTTTTGGAATAGAAGTTTCTTTAAGTTACTTGGAACACTGTGAGCGGGTGTTAGCGCTGATCTTGGGGTTGCTGAGAGTGTGAATATTTGGGTATTTGTGTTGAGCTATGTACACACTGTGCGTGTATAGCGGTCGTGCAGCAGCGGTCGCGGAGAGAGAAATAAAAAAGAAAGACGGAAGGAAAAAGGGAGAGGGAAAGAGATAGAATGGGATTTGCAAGAAAAGGTGAATAAGAGAACGAAGAACCGAAACGAAAAACGTGAAAAACTTGGATGGTTTCTGGTAGAGCTTGCTGCTTTTCGGACACTGTCGCGAGAACTGGATGCGCTCGCGGTAATATTCGAATGGGGGGATATAGCGGTTGCGTGCGAGATCCGAACCACTCCCCGCACTCTCCATCCCGCGCTAGTGCTGACGACCAATCGAGAGCTTCTCTCTGCGACTTCTCTCTCGCCGGTCACCGGTCTCGAAAGCTTTGGAAAGGCGCTTGCGCTATTTCTGGGATGATGCCGATGATGCTGAGGCCCTCGAGGCTCGATATCAGAGTTGGTGGCTTTGCGACCCGTTTCCAGCGATCACCGATCGTACTCCCTTCAGACCGACAAGATCCGAATCTATCGGAGGAACCACTTCCGTAGGATGAAAAGGAGAGTAAATCGCTATCATCGATTAAAATATAATAAAAATTGATTCTCCTTACATTAGAGATGTCAACTTGAATTCTACGATTAAAATGACACGTTGTTCCCTTTTATGTCAGAAACGAACCTTTTTTTATCTGGGTTTACTGATACATGTATGTTAGTTCTTCCTGTATGGAATGCGGAAGATTCATCTTCCAACCCTATCGATCATAGCGATTGTTATTGTACGTATGTTGTGCGACCTAGCACGAAAATAGAGGAGGAAATGACAGTAAAATGCAATGGCACATGGTACGCAAATTAAACGGATGAGAGACACCGAATATACTTGGATCCAAGTTCAATCGGGCCAACATTGATCGGAACACTATTCATGATCGAGATTTCTACGCCGTGTTGTTTGATGCATCATTGTCTCAAGGTGAAACCGGATACGTGGCAAAGCACTGCAAAGGATTTTTATGAGAATTCCTTCAAGATCCTATAAATACTTCGCCCCGAATGTCATGCTTTTTCGTGGAATAGTTGAAAATGCATTGCGAAAGAGAGGTTCACAAAGTGAACGGTTCTTTTTATAAAGAACTGCACTAGTCCCCGTGTCCTTTGGTAAGCGGTATACGCATCCAGCAGCCCCCAAATCTTATTTCACAGAGTAAACAAGAGAATCTGTAGCCACCGAAAATTGCGCTTGATGCAGTACCCTGCCAAAGAAAGTGGGAAGTCAACAAAGAATCGTGGGTGGCACGGTGGACAATTGCCAGTGAGAATTGTTTTCCGGTTCGGGGGCAATTCCCGAACTTAGGATAAACAAACATACGGTTATTGGCATCGCGGAAGATAAACTGTTTCGTCTAGAGATGCGGACTTTTGAACGTTAAAAAAAGAATCTTCCGTAACTATTTAGTAGATTCGCGGCATCTGCTGCTAGTGGATCATTGCCAATTTGGAAAATATGGTGTTTAAAAAAATTCACGATAAACACTCCCATAAGTACTCATACGTACTGGGCCCACGTACTCGCGAGCATTCAAGCGTAGGTTTTTCAGTGGTTTCCCTCCAACCGGTTGTAAGTTGGCCAGTTGCCAATTTTAACGCGTGAATAAAACATTAGACTAGTCTACATTCGGTTGCATATAATGGGTTACAAATATGATCCGCCGCAGAAAGCATCTCTGAAAATACAAAACGGGCCCTATTTGTGTCAGCAAGTTCGCACTGGTTCCCGCGAGCAGCCGTGCCGTCCAAAATTGAAATCAGTGATATTGAAAAACAAGTTTTGCCGACGGATGAAGCGCGTCTCTTTCGAAACGAGGCATCTTGGCGACGCGCGTCCACTCACGCGAGTAACACGAGTGTTGCAATTCGCCACACCCGCTTTCGCGATCGACACGAGTTCTTGATCCTTCACCAGCGTTCTTTGGGCAGGCTGTCAAGAAAAGCAAACGAGCAGATAATCCAATATGATTTGGCATAACTCGCCATTTATCAGAAATTCACGCCAGTTCTCGCATAAACGTGAGGCGGTATACGTCTGCTATTAAATAGTGGACAGTGACATACGTATAAAACGGTCCAAACAATATTTTTCATGTTACAATGGAGTACAGTGCGATTACTATAAATAGAATTGTCTTTATTACTTATTATAAACATTTGCTCGTATCGAGAGATGCCCTAATTATTCTTCAATTGTCAAATTCCCTAACAAAAGAACGGAGCAGCCGAACCACACACACTTCGGGAGACACCCACTACTGAGATCCAGTGGATAACAATGCCAGGAGGGCACTCGTCGCGCCAACTGAGAAAATATAATTCACTGCTGGCGTAAAAGTTTTCAATATGTAAAATGACAGAACGATAACCAGAGCAAGGAACAAGGCATTGTTGTAGAAAATGGAGAAAGTAGTTGCTTCGTAATCCGCAACTTCGTTCTTCTTCCAAAGGATCCTGGAAAATGGATTATCGAATAGTATCATTTTAATATTACAATTGCAATTTCAACAAGACTTTGAAATTACCTTTCGTCCTTTTCCTTTTTGCTCATTTTCTTGTCTTCCGCTAGCTTTCTAGTCATTTCCTTCGTAACCGCGTCTTCTCTCTTGACTGCGATCTGCATCATGAGAATCGCAAATATATTAAAAGTACTATCGCATAACGGTAGTCTTGGAAAACGTTAATACACACCTTATGTTTCAAAACAAACTTGGTGTTCTTATATGCAAGAGCAAGTGCATAAGTGCTTGCCAAAGTAACTAATACGAAGGAAATTAAATTGGCGTAGATGTCGATCAGGTGAATTCTCCAAAAGAGCCCTGTGAGGAAACAAGTTGAAATAATCGCAGTCCATACCGCAGATGTAATGAACAACTAAGGTTAGCTTCGAAAAATATCGTATACAAAACAGAATGTTAATCGCTTGAGGAAACGATGATATAAACTCATATTAAAACTACACGCGGAGGGCAAATAAGAGGTAAAAGAAGATAAGACAAGGAGTATTGTTACATTGTTCAATATTGTCTCTACTCACAGATGGGGATCGCCGAAACGATCAGTGCATTTCCGTAGAACAGTGCTGACGATTTGGTCGACACGTTCCTCGAGAAGTCCTGAAGGAGGAGTTCCTCTTCTTTAGTAAATGCTTTTGATTTTCCGGACATTTTCAGTCTATTTCTCAGTTGTACTTTTATCAGCGAGACAACTACCTGTCACACAGAGCAAGGAGGAAAATAGAAACGTGACAAGAGACCGAACGCGCACGCGTTGTACGGAACACAGTGGAAGCCGGGATAGTGAATGCCCTGACAACGTGTCCACTCGAACGTCACCGCATCGCGCGGTCACCCTGTGGCCCTGCGATGGTAAATCAGATTGACATGCATCTTATTCCCCAAAGAACATCATCATCTTCCCTACTTATTTCCTGCAAATTGAAATAAGCTCATTTTCTTCAAAATATTGATTTCCGTATAATTTGTTAAATTTAACGAGTAAAGATTCCTATGTTACCGACGGGAGATAAGACAGATGGGTTGCTTAATCAATAGTTTCCACGAATATTCGTCAGACGGCGCCACGCGAAAAAAATTCAATTTTCGCAAATTGCAGGTCAAAAACATTCATTTACGCATATTGCGCTAATTAAATGAATTTAATTGTATTTTCGTGGAATCGAGAGGGAAAAGAAAGGTCAAGTTTGTCTATTGGTTTTTGCATGAATTTATTATCAAACGGCGAAATACAATAATATAAGATTATATTATTGCAGTTAGTGACAATAGAAATAAATTATTAATAATTTAGGTGACGTAGCTGCTCAAATTTATAATAAATATTAAACAATGTAAAAACCTTACATAACGTTCCATGTGTCGGTGCAGTACGTTTTTACTTGTGATATTGCGTGGTCCGCTATTATTACAAGCAGAGAGTGTAAAAGCCGAAATTAAAAGGTGGAAATCATGGTTCTCTAGTGAACTTAATTGCGAGTAATACACGATAGTACTTGTTTAGCGATAGAGACTGTTAATCACAACCATGAATTGAGTGCGATAACAGTACGTAACAATTTGTACCACATGATTTTCTGGTAATCGGGCAAAATACAGTCCAGAAATTGTGAAGTACTCTTATATAGTAAAACTCTATACTGCACATAGCACCAGCATCTTTTGCTTATAAAATATAAAATCTCACGATTAATCTTTTTTTTTTGGTCAGAGTGTCACAGCAGGAGATTTACCAAATTGATAGATCCTACTTTTACATAGGTAGACTAGACTATGCTAAATCACTGTTTCGTTCGATTAATCCTTCGCGGTACATATTGAAAAGTACATACGCAAAGGTGAAAATAGATTTGCGCGAAGCCAGACGAGTCGCGTCGTCTACGATATTAATTCTGTTTAATTCGTTCTATCATGTTAGAAGGCATTTCTTTCATTTGCGAAAATACAAGTGTACGCTTGTTTCCGTACTTTTAGTAATCCCGTAGAAATGCCGCATTCTCCCGAACTTGAGTTTCTAGTAGAGTATTATGGTCGCAATAAAATTGCCGAGAAATAATCTCGCAGCAAGTGAGAAATAGCATAAGAATTAGAAAGTGTACTTACTTTTCACTTTCCAAGTCGATCAATCGCATTTATGGCGAGGTCAAATCTTTTTTGTCCATTGGAAAGTGAAAAGGGAGAGTTGAGGAAGAAGAAAAAGAATTCCATTAGCCGAAACCCAACGCACGGATACCGTAAAATACTAAGTATCTACGTGAGAATACTTATACCGCATAATTTGAATTAATAGTTGACATGAATATCCTGAAGTGAATTAAACGGGTGCGCAGAAAGCGTAAGTGAATAATACCGTCGTGTAGAGGCCGTGATTGATACGGTGCACGAATTCTCTTGGAAATCTATCACAATGCACCGGTATACAATATACTTGAGGATATAAGAAGAGAGAAATTTTAGCACGTAATACGCACGATCCAGCGACGGCCATCACTTTGGAAATTTGTAACTTCACTCGGGATCTGTGTCAGCTTCTTCGACTGGCATTATCGCAACAAGACCAGCAGCTGCTACTTTGGCTTTGTATGCCTCCGGTTCGAACCAGCGAATCGGTGCCTGTTTTAAGGCAAGCATCCATTAGTATGACTATCTTATACCCAAAGCACACAGAGTCGAAAATCGCGTTACCTTTACAAGTTGTTAGAGCATGCGTGTGGTGTCGTAAAGCAGGGTGCATTTAGTACTCTCGGTTAAGTAACATGCCATCGTAAAATGCAATTTTGCAATTCAATCGGCTGATTCTCCTTTCTTTTTCTCCTAATCCTCGTGTAATCATATTATTGTCGATTGGAAAGGACGACTACGTTTACAAATCTATCAACTTTAATTCTTACTATATGATATACAAAATTGTGTACATCAATATGCTTAACGTTTTGGCGGCTTAAAACGGATCTCAGATAATATAGAAAATCGCTAACGGAGCTAGAAATGATTGATAGAATTAACGAGTCAACGTAAAATCACTGATCGAGTACATAATAGATAATATAGTTTAAGATTTGTAAAAAAGAGAGAAAACAACAGACACAAAAAACAACAGAAGGAACATAAGTTTCATTGGAATACTTCTTTGCACAGAGATATGCAGCGCCTTGCACACCTTCAGTCTTCTCATATTGCACACGACATATCGCATATAAATCACATATTACTTATAGCACAACGCAAACCTTGTTAATAGATAAAACGAATTAATCTTAACACATAATAACTAGTAATAGTAGATAATACTTCTTAAAAGTCTGCTTTGTCGTATTTCTATTTTTTGGGTAAATCACTTTGGTATCATTAAGCAAAGAATCAAAATTGATTTTTATACGATGATGATGTTCTATCGTGAACACAAAAGGCTGTATAATACTTTGCATATCTGACATTTGAACAATGTCCGATAAATGCATGCTGATCTCGCTCACCACGTATAACACGAAAATCAATGATTTCCGTAAGGAACATACTTTGAACGATATACTCGAAAAATCATTAATACTTAAAGATCATAGAACAATTAACATTAATAAGAAAATTAGAATCCAGCGACTGTTTGGTGTCGAACTTGTGGTATACCCCGGTAACAATTTTATTCGGTGATTGCAATGTAAAAACGATCCTGCCATTCATATTCACTAAATATGCAAGTCAACATGGATATGAACGAATCTCAAGTTAATATTGAACGATTCATCGAGACGTTTCCAAAGTATTGCTATTAATCACCGAATAAATCTCACTCGTGGGGAAACGACATAATAGGAGCCAAACTTAACGGAAGTCAACAAAAATATTGTAACATAACAAAGTAATAACTAATAACTAATAATAACGATAGATAAATACTTGTCACAGGTAGAAGAAAAAAGGATAAACAGAGATTCAAGTGAGCAAGTTCACCATATATAACTATGCATCAGATCTAACTCTTTAAGAAATTATACCTTAATAATACCATCAAATGAGTAAGAGAAACTTTGGCGTTAATTACATATAACCTAGGATTACTTTCTTTCCAGAGTCACCTAACGGGTTCTAAATATTGCTAAGTTAGTACTGAAATAATTTGGAAAGACACGTTACCTAAATGTTAATCCTAAAGTTATGCGGTAGAAACAAAGGTATCTTAGACGTCATCACGAGATATTATTCAGGCATATTAAGCGTGAACCACCTTGTGTGGAGCACTAGTGTTAATATTATGGAATGCCAAGTGATTGGCATTGCTGTCATACTGATATACCTTACGAACAATGTTGGGACACTCCTTTTGAATTCGAGCCCAATCCGCGGGTGGCCGCTTCGCATATGGACCCGTCGAACACAGCAGCAAGAACTCGTAACTTAGTTCCCTTACTTCTGGAAAAAATAAATTACTACAGTTCTCTGGTTCGTTTGTTGATTTTTTTAGTGGTATAGGTATGTATGTGAAGATGATCACCTTGCCGAGTCGAAGAAGGCGCATCAGAGTTCATGCGCGGCTTGTAAGTTTCTTCGCTCTCGGAAGTGCCAACGCTGTCCATGCTCAATTCGCGACCTAACGCGTTCGCAGTGCGTGGAGTTATCGGTAAACTTGACGCGATAGGCGTGGAAGTAGTATATGCTGGTTCCTCTTCGAAATTGAAAAATTCAATACCACTTCCAGAATAATCTGGGTCTCTCAGGAAGTATTCGTCCAGTACTAGTTTTGCAGTCTGTAAGTAGATGACGTATTCAATGAGAAAAAAGAAAAAATCTTCCTGTATATGAATATTTAAATCGTTCGATGATAATTTACCCTGACAAGATCCAAATTGCAGCCTGTAATCTTGAGTGACTGATTGCCCACGGTCACCGTGTACTTATATTCGCCTATACTGGCGTCGTTGGTGGAGAAGCTATGGAGGAGAGAACTTCGAGTACGCGAATTTTGTTGTTGTTGTTGTTGATGCTGCTGTTGCTGCTGCTGTTGGAGCCGATTACTCTCGTCCGATGCACTGCTATTCAAGGATGAGCTAGATCCGCCCATGCCACCTTTTTCTCCTCCACCTTGCTCCAATCTCACCGGCGATGCATTTCGTTGAATCGTATCTTTTATTAAATCCTTCGCGTAACTGTATCAAATAATTTTCACATTTACATCTATATCGATGAAGCGACATTTTGACAATATTGCAAAATGACTCACAGTATCTTGTCCTCGGAAGTCCCCGTGATCTGGACAAGTCGTTCTTTAGCTCCAGGGTTCACTACAATGTACAAGCAAACACGTGATTTACAAATTCCACAAAATTTTCGGTTAACATTATTGTTATTATTAATAACAAACTTCATCCCGCAATTATACCCCAGCGGAATAGTTAATGAATTATGCCTCACTCACAATGTATTAAAATCACAATTGAGTACATATAGCTGTAATGAAAAGTTCTTCATTTGTCTGTTAAAGGGAAGATCAAGAGTCACTTAAATGCAATTAAAATGCTAAGCTCGTTCGGTGAATAGGATGTAACAACGCTCTATATTGCTTGTGCAAAGTACACAAATGTCGAAAGCAGTGAATGCAATTTGTTGCTGCATCCTACTCTTATTAAAACACATGACACGCTGAATACACTGGATCTACATAAAAAAAAATTCATTACGAAACACATTCCAGAATATATATATAAAAAAATGTCGCAACACTAATTCGGTCCTTTATATTCGTAACTTATTTTCGAATGACCGATCGCGAGTGTGTCCGGAGAACTCGTAAATCGAGTGGCTTTTTGTAAATTAGTAATATATCTCTGATTAACGTCTGTTAAGAAAAAGGTGTATTAAAGCGTGATGTCAAACTGGTACATCGAAACTTGCACAATCGATTAGTTATTTTTATGCATGAACACGATGCGAGCAAGCCATCTGCAAATCGGTCGTTTCTTTACCTCGCTGGAAGGAGATGATGGTCTGGCTGAGCTCTTCTATCATATGAACCCGCCGCCCTTTTATTCCCATCACTGTATGTTCGTATAAATAATTGAAATTTAACAGAAAACTCTCCTTGCCGATATGTCGGCATGCTTAACAAAATTACCCTATGCGTCGGTGTTTGCGTGTAAGACACGAATGAGGTACCAACAAAATAAAATCAATAAAGATGACTGATAATAATTAAGTTAAGATTATTTAAGTAATATCGATAACCACGAGGTTGCAAGAGATAAAACAATCCATTCTTACCTTTCCCTGAATCACTGTTCCGTATAACAACCTCGTCTTTACAATAATTCTTCCCTGGAATACGAGTCGGCTTTGCGAATTTTCCACTATTCTTGAGGATTTCGCCTGGTCCTAAGATCGGTGTAGTTGTTGGTGAGGCCATATTCGCCGATGGAGATCCCAATGAATTTGTGGGAGTTTCGGGAATCATTTCTGCCTGTTAACATTGAATAAATAGGTTCAGAAAGATTTCTGAGGATTTAAAGGTTGTTGATAATAGAATGACTTACGTTATCAAGATTTGACAACTTCTGTGTATAATAAACATCCATAGAATCTGTATGGCGCCAGTGCTTGGCTCTTAATTCAATAAGTTCCAGCAGGTGAACCCTAGTCGTCAGATCTAATCTCTCGTCCTGGCTTCCATTCCTGATGGCAACAAAAGCTCTGTCCAATTGATCTGCGAATGATACAAATGGTCAAGTCAGTCGGAGCAGGAATAATTTGAAAAGTTTGGAGAGACTCTCTCAGGAATTTATCTGTACCTTTGTAAATAGCCTCTAATTTGTGAGCATAAAGCTTCAGATGGTTACACATTGTAATCACGTTCATTTGTAGCATTCGGTCGTGGAAGCCATTAGTTAGTTGCATTGCAACGTTGTCGATTAAGGACACGATGTCCTCCACTGTACGACAAATCCAATATATTAATAAAGATTATAGATAATTCGATTATAGTTGAATTTGAAAATATTTAATGTACCAGTCGTAATCCGCCCATCGACGGTCGAGTGGCGCTGATTGAGTTTAAGCGGCCGAGGTTTTTCGATTTTCTTGATTGTTCGAGTCCTGCCTAGTTGTGTCGTGGCCATAGTGTACAATCTGAAAGTAAAAATTGTTAATGAAACCCATATTGCAATGCAAAATATAAGACAGCCTATGTTCCCGGTAATGGTTCAATTTAAATTCTGCTGTCCCGCGCGAACGGAAGTCAATGCTTGAGTCCGAGCACACGATGGGATTTCTCTTTCTGAAATCGCTTGCGTGCAAGACCAAACAGTTCGAAACACGTTACTTATAAAAATAAAAAGTTGCCAACGCGGAAACAATTCGATAAGCGCCTAGCATTATTTATACAAATAATATGTTAACAGGCGGGCTTCTCGGAGTGTGTTTGTATAATTGGCTTTCCCTTCCAGCTGCCCCCCCTGCGACGTATGTAAATAACTTTGCCATTGTGACATCGCCAGCCGCTTACCGAGCTAAACAAACAATCGAGGAACACAAGGACTTAGCGATGAATTCTTATTATGGAACACACTGGTACTTGAGCGGAAAAAAGAAGGGTCAAGCAATTTGGAGTAGCGAAGAATCTTCTGGGAACTCAAATTCACCGTACATGTGTAGGGTATTTTTTCCAAACACTCGACGTTACGAAGCACAATAAGCGCGAGGAAGAAAGCGAGAAGTTTTCGAAGTAAGGGGAAGAGAGATGGAGAGAATCCTACCGTACAGAGCACGCGGCGCGCGCTTCGAAAATAACTGTACGGAAAAAAGGGTGGCTCATAAAGGAAATCGTATAGGACGTAACGGAGTGGTGCACCGAGGAAAGAGGCGAAAATTGTTTGGAGCGCGACACTAACTTTGGGATGTTCGAAGCGTAGGCTCGCTTTGTAGTGGCCGTCGGAGGTCGAGTGGGAAGTGTGAGTCTTCCTGACGGTAGACTATTTCGCCGAAGTCCGTTGTAGCGATAAAAATAATTTATACGGCGCCCATGTGAGTCGTCGTACACTACCGCACACTGGCGCACACACTGGCCTACTACACTCGCGGAGGACTGCTGACTGCACACTCGCAAACTCTCGCGACGCGAGTAGCAGGCGCCGCACCACTCTCCTCGTACTCTCGCGGTCGCAGTTTGGTGGGGCGCCCCTTTTTCAGGGATGCGACGGGGCAGAGGAAATAGGCGCACCTACGCGACTGACAGAGAGAGGTGGAGGAAGAGGCGGAGGAGTGGGAGGAGGAGGAGTTCGAAAGGAAAAGAGAAAATAGCGGTAGAACGTAAAATAAGGGGTGTAAGGGGAAGCGGGTGAGCGATACAGTCCCATCCCACTGAGTCCCACTTCTCACTGCGTTGTTTCGCTATATCTATAACTATAGTCTGTACTGGTCTGTACTTCGTAAGTCTGTATACATACATATTCGTCGTATACCTTGGTGTACCTGCGCCTGGTACGCGTGGAGAAGAAAGAGCGGCAGGGAGAGGGACGGGAAGAGCCGCCGAGTGCAATAAAAGAGGACAGGCTAACCGGAATTCCCTCGGGATTTCCCACAATCTTGTTTCTGTCAAAGGACGCACCGTGTAATTCGCCTTGACCGCGCGGCCAAATTCACGATCTCGGGAGTCGTGTCGTAAAATGTGCAAAATCTGAGGTCTCGGGAATCTAAAGGATGTACGTCGGACGCGAGGGGAAACATTGACAACCAATGAAAAGCGTATAGGATTATCGAAGGAGGCGCGTCGTCACTTTGAATTGGCATGATATCGCTTAGAAATCTTACGTACCGATTTGTCGGCCGTGCCACGGATCAACGACGGGCAGAACGTCTGATTGAAATCGGTATGATGTGTGGTCGACATACGCTGCGAAGGTGTATGCGGATGGCTCGGATTCAAGGTGCGACCCTGCCAACGCAACGGGCAAAAGTCACTAGTAAAAAATCATAATTGACGAATCTTCCTTTTGTTTGACCTATTTTCTCAAATTTCAATAACTACGTACTGTACTACTGTTTGTCAAAGAATTGAAGATTGAGTCGAGTTAGGCAGCACGACGATTGACATTGAAAACATTTTATTCAGTCAGTAAGAAGCATTCTACATGATGATGATGATGTTGTTCTTTTGTTGATGATGAAGATGATGATGATGATGATGATGATGATGATGATGATGACGGTGATCATGATCGCGATCATGATGATCGTAATGGTGATAATAATATTACTAATAAGAATGACAATAATATTTGTGTCAAGAAAAAGAGAATATAATAATAATAATAATAATAATAATAATAATAATTCGTTCATAATAACCATTTGTAAATATACAGGTAAACTCTTTCGCTCGCTCGCATCCACGCACGCACATTGAATTGTCATAGTACATAAATAATAATAATAGAGAACTTCACCAATAAATGAGAGATTATAGGGTTGACTATGAACGTAGTCAATAAATCATTATCATTCTGTTTTTGCTGCAAGATCCCCTCCTCTCCCGTTACTCGTTACGTTTAGTTCGGTATTCGGCAGCGTTGTTGGATTTGAAGGACTACTTTAAATTTACTGCTTACAGTAACGTTTACACGCTTCGTCTTATACTGATTTGTACATTGCTGATAGAGAGACTCGTACCCGATAAACAGGTACAAAGTAGGTAGTAGTAAGGTACGATTCATCTTCAAAGAAAACGAATCCCCGATATTTCATCTCTGAGTAAGGCGTTAACAGTTCAACCGTATATCCCGCAACGAAACTCCGGCATCTGTAGATATAGTATGTATGTATGTATGTATACGTTATGTATAAATGAAAGGCAACAGGATGATGTAAACGTAACTGACGCAGTTTTATTACTGTAAATCCATATTTCTATTGATTTGAGGTAGTGTATTCAATGTAATCCTATGTACCTTGCTGCTATATATTGTGTGCGGATATGTGTCTCGTATGAATCTTTCGCAACACCCATACACTCCTTCACTATAAGTCCAAAAAACGTAGAAAATGCAGTCAAAGAGATATAGGATACAAGTCCTTCAGGCCATATAATGTTGTCTGTTGTCCGTATACCGATATCGGATATTGCAAATTATCCTGGGATTTCTTTGAGAGAACGAAGGGAACGACGACGGTACGGTTTACGCATCTACCTGTAGATACCGAGAGAGACCGGATACGCCGGCCGGGATTTTGGACTTATAGCTCTGTCAGCTGTAAGTGTGCCTCAAAAATTATCCTCTATGCGTAAAAGTCTGAGAAAGCCAAATGTCGGGTAAATTTTGAAACGCATCGTCAGCCTCGATTTGCAGTTTCGTGTGTTTAAATCTGAAGAGTTTTCAATTTAATCGATATTTATACATGTCACGCGATCATTAAAAGCACGAAAAACTCGAAAACAGTGCCGTGTCGTGCCGGCATTGCCCGTGTCAAAATCTTCCCGCTATTCAGTATTCCAACTTCATTACCAAATACGACAAGGCTGCTGACATTAGGCTTGCTAGCACTTGTAAATAATGCCCAGCAATTGTGCTATTCCGTTAGTTTTTCATTAACTATTATTTCATGAATAATTTATCACATTTTAATCGTCTTCACAGATTGTAAAAGAGAGGGCACATGTAACATCATGCCTCACCAAGTCGGCTCAATCTATGAACACTTCTGTAAAAAATATAACATCTATGGATGGTTGAGCCCTTGGTTAGCACATAGCGAATTAGTACTCTTGAAGGTAATGCGGATCACTTCTGCAGGAACAAGCATGGATGGACAGAATTATTATCCATATCCACATAGAACTTCCATATTCAGTATGTATGCATGTATGGTGTGTATGGTGTGTGTGTGCGTGTGTGTGTAAGTATATTGTATGTGTGTATAAAGTTTCTCCCCACAGTCCTATCCCTTTCACCCCCCGTCACATCGCGCCAAAAAGGGAACTTTCATCTGGTTCTAGAAAACCACCCGGGAGCAATAGTTAACGCCATTTAAAAAATGGAACATACGTAAGCGCAAGAGACGGATACATATTACCTACAGTTTGATTGTACAAATCTCTGTTATATTGTTGCAGAAGTGAGTTTCGCTCTAGTCTTCGTTCATCGGTTTCCATTCCGATATCACACACACCCCCTCTCGAAGAAACGGAAAGACAGTAAACTCAAAACTCATACGAGAAAAATTACGACGACTTTTGAATTTTGAATTTTGACATCTTTTCGTGTTATCCTTATATTACGTTTAATATAAGTTTAACGTCTCAACCGAAATCAAGTTGAATTTAAAGTCTTAACAAGTACAATGCACCATGAGAAATGCATCGTGAAAACTCAAGAGAAACTTAACGTAAAAATTGTTTCACATCGAGATGTAATAGCCTCAACAGTTCACCAGGGGAAAAAACACAAACGAAACATACATATAATAGTAAAACTAGTAACTACTTCACTACTCTAAGACAGCGAGAAAATCCTAAGACATGCGACATCGCACGATGAACATTATTCTTAGAAGTTGCACTGTGCTTGCAATTTCTAGAGAGTACTTCCATTAGTAACCTTGACTTCCCTATGTTTTTGCATTGAATGTCTTGTGATTTTTACGCTTCTGTTAACAATTAATTAATATCGCCCTCCTGCTATGTTACCGGTTTTACTTCTTCTTCTTCTTCTTCTTCCTCCTCCTCCTCATTTTTTTTTTGTTCCTTTACTCTATAGCTGGAGTATATCTCAAAATAAAGCAGAATCCAGCAGATTCTGCTTTCAACTTTTGCGTTTAATTTACAATTTTAGATCTTGGAGCCGAAATCCGTTATTTGATAATCGTGTCACGATGGCACGTATCGCGTTCTTTTTTTAAGTTTTTCTTTTTCTTCTTTATAAGTTAAGCTCGTAAGTACCTTGACATTAATCCTTAGATACTGGAATACCATTTGTTCTGTCTCATAGAATGTTTCAACTCCATAGATAAAAATTGATTTCCGACAACAATTAAAGATTAAAATCATTATTAACTACAATTATCGTTACGTGACCATTAGTATGTCTTATACAGTAATAAATTACCATCGTGCTATTTTACTCTCCAACCTCGACTTGTTATTACTAGATGTTACGAGTTATTTAGCTTAACTTATTAACGAGTATTAATGGCATCTGCTTTCTGAAGAAGAATTGAAGTAAAGTTTTTTTTTGCATTTTACCTTAATCGTTACTGCCGCGTGAATTTCAGCCTGTATCCATCTTCGATAAGCTTATTTAATGATGCCGTTTTTTCTTGAAAGCTAAAAAAAAAACCGTCATCATCAAGAAATAACGTATTCGCGTGAGAGAATTGTCTTAATTCGATCGATCCTTACATTTTTTCCCCTTGCCTTTTTTCTGAGCTTTTCTCTTTTTCCCAGGCATGGACGATGATTCCCCGAAAGTGGTAATCTCATCGCCAAGAGTACCGAGAGTAGTCATTTGACGGCGCCTGTGTTTCTCTTGCTTGGTAACAGGCAAACGCGTCATATAAGTCTCTTCGTATTCGATCTTTCGCTTGTTCTCGCGACCCAAGATCGCCTGTTTCTCGCCCAAACCATGACTATCTTCCACCGGTGCGTCTAAGTACTCTTCCTTCAACTCCCTTAAAACAGCACCAGACACTGCACGTCGGCGGGCCCTTTCACCCGCCTTACGCATTTTCTCTGCAACAGTTTCATCTCCATCTGCAATAGCGTGTCGTTCGTTACTTTCACTGCATCTTACGATTGTACTTGAAAGATCGGTTAAAGAGAGGACACTCACCGTAGTGTACGGCAGCTAGTTTTGGCGGTACATAAATATTGGACTTTCTTGCTTGCGTGGGTTTAAAGCCATCCATTTCGGCTTCCTGTTCACTGTCAGATTCTTCGTCGAAGCTGTCTATTTTGGCGATTAGTGCATCCGGATTGGCTTTAAAATTACTTGGGTCATCGGTGTTAGCGGTACCGGTTACTGCAGTCTTAACAAGTTTGTCTATCTGATATTTAAGCTTGTGGTCTATTGGTCGGATTTTCTCTAGGACAGTCCTTATTTCGATCAAGCGATCGATCGATGGATCCTCCTCGATACGTTCTCCCGAGCACTTTCTCAAGACTACGTAAGTTAAATTAATGAGATAGGAAAGTAACATATGGTACTTCATTTCTAGGAAGCTGAGACCCTTGTCCGTTGAGATCTCTCCGTTCTTCACCCGAACCAGCATGTTGTCTACTAGCTGGTTTACTTGCAGGACATTGGCATTCATCTCCCCGAGCAGGCGAAAAGCCTGAGGGAGATCCCTCTGCTCCATTTCGTCAATTGCCTAAAAAAAAATTTTTTTTCACTTCAAAAACTAACTCTACTTACATCCTCGTGTAAACTTGGATTCCAAGGATCTGAGAATATTTAAGGTCGAGAAAACTTTGTGTACCCGTATTTGCATTGTATTTCCAAATTATCGCGAAAGAAGAATCGTAATGATTTCGGCACACTCTCCGAATGGCAAAGCGCGGTATGTTTTGTTTGGTACAGCATGCGTGCTTGCACAAGTTCTGCCGAGCCCAGCACTAGTCGTGAACACTTTTATATTCCAATTCTATCGAAGTTCGGCATATAAAATTACTGACTGTTCCAATTTTCCAGACATTCCGCGTGGATTATTCAAAAAACAAAGACCGCGCTAAATTTTATCCGCAAAAGCGAACTCCAACCAATGTTTTGGTGCAAGTTTTAAGTTAAAAACTTGTGGAAAAGTGTAATTTTCAGAAAAATGTCGGCCCGCGAATGTACGGGAAAAAAGCGCAATAATCTGCTGCCATCTTTCCTATTTACTAATGGATGACAGCGGAAAAAAAACAATCAAAAATTCCCAATAGACCTGGTAGAAAAATCCACTCATCTGACCATTCTCCGCAGAAACCGACCAATATTATATGTTCAAAAGTTTCTACTCACCTGCACCATTGTTCTGAACTAAAAATTAACCGAACAGACGCATATCTGAATAACGTAACTTGTAATTAAACGAGTCCCCACGTGGGACG
Organism: Trypoxylon attenuatum; assembly: GCA_963989405.1. NCBI lineage: Eukaryota > Metazoa > Arthropoda > Insecta > Hymenoptera > Crabronidae > Trypoxylon > Trypoxylon attenuatum. The sequence goes on from OZ022491.1 coordinate 941,038, forward strand.
ATATTTTCCTTTTCGGGGGATATTTTTTCGCTTGGAAAAGCCTGGTCAAGCTACCTTTTATCGTGTCAATCTCGTTTTGTTATCTTAGCCCCGTCCGAACAATTCTCAAACCACCGCTCCTCTAATTTTAATACGCCCAATTTTTCTGTCCTACCATATTGCACGATCAACGATAAATAAAAGAACATTTTATAACATCGTAAATTCCTACTTCCTTTTTCTCTAAGGGTTAAAAAAATTGCGGGAAGTTCAAGAGCGAGTACGAATGCGCAGAAGTATTCTCTGCTGCATTAACCGATTTAACCATTAAAATTACCGTTTTATATGGTTTTTCAGCGTCAATTCACCGTCTACTACTCTTTCGTTGACTCAAACGCAGATTGGATACATGTAAAATGTTCAAAATACCACTTATCTTATGCTTATCGAAAGGCCGACGATGCATACGAGAAAAAAGATCTTTGTTAGTTCCCAATTCTTAGAAGCTATTGTTTTTCCCGTTTGTATTCTACAAAGTGAATTAAAGTTAATTAAGTCTATAAAGTTGTTAATTATTCGGCCTTTTATAAATATTCGAATTGAAAAGAAGTACAAGCCGCATGTTATATCACGTATGTAACTGCATGGGATCTGTGTGTTAGTGTTGCAGCTGCAGCGTTTCGAAGAGATACGCATCACAGTTAGGGACTTTCGTAAGGTATCGTCCTGTTGCTATTTTGTGGTAGTGTGTTTCGGGACGAGGTTCACATCGAAGTAAATTTCATTTTTTTGACGTGATCCGAGTGTGAATTGTGCAAGTAGGAATCATCAAGTACATACACTGAAGAAGAGGCACGGCGTGGCGCGCCTTTGACAAAAATAATATCATAGGATGGTAGGCGTTCTCAAGTATATTTTATCTTCGAAAAAAAGATTCCGATGCAATTTGTTGTCACGAGAATCATCACTTATCTGACGTGGCGATTCATTTTTGAGGCTGTAGAATTTTAGCTTGCGATAGTTTAAGCAAGCATTGTTTAATTCCTTTAACTAATAACGTGGCCAGGTTACTGCTACATCGCAATAATACTCCTACGTTTTTTCACATCTACGCAATATAATCCCAACGATATTCTGCAAGAAATTTTTCTATTTTCCTGGTTGAAACCACCCCTCAGTGATGTATTTTATTTCAACAGGGAAGATTAAGAAGTAATGCTGCAGTATTTGTGATAATATCCCTCTTAATAGAAACAAATGGTTTCTATGTGCCTGGCGTTGCTCCGGTGGAGTTTAAAAAGGAGCAGCAAATTGAAGTTAAGGCCGTCAAGATGACCAGCACTCATACGCAGCTACCGTATGAATATTACTCTATTCCTACTTGCCTACCAAAAAAGGGGACTATCGTTTATAAATCTGAGAACTTAGGAGAGGTGTTGCGTGGTGACAGGTACGTTTCTGTGATTTGCACTCGTAATAGAATAAGACGATAATAAGCTTCTTGTATTCTAGAATTGTCAATACACCTTACGAAGTACATATGGCCAAAGACGTCAGCTGTAAATTATTATGCAATAGCCCTACGCAAAGAATAACATGGACGGAGTATGAGTCACAGAACGTTATAGAACGTATACATCACGATTATACTGTTCATCTGTGAGTCAATTCTTATGCTTATATTATTAAACTTCTCTACATATATGTATGTGAATTATATGACAATTTCTATTTTCCTGATCTTAGATTGATAGATAACTTGCCTGCGGCGACAAAGAAAGTACACAAAGACACCAACAGTGTGATCGTATATCATGGATACCGCTTGGGTGGTGTAATGAAAAACCAAGTTTACATAAACAATTATCTTAAACTAAAACTAAGTTACCATAAACACGGAGAGTAAGTAGTTTCACCTATCGTTAGCTGTACCGTAAGCTGATTGGTACATTTTTCTCATACACCTGCTTATCGTACATTTCAGGAATGAATTTAGAGTAGTTGGATTCGAAGTTGAAGCCAAGTCAATTGACGTGAATAAATTGGCATTCGACGGGGACACTTGTATCTTGCCATCAGAGGCTGAACCACAGTTCGTTAATCCAAAAGGTACCGAACTGTTGTTCATATACTCTGTAGAATGGAGGGAGTCTGATGTAAGTTGGGCTAGCAGATGGGATATATACTTGGGTATGAGCGACGTTGAGATTCATTGGTTTTCCATAATCAATTCTCTCATAGTGGTATTCTTCCTGTCCGGTAAGTATTTTCTACGTGTATCGAACACATTGAAATGCGTGTAGCCAGTCAATAATCTTCAAATTTCTAGGAATCCTAACGATGATTATGGTTCGAACTTTGAGACGAGACATTGCTCGATATAATGCCGGCGAAAGCGACAGTCTAGCAGGCTTGGACGAAACTATCGAGGAAACTGGATGGAAACTCGTACATGGAGACGTGTTCAGGCCACCTACAAATCCTCGCCTGTTCGCGGCTGTTATCGGAAGCGGCATTCAGATATTCTTCATGACTTTAATTACAATTTGTAAATTCAATTTGAATATTACGCAAATACTAAAAACTTTTCTTCGCTCGAAGATTCTATGATTGCGATTGTTTTTCAGTCTTCGCTATGCTGGGTATGCTTTCACCGGCTAGCAGAGGGGCACTCGGTACCACAGCAATATTTTTGTACGTATTTTCGGGATCAATAGCCGGATACTTTTCCGCACGCTTGTACAAAACCATGCGAGGACGAAAATGGAGACGAGCTGCATTGTTGGTAAGTTGTATAATGAATAGCGCAATTTTTCTCAATCAATGAACACGCAGATTACCCAATAATTATCATCATAAAAAAAAATACTTATTGCAGACTGCAACTTTATATCCTGGAATAGTATCTACCACCTGTTTCTTCCTTAACTTTTTTATCTGGGGAAAACACAGTTCCGGTGCAGTGCCATTTACAACAATGTTAGCATTGCTTTGTCTCTGGTTTGGCATATCGCTTCCTCTGGTGTACCTTGGATATTTCTTTGGATACCGTAAGCAACCTTTCACGCACCCTGTTAGAACGAATCAAATTCCAAGACAGGTTCCAGACCAATTGTGGTATATGAATCCAATATTGTGGTAAGTATCCCAGACGAATCAACTGTTATTTCTTGCTTAATAAGTATACTTAAGGATCTCTCCATTTTCCACAGTACTCTAATGGCTGGAATTCTACCATTCGGCGCAGTATTCATCGAATTATTTTTCATCTTAACCGCTCTCTGGGAAAACCAATTTTATTATCTCTTTGGATTTTTGTTCCTGGTCTTTTGTATACTTGTCATATCTTGTTCCCAAATATCGATAGTAATGGTTTATTTCCAATTGTGCGGAGAGGTAATTTTCTTCTTGATTAAATATTATTAATTTAATTCGCATCGAAGTAATTCTCTCGATTTTCATTGCAGGATTACAGGTGGTGGTGGAGAAGTTTTATAGTCAGCGGTGGCTCAGCCGTATACGTCTTAGCTTACTCAGTCTTCTACTTTATGACAAAACTCGAAATAACGGAGCTGGTTCCAACACTTTTGTACTTTGGTTATACTGCGCTGATGGTGCTAACTTTCTGGTTATTGACCGGTACAATAGGATTCTTCGCAGCTTATGCATTTATTAGAAAAATCTATGCAGCTGTTAAAATAGACTAGTCAACATTTTCATTGACCAAGTCAGTGATGTAATGGACAGTGTGTGGCATTTCGAATATGGAAGTGGTGGTGTTTCATTATTTTTGAGAGAGAGAGAGAGAGAGAGAGAGAGAGAGAGAGAGAGAGAGAGAGAGAGAGAGAGAGAGAGAAAGAGGACATACAAAGCGAAAATGGTACAATAGTTCTTTCAAGACCTATAAAAATCAATTGGCCTTTTTGACCAAACGTGAGTAGTATATTTGTTCTATATCATTCCAAAGTATTATACGATCCCCCATACAAAGACGCGGGTCTTTTCATTTAAGGAACATTTAGATGTACATTGTGTTTCATAGAGATATCAGAATTATTTTTTAAGTACTTATGATTTAAGCACAGAATGCTACTCACGCCATTCACTATGGTGTACGTAAGTATTGCAGATATCGAAATGCATTGACTATTTATAATATTGCTTTTTCGAGGTAGTATATATAAAAGGCTATGTAAAGATATATAAGTGTAATATTGCTAATAGTCAATGCAATCAACTATAGCCAGTTTGTCGAGTTTATTATTGATTTCCTCATTTTACTGTACAAGAATAAACACAAGACTTTGCAATCTCCGTTTACAAATTATTGTTGTTATAAATATACGTAAAGAGTGTGGTATAATGTAATAAAATCAATGCGTGAATATTTCCATAATACGCTATACCGACTGTTTCGTGACAGTCCCGGATATTATCAAAAAAACGGTCTTGCGAACCTTACCTGATTCTCGATTTCGCAAGAAAAAAAAAATGAATTTTGGCACATTATAAATAAAAGCATACTCTGGCAATTGTGTTGAGAATCAGAGAGATATGCATCTTCAACTTCGAATATCCCATATTTGTGCGCATCGTATCAAAGTTATTATCGACAATTAATGTGAGACAATTATATCTTGCATATTATGTTAATACGAATTTGCTTCTTCGATTACCGATAAACAGTACATTCGGCATCGAATCTCCGTCATCTTTTTTCAATGACAGCCTCATCAAATTCATCGGGTTTTACTATAGATTACGATTTACAATGTATTTTATATTACGGAATATAGTGTAAATAATATGTAACTTATACTTTCCAAAATATACAGATATGAATATAAGCCTTTCGGAAACCTGAGATCGTTGATTGCATGCAAAGTACACATGATGATCACATTATTTATAACTATACACTACTATTTCAACTAATACTATCTTCGCCAGGAAATATAATTATATAAACGAGGTTCAATGAAGCTTCAGAAAATTGTGCCGGTTTTGTCTTGGTCTGCATCTTACGATGTAATAGACGAGAATCAGCACGATACCAATGATGTAGATGCCAATCACCGTCGACTCAACTGGCATATAACATTTTGAGACTGAATAATTATTTGGCGTGAATACACCCTGTACCAAAATATTAATTATCAGAATCTAAGGAATTAGAAAATTCTGATTAAATGTATGATCTTACCAGCAGCAATGAAGGATTGTCTTTATTACGCCAGCTGAACGACGGAATCGTAAATTCCAATATATCTTCCCGATGCAATCTTCTACAACCGTGATGGGTATGGCCATTCACAATTAATCTTGGATGCAGGATATCTAGAAGCTGCAATTTTAATTAGTTATATTTACCAAATTTCAGCATTCAACATTTTGTGCATCGAACATACTTGCTCGGATGCTTCTTTGGACAAGCATTCCCATCTCTCCCGGAACTTTATACGCTTTATCTCATCAGGTGCTTGATCCAACTCGTTGCAAATTTCGTCGGATTCACGATACATTGGATAATGCTATGAATATTGCAGTTTACAATCAGTTACATCGTTTGTTTCATAAGTACGTGGAATAAGTAGTCAATGGTACTGACCTGTAGAATTATTGGTCTACTATATCTTAGGATAGGATTGGTTTTTTCACACTCATTTCTAGGGTCTTTAGCACATCTCAGATGTCCTAAATAAAGTTTCTTAAATTAAGTTATGTTTTTTTTATAATCAGAGGAAAAATCAACTTACTGGCAATTTTGTTTAGTGCTATCTCCGTAGGTCTACACAAAAAGCATCCGTCGCCTTCCAATGCCATGCTGTTCATAAGAACAAAATGATTCCCCCTTATACTGATTCTTCTTATGCTCGGGGAGTTTAAGCCGTGTATAAATCTTTGATTTAGATATGGCGTTATCGCTAGTAAAATGGTAATTATTGTAAAATAGTTAAATCGTTATGACTGACATTATATTTGCCTGAGATTTTATTACCATAGTGAAATCCCATATCGTGATTTCCAGCAACTACATAGAGGTGAGTGTTTTCAGGTACAGAAAAGATCGATCCGAATCTTGATACGTATTGTTCAAATTCGTTAGAACTACACCACTTTCCTTCGTCGAAAACGTCTCCTATTTTATGATACAAATAAAGAGATAGAGTTTAATTATTAGAATATCAATGACTATACCTTGAACAATTCTTTCTGTGTCATACCCAATATGAACACTATGTCTGGTCTATGAAGAGTAATCATAGTTTGAAACGCCCGATACATCTGCCATTCTCTGAATAAAAAAGTACAAATTGGAACTTGAAATTTGGAAACAGAAGCCTTCATCTTTTGGAAGATAGGGATGCTCGATTAGACACAAACCTTTTTAGTTTATCAAACCAGTGACCATTTCTGGAGCCAAGCAAGTGAGTGTCCGCTATAAACATTGCATGCACCGGACTTTCGTCCATTGCCGCTGGACCAATCTTTGGATCAGCTTTACGTGTTTCCAACGTTGGCCAACTACACTAGATTCATTTGAAAAAAAGTCATTGTAGCAATGTACATTATGTAAATTGCATCCTTAGATGATGATTACAACTTACTTGTATAAGTACAAAATAATATATTAAATATTCACAGAAAAAGAACAGACAAGCCAATGCCAAAAGGCCACCGGCACAGGTTCGTCCAAGATATTGCATTCTCGAATGAATCATTTCAAAAATCGTAAGTTGTCGAAAAATCAAAGGAAAACAGTAAAATGTTCATTCACTGCACAATTTTAAAGTAGGCATTGTTCGAAATAAAAATTGCCTTCCGAAGGATTGTCATTCTACAGTCAATTAAAAAACTGATTGTTTATATCGTATCACTGTTAACCAGTTAACATAATGCATCGTTCGTAGTAATATTTGTATACAAAGCATATACAATTAGTTCGAACTAAAATCTGTCAAAATAGACGTTCACGAGAGGTGTCCCCTGAACCAAAATCCCGGAAACCACTAATTAAGCAACCTGTCTATATTATCAATAGTTTCCAGCGGTATGCTTCAGAGTGTGCCAGTTACCAAAATTCAATTTTACTTTAAATTCAAAATCATTAATTCGCGAATAATAACGATATAATTCAGTGCATTTAAGCTTGATGAACTACAACAGTATTACTGCAAGAAATTGACAGGTAGAACAGCCGATTCTATCTCCAGTTAGCTCTGTGCAAACTGTCAAACACATTGTTTATAATGTTCATTACAGGTCATGATTTATTCAGTGTTTATTCATTGGCACAATGTAGTCTACAGATAACATTATAATATTATTCCTACATATATTGTATGCCCACATGAAGACAATTTATGGTGCAGCTATGACCAGCTCGATTCCTGTTAACAGATGCATGTGTACACAGGAGGCTTACTCAAATTTGGTGATACATGGCAATTATTTAAAGCATGCAATGGAACGTGTGTATAAGTATAATAGAATGTCCCTGGCTTGGCGCCACACAATTTTCCTTCGGATCACGTTTGCATCGGTTGGACTTTATAGCGAAGGGGTCAAAGTCCTGAAAGAATATGGCAAATCTTGTAGGTTAGGTGGATGTTAGATCACCGGCCGGTTCGCAAACGCATGCGCCTGTTGCTTCTTCGTTCCATGTGCGTGTAACTAATTTTCTGTATAAACCAGCCCAAACAGGCTGATACCGATACACTGTGCAACACAACTGTGTACCCCACGAGAAGGCAGACTGGGTGCGTTTGTGTACGTAAGAAAGTGAGACTATAAGTGGGACTCATTTTTTCTTGAAATTGTTGGACCGATCAGGATCCCGAAGAACGGAGCATTGCAATAATGGCAAGCTGCAGACTATTTGGAGCCCTTGCGCGATATTCGCGCAAGAACATGAACTTTTTACCCCGTTCAGGTGAATATCAAACGTTTAGCGAGGACGAAATCTCTCTCTTTTTTTCTAAGAGTTCGTTCACCACGAAGCAACCTTTGCACTTGCTGGCAATTGGTATCCATAATTGTCGCAAATCATTATACTAATGAAATGATGCTCAATTGATATTACTTTTATAACTTAAACGTACTTACAATCTATAATGACCATTCATAGAAATAAATACTTTGATAGAAAGTATAATTTGTTGTTGAAGAACTTAAGATTATGGAAAGTTATTTACGTTACTCGTTATCTAATTAAGAATATTTAACGTAACGTATTATTTTTTATCTTATTTTTTCAAAATATATTTCAGTAACACATCTACCTCTAAGAACACTCACCACCGATGTTTCCCGCAAACATCTGCAACTTAAAGTCGTGCAAAATGTAGCAGTAATCACCCTAAATTCACCGGGGACAAAGGTATAGTATATCTTTTACGATATTTATTGACAAATACATAGGAAAAATATATTTATTAAATGTGTATTTGTATTTAGGTGAATACTTTGCACAGAGAAGTAATGGACGAAATCATATCGGTGCTAAGAGAAATAGACCACAATCCTGCGGTATCTTCTGCCGTGCTTATAAGTGGCAAACAAAACTGTTTTATAGCTGGTGCGGATCTTGAGATGATTAAACAATTTAAAGACCAACAAGATGGGTATAAAGTGTCCAGAGAGGGGCAAGAAATTTTGGACAAGATCGAAGGAAGTACCAAGCCAATTGTAGCTGCGATTCAAGGAAGCTGTTTGGGTGGTGGATTGGAGGTATACAATGATTTATTTCGACCAGTAGCGTGACGATTTTTCTTATCACAATTATAATACATATTTTTCTTAAATTAAACCCTAATAGGTCGCATTGGCATGCAAATACAGAATTGCAGTTAACGACAGGAAAACAATGTTAGGGTTGCCAGAGGTAATGTTGGGTTTGCTTCCTGGTGCAGGAGGGACCCAAAGGTTACCTAAGCTAGTCCCTTTGCCAACTGCATTAGAAATGATAATAAAAGGCAAATTATACAGAGCAGAAAAAGCAAAGAAAGCCGGCATTGTAGACATTCTAGTAAACCGCCTTGGACCTGGCGTATCGACACCGGAAGAGAAGTAATCTTTATTCTCGCTTAAAAATATTTTATCTTAACCATTGTTGTAATCATATAGTTTAAGCTATGTCTTTCTTTCAGTACTCAGAGATATTTGGAAGAAACTGCTATAGCTGTCGCGAAAGATATTGCGAGCGGCAAGATAAAAGTACATAGAGGTCCCAGGAATTTGAACGAGAAAATTATGAACTATGTCTTATCCATTAATTTTGTAAAAGATCAAATTTTCAAGAAAGTCAAGGGTCAAGTACTAAAGATGACGTATGGCTTGTATCCAGCACCATTGAAGATTCTGGATGTAATTAGGACAGGCTTGGACAAAGGTTCCGTAGTAGGATTCGAAGCAGAAGCAAGAGCATTTGGCGAATTAGCTGTCACACCACAATGCAGAGGCCTTACGCATGTATTTTTTGGAGAAACAACCTGTAAAAAAAATCGCTTTGGCCAACCAAAGAACGCTGTCAAGTAATATCCGACAAAGTGTTTATCTGAATTTTATTCTTTTTCAATATACTTTTTTTTATCAAATTTTCAATTCCGTCTGTTTAGAAAAGTGTGCGTCGTTGGAGCAGGTTTAATGGGAGCTGGAATAGTACAAGTAAGCTTGAACAAGGGCTACTCGGTAGTGATGAAGGATACCTCGGAAGCAGGACTATATCGTGGCGTGGAGCAAATACAGAAAGGATATAACGATGCTGTTAAAAAGAAGAAATATAGTAGGTTGGTATCAAAATCAATTACAACCATATAAAGTTTAATTCTGTTACTGTATAGCTAATAAATTTTGCAGCCTCGAGAAAGACAGATTTCTCTCAGCATTGATACCCACTCTGGAATACAAGAATTTCAATAATGCCGATTTGGTGATCGAAGCAGTATTCGAGAATCTTGAAGTGAAGCACAAAGTAATCCAAGAAATAGAAAAGAATGTTCCAGAGCATTGTATAGTTGCGACAAATACCTCTGCAATTCCAATTGCTAAAATAGCGGCAGGAAGTTCACGTCCAGATAAGGTAAGATATAGCGTTGGATCGCACGAAGCAGTGAAATATTCAATAAACAGGGATGTATATTTATGATTCTTATCACCAGGTGATTGGAATGCATTATTTCTCACCGGTCGACAAGATGCAACTTTTGGAAATTATTACGCACAAGGGAACTTCGAACGAAACGATTAAATCGGCGGTGGATGTTGGTCTGAAGCAGGGCAAAGTTGTGATAACTGTCGGTGATGGTCCTGGGTTCTACACAACTAGAATCCTATCCGCCATGTTATCGGAGGCTATTCGGTTAATGCAAGTAAGGTTTCTCATTGCGTTACCTAACATTTCTTATCTGGCTTAGAACTCTTTTGCAAATTCACAATCGTAAACAATTGTCATTAGGAAGGCGTTGATCCAGTTGATTTGGATCAATTAACTAAGAAATTCGGCTTTCCCGTTGGGGCGGCTACCCTTTCGGACGAAGTTGGAATCGACGTTGGAGCGCATATCAGCGTTGATCTCGCAAAGGCTTTGGGCGAACGTTTCAAGGGAGGCAACGTAAATATTCTTTCCGAAATGGTTAAAGCTGGCTTCCTAGGTAAGTCGATCTCCGCTTTTATGTAAATATCTTCAATAAAGATATTCACTAACGTGATTCATTGTGCATGTAGGTCGCAAATCAGGCAAAGGAATATTTATTTACGAAAAGCACACGAAAAATAGGAGTGTCAATCAAGAGGCATTGCGAATTCTAAAAAATTACCATTTAGAGCCAAAAGGTAGCGTTACTACAGAGGATCGTCAATTGCGAATGGTATCTCGGTTCGTAAACGAAGCCGTATTATGTTTGCAAGAGGGTATTCTCGCCAATCCTGTAAGTGTTGCTTAATACGTAATAACGCAGACACAAAAGTGCACTTGTCTTATTCTCAATGACGCATTTCGCAGCTCGAGGGTGACGTGGGAGCAGTATATGGATTAGGTTTTCCGCCATACTCGGGAGGTCCCTTCCGCTGGGTAGATACGTTTGGTGCCAATAGACTAGTGAAGAAAATGGAAGAATTCCAGAATGACTATGGAATAGAATTTCAGCCTTGCCAGCTGCTTTATGACATGGCATCCGATCCTACCAAAAGGTTCCATCCACAGTGAACTGTTCGAGATTGTGCATGAATTAAGAGACAGTACGATTTCTTCAGTTCGATTGATACTCAATATATTTTTACATACCATTTTTTACACTCTCGGATTACCAATTTGTCAATGCAAACAGATATAGATATATAGATATATAAAGATATATCGGTATTTATTATACAGCATTTTTACGTATACGCATTACAGATGATGCATTGTTACTATATTGCTATACATTTATTTTTTCAAGAGTTTTAAAATTTACTACTATTGTGTACAGGAGATGAACGTATATTTTAAAATACATGTAACGTTCTTTCTAAGAGTTTGGTCTTTTATATTTCTTCCAGGTGACTTTATTCCGTACTGGTAATAAGCATAATTGCGAGTTCTAATTAGAATGAGGAATTCCCGTCGTATATTGGCATACTAAGAAATCTGATGCTTGATGCAACTCTTCAAAGAGATTGCACCTCTAATGCAATGATTTATAGTCGGAAAATTCATCTAACTTCTCTCTCTCTAGAACTGGTGAACTCTATTCGAAAACGCATTATCATCGACGTTGTCTGCGCGAAGTCTATATCTGCCTGTTCAATATTAATATCCGCGTAAACTATCACACAATGTGGCAGACCAGAATTGGTAATTTGTCGTTTCGTACGGTCTTTCCTTTTCGTGTCGCATCGAGACAGTACTTTGCGTTTCGCTTGTATTTTTTCACATAGCATCGTTCGCCGAAGAATCGGATCATTATTCTTAGCTAAGTAACTTGCTCGTACAGTAAATAGAGATAGAATGAAATAGTACTTACCATACTGGGGACCGAATACGGACTAAGGCTTCTTTTTCCAATAAAAATGAGTTCCAATAAAAGCAAAGAAGGGCAATCAAGAGAATTTTTGCGTCATCTACCAGTCCCCACACCTGTTTGTGACATTTGCGACGTCAAAGTCCTTGGCTGATGCAAGATATCACCGCATTTCGCGAGAGACATTATTCGCAAGGATTACCTCTTTCAGCCGAACGCTTGTCCTGCTTTAATTCATTAAAAATATTGACAAGCAAATTATCCAACTTGGGCGTTTCGCACCCAAGAACAACTTACTAGTATAACATTCCATTTAAACGTATCATTGCTGCTTCCCCAGTTCAATAAACATAATCACTCGAGATTCTCGTCGAAAGATAGCCATTTTGTTGTTGATCGAACGAGATGCACGATAAGAATTCGTTACTGATAATAGCAATCGAAAGATGCAACTTTCTTCTCGATGCAATATGCTGATTATTCAAGGGCAGAGTATTTTATAAAATATTAACAATGTCATTATTTTTCTCAGATTATGTTAATAATGAATTTCGTTAAAATCTAATAAGTTTTTTAGGTGAAGAACCGGTGAAGGTAATATGAGAAACAGGTTTTAACATCGAATCCAGTTTCCCTTCGTTTTTCTGATGATCAAATTCAAATCTGGCGCCCTTTCGTTAGAATTAAGCAGTATATAAATATCGCAAGCTGATTGGTGCATTCGAATTTTATAGTATTCAGTTCATAAAATTACCACCCTTGTCGTGGCAGTCGCCACCGTTACCCGCCCCTTAATAAGAGCTGCTGCGTTACTCCGGTTTTGGGAGGTAAGAAATTCTATTTTTTCTACTCGAAAGTACATATAAGTAGTCGTAGTGCGTAAAATAGAAGTCGGGCTTCATGTGCACGTGGTGGTAGGTCATGTCTCGCGGTATTTTCGCGAAAAATCAAACATGCCGCAAGTGGCTGAACAAAGGATCCATTCGTGAGTCGAATTTTCCGGCGTGCTGCGTATTTGCAGATTTTCCGATTAATAGCTCAGATTACAGAAATTAACGTGGGTACAGATTCGATTAGTCGTATATAGCATCCGATTGCACACTGTACAACCCGATACGAGGAAATATCATTTCGAGTTGAGTTGTGAATTTTCCCCCATATTCCAATCGCCCGTTTCTATTGCGTCTTTCAAGTTTCGAACTCGGAACGGTTGCGAACCCACACCCCTTCACCTGCACATTGTATGTGTGTGGCGCAGCAGCACACTTGTGCTCCCGTATTCTAACTTGGATCGCTTTCGATGTAGGATGGTGCAGTGTCGAGGTAAAAGGTACACTTGTCATGTATAAGAAAGTATATAAGTCATTTTATTAATCTCCGTTTACGTACAAAAGTCACCGATGTTCATCTTTGTAATAAGTCTTAGATCGTTGGACAAGCTCGCGTCACCTAATAGAGGTGTACGTACTCACCGTCTACGTATAATTAACATATGTAGCTATAATAGGTATCGACGATAATGAAAGCAGCATTACTTTAGCGTCGCTGCATAGCCATTATATACATAATTATGGCAAAAAATTGCTCTCTTTAATAAATACTCTTTCTCTCGGTCAACGCGCTTATGCGTCACAGATCACAGACACACTTAGGTACTTGGTTCACGGACGGCAAAAAAGCCTCGTTTTACAATTTATCACCGCTCTTAGTGCTCCTGCGTGTATTTACTCTCCACTTTTAAATACACTTCGCGTTACTTCCCAGGAGCACGTAAGAACCTTTATCTTACCGTCATCCGACTTTTTTTTTCTAAATCGACTCAAGTTCCTCGGACGTTCGAATTCTCTCCAATTCCTCTGGTAGGAAGAGCATCTATCATCGCGGATTATGCACCGGTCTACGACCCGAAAGGCACATCACTTGCCAATAGGTTATCGCAAAGTATTAGAGCTCTAGCAGCAGGGTCTAGACGGGGCTGGAATGACTTTGAAGCTTCCTGCCAAATGTGTGCCAAGAAATGCAGTTCATGAAAACTGCGGTCCAAGTGCACATGCCAGTAACAGTGAGTACCATCAGCAGGGTATGCATCTTTTAAGCTGCCAGCTGCGGGGGTACGATCCGTTGTGTCGGCTGTGCCAATCGCGGCGCTAACACTGGGAGCAAACTCACTTTTAACGGAGCAGGCGCAACTTGCGTGGCTGACGTTTGAATTGAATTTGCACCGCTCGCGGATGATCGGTCTCTCGCGTGTCTCTTAACGTGCTTTGCTAAATGATCACTCCTCATAAACCTCCTTTGGCAGATGTTGCAGGCAAACTTCTTCTCGCCCGTGTGGGTTCGTTTGTGACGCGAAAGCTCGTCGCTTCTGGAAAATCGTCTACTGCAGTCTTCATAGGGGCAAGGAAAAGGCCGTTCCCCAGTGTGGGTGCGGGTATGTGCCTTCAAGTGAGACGACTTGAAGTAATTCTTCCCACAGCCCGGATGTTCGCATTCGTACACACGGCGACGAATGGCTGAGTCAGGAACCGATATCGTGGTTGGGGCCGCCGTGGGAGCCGTCACCAGCAGTAGCGGTGTTCGCGGAAGAACGAGCGGAGATCCTAGGACACCGGTGACCACGATGGGTGCCGGTTTTGGTGCTAGTGGTTGCAATTTTGGCTGGCACAGCTCACGATCCGTGTTCTTGCTGTTCACGATGATCTCTTCTTTCCGTAGACTCATCTTGAATTTCAGACTTTTCAGCACGTTCTCCGGTTCGGGAACGTCCGGCTGCGCGGCTGGCCGAGCACTGCTGATTTGTTGTGTTTCTTGAGAAATTGGAGCTGAGGGCATCGCACGAGTCTTCGGCGTCAAGTTGGCAGGACTGTAAGTACCGTCCCGGTTGGCACGCATTATAACCGATACGCGGGCGGGTTCCGGGCTCGGTGGTGGAGTACCATCCAAAAGCAGCTGATGCAATAAAAAAGAAAAAATGATCGATTAGCTTTAGTGGAGGGAAATTCGACCGACGATTGGTAGGGAATGCGTGTGTGCATGTCACATAGGGAATTCTCATTTTATTTCAGAACTCTTGGACAGGTATGAGGACCGATAAAACCGGTTAAACTCTACGCGTCCGGTGGATAAGAGCACCAGCGGACATGTGAAAGCGGCCGATATCCTGCTGGGGACTTTAACACCGCCTTTTGCGACAAGGCAGGGCACCAGTTGTGCATTTTCCACCGGCAGTAACGTCAGAAGGTACGCACTATGCACTCAATAGATAAAAACAAGAGAGATGGTGCAAGAGTGAATGCACGCCGCAAACGGGGTCATCTTGCAAAACAACTCTATATAAAAGCGGCGCGCATGCGTGTATACACGCGCTGAACTAGCAGTCGATTGCGCGCCGAAAGAAAAAATCAAAAAGAGGAGGTCGCCAGTGCCGAAGAGTCGCAGGAGGCAAAGTTAAACAAACACTGATAAAGTATCCATGCTATTTACCTTTGCCAACTCGCAGTGTTCGACGCATTGCCGCTTCCTGGGCGGCTCGTCCTCTTCCGAATCGGAAGGCTGAGGTGTCGGCGGCAACCCTGGCTGAGGGTGTCCATCATTCTGTTTTCTTGCGCCCATCACAGAGTTTTGCGTTTTACTTGACAATTTCTCACCGAGCAGTGCTGCAACGCTGAATGACGACTGCAACGGCTCGATCTGAAAAGACGAAACGATCGAATTAGTAACGAACAATCGTAGGGAGCAACGCGAAAAATCTCACGATGTTCGACACTCTAGAATTATGCTTGACATCGTCTAAATGCGTATATCGTAAAACTTGATTTTTTGCTAAAGTATTCGGAGTAAGAAAACGTTCGTTGAGTCGTCGGATCCTCGGAGAATTGTCCTAGATCAGCTAGAATTCGGTGAGTAACTGACCCGCACGGTCAAGTTTGTATTTCGCGGGCGGCTAGCTGCAGCATTGTGGCGGTACTTTTAATTTACGAAGACTTACGTGTCTGAACTGGGGCGAGGCCGGCGGTGAAAGAAGCGTCTGAGTGGTGTCCATCCTTTGGAAGAACGGTGCAAACAATTGTTAACACGTGCCAAAGTAGGCTTGTCACGAAGAAAAGGATTCCTTCGAATAAAGAAGGCTCGTACGCGTACCGCAAAGCGGCTGGGAACGTAACCGATGCAGTTCTCGTAGAGCAATGAAGCTTTCTCAGGTCTCAGGTCGGGCAGGCCGACGTGCCGCGCCGCTTGTGTGAGTGATCATGCGGCGTGCTAGGGTACAGCCAATCCGGTAAAGGGGCTCGCCGCTCTCATCCAATCCGGTGGCTCTTGTCAGCCGACCGCCGCGTGATCAGCAGCGTGCTGTTCACGTGCTCGCGGTCTGACTGAGGCCGTGATCGTGACGTCAGTCCGCGTGGCGGGTACGGTCGATACGTCATGGCGTCACGGCGCGGCGCGCCCCGAGCGTCATGCAACCACAACCGTCCCACCTACACCACGCTCCGCCAATACTGTTAGCCTCGCTCGCTCGCACGACTCACGCTCCTTATGGCTCGCGTCCATCGTCCCGCGAGCTACATATGTACTTCGACGTGTATACACACAGCCGCAGCCGCTTCGAAGGAGGACCGACCGTCTGGCGAGCCCCCGGAATTGCACGCTTGGCAACGCATCTTTTTGCCACTCGATTCTACAACTTTTCCTCGACATTTCCTTCTCGGTAAATTCTCCAGTGTTAGGCGAAATCCCCGTAAGTGGTCGAATGCGCGTTCCTTGGTGCAATTTACCAAGGAAGAAAGAAGAAAAGAGTGAGAACGCAGGAAAGCGTGCCAGGGGACTGCGATTTGCGAGGCTGATTATATTTTATTGTTCATTGTTCTCCCTGTGACGCCGCGGCAGGGTTCTCGCGGTGATAAATCTTCGGGCCACTGCGCTGGCATTTATTGGCTCGTTATGCCTAGGTGCCCCCCTCCCGTTCAAGGGTTTTCTTTGGTCAATGGCAACTGCGAGCGAGTCGCCCAGAGCTGTCGCGTAACCGAGTAGCTTATTTGGACGGAGCGAGCGGGAACTAGGGGAGCGAGGTCGTCCGCGAGGTCGCCTGGGAGGTCGACTTTCGACGAGGAAGCATTCCGATGCAGTCTCTCGTTAAATATATATCGGTAGCCCACTTTGCACCCGGGTAATTTGAGTTGAGCTTTACCGGTTCGACTCTCGTTCTTTCTTTTTGTTTTCCTTCACAGTCTACTCTCTTCCTGCTCTCTCCAATTCGCTGCATGCCGTCGCTGTCGTCTAGCGCCAAGAAATTAATTAATGCGGAATAGTGGATCTCCGATACTGGCAAGCAGAATGTCCGCAAAGTTGCG
Organism: Trypoxylon attenuatum; assembly: GCA_963989405.1. Taxonomy (NCBI): domain Eukaryota; kingdom Metazoa; phylum Arthropoda; class Insecta; order Hymenoptera; family Crabronidae; genus Trypoxylon; species Trypoxylon attenuatum. Next base: position 958,367 of record OZ022491.1, read on the forward strand.
CACGGGAAGAAACGGGAAAGCAAACTGGCCGAGAGGAAAGAGGAGAGGAATGGGAAAACCGTGGAAGTAGCTTACATCTGCACGTTTTATTGAGTTCGCAGAACTTGTCGTATTTGCGTAGCGGCTGCACGATAATTTGCCGAAGCAAACTGGCTCACACGCCAACGCGACTGAAACCCGCACGGATCGTGTTGATCTTTCGTGAAATTTCGCTGGCGAATACGGAAATCCGAGGTATGGGGCAAAGTACCGCCAATATTGTGAGTCTTACGTCAGCAGACTGAAGTGAGACAGAAGGCGTAGTCGATAATAACTCGATCATTAATTTCATAAACAAGCCTCGCTGATCGCTCTCCGCAATTCGTTGTTCCTTTTTAATTATTCGTTGAATCTTGGAAATCTTTCCTGTTTCATTAGCGGGGGGCGCCCCCGTCCCCATCTAACGCTGGAAAGATCGACGTTATTTTCCACTCGTCAAGTTCAACGAAACTCTTTACCCTTCGAAAACTGCGAATCGCATTGTATCTATGTAGGAAGCGAGGATTCGCTCTTTGGCAACGACGAGTTTCGAGTCTACTCGGTGCAACCTGACGCAAGGGGTACCACGCATTGCAGTCCAATTATCAATTTCCTTCAATTATCGTGCGGTCTGCGATCCAGTAAAACAATATTGGCGCAGTCGTCTCGAAATTCACGGAGCATTGAACGCAACCGCTAGCGTTCAATCAACGAACAATGCTCGAAAGAGACGCGTCCGTAACGAAAATATGGTTAAGCGGATCGTTGGCCGGAGCAATCGCTGGGGATTTTCCAAGAGCGAGTGTCAGAGTGAAAGCATTTCGACAGAGATTCGAATCGACATCTCCGGTTTGGAAAGCATCGAGCGCGAGTATCGTGGAAAAAAAAAAGAAAAGAAGGAAGGAAAGGGCATCGTGCGTCAGAGTTTGCTTTTAGAACTGGAGCATCCCGTTGCAGGCGGTTACCTAATCGTTCCCGTCCCAATTGATTTACAATCGCGCATTCTCTTATCAATTTCGCGGTGTCTGGAGCGTGGCGGCGCGGCGTGACGATTCATTAATCGCGAGTATATTGCCGCATCGAATCGGCGTGCTCGCGGTTCCGTTCATCACTCGGGAAAACAACGAAAGCGCACTACGTCTTTAGCTTTATCGTTGCCCTTGTCGCGTTTCCATCTATCGTAAATATGTATAGTCGCAATGATCGAAAGCAACTCCTATTCGATCGATTGACTCTTTTTCCCTCGTGTAATCGTATCGTAGGTTTGGCACGGTTATTTTAGTCAGCTATCGCACTATTCGTTGACTCGGCTTTAATTAATTTGTGCCGTGGCCGTCGAGTTGATTCGACGAATTTGAAGTCTGCTCGAAGCGAGCAGGCTGCGATAGACGATGAGAGGATCATTCGGTGAGCTCGTGATCGCCCATCGTCTTCGCGCCCTCCTCGAGCTTTATCGTTCGACTCTGCGGCGCTAATACCGCGAGGCACCGCCTGCCGATTGCCGAAACTACGAGAAATCGAGGATAACAGGAAAGCGTCGGCAAAACATCGCGGAGTAGCAGGCCTCTCGCACGTGACGTTCTCTCGCGTTTCACGCAACGGAGGGCCACAAGGTTACCACCATCTCTGGACGACTTGTTTCGAAATTTCAATTCGAAACACGATCGGTGCAATTGCCTTTACGATACTAGCCAAATCGCATTGTCAGTGAATTATTTGCATCACTCTGACTTCTCGATAAAATCTCCCTAGATTTCATATCTCACGGCTACCACTCGATTACTTCCCGCAAGGTGATCCTTATCTCCACGTGTTTATCAGATATAATTGTCTGCCTGTTGAAACCGAAACATGGTACATATTTGGCATCGTGTCTGGGGATCAAAGCACGCGCGAACCTATCCAGGTTCACCCGAGAGGAATATCAAATTCTCAAAATGATTTTCTTCCCAGAATTTATTCCAAAGTCCGAGGAGACGCGTAAACCTACTAGGATATGCGTCGGATATGGCTAGAATAATGATATGGCGATTGCAAAAACATTGAAAAATCAAGAACCTCGTTAGAGATATAATATAGTTATCTCAAGATCAGCTGGAGATCGTAGAAAAGTGGTAACTAATCGTATTACTGGAAGAGCCATTGAAATTATGCGTAGCCTCGCGCTGCTCGAGGCAGCAATACTCTTTTGCATGTTAAGTGCGTGCATCGGTATTTGGGGCTCGGTGATTGTTCATCTTTTTGTGTGGAGCGCCGCGATCTACTATCGTCTCGGTCTTTAATCGTATTCCGGCTGGCGGTTTACAATCGTTTCGACTGTGAGTCACTGTTGGCATAAATATCTTGCTTGTGCATATCTTGGTCCGTAGCAGACTGTTTTCAACTCCGAGATGAGCATTCGAACGGACACATACATAGTTCGTATGCACTCTTCAATTGCACCGTTCCATGAACTGCAACCTGTGCGGTTTTGGCTGCTCGATACGTAGATCCTTTGGCAATCAGCTTTTTCTACGACCTAATACGGACGCTCGAGAATTCGAGCAGGAAATTTCGTTCGAACCAACTGCATTTGGTCCGCATTATATCTTTCTTTATACCAAAACAATGTGACTTGCCAATGCCGTTCGCCTCTTTGCACGAACGTATCGGACTGCAAAGGAATAATCGTGGAATAACGTGGGGGCCGAAAATAAATTCGTGAGATGCGAGTCTTGTGGGAGTAGGATGTTGAAACCGATGAGCGTTCAATGTAAAAGACGAAGGTAAACTTCTCTGCTAAGTAGAAAATACAGAGATGTCTGGCATAAATTGCAACGAGGCACGATACGTTCTTGGCTATCTTTTATCTCTCGAATGACCCGCGTTTTTCACTCAAAATATAAAGTGTCTCGTAATTTGTCCTGCATTCGCCTTCCACGCGTTATTTAGGATCGTAGATATGCCAGTATGACACTGGGGTCTTTGCATTTAATTGAAACATTTCGATAATGGAACGATGCACATCGGATAACGCGATTCCGTGCATCGCGTTGGAAAACGCGCCTCGGGTAAAGATTGCAAAGCTGAAAGAACTGGCGTAGTCGTCAGTGACGTGGTCGGTATTCCCGCTGTCGTCGGTATCCGCTGCTGTCAAAGCATCGAGCGTAGAGTTCGTTACCGCGAGAGACTAAAGAATTAGCGAATGGTACAATATGGAATAAGATGTCGCTAAAGATCCAGAGGCGGCCACTATGACTAATTGTTTATCGATTACTAGACGCGTTCGATTACTAGACGCGTGACGAATCACGCGTGTCAAATCCTCGAATTTGAAGCCTACAAATCCGTCTTTCGTTCCATCGAACAGCTGACCCTTCGGGTCACTAATAATTAATTTTGTTACAGATCAATGACTATCATCGTCAACGCACAGGCAGACGAATCCATTCGTGTCGTCGGGTCCAACAATCTTCCTCCAGGATCAGGATTTTACCGCGCGAAACAGCGCGGGATATAGAGAAAATAATTGGGTAAGGATTGCATTATCGTGACTCGTTCGTACTGCCCTCTGAAGCGTAGGATGCATAGATGCAAGCCGGCAGGAGTGCATAAGCGGAATGAACGGCGAGCCCAGCCGGTAAGCGAGTCAGTTTCAACCTCGAGTCGTACTATACTGTATATGGAGCGCATGGGGAAGGGCGGAGCGAATTCGTTCGCCGGTGTCTCCCCACCACTCCCCACTACTCCCCACCATTCGGCGAAGCATTCGCTAGTCACGCTGCGTGGCTTGCCAGTGCCGCGGGAGTGGGGGTTGTTTGGTGTCGCGTGCGCTCAGTTGCTCGCTGACAGCGGCCGTGGAACGTGGTGTCGTGGTGCGTGCGTGCATGCGTGCATGCGTGCGTGCTCCTCTCTCCTATCGGCGTTGGTGCGTGCCAGACAGGCGTAAGCGAACTGAGAGAGAGATTCGAACGAACGAAAGAAAAAGAAGCGAGTGCGTAAGCGGTAAGAAGCAAGAGGCCAGTGGCCGATAGATTCTTCGTAAGCAGAGCGATCGTTCGTCAAGAAGGCAAGTTCGTCCGGTGATCGGGATCTGTGGCTGGAAAGTGTGCGCTCTTCCCATCTTCGCTTCGTATCACTGTCCCACGCTTACTCCTACATCGTACTGCAACCTGTTCCCTGTTTCCAACGCATTTTCTGTCTCACTCACACACACATATACACCGACATATAAACATAGACACACACACACACTCTCTCTCTCTCTCTGTCTCCCTCTCTCGTTCGTTGCGTGCGCTGTGTCACCTGTTATATGTCGACGAGTATACGACGAAAAACGGCGAGCCAGGTTAGCCACGCCGCCGCTGATCTAGACTCTGACACGGACGCCGACGCCAACATCGAGGCCGACCGAGACACTGCCACCGTAGCCACAGTTCTTCACTCTCCTTATCCGCGTCATCATCGTCATCACCGTCATCGTTATCGTCATCGTGATCGTTGCACAGTGACCGTCACCGGTATGCAGTCGACGCTGAATTGGTGATGGCAGATCGCAGAGGATGTCACGTCGCAAGCAGAGTAACCCAAAGCCACTGAAAAGTAAGTCTCTGTTGTTGTACCGCTACATCGATGTTTGTCGATGTCTGCCTTTCTCCTTTGCTTTTGTCGCATCTCTCTGTCGCGTCTCATTGTCAGTCACGCCTGTCTCGTGAAATCTGTTTTGTTCGTCTTTTCTACTGTCGAGATGTTTACGTTCCGCATGATAGGTAACCGGACCTCGTTCGTTGGTCAATTCGCATTTTTTCACAGTGGATCTTGTCCCGGACGCATCGTCGTTTGGCTTTTTTCTCTTTGGCTCGCGTCAAAGTTGAGTTTTGTCAAGAGTTTCGGTGTTTTATCGCGATAGGCGATTGCTGCCGCGATTGGCGGGAATTTCACTGGACTCGAACTCCGGATAGCGAGCGGTCGAATGTGAGAGTACGCGAGGAAAGCGAGAGGATAGGATTTTGAAAGGGTTACACACCTGTTGTGGGGACGTTTTACCGGGATAAAGATAAAGGGACATTTGCGGGTCATGCGGTGGGTCACGTGGTTAGCGGGAGTATACGCTCGCTAGTGTGTTGGACAGCGAGAGCGAGGGGTATCGGGACGGAGCAGCACGATGCGACCCGCTGTTTTCCTGTTTTGTTTTTTTTTTCCTGCCACGCCGCGCCGGTTGAAACGCGATGGAGACTCGCGTTTACTCGGCTGGCAGCTCGGTTAGATTCCTGGAAGAGCTCTCTGGCTTCTGTTTACGTTTCGTCAGGTGGCCTTGTCCTTCCGCGTACACCGCTTTGAGCGTTGGGCTACGACCCTGCCGTTACGCCGATTTTAGTTATGAATGGGAGACCGCGTCCACACCGTTTCATTCAATGCTCCTTCCTCCACCGTGCCTCGGCCGTTGACTCGACTCACGCGTTTACCAGACCGGATAGTCCACGATGATGTTATGCTTTCTTTTTCACTGCGACACAACGGATGTCACGCGGTAAATACTTTTCGTCGAAAGCGAAAATTGTCAAACGTTCTTGCGTCGATCGCATCGGTACCATCGGCAGTTGATAACTGACGAGAACGATTCTCGTCATTCTCGATTAGGCTCGAAAGTACGAAACGAGAATAACAGAAATTGCCAACGAGTCGCGGGGCGATCACGAAAGTGACTCGTGTCGACTTTCACGAGTCGATGGTCTGGTCGAACCGGCTCTTTCGATTTTCCTCTCTACCTTTTGCGCTTCCGCATTTCCGCATTTCAATTACCCTTCTCTGACATTAATCAAGGATATTTTTTTATTTCTTCGCTCGCAGTCAGACGCCAAAAGATTGGCAGGGAGAATTATAAAAAGGGTTTTCTCGGATTTTTTTTCTGGAAATATCGTAGGCTCGTGATCGACGGTAATAGCAGGTTATAGAAAAAGACAGTGGCATGGGAGTATGGCCAAGCGCGGTGGCAATCGAGTTACCTCGGAGTCGAAAGGTGATCGGGTACTTTTCGCGTGTGTCGACACACGTACGTACCCCCTATTAATCGCGCGTCCTTCGCGAAATCACGTTAAGCAGCTCGCGAAAGAATAATAAATGTATCTTTGTCGATTGCCACCGACGAGGAGTCCGCATCGGCGATTATCCTCGCCAGCGAGATAAGTTTTCCCAAGTGGAGTCACGGCAGTGATGCGATAAGGACCGAAAGATACCGCGAGAGGAATCGAGTTAGCGTGTGGATATACGCGAGTGCGCTAGAGAAAGAGAAAAAGAGAAAGAGAAAGAGAAGGAGAAAAAGTGAAAGAGATTAAGAACATTGACGTCACGCCAGTATCTTTTGGTCCGAGAAGTTTTCTGACGTCGCTCCTGGTACAGCAGCTTCCCGCGGTTGTTCTGTCCTCGCGAATGGCAGGGCCCCTCGAAGTCGTGAGAATGCACCAGGACAGCAGGCTGCATCGCAGCACAGCAGCGGTGCACGGAAATCCACGCGGATCGGGATTTGTTTATCGGCGGAGTATCTCTCCGTTGACAGGATAAAAAGTGCCTTACCTTTTTGGATATCGGCGCGTCATCGGTGACTGGCTGCTTCTTGGCCGTGCTTCTAGCTTCCAATTCTCTCCAATTCCTTCCAATTCCTTCCAATTCCTTCCAATTTCTCAGAGAACTCTCGAGAGAGAGGTTCTCTAGACTCTCTCGGTCCTCAGGGACCTCTCGGCAGGTGACGTACGGAACGTCCTCGTACATTCGTATCCCTCGATCCTACCTCACAGACCCCTAATACCATTCTACCCGCATTCTAATAAAGTCCATTGAACCCCTTCGTCCCGGATGAATTATAATATAAATAGACCTTGCGGATGTCGGATAAATCGATGAAATTGCGATAAAGATCGCAACTGAGATTAGTTATCGCACGACGCGACACGACGTGTCAATATCAAGGAGACTCTCTCTTTTTTCCTTCCGTCTCTCAACGCGATCTTGATTAGCCAGTCGGGAAAACATGCAATTCCGCGCATGCGGTGTGATCCAAACCTCCTGGTGGAATCGTGTTTTCTGGTTAAGAACGTCGAAGGAGGCTCGGGAGAAGGAGGCGGCGAAGGCGGCGAAGGCGGAGGTCAGGCCGAGTCGTGTATCGTGCCGGTAATCAACGATGCCAGGGATAAAAGGTATCCCGTGGGGAAGCAGCAATCACCCCCCGTCGCGAGAACCCGTCAAATTAATAACCAATGATTTTATAGAATGCTTTATTGAATCGTGTTCCTCGTAAATAATATCTCCGCACACCATCGGGGGGCCGGACACACTGACGCACCAGGCGTATCGCCGTACCAGAGAGAGAGAAAGAGGAACGAGAGGTTTCAACGCGGTCCTCTTGTTCTCGTTCTACGTAGTTGTGTATCACCGCTAATAGCAACGATTCGACCGCGCCTCTCTCAATCTCTTTGATGTTAGCACCTATTTCTCTTCCCACCTATCGCGCGAGATCCCTCGATCGCGACACCTACACGAATACACGATTCTTATCCGTGGAAGAGAAGAGCAAGCTGCAATCAAAACGGTCCACTTTGTAGAGTACTGCAACTTTCTTTTTTGCCTCGACGTCCGGCGAACAATAGTCAGACGGGAAGCTACCCTTAAATCAAGGGGCTTCCAACCAGTCGGCACTTGCCATTCGACTTTGCAATTAGCCTGCGTCACGGAGGATCGAGTATCGGGGATCGCGAATCGTGGATCGGCGAATCGACTCGAGGGGAGATTCGGGTAAATCTCGAGTTGGAATCTATCGGGTACAAAGGCTCTCTCGGGCCTGCTCTTCGCCCGATTGGAATCGCAAGGAAGAAGTAGGAGGAGGAAGGGTGTACAAAAGCAAAATCGTAAAGTCACAAAGTCGCAAATTCCACGGTGGGTAAGGTACAACTCGCGAACAGTCGTTGCACTGTGACTATCAATGTCGATCGGGCGCAAAGCATCGTGTGTGCGCAATGACCGGGTAACGCCAAGGAGAGAAAAGAAAGGGAACGAACGGCCCTGGATGCCGGCTAAACCCTCAAAGTGGAATAGGGATCCGAACGAAGAGGTAAGGAAGAAGAACCGCGAGATACCACCACCAGAAGCGCCAGGAACAGCAGCAGCAGCAGCAGCAGCAGCAGCAGCAGCAGCAGCAGCAGAGAATGGCAAGAAGAAGGAGAGAAGCGAAGAGAAGGAAGGTCCATCAGCGTCCCTTATCTACCTCGAAGCGGGTCCCTTATTCCGTGCAAACGCATGAATCCAACCGGTGCAGATGTGTCTCTCCTGCTTCTTCTATTCCTCTCTTCTCACTCGCTTCTTCGACCCCAATCCACCTTCGGCCCGCGAAGAAACGCACGGGAGACAACTATCGCGCCGCTGATCTCGTCTAGTTAGCCCTTCTTCTGCCGCTCGCACACGCGGTCCATCTCGCCCTCTCGTTCGTTTCTCTCTCCTGTGTATGGTTCCGCGCGACCAAACCAGAAGGAAGAGAAGGATGAGAAGATTGCGATGGAGAAGGAGGAGGGGCGAGCGAGGAGAGTTAAGGGTGCGTTCGGACACCGAAGAACCGATAGAGGCGGTCAGAGGCGGCCAGACTTGGCTCATAAATACGCTGGCAAGAGGAGCGAGAAAGAGAGACGAATCCCTCCGGGAGGGAAGGACGAAGGGCGAGCCTACAAATTGCTACACCGCATTGTGGTGTCACTCGAGCCTGTTACGACACGGCCCTGGCATCGCTGGAATGGTGTCCGCGCGCGCGGTTGTTTTTCTCTCGCTCTTCTCTCGCTCTTTTACTCTCTCTTTCGTTCTTAACGGGTATCTCGGGGTACACGGTGCGCGTACCGAGGCAATGCGGTGGGGCCCGCGAGAGTGTGCCCCCTGTTCCTGGGCCCTCCTCTCGGTCCTCCTCTCAGGGCCCTACTCTCAGTCCTGCTCCTCGTTCTACTCCGAGTTGCGAGTCCGAGTTCGAGTCCTCGCGCGGCCTTACACGCCTGTAAACCTGGCCTTACGTTGATAACCGCGCTGTACCGACACGTTGTTCGACAACCGACCCCCCTTTTTTCCCGCTGACGGTGGTCCGCATCTGGTCCCCCTTTCTTCGCGCTCTTATCTCGTCGGCATTTACCAGACATTTTTCCCTTTGTGCATCTTCGATCGACGAGAACTCGCGGAAATATTATTGATTGTGCTCGGGAAAATTTCAACGAAATTCAATGTTCGCTCAATGGTAAACTGGCCAACTGCACAGATGCAGGCGTGCAAGCGTGCGAACGATGCCAATGGAAAATTCGCTATTTCAGTATTATGTCCGGGTTGCTTTGTCTCTTGTTGGTACGGTAGAAATGTTAATTAGTGAAGCGAGGGGGGTGGGAGGGAGGGTCAGTACTCTGTGAAGCTGTAGAGCGCACCGGGTCACGCTAGAGCGAGTCGATAAATGCTACTGATGGAAATCTGTGGTTAAATTTCGCGAAACGGGCCAGATCGAAAAATGAGGCGATCCTGCTGCATCGTGTGTTACACACACGCACGCGTGTACAATATAAATGGAGGATGGCGCGTATTGCTGCGCTAGGGTTGCGCTGCGCAAAAAGGCCTTTGCGAAACGCGCGAGGCACGATCGAGATACGTTATCGCGTTGACATTCCGAGTGAATATTAGCGTAATGAGCTGATACCCACCGATAGTAGATTTTAACCCGCGGACCGGCACGTCCGTACGATCCGTCGATCAAAAGCATCGCGGGAACGGGACAATCGTCAGCAGTGCTCTACCAGTCGTACGCGGCTGGATGCGGATATATGTAGATATCCGGAATCTCCGTTTAACTCGAAACAATGCCGACTATCTGCTCTCCATACCTCCCCCGCTCCACTCACCTTTTTTTCCTTCCGCTTGCCCCACTCCCTCGTCTCTTCGTGCCATTCGCGAATAAAACTCCCGATTAATTATCGAGAGGATTCGCGGATAAGGGAGAAATTCGATCGAAAGCCTCGATAGTCAGAGATCAAACTGGAGGATGGGTTTGTTGTTTTGTAGAAAGGTGGTAGCCGGCGAATTTCTGTCAATCTCCATCGATGTTCCCGCTCTATTTGTGCCTCTATCGAGATCGAATCCCGATCGAGTTCCAGAACGAATTATATTCAGAACTTTGCGGCAGTCTTTCTCCCACTTTCTCAACCCCTCCGATAGGGAGAGTTTGCCGATAAGAGGCTCGGTACTCGCGATATACCGTACAACAGGAGAAAATTATGTTTCCATCCTCGTTATACCAAGTTTCGTTTTCCACGAGGAGATAAAGACTAGTTGAGTTCGCCCCTATCGAAGAAACTAGTGGCAGGTTTTGCGCGAAATTATGAGACGGATCGCGCGCGGCTACGTTTCACGGCACACGTGTGTCTCTCGGGGGTGCGCCCGCGGTCTTCACCGACGCTACGTATTTTCCGTAAAGGCTTCGTTCGCTCCTATTACCACAGGCATAAGAGAGAGAGAGCAAGCGAGAGCGCGCGCGTACTGTCTTTCTGACGGGCTGCTGCCGCCGGTTTTAGGGTCCGATAGCGGCTAGATTAGCCTCGCCGTGAAGCGTCTGCGTTTTCTCAAGCCTCCAGATAAGCTCGACTCGACGAAGCAGACGGAGCAGAGCCGCTCGACCGAGGGTGCCTGCTTGCTTGCCTGTCTATTCTACTCTCTCTCTCTGACCCTCGGTGTACACACCCGCATCGACGAAACGACTTTTCCTCTCGTGCTTCTTCATCGGCGTGGCAACCTTGCGAGAAACATTCCAAGAAATACGTATGTACTTACCTGCATTGGTGGGCCAATCGCGACGAAATTACGTAACAGTTGCATCACGGGGAGACTATCACGCTCGACAGGCGTTGAATTTTCATTCGGATTCGAGCGCGACTCCAAAGTAGGGAAGCTTGGTCCGACCGAGCGCATAGTGAGCCTTTCCAAATATATCTCTCATTAGCTCTAACTGATCGGAACGAGAAGAGCAGAGCCCGTTCCTCGCAGATCGCATCTGATCTCCCAACCGCTGGATTTGGCCGTTGTGTCTCGCTCGCGAATCGGATAATTAAGCGCGTCCCACTCCCTCCGGTCAGGTTTCTTTTCGTTTTACCGCCGATCGCTGGCTCCGATATCCCGCCCAGCAACCACAACCGTAGTGTGCAGGGTGCAGTAGGACACCGCGGGGCAAAAAATCATTGGGGAATTACGGGTATTATGGAGAAGCTAGGATCTTGGAGATACACTTATTTTTCATCGTTCGATCGAAACTGGTGGCTTAGCTCTACGTATGTGTCACTCGTTAACAATTTCTCTCGGCCGGTCTGGATGGCCGGAACGGCTATCTCGAGTGCTCCTTTCCTCCTCAATCATCGGGCTTATCCGTAGCTCTCGAGATAAGAGTGGCGCCTTGGTCATTTCACGGCAGCGCTGCCAGAGCCTGCCAGTCCTCCTCTCCCGACTTCGAGGTTTCGAATTCTCTCGCCCGATCGAGATACACTCCGAAATTAAGGACGACCTTTCGACGGCAATTATACCTTTCCACGGTGAAGAGCGCTCTGCCATGATTCGAACATAATTTCTCTCTATTGTTCGAGTAGTACGGCGTGACAAAATCTCCAAGAGAGAAAAGGGACCGGGGTTCGCAGTGCGGAAGGAATCCGATCCGCTTGACGGTGACTGGCAATCGGTGACACTGGTAATACACGGCCAATACACGGACCAGCGGTAAAGAGATAGTAGCGTGGGTGGAAGTGTCGAGGAGTAAGGAGCAAGGGGAAGAAGTTTGCCGCGGTGTACGAGCCAACGCGACGAGCCTCGGTTGGAGAGGTGTTTGCCGAGTAAATAGGAGAGCAGGCAATTAGGTCTCCGTTGGCGTGGAGCGCGTGCCGCTGTTTGTCCGGCTAAACAAGATACAGTAGGCCCCCCCTATAACACGGAAGATACGCGGTACGTATAGGAATTCCATGGCGTTATAGGAGTGCATACTCCGATTTCCTACCTGGCTACCACTATGTACTCTTTGCAAACAAAACTATTCCAATGGTACTTTTTTACCGAGGAAAAAACCAGACGGAATTAGAATGAGACTGTTTGAGATTTTCTCTGGTTCAGAACGTATCTTAGGGATGATGGTCCAAGAGGAAGAAGAGGAAGTTTATCGGGTCGATGAGATTTCGAAACGGTGGAAATGTAGCAGCATACTCTTGGAGTATTCATGGGGTATGAGGGGGTGGATGGGTATCGATGAGAACGTTTTTGCTTGGTGTCCTCGCGTTCTGGTGTGGTCGAGTGAGGAACCGTAGTGCGCGTAAGGTACGGCCGATATCGCTCGTAAAATCGTCTGCTCGTAGCGGTTGGCCTTATGCTGGACGCATAAGGGCGTCGGGAAGTCTCGCACACTTGTGCATACGTGCATACAGGGCCAAGGTACGGGTGCGAATGCGAGCGCGGCTAGCTCTATTTATTCAGCGACGCACGCACAACTGCACGTATACTTACGAGTTGCTTACTTAGTATACGCACACAACCGCGCATTCCGCTTGCTCGGCAGATGCATAGATAAGAGGTTGGAATGAGGTGATGCGTGCCGCTCTTTGCTCTTTCTTAAAATGTCCTTCTCTTTCCCGCGAGTAGCACACACCCACCTCCTCCCAAAGCTCCCAGCTCCTCTTCCTTTTCCTCTTTTTCTTCTCGTTCCATCTCTTGTCTCTTGGCATCGCTCGCGCTCTCGCTGCCGCCACCACAACCACCACCACCACCACCCACGTGCTCGCACTTTAACCAGCGGTAAAGTCTCTCGACAAACCCGAAGTGACGGTTCGCAATGGAGTCGTCTAATTGAGGAGAGGAATCCTCAAGTATGCGAGTACAGTTTCTTCGATTCGGAAATTGAAAGTTCTCGCGGATCGAATTTATCTGCCATGGAGGGAGACGAAAAAGTTGGAGGTTTACGTAAGTCGTAAGGAGACCGAGTGAGATTTCGCAAGTGGATAGGAGTAGGGAGGAGAAACAGGCAGAAGCATGCACGCCTAATTGATCTAGCTCGATAGAGGCCTTAATGGTAGGTGTCAGTGTCGATCGGTGAGAGCGATCGCCGTGTTATTTTGACAACGGTGCGCTGGGTGCGCGCGTTAATTAGGTAGAACCCTCGCCTCGCGCTTGTACGAAGGTGTCAGTGGCTTGACTTGACTCACGATGCGATGCGCTTCTCTCGTTTCTTCATTTTCTTTCGCCTTCCTTCTCTTTCCCTCCTTTGCCCTCTCGCGATCCGTGACTTTAACACACCGACGTGCCTCACTCGATCTTATCGCCGATATTAGCAAGCGTGTCGAGCGTAAGTAACAGCGCGGGATGTCGCGGTTCTGTATTTGCCCTGTATTTGCCCCGCATTTGCCCCGCATTTGCCCTGCATTCGCCCCCCGTTTACCCAGGATTTATCCCGCGTCATTCGTCCCGCGTAACGTAGTGCCGATCGAGCGCACGAAGAGGAAGAAGAGAGAAACCGAGTTCCCGACAGAGTGGAAGAAAGCGGGGGCAGCCTCGTTATCGGCTGCGAATCTCTTCTCCACGAGAGAGGACTACTGTCTTCCAGTCGGAGCTAAGAAGATGCACGTCCCCCTTTTCCTCCTTCTCCTCTTATGCTACGGCTCTCCCTTTACACGCTGCTAACTGCCCCGCGTACTTGTTCCTCGGGCAACCCGCTTTGATTCGATCGCGCGATCGCCGCGCCGCGCCGCGTGTCGATAACATCTCTTCGAGAACCGTTCAAACGGCGAAGGGCATCGAGAACCTCTCTAGATTTGTCCCGAAGAACCGAAATACCCGCCTTAGGGCAAAGCAGCTATCGAGTTGCCACCGAGTACGTCGAGTGAGATGAGTGACGGTACAAGTCCTACTATCCTGGTGGTAGACCAACTACCGAGGGGCTGTATTTCCGCGTCTAGAGTTATTGTAGCAAACGGGATCGCGGAGGAGATTGTTCCGGCGCATACGGAAGCATGGAGATTATCGCGGAAAGTCAGAAACAGACTCGGACTCTGTGGGCGCAAACGGGTAGGGCGTTATCACTCGCGGTTTTATCGGGCTCCGCATCGTCTGGGGTTGGTTGCGCTCTCCTTCTTTCTTCCTCGCGGACGATCTCCCTTTCCGACTCTCCGAAACCCCATTTCGTCTCGTCTCGTCTCGTCTCGTCTCGTCTCGTCAGTGTCGTCGACTCGACAATTTATTTATTACCGATATTCGGTAGCTCACTGTCACGTCCTTTGGCTTCTGCCAATCTCGCGCGCGATAACGATCGAATCCCGGGCGCATTCCTCGGGGAATCGATCGAGATCCTCTTCCCAGGCGGAGTGGAAAAAGTTGAAATGGGTCGGGGTATTCTTCGCATCGGCCGCGGTGGACTGTGCGCATTCACTTTCGGAGAGCGAGGACCGGACGGGCCGAGGGGATGCAGTCGGGAGAGGAGGCGACGAGACGATGAGGAGGTGGAGGTAGAATCCTATCTGGTTAAAAATCGTCTGCGTGCCGCTCACTTGGTTCCATTCGCGAGGACGACGTCCGGTTTAATGCATTCCGCGAGATGGAAACGAGCCGCGCCGCACCGCGTTGCCGCCGTTCACCCTCGTCGTCCTCACCCTCGTCCTCACCCTCGTCTTCTCCCTCACCCTCGGATTCGCCCTCGTTCTCGTCGTCGCGACCGACGAGGACCGATCGATCTTATGCCGTTCTTCACTCGGCTTCCTTCCTTCTTTTCATCCTGCGCTTTCTCCTTTGCCTTCCTCTCTCTCCTCCTCGCTATCTCTATCTGCCTCGACTTCCCCGTCGACTTCCCTCTTCTCTTATTCCATCTTTGCCCGATCCTCCTCGGAAAGGGATTCGCGCGGCCCGCAGGTGTGGTCGTTGGATCCATTAAACCGCCATAAGCGAGAGTAGTCGCAAACGGAAATGTTATTTGAATACCCGATGTAAGTTCCTTTCCCAATATTGGACGACGAAACCTCGTTTCTCTCGCAAAGTTGGAAGACACCGGTGGGCATCGCCGCGGCTGGACGGCAGCGTCAAGAGGATCGGGATAAGTTTCTAGGATCGTGATCGTTCGCCGCGGTACATCCATGTAGTATGCATGCGCTGGTACCCTCGAGCGTGCGCGATACCGCGCGTGCGGTGATCGTATACGACAGCAGGTCCTTTAACAGAGGACTCGTCCGTGAAAAGAAGAAGCTAGAGAGCGAGAAAGGAGTATAGGAGGGTGCCCGTAGCTAGCTAGGACTTCGATATACGCGGATAGACACACAGGATGGTTGGTTGGCCGGTTGGTTGGTCGGTCGGTCGGTCGGTCGAGCTTCTCTCTCGGTGCACCGATGCAGTATGCACGCGATCCAGGTTTTGATAATAAAGGGAACCTTATGCAGGCATGGCAAGTGTGTGTTTATCCGAAGGAGGGTGAGGGGAGAGGGGCAGAGGCGCGGGAGGGAGGAGGACGGTACAAGTACAAGAAGACGAAGAAGAAGAAGAAGAAGAAGAAGAAGAAGAGTGGCCGCAAGAAGAATGCTCACAATGCTGTAATTTCAGTGTTTGATCTTCCCATCTCTCTATGGGGGTATTATATGGGTTCTCGGTGTATGGGGGCCGGAGGTACGCGGGTGTGTGTAAGTGCGTATGGGTGGGTGTGCACATTGGTGCCGGAGTCCCAGTCCCAGTCCCAGTCCGAGTCCGGGTCCGAGGGGGAGAGGCCGGTTTTATTTTACCCGCATTATTATTCCGTTGGAGATCGCGCGCTGATCCGTGCCCGTTCCACGGCAAACGTTCTCTCGCCAAGGCAAACGCCGAGCTTATTTATGGATGGATTCCCTTTTAACTTTCGGCAGGATCGTCCTGGCTGCGTCTACCTCCGGGCCCTCGCTTCCTGCCTGGTCGCTTGCCTGCCTGCTTGCTTGCCTGCCAGGCTGCCTCTTGGCTAGCTGGTTGGCTAGCCGGTTGGCTAGCTGCTCGGCCCCTTCCTCGTTGTCCTTTGTCGCGACCCGCGCTCTTGTCCACGCGACCGACCGAACAACCCTTCGTTTCGCTCGAACGCCTCGAGTCCTTCTCGAGCCTCTCTCGAGCCTCTCTCGAGTCTCTCCAGAACCTCCTTCAGAGGCTCTCTCGAGCTTTTCTCCCCTTTGTGTCGGTACCGGTATTGCAACCACCATCAGCCACCCTCATCGGCCTTTGACCGTCATCACCGGCGATCGCGCCAGTGGTGAGGTCAGGATTGCGACGGTGCGTCGGAAACGTAGCGCGATAATAGCCACTCTCTTTTGCCGTTCGCATTTTAAACTTTCAGGATTTATCCGCAATAAATTAAACGCTATCTGCGCACTGGCCGATTTCGGGGGAGGGCTAGGGACGAAGTCGGCCGAGAGCAATTATTTAAACGCGCGAGGCGAGAGTGGAATCGTCGCGGAAGAATGGCCGGGGACCGACTGAATTTCGGTGTATTCTTAAAAGTTTCTCCCTGTATCGGTCTCGGTATCTACACTCCGGGAGAGCGTAATCGCGTAATCGCTCCATCATCCGGTTTCCCTCTCTCACCCTCTCGGCCCCTTTTCCTCGACGCTCCTTTTACTGGTTATTCGCCCGATGGAAACTTTCCTCCCGTTGCTCATTACCGTTATCTCCGTCCGGCTGACCATCAACTGATATATCCTATCGACGGATAGCAGGCCGCAGACCACTTTTTACTAAAGCTCCCGTTCCCGGAGCTAGCGAACCAACGAGCGAGTGAGCGAGCGAGCGAGTGCGCGAGCCCACGCGCGATAACTCGAAGCTCCGGTTTTTAGCTTTCTCTCTGTCTTTTCCCTCGCTTGGTTCCCGCTGAAAATGAACCCCGACGAAAATCCTAGAAATTGGAAGCTTCTCGAGAAAGAACGATCGGCCAGAAGGATTCCGACATCTTCGCTCGTGCGTACCGTTCAACGCTGAGCCTCTTGACGCATCGTTCGTATCCTTAAAGCTGTGTACGCGTCTACCGTCCCTGGTGGACGATTCTATCGCGACGATTTTGTCGATCGATCGAGAGGGTTCGTCGATGGTCCTCTGGAGGATTCGCGGCTCCGGAGCATTTCGTTCCTCGAGGTCGGTGGGCTCGGTCGGGTGGATTTTCGCGCTCGTTCCGACAGCGACGCGATTCGATAGCGGCTGTTTTCCAATGATCGGACGCCCGGACAGTGCAGATTGCATTGTTGTCTTGTCCCAGAGATCACCGCGAGGGTATCGGCCTTCGGTCCGCGATATCTTCTTGCCTTTCGCCGCGGCGAAAGCACGCATCCCGAGAGGCAGGGAGAGGAAACGCGCAGAGTGCAACAACGGCAGGAACGAGGAAAGAAGCGAAACCGAGGGAGGCACCGTGGACGAATTAAGTGCTCGAGTATGCTCGCATTGGTATTGATTTGCTCTGAAAAAACAGCTTATCGGTGTATTCGCAATGTTGGATGCACCGGCGGGCACCCCCGCTCCATCTCTCTGTCTTCTCCACATTCTCCTTCGTTCTCTCTCTTTTTCTCGCTTCGTCGAGCTCTTTTCACGACCCTTCGAGACTTTCCCAATCGGCAGATTCCAGCTAGATCTCGAGCTAGATCCCGACTAGATCCCGAGGCTTTGGCTCCGACACTAATGCTCCGAGCGTCCGAGTCGAAGGAATTCGGATTAGAGTAGACCGATCGAAGGGCCGCCACGTGGCTATCGGGTGTCGTAGGACGCGATGTTTCCGAGAGTATCGTAACTTTCGGGCAAGACAAGAATGCCTTGTGATAAGGAAACTGTGAGAACCGATATACTACCGCTCAGTCCAGAATTCGAATTATTGCTGCATACCATTAGCCTTCGGATAATCCAGAGATGGGTCTAACTTCTTTGGATCTCAAAAGGCGGATTGCTGGAGAAGGTCATTATCGAGTCGGTCGATAGGAACCGACCGAAATTGATCAAAGTGAAGTGACGCGAACGTGGGTGATCCAACGTGAATCGACAGGTTGGGCCAGGCGGTTGGGTCGCATCCGCGAGCGCGTGGCCACCTGTTGACACCGACGTGGTCGACGCGAATCGGGGGAAACGGCAGGAGAGAACGATGGCAAAGGCAAAACGGTAGCAGTGGTAACGGCAACAGTATCTATAGGATAGCGGGGGTTGGAAGGATGAAATGGGTGGTAGCGTTTGCGGCGAAGTAAGGTCCTCGTTTATTACTCGGCAGAGTCGTTTCGCTAGAAAAAAATAGCAAGCTCTTCCTTCCGGAGGATCCTCCACGAAGCATCCATCCTTTTTCTTCGATCGTTCCGTTCTTCCCGAGCTGCGTCGTCTGTACACTGAACTCTGAGGAATTTGACCCCGCGGACCGCTCGGTTTTCGTTCTTATCGCGGAATTCTCCAAATTATCGTCGTCAGATTTGCGTCGAAGCTCGCTCGCCATCTGCGTGGCCGAAGAAATTGAAAATACGGGCGTCGCACAGTGAAAGTCACACTACGGATATCTGTAGAGGCGGGAGCACAATCGAAGAAAGGTCCGCTCGACTAGGCGAGGTTTGCGTAACTTTCTTTGAGCCAGGGCAATTAAGCGCGAATCGAATCGACAGCTGGAGGTATGTAATCGGTGGCGGGGGCAAAGCTTTGGCGGAATAAATTTGTTGACGAGTCGCTCTCTTTTATCGGGGCCTCGTGGTCGGGCGCGCAGGGAGAGGAAGCGCGGGAATCGACGCAACTCGGTGCGATGTGTGTAGTAGATGTGTATAGACGTGCAAACGTAAATACGCGCGGGTATAATACTGCGACCGGCCGCGACTGGTAGAAAGAGAGGAGAGGAAACAGATGATGAAACGTCGCTCGAAACTGCCGATCTCTTGGCTTCTGTCTCGACGTCCGTTCAAAGGATGAGCGTTATCGGTCTGCCAGATAACGCGTCGCTCGTCGAAGCTTCCGAGGGAATCTTTCGCCACCCCATTCCCCTCGTTGCTCCCTCGCCCCCTCCCCTCATTCCCTCCTCTCGTTTTTTAGTTGCACGGAATATCGAGCGATCGCCCAAAGCCACAATGCATCGACGATACTGTGGGGCTTTGTCGCAACGCGACCCGAGCATCGCCAATTGCTCGAGTGTAAATACCCTTTGATCGCTCGTATTTGTCTTGGCGAAGGTGTGGCTCTGACCGTTTCCTGACTATGCAAACGAATCTCTTCGTGTTTTCGAGTTCCTTCGAATCCTCGAACGTAGAGATATCCGAGCTTCGATAAGTAGGATCGCGAAACGCTGCGGCACACTGCCGATAGAGATCTCCGCAAATAGCCACGAGCTAACGAAAATAACTGCATGGTCTTTTGCTCGATGATGCTCGCTGCGATTAATCGTCACTCGGGGCAGGACGGCGCGGCATCGTTGTACGCTCGGTAGTAAATCGCCAATTGATTCAATTACGCACGGGCAGCGCGCGATACGTACTCCCTCCGGCTCGGAACGTGTTTGTACCCGTCCTCATCCTCGTGGTCTGTCGTCGTTCACGACCCATTGCGGCTCCTCGGTTCCTTCGTCTTCGCTCCCACCCGGCTTATTATTGCGCGATGATACCCCGCAGATGAAACGGATACCTGGTTATTACTGGCGAGATCGATCCAGCACGAGCCAAACGAGAGCTCGAAGCGGCTCGAAGGCCTGAGGGATACATAGCTGGAAGAGTGATACGCGAGCGTCACTCTCGGTCGGATAGTTACGGTGCAAATGTTGCGGTATATCGCAGTTAATAACGCGAGCCGTGGGTGAGACGAGGGGCCCGCACTAGGGGGAAGGATGAGGTCCGATTCTCGGTTGCCTCTTTAATTATCTCTCTCGGAGTTGATTAAGAAAATTATCGTGGCGGGCTGTGAAAGGCGGACGTAAAGAATACCCCCCTGTGAGCGTGACATAGGGGTGCGATAGGAGAAGGCCGTCGCCCGTGTAGCGTCGCCCGTGTAGCGTTGCTCGATACGATAGCGTCTATACTCGGCAATGTATGTTACGCTGCATCGCACCCCGACGAAGCTTCTTGCACCTGCAAAACTTGCACTACATTTTTTCTTCCGAGCAACCTACTGGGCGAGATCGATCTCTCGACGTTTCGCGTCTACGGTTTATCGAATCCTCCTAAGATATTCCACAATTGCCCTCGGATTTGCTAGGATTGCCCCATTACGCGAGCGAAGCGCTCGCTTTCCAGGTAGGGATTCGGGGGCATTCGCGAAAGAGCAGTCGAAACGATAAGCGCGGACGCTTATCGGCCCCGGGGGCGACGCGAGGTCGCGTCAGACAGCCTTGGGACGTTCCGTGAAAGGCATTGTCAAAAAGGAACCCGGGACCTTAGCCGGAAGAGGTCTCGCAAATCGCGAAGAACAAGAGGCAGCTCGTCGCCGCGCGTCGCCGCGCGTCGCGTCGTTGCTCGTGCGCTCGCTTATCGGAGAGTGCGCTATCGCATACGGGTCGCTAATGTCTCGTTATCGGCGGTACCTACCTATTCCCTGGGCCCTTCTCTTGCCCCCCGACACCCACACCCACTTGCCCACTTGCAGCATTGGATTTCCAGCTACCAGCACGCCACTTACCTATATCCGCCTCGAACGTCAGTTACGTTACGGCGGCACTGCTGGTGGAGGTGGAGGGACGTAGTCGTTATCACCGTCTTGGGACAAAGACTTTCTAGTTTCTCGTTTCTGTTTCCGCACTTTGGTTGATAGCGCTAGCAGCCGATAGCTTGGCTCTGGGTCGCACTCCCCTTCGGTTTAGAGCAAGCCTGTCTCGTCGCACCTGCGTGTCTATTCCGTGTCTATTCCGTGTCTATTCCCCCTTTTTAACCCAAAGAGTTTTGACGCACATCTCGTTCATGATTTAAACCAGGGAACGATCGATACGACCAATAGCGGGGTTTATCGTTGACGGGACTACCAATTAAGCACCCTCCAGCCACCTTGATCCTCTTTAATAATCACTTTCGGGGCTGAATTATGCATACCATTCATCCCGGAGGTTCTTCCTCGGTGGGCCATCGTGGGCCATCGTGGGCCATCGTGGGCCAATTTTTTGGTTAATCGCCGGCCCGGTGACAAATTGCCAAAGGGGTAGCACCGAGTCTAAGAGCAGAGATCGAGAGGAGGAAGAGGAAGAATAAGGCGCAAGGCGCAAGGTGGCTACGGGACGCGCAGGGAGACGCGTGTAAGGGAATCCCGGGCAACAAATCTCTTCGTCGCCTTGGCTGCCTTGCCTCGGAATAATCCCTCCTCCGTTCTTCTCTTTATCCGGAGGCCTCGCACACGCACGCCGCCAATTATAAGGCTCCCTCTCCCCGCGGCTCTTGTCCGACACCCTCGCAAACTCCTCTCTTCACCGTTCTTTCTTCCTTGTGTTTCTGCGTTGCGTCGACTACCTTGAAGCTCGCCCGTTCGCTCGCTCGCTCGCTCGCTCGCTCAGTCGAGAGAAGGAACGAGCGAGAGCAAGACCGTTCGAAGCTTCGACTCCTTGCCTTCTCGAGGAGGGTGAGGGAAGGCCGCGCGCGGCTGCTATCTGATGCCGCGGTAGAGGTGTTAATTCACGCTCTACCTTTCCCCTCAGGGCGCTGCGGCCACCTTCCGCCACCTTCCGCCACCCCCTCGTCTTTCTTCGTTCCTCTTCCTCCTGCTCCTCGCGCGTCTAGTCTTCCGTTTTCGCGGCAGTGCCAGAGTGCCTCTTCTTTTTGCTTGTCGAACGAATGCACCAGTTTGGGATGGCGCTATCCGATGGATTGGCATCGGGGATACCGGGAGAATTTATGAATTTCACTTTTATCGGGGATTTCTTCCTTGGCATCCTTTGCTCGCTCGTTATCGCAGGGTAGGACGACCTCATGGGACGGGGATTTATTCTCTCTCCGTCTCCGAGGCAACCTCACGGTGTATTTTGAAGGACTTGCACCGCATCGACGAGAAGCGACAGCGCAATAATTAACCGAGGAATGAAATACTCCGTGAGCCTGGCTGCCAGCGTAAATTACTCGGGGCCATCCTATTTGGCGCGCGGGAGTAGACTCGGGAAATTTATCGCACCGACGACGCTAAGCTTCGAGGCATTCACTCACGAGCGCGGCAATTATCGCGAGAGGAGCGCGCGATTCCTCTCCGAGCGTACATACTTACATGGGGAGAAATCGAGCGGACAGCAAAAGAAACTCTGCTCGTGCAAGCGCGAAAGAACCCAGGAATCTATCTCTCATCAGCGCGTTCCCGAACCCGCGTTCCCCGCGATGAGGTACCACCACCAACTTTGTCGCGACGAGAGTCGTGAGAATCGTTAACTCACCAGGGAATCGCGACCAAAATCTTTGACGGATCCCTTCAGAAATCCGTGCCAATTCGTTGGATGCTTCGCGAGGAGAGTAGGATGCCTCTGTAATTAATTGCTATTGGCAAGAGGACCGTCGGGGGAAAACGGCATTGTACGCACCAGTTGGGGGAGGGGAGGACGAGGGTGGGAGGTACAGGAGGATATAGGAGGACTATCAGATATCGTCGTTAGGTTGGTACACTGGACAGACACGGGAGATCGTCGCTGATTGCGACGGGACCCCCATCCCACGTGCAGGTATACCGGGTGACTTCGTTAGTAGACTCCGATCGTATCGATACATCCGGAGCGAAGCGCCGCTTCTAATCTTCTCTCACTCGCGACGAAGCCCCAGTGGCATAAGAAAGAGAGAGAGGGAGAGAGAGAGAAGGAACGAGACCAACGAGAACGAGCCTCTCCTTCCGCCCGAACGATTTCGTTCGCGAGCCTGTAATATTTGTCACGGCGAATAGCCTGACGTCCCGATTAGCTCCTCTCTCGCTAGCCAATATCCTTGCATCGATGTTTCAATGCGGCAGCATCGAGTGCTGCCTAGGAGGGGTGTAACGATGGGGTTAACGATGATTTTCGGAGTACAGTACCATAGTCGCATCGAGTCGTTACCGCTCGAGCCATGGATCTCGGTGCTCTCGCTACTCGAGTACCTAACCTGTTGATCGAGCAGATTACCGAGACCGATTTCTGCCCGGCGACTTAGCTCTCGCGCTCCTACGTTCGAAATGTTCAACAGGTTAATCACGAGGAAACCGAGGAAACGCTTTCACCCTCCGGGGAAAACTCGGATTTTTACGCGGAAAGTTTGTCCTCTGACGCGATCAAGGAACCCCGAGCCTCACTCTCCGAGTAGCTTGGTCCATCGTGAGAAAGAGAAAGAGAAAGAGAGAGGTCGATTGCACGAATCTCAATCGTCTCTCGTCGATTTTATCGAATTAATAAAGCGATGCGTCGATTCTCTCGAGGACGAGAGAATAATGAGACAGTGCCAGGGACAATTTGATTTCACTGGCGACCTCAGTATGTACTATGGTATTATCACCTCACAGCCAGCTGTAATAAGTCGTTTGCATCGGGCTCACGCGGCGGGGTCTCCGATGTCTGGCTCTGACTGTACGCTCGTGCCCGATCAACGCCAGGGATAAGACGAAACGTGTCGGCTGGAAAAGCCGGGAGGCCAATGACCAGTTTCACGCTTCTCTCTCTGTCTCTTGGGTTCTTACCTCTCACCAAATCCGTCGACCGGCCCCTTTTACCTTTGAAAATCTAATTAACTCGGAGGAGTTTGCGCGAAAGGGAAACCCCTCGAGATTAAGGAAACGGATGGAAAAACCGCGGGGTTATTTCTCTACGGTATCGGGTTCTTTGAGCTGGATGGGTGGCTGGTTAGTCGGGTGTTTTAGCGAAAAGAACGAGCCAAGTCCTGGAAACCATTTATTTTCCCATGGAATAATGCTCCGCGAAACGGACTGCAGGCGCAAAGTACGAAGGGGGCACGCGTGCGTCGACGACGTATCCGCCTTACGAACGGTGGGGCATGAGCGTTTTCGTAGGGTTTGGGATTTCTACGAGCGAGGAACGCGGAGAAAGAGGATGGGTAAGAGATGGGAAGCAGGGAGAGAGAGAGGTTGGCTCGTTGTCATGCAGGATGCGAAAGGGGGATGAACGGTGTCCGCTCGTGAGCCAAACCACCCTCTTGCCACCCTCTTGGTACCCTCTGTTAGGCACCCTCCTTCGCATCCAGATGGCAAGCCGGCGCACTTCATTTCCGCGTCTTACAGCCAGCCGGCGTGCCGAAGGAAATGAAAACAATGAGATACAGCGGTCATCCGTTACCTATGCTTCGCGAGTGGTCGCCTCTTAACTCGCATTTATATTACTTAAACGCTGTTAAAACCATCCAACTGGTCCTCTTTCTCTGGTCGCCTTTTGTGGTCTCGTGCCGTGGACGAGTCTATGCCATTATTAATATCGTTTGTCGGATTTCCGTAAACGATTGCTTTGGGCTTCGCTCGGATTCTGACAATCGAATTTAAGGGGAGGATTTCTCTCGTGGATATATCTCCTCTTTATTTGGGAAAAGAAGAAGATTCGTTGGGGGAAGGTGGCAGGATAATGGTGGATAGAGCATATTGAGTGTGGGGTTCGTTTGTTCGTTGCTGGTTAGTGATGTAGGTCATTAAAGGATCCTCGGAGCTAGGAGGAGAGATTAATAGAGGCGAGTCGCGTCGTCTTCGGGAAGAATCGTCGAAGAAGCGGGCAAGCGGAAGCAGGAAATCCCGTAAACCGGGACGAAGTTGATCCATCTCCGGTAGCATCGACTCTCTCGTTTATCCTGTGGCTCGTTCATGGGCTGGGCCGGGCCGGTCCGGGTTGGGCCGCTCGATGCTCGGCATTAAATTCAGTTGCTGCCGTCGGCGCACGTCCTGCCTACGGAAATTATGAAATCAGAGACACAGGGCACGTACTGGTGCTCGCTTCCATGCGGGATGACTTCGGTCCTTCGTTCTGGCTCGTCCTGGCTCGTCCTGCCTCGTCCTGCCTCGTCCTGGCGCGGTGGCTCTCTCCTCCGAGGAAGGAGATTGGCAAAAGTTGCCCCGCGGATGATGTATCGCTTCGACGATAATCCACCACTACCATCACCGCTATTCCTTTCTTTACACCCGCTTCCAACGAGATAAATCATCGAGAGCGTCGCCGTCGCCTCTTTTTCCCCCATGCTTCCAAGCATCGAACAGAGTTTTGAATTCTCCCTCGATATTCGACGCCACCTATACTCCAATTTAATCGAGGTTAAACACCAGTCGGGCGGCTACTATCACGGGAATTGTTCGATGCAAGCTGTCAGGCACATTCGGACGCGTCAGGGATTCTTGAAACCCGCGAAACTAGCTACTCGACTAGAGCGATGGCAATGCGGTCTGCCGTTGGCAATCGGTAGCCGCCGATCGCCGCGATATTTCTACCCTGTAATTACCGTATCTAATTGTGAGCGCTAACTGGTTCGATGCCAAAACTCCTCTCTCTCTCTCCCTTGGCGAGGAGAAACTAAGCGGAAGCCACCGCAGCGGGCCACGGGGTAGCGGAGAACGCTATCGCGAGAGGGTGCTTTCCCGTATTTGCGCTGGCGGATGGGGGCTAATCAGATAAAAGCCTCAAAAGTAGCACCGTTCCAGTTCGAAAAAACTTGCGCTATCCGGCTACGATTATACGGTAACGAAGTCAGGGACGCAGCTCGCGTTCCTCCACCCTCTATTGAATTTCTGTTTACCCACCCATCCACGATTCACCTTCTCTGCTGATTTTCTTCCCTCCCTACTTCACCCTGCAACTTTGTTTCTGCCTCTTTCGTTCTTTGTTCCAAATGTTCTTCTCCTTGACCAATAAGATATTTGTTGGAATTGGCGAAAAATCAGCCGTTCGAGTGGGCTAATTGGGGTAGAAATCGCAGTAAAGTCACTGGCCGAGTCTGGATTGGTAGGATTTGATAGGGGTGAATTCGGGGGTGCACGATGGCGCGCACCTTATCGCTCCACTCGCCTGTTTTAGTTTTTGTCGAGCTTCCGGAATATTCCTACTGCTTTCTCTCTCTTCCTCTCTACACCTCCCTGGATGCTGACTGTCCGTTTGCACGTACGTGCCGCGTACAAAAGGCCAACCCTTCCCTCCTATTTCTAGAGAGAAAATTTGTTTTGCCAGGGCTTCGTGCGATTACGCATCAGGACGACGACGACGATTTGATTCCGATATCATAGACTGCATGGGTCTGCTGGACATTGTCCGATTCCTTCTTACTCACTATCGTCGTTATCGCACGACGAGCATAAACTCCCGAGTTTTTCCATCCGTTGTTCAGCCGTACGGCAGTGCACATTTCGAAAGAAGGACTTTGAAATTTTAATTCACCGCGCCCGATTAGCATAATTTCCCCGTTAATGTCGCTTACCGCGACGGTTGCGCTCGTTCGCCGCCGATAAGGGTTGGAACGCGCGACAGTAACGTTTAACAACAAAAGGACAAAAAGTGGTGGTGGAGAAACGCGAGATGCGCCAACTGGGAGAGACGGGGCCTAGCCGCGTGGCGGTAGGACGAAAAGGATCGAAGGGAATACAGATAGGAGGGATGAGGATGAGAGTGGTGTTGCTTCTACCACTGGTGCGCGCTGGGTGGTGTGGTGTTCGCGAAGCATGGTTGATCCGTAATGAATATCGGAGAGCGGAATACGAGCACGGAAAGAAGAAGAGAGGGAGTCTGCTTCCGATGAAACGACGCACCGTCCATTTTTCAATTGGCTCTCGCGGCAGGTTTGTCGCTTTTATCCGCGTTCGACGAGCAAAAGTAGAAGCCTGCCGTGGTGTGGTGGTATGGCTTGGCATGGTCAGGCGAAACGAAGTGTGGCTATTGTCTCGGATAAATCAGCTCGCTGCTTCCTTCGGGTATCGTCAAGCTTTCCCTTCCACGTTCGCGTGTTCGCGTTCACGTTTACGTTCGCACGAACGTTGCCGATAGGACAGAGTATGCAAAGAGCCAGGATCGGTCTGCTCTCCCGAGTGCGCGACTCAATAGACCAAGGAAAGGCAACCGAGTCGAAGGGACCAATCGGTTTAGTTATGGTAGGACTGGCATTTAAGCTGCCATTAAGGCTGCCATTAAGGCTGCCAAATGGAGGATGCGCGTCGCATCGCACTCCTCTAAATCGACATTGATCTAGTGGCAGATGCGATTGCAGGTCTCTCGGTTCAGCGGAATCTCATGGGTTAACGCATCGTAGTACATAGAAGTACCCCATAGAAGGGTGGGGATGATGCTTACCTACCACCGGACATCGGTCTCTTGTTCCTTAAGCAGTAACTCCACGATTTTCGGGCTGAGCCTTGATAAATTGGCGAACTTATCGTACGTTCATTTACGCTCGAAACGTCGTTTGTTTCGAGCGAGAAATCATTCGGTCGATACGGAATCGTCGGTGATATCGGGGGAGAGCCTGGCGGAAAAAAGCGCACTTTCCTCTACTATCTGGAGAACTATTTCTCCGGTGTCTGGAAAAGCATTGCCGGTACGATAACGAGCGCGCGAGGGCGCCCGGAGAAAGGGTGAATTTATCGGATCGACGATGGTCGAGGTGGAGAGGACGCGCGTACACCCTGACGTTTATACGCGGCTACCACTACCACTACCACTACCACAATCACCTCTATTCTCGCCTTTCAATGTAGCTTCGTTTTCGACGACGACCAACCACCGCGCCCGAGCCACAGCTCCAATTTATCAGTTGGATCACGATAACTCTCGCTTTCGTCGGAATCGAGCATCGCGATCAACAACGGTGACCGCTACCTCCCTCAACAGGGTTTCCGCGAGTAAACTTTCCCAGTCTTGAGCCTATGTTCGATATCGATCCTCATTAAATTCAGGGGTAACCCTGGACCAAGTCGGAGGTAAGGTAGAGGCTCGAGTCGAGGGTTCAATCGTCGAGGGTGGTTCCGTAAAAAGCGGCGGCTGATAGAAAAACGTGGCAAAAGAGGCAGTCTTTGCAAGGGTTGAGGGTCGCAGAGGCGTTGTGTACGATGCAGCTATTCTGGAGAGGGCGCGATAAGACCACCGAAAACGGGCTGCAGCCAGCCCGTAAATATCGAGGAAGGCCGCTTGGCCACTACCACCACCCTCGGTCAACCCCTCGAGCAGTTTATCGTCGGTATCGGACCTCGCGGACCCCGCGCCAATTGTTTTATGGTGACCACTCTTCCCCTCTTCGCACCCTGCGACACGTGTGCAAGACTTTCACCTGCATTCTTTGGACGCATCCAATCGTTCATCCAGAATTCTTTCGCTTCGCCAAGATCTAAGCGCAAATTAAGGAAGATCGACACTTTGACTCGACGTCATTAATCATCCTTGGATGATTCGGAGTGAAGGAGTGGCGAATCACGACGGTTCGGGTGAGAATACCGTGATAATCATCTCGATAATTGAATCAGCCCATCGAAGCACCCCGTCGAGCGCAATCATACACCCCTTTCTTCTTCTTCCTTCTGCGCTCCTCCCTTACCCTTTCCCTTTTCACGTCGTCTCTCCAGCGTTTCGTTCTTGGCCACTCGATTGCGCAAGACTCTCAAAATCCAAGATGTATCGCGTATTGTGCGTTGTTGGATTCGGGAGGAATAGGGTCCGTGTTCTATTTGGGGGACTCGTTTACGTTCTGGGTCGGCTGTCAAGAATTTGACCGGCGTGCGAGACCCGACACTGGTTCCAGACTCGAATCGCCCGTGGAGGGAAACGAAGTGCATGTATCTGCGGGTTCGAGTTTACGGCTCAACGAGCATAATTAAATCGTATGGTTATCTCGGGTCTAGTCTGCGGTCGGATCGCAGTACGCCGGTGGATTGCGACGCACGTAAGAGCGGACGTTCACGCGGGCATAGTGCACCACGTCGGCATTCGTTAATTGAGAAATTAATCCCTGATAATTGTCTTTTTTCGCGGCGCGACGGCTGTGCCTGACGATAACGCGCTTCCAGGCATCGCGACGATTTGTCATTATTTGTTGCGCCGACTTGGCGACTTTCCTTTCAAGGAATAGTTTTCGATCTTGAAACAATGAATTACCGAAACCTTGCGAAGAAAGTTCATTTTCTGTCCCTCGATGGAGACGTCCTGAGTATAAATCAGTGACCACCCCAACCCCAAACGCGAGTGGTTTCGTTCCTTCATAGTCGAGTCCTCTCAACTCCGCGGCTTATCTTCCGCACAGCGGATATCGCGAACCGTCCTCTATATCGTTAGTCTTTCCTCATTGAATATTAAAGAGCGTTATCTGCCGGCGAGATCTGCGTGGCCTCTCCGCACGATCCTCTCTAGATCGACCGTTTCAACTTTTCCCTCTTATCTTCCGACCACCACGAGCAAATTCGACTTTCCCTCGGGACGGTTCTAGCGGCGATCGGTGAAAAATCCTCGAATCGATCGACGCGCGGCTGGGCCGAGTCTTTGGGCGTTTGGGTCGTTAGCATTATTGTGATGTATCCCGCAGCGTAGAGCATCGCATCGTGGCGAACAATCGATCGAAGCGGCGTGGTGAGGTGCGGCGCCGCGGCGGGGGCCAGTTGAGATGTTGCGGTTCTTGCTCGTGGGCAGATAGACAGAGGGAACGGGACGCGCATCGATATCGCTCGAGCGATAGGTTTTACGGGGAATGAAGGAGGACAGACATGGCTCGTCCATTACCGCGTCGAGAAAGTCGGGATCGATGCGCACCCGCGTCCCTCTCTCTCGCTATGTATGCCTCGGATAGAGAGAAAGAGAAATAGATGGCTTGTGAACAATTTACACGGTGGATCGGCGTCTTCTTGGGTCCTCCTCTCGTCTCGCTCGTGTTGCTCGTTTTGATCGGCACGGTAAGAGCATGGTGGTCGTCGCCGTCGTCGTCGTCGTAGGCCTCGGAGAAGCGTTGTCTCTGGCGCGTGTAGGTGACTCACCGTGACGAGACTGCTGGATCAACCGGGAAAAACCTGTACTGTTGCCGATTAGAATTCTTGCACAATCTAGCTAGTCGCCTCGAACGAGTCTCGGAAACCCCGACGTTCGAACTCTGATCTTTCCACGTATTTTGGAAATTCGTGTTCCCGCGGATAGGAAAGCAGAGAGGAAAGTAACTTTCCTCCGCGGAAGAAAACTTGAGAATTGAATGCGATTCGCGTGCGATCACGCGTTTTGCGCAGTGCTTTCACGTGGACGTGGATATTCGCGGGGCCGTTTGAGGAGAACCGGCTTGAGAAAAGAAGAGACAGTACGCGGGAGGCAGTTGGAATGGCAGGCTGGCAAGCTAAGCAGACCGAGTGCCAATCAAGGGAGGCGCCTAAGCGACAGGAATGCCTCACGTTCGCGACCAGCATCCAAAGTGTGTGCTAATTGCCTTTACCCTCTTTCTTCCTCGCTCGCGGCGCTCCTTCTCTGGAATAGCTTTTCCTTGGCAATCGTCGCAGCCAGTATAATACCTCTTGGTCTTTGGTTCTTACCTCATCGCGACCACCTTGTCGATTCTCCGCGACGTAGCAAATACTTTGGAGGTCTCGCGTCGCGATGAGGCCAATCGATGAGTAAACTAGTAAATAAATATTTTGGCAGCGAATGGGGAGGAGGGGGGAGGTCGAAGCAAGAGGGAGAGAGGGTAAGAAAGGATAAGAAAGGGTTAGGAAGGAGAGAGGGTGGGCTCGGCTAGGTCGGGATTGCTCGCGGAGGGAGCAAAAAGGGGGTGGCTGGCCTTGTCGGGCCGGGGGATCTCCGCCGGTATCCCCGTGCATCTGGGAGACGGCTATGCATTTATGCATGTTTTGCGGGTATCGCATGCTTCTTGCCAATAACGCGGCATGCCATTCTACGTGGCACGGAGCACACAGAGCACAGAGTACGTGGAGAGCACCGAACGGAGGAACCAGGAGCCTCGAGTCGCTTCTGAGCCTGCATTTTCTGGCTGCGAGAGTGTCGCGAACTTTTCCTCTCCGGTGGATCTTAGGATCCGTGCGATCCTAGGATCGATTCGCTTCGCTTCACCTTGCCTCCCGTTGGCACTACTCGGTTTTACGGGAATGGCACTGTCAGTGACACTTACGCGGCAGAATATTATTCATGAATTCGGACGGCCACTTATCGTCGACGGTTGTTAACGTCCCGCGCTACTTTTCGGGGCCCTCTCGCGATACCGGAGTGCCTCGGCGTCTCCAAATTTGATTCTCGGCCGGAATTCGCTCGTTCCAGGAGCTCGAATAGGGGAAATCTTGCAGTTGATCTGCGATAATGTTTTTAATTCGCAGAGAGAGTCGTGAGTCGATAAGAGTCCTTATCTTTTCGTGGTGCGAGGCAGCGCGCGGCGGGTAAGTGGTCCTCGTTAATGGGCCACACCGCGCGAGATAAGGAATTATTGATCGTAAATAATTTTGTAATGTACGGGAGGATAATGTTGCAATAGCTGCTGTTATCGCGGCCGGCATTCCGCGCGGATGCGCGATCGCGAGCGTTAAACTTTTTCGAATGCTCGGACCACTCTCTCTCTCACTCTTTATCCTTTTTCCACTCCCCGCTCGAGCGGCCCACGAGACGCCGGGTCGCCGTAAAAGGACACGGACGGGGATTCCGACTGATCGGCGCATAGATAAATATGATCTCTTCCATTTCGCTAACAATAAGAAGCTCCACTCGGTTGGTATTGCTCGAAAAAGAAATTCTCGCCCGAAACATCGCTCCTGGCGTTATTTGACGAGCATGGGTCGTTCGAGCATTCCGGTGGGTCTGGAATTTGACTTTCGATCCCGAGTGGGTTCGCCGCGAAGCCCAGGGTCGTAGGGTCTGTTGCACGGATCCTGCGGGGTCTCCTCCGGGGTCTCCTCCGGTCACTTCTCCCGAGAGGCATTAACCGATATCGGGGGTATCGAGGAGGCTATAATTCAGGTAGCATTCGCTGACAGGTGCAGGTACGTCAAGGGTGGGAGAGAGAGAAGGGTGTGCGTGTTGCGTAGCCGTGTCACGCGGGCTAGGATGCCAACTACCACTTTGACTAGCACGCGGCTGTCTATATCGTAATTTTATGCAGCTCGCTGCGATGAATATGGATTCGCGACACACTGCGAGAGAGAAGTCCGCACCCTTCGGCACCCTTCCACACCCTTCCGTGCCCTTCCGTGCCCTTCCGTGCCCTTCCGCACCCCGCTCGCCGATTTATGCGGGCTCCCGCTGGCCGCGATACGTATTTGCTGGCGCATAGGCGTGGGGAATCGAAGAAAAATGCGCGCACGAGACCGGGAAACCGCGCGGTCACGCGATGGGACGTGGACAAGAATACGCGGCGGGCTACTTTCTTTCGGCGATAATACGCTAATTGAATTTGCACGGTGTTACGGGGTCAGCGGGAACGTCCGTCGGTCCGTCGATCGAGGAAGGGTGCAGAGAGAAACGGAGAGTTCGGTCATGAAGGAAAGGGTTCGGGAAGCAGTCGAACGATTCGAAAGGCTCGGAGATCGAGTTAAGGACGCGAAAAAAGTAGGATCGTGGCCAACGGGAGCATTTGGCGGCCGGAAAAGGTAGTATTTCACGGAAGAAAAGAACGGGGCAGCAGCAGCGTAGGAAAGCAGGCAGGAAGCTAACCAGCGCGATGAAAAGAGCGAGAGAGAGTGGGTAAGAGAGTGAGAAGCAATCGGAAAAAAGCGAATAATCGCAGCAAAGGTTTTCGTGCGAGCCTACTCACATTCCTACCATCGGGTACGAATGTTGCGGGCTCCTACGAAAAAAAGGGTAGCAGATACGGGACGGGACAATCTGATTAGCGCAATCTAATTAACGCTGCTTTTAATGGCGTTCATTAGCACACGCGTCCCCCTTGCCTCCTGTCCACCCACGGTAACCATCTCGGCCTCGCTCTCTACCCTACCCTGCTCTGTCCTGTCCTGCCCTGCCCTGCCCTGCCCTGCCCTGTCCTGTTCTGCCCTGGTCTGCCCTCGCTTACCTCCACCACTTTCTTTTTCCTTTACTCTCTCACAATCGGTCCTCGCGTTGACACACAACCGGTGCTCTTTTCTCGTACTACGTGCTTTACTGCCTGTCGCGCCCACGTGCTGCCTTCTGCACGACGACTTTCCACTCTCCACGGATTCCATCGCGCTGGATCGGTTCATTGGGATGGAGTCTTTGGTTTTCGTTCGATAAGTCGCGTTATGGCTCGCCACTCGTCAGTGGTGAAATGTCGATAAAATGCAGGGGACTGGAAGATGCACGAGAGGTTAATTAGAGACGGTGGGGTGGAAGGGGTTGTGCAAGAACAGGGGTAAAGGACCAAGGAGAAGGAGAGCGTAGGTGGGAGTATCGAGTTTTGGCTTGGTGGATAGGTAACGAGGCTTCCAGGTGAATTTTAAAGAAGGCAATACCTCGGAGGATTAGAGCTAAGCCGCTCCAGGGGCTTTTATCGAGTGGCGCCCGTTTCGGGGTGGAACGAGGGTAATTCCGAGCGCAGTGCGTGACATTGTATGGATATTAGCCGATTTCTCCGGGAATAATCTTCCGTGGCAGCGCGCCAGACTCTTGGCTCGCGCAAAAATCTTCATTCGAGCGAGCACAATTTTTTCCTCGTTTATATCGCGGATAATTTCGAAACGCAGGCGGATCGAAGGGAACCAACACACCACAACGGAAGCAACGTTAAACAGAAAGAATACGTATTTGTTTTCGCCGCATTTCCGTATCTTTGGTTGCGCGCGATACGATGCGCGATTACGGATTCAAAATATTCAAGAATAATCGGCCGAGCCGATATTGCTTTTACGAGAGCGCGCCCGCCTGTTGGCCTTCTATTAATTAAACATTTTCCAACGCGCTTTACCGTAAACAGAGCAATAACTATTGAGAAACAATAATGCGTTGTATGGCCTGTTTTTTTGCGGGAAGTGCGGAGCGTTGGAGCACGCAGTACGACAAAGACTCTCCCGCGGAGCTGTTCGCGGAACGTGTACGCTCGTTTGATATCCATACAATGCTGAAGCCGAATGCGGAGAAAGAGAAGGGGAAAGGGTAGACGTGGATGCACACGTGTGCACTGGCAAGCTAGCACCAAGCTAGCACCCAAGCTAGCACAGGAGCGCGCAGCAAATGGACACATCGCGCGGGGTAGCGTGCTGCTGGTCCTGTAGTCGCAACTCGCAACCTAGGGTTCGACTGGCGGTCGCGCACGCATGTAGTACCTACGCGAATACGGCCCGAACGCTGCACCACCGCCACGCCGTTGCTGGAGATAAGGCATGGCACACGTTGCTAGATATGTAGCAGATATCGGACCGACGCCGTACCGCGCCGCGCCGGGACGGGCCGAGTCGGACCGGGTCGGGCTATACAGTCTGTACGACCCACAACTAAACCGACATACATAGATACTACTACCTACTAGCTCTACGACAATCTACCTACAGCTAGTGCTACAACTATCCTACCCGATCGAGACATCCGACTGGGCTGCTGCCACTGCTACGATCCTTCCGTTCGACAGTGCACTTTGCTACCGTTTCTTCGCGCTCTCTCTCTCTCTCTCTCTCTCTTTGGATTCCAAAAACTGCGACGGTGCGTCTCGGAACTGGCAATCTCGAATTCCAATCTCACCCGGTCGGCCTTCGCTTCATTTATCCATGTGAGACGCAACGTTAGGGAATACGTACTAGTCGTGGCATCTTGGTGTGGATAGATTTTCCCTAGAGGCTACGGAATTAAACGGAGCATGGATCCATAGATCACGAAGATGAGACCAGGGAGCATCGGAGCAGGGTGCACCGCAGTGCGATGGCGCCTCCGCGATCTTCCTCTTATGGATATGGATCCTATATGGACGCGTGGACGTGTGGACGTGTGGACCTGTGGTCGGTGGTGTGTCGATGTTGCTAGTGGTGCTGCCGGTGCAGTCTGGGGTAATGACGTGCGAACAGATATCGGATCCCTTGCTCGCGCTATCGCGTTCTCCTCGGCCCTTCACCTACCAGCGACCTACCTTCTCCGTGCCTCTCCCATCCCTACGTCGCTTACTCCTCTTACACCTCTCTGCCTCTCGGTTTAGCAAGCTTCGCACGCATGATTTCACGCGCACGCACCCACACGCGGCACTGACCTCCGCGCAAAAACTCAAACTTCTAGGCTTCGAAAGGACTGTATTCGAATCGGTGAAAAGTTAACTGGCGGGGACCAAGGGGAGAAAGAGGTACGGTCCTCGAGAAGATTGAGATAACGAAAAGAAAAGGTCGGGTGAGAAAGGGAGAGAAGAAGAGAAGAGAAGGGCGAGAGTATAGAGGGTAGAGAATTGGCGATGATCGTACCGATGTCTGCGCGGGCAGCGAGACCCGAGACCGGCAACAATAATCGTCCCTGGTATCGGGCGTGCACGCCCGTTATCGCGGTTATCACCGCGTCCGGTCTCTATCGGCTATCTATGCAAATCGCAGCTAATTATATTTAATTAGATTCGACCACGGCGCTCCCACCGATTGCCGCGCACAACCACTGCTCCCGTGTGCATACGTACCTAAGTACACACTCGTGTACTCCGAGTCTCTCTCATTCGGGTACTCTGCTCACGCATCGAATTCCCGGACGCGGTTCGATTCGTTCGAGTCCTCCTCCGCTTTTTGGAGCTGCCTCGGAGGAAGACAACGCAAGTTGGAAACCGATCCTAGAATCGGTAATTGGCTGCGAGTGCAAATTGAACAAGGTTGCGATCATTTCCAGCCCGAGAGGGCAAGGTTAATCAAATCGATGCAAATCAATCGGTACAATTGTTGTTGCGATACCAGGCGAAAAAGTCGACTTGCCGTCGACGTACTTTGGGATGCGGGATTGGAGCATTAAGTAATTAGTACTCTCCGGCATTAGTGACGATAATACGAAACGACAATGCTCGCGCTCCAGCGGCAGTAAGTGAACGGGGAACATT
The DNA here is from genome assembly GCA_963989405.1 of Trypoxylon attenuatum. NCBI lineage: Eukaryota > Metazoa > Arthropoda > Insecta > Hymenoptera > Crabronidae > Trypoxylon > Trypoxylon attenuatum. The sequence continues at coordinate 994,222 of OZ022491.1, forward strand.
GGCCCATCAAGCCACTCTGCAATTTCGGGGTTTAACGATCGGCGTTGATCTAATTGCGCCGGGTGCGCCTGGCATGCCTGGTTCGGAGTGGTGTGTACGTAGGGTACCTAAGTAACTCGGTGGATATCGTTGTTGCGCGATAGGGAAAGTAAGAGCCGCGAGATCGACGTTCGCTCTTCTTCTTCTTCTTCTTCGTCTTCTTCTGCCTCCTCTTCTGCTTCTTTGGATCGTCGAATCTCGGAGCGAAGGCTCGAGCAAAGAGTGGAGAGAAGACTCGAGAGGAGGCCTCGCGTAAACCGCGGATCGCCTCGTAAAGATAACCAGTTGGAAGGGGAGAAAGAGCGGATAGCTCTCCCGGAGGTAGAAGAGACCGTTTCGCTATCTCCGCGTTTCATCGCGCGCACCTCGAATGCCCGGTCTCCGGACTTCGATTAGAATTTGATGGAACTTTGCTCTCATCGTTATTCCGCGAGAAAAGATCCCGGTCAATACTCTGCCGGTGGATCTCGAGACAATGGAACTACCCGGTTTATTCGTTATCGTCGTCGTCGTTGTCGTTGTCGTTGTCGTTGTCGTCTCGGTTACGTTTTCTTTCCTCTTTCTCGCGGCATTAACGTGTACTTACTCTCTCCTCGCGATCCCGGAGCAGAGATCTCTCGGTCCAGAGACTCGGTAGGAACCTACCTGTTGGCTCTGCCACGGAGAATAGTTCCTTCTTCTTGCGCGTGACCTTCGCGAAAGTTTGATCGGACCGTGACCCCGTCCCTCGATCTCGGCTTGAGCCGATTCGACGAATCTGTAACGCTCGCGTTCACGATCTACCTTTCTCTTCTCTTTCCTCCTCGATCACTCGTGAGACTGGTGCACCGACTCGCATCGCAAGCGCATCGCAAGCGCATCGCGCGCATCTATTCCTCTCGTCGTAATTAACGAGCGCCATTTTAATTAGGGATTTTTATGGCCCGGTTTATGTAAATCGCCGCGGCGTTAATTGACGACGTTGCCGCCGCTGCTGGCACCAGAGCCACCACCGTGGCCAGAGACCCCCTCGATACCGATCAATTCCGTAGGAGAGCACCGTGGAAAAGTTGCCAGTACAACCGAGCAGAGTTGTTCCTGACTAGTCGAGTAAATTACACTCTTCCAGAGTCGATCGGCGTGCCACTGATTGTGAGCAGGAATCCGCCAAGTTTCGGGGTCGAATGTCCAAAGTGTCCGCGTTTCCGATGTGTAAGAGTCGCATTAGTTATCTCGGTGGCGTGGTGGAGGAGGTGGTTCGGCAACGATAGGGGAGGAATGCAAGCATTGCTTTATCGACGAAGCGTGGGTTTCGGAGTGCCGTCTTCTGGATCTCGAGAATGCAGGTGCTTTATCTTCCGCGGGACTCTCTCGGGGGCCCCAGGAAAAAAAAGCTCCATCCTCGAAGGATTACTCCAAATAAAGTTCTGTCGAGAGGCGTCTCCACCGTATTTAACATTGATACGGGAACACCGTTGGATTTTTATTCCTACTCCAAGCGTATTTCCGAGCAGTGCACTCCGACGAGGAGGGTCTAGTCATCCGTCGACAAGTCGCCGACAACCCTCCATCGTCCATAGAGTCACTTATCTCATTCGGGAATCTTAAATCTCTTAATCTTCACTTTTGACCAACTATCACCTCGGAATCCCGTTTCGTTTGAGTCTCGAAATCCGAGGTTCTCTCGGTGCATCTCCCGATCGACCGATTTTTGAGCGCGGACCTCATTCTTGAAATCGGTCGTTCACCGATGGTGGCGAACGGCCACCAGGAACGAGGAAGAAAGAGAAGAAGGAGAAGAAGAAGAAGAAGAAGCGGCGGCGGATGACGCGGTAATCGAGTAACGAGGCGGCCGCTCAGTCAATGGCACTAATGACGCTAATTAATCGCACTTAAGACGACGAGCAGTTATTAAATGCGCTTCTCGCGGAAGTTTTTCTCCGTGCGGCTCGTCGGTGGGATCGTTTTATTGGGATAGCGCAGATCTAATTGTAAGAGAGAAGGAGGATTCGTTGGGAGAGAATCTTTTAAGAGACGGGAATTCGGATCGCGATAGACGCGATAGGCGCGATAGAGGCGATTGCCGCGAGTGCCCGCCGCATTGGCCGGACGATAGCGGGTCAGAGGTCGAGATTCGATAAGGTCGCCCGCATTGTTCCCTCCCCTCTTTCCGGCTCTTCTTACTTCGACGCCAGGGACCCAATCAATCTGATGACTTGTACGCGTATACATAGCAGCGTTATCGCTCCGCGGAATAAAAATCGCGTAAACACCGTCTGGCTGGGTTTCCTTTTCGCCGAGTATCGAGAGCTTCTCGAAATTCGCTCGGTTTCGCTCGGATTCGCTCGGATTCGCTCGGCGCTCTCTTTATTCGGTGCTTATTGTTAGTTAGGTGTGAGCCACGTAGGCGTATGTGGGTGCCCATCGTCGCTCGTGGCTACTCGGAGTCGCCGAGTTGCAGGCAAATTTTTGCGGATCGATGCTATCGCGACGCTGTAAACAAGCGCGCTGACCACCGAGGAGCCCTTATAGAAAATCATTGGCCCATCTCTCGTAACCGGGGCTGCTGCCGGACAAAAGCTATGGCAAGAATGGGCCACCTATGCTCACCTATTCTGGTTATCATCCCGCGGAGGTATTGCCCTGATACGGAATGAATGCCCGGCTTTATGGCCCGATCTCACGGCCGATATCGACCGTGCTCACTCCGCACACCCTCGCCGATTATGTGTTGCGACCGAGAGGATCCTCGCACCCTCCGTTCGTCTCCTTCCTCTCGCACCGTCTTTTCTTATTTCCTTCTGGTTTCTCAATCTCGCGAGTCGGACGAACGAGAGTCGGCAGAAACGAACGGTCAGTCACGGGAACCTAGCTTTTGCCCATTTCCAGTCGGTATAATGCAAAATCCACGGATAGTCTGGTGAATGCAGCAGCCCCTTGACGCCTTCGGTGCTCCGGGTGTTGGGTGTCGGGTCTCGAGAAGTTCGCAGGGATCGCAGGGGTTGGTACGGAGTGGCAGGGAGTGGGCGGACGGGAGGGTGCGGGAAAGGGTGGCCGGCTATCGGAAACCCTCGGCCCGACCAATGCCACGGCGCCTTTATCGTTTTACAACAGAAAGGCGCACATCAGTCAACCGGTATCTCCTCACGGTTGATTTCCCGTGGCCGCGGCGGAACCAGCCTCTCGCCCCCTCGCTCTTTCTCTCTCTCTCTCTCTCTCTCCACCTCACCTCACCTCACCTCACCTCGCCTCGCAGCATCACTCTCCATCTTCCTCGCTTGGTCTCGCTCGGTCTCGCGAGTTCTCACTCGCTTACTCCCCCTCAAATTCTCTTTCTCCCGCCATCGTGCCGTGCCGCACCGCACCACCCTGGTCCTTCTGGGTCTCTCTTTCGCGAGCGCAGTCTCGCTCGGCTTTCTTGGCTGCGCGATTCGCTCAGTCTCTTTTCCTCTTCTTTCTCCGGGGCCAGAAGCAGCCTCCGGGCTTGGGAGCGGTGGCACACCATACCGCACCATACCGCACCATACCGCACTATTCCACACCACCGAGAGGCGTTGTAGCCATACCACGGGCTGATAGCGAGCCACGTAGCGGCCGGTTGGCCGGCTCTACGGTAGTTATGAAAACATATGAAATATATTCAATCTGGGCCGACGCGATAACACTACCACCGGCAGCCACCAACCACCCTCTGACACCCTGTGACGCCCTTTCGTCCCATCCGTGCCAAACGCCACGTTCGTGTGCGAGCCGATATCTCTACCACGTGCTGTTCCTGGTGGTGGTGGTGGTGGTGCTGCTGCTGTTCAATGCTCCGAATCTTCGCAAATCCTTACGCTACAGCTCTTTTCTTTCCGTCGATCCCGAGAACTCGCACCGAGAGAAACGGGAGGAGAAATCGAGTGACTTCTCCGAACGATTATTCATTTCGACGCGAATCGAATTCGCAGTGGTGCGGCTCTTCCGCGGTGAGATCGGTTCTGCGGAGGCGGCAGCAGCGGCCAGTGCCGTCGAGTCACCTCTCGCCCCGACAAACATAATACGGACAAGCTTACACGCTCGTACGCGTTCGCGCCGACACGCGCACACGTACGGGTGCCGTGCACACTCGCATCGAGCCTCGGTTCTCGCGTCCGTGCGCGAAAGAGAGGTCACGAGGAGGAAACAAGAGCGGGTGAGGTAGCGGGCGAGGGAGGAAGAGGGAGAGAGAAAGAGAGAGTTTGTTATCGTTATCGCGCGACGTGGCCGCGCGGCGATCGCGATAACGGCTCGCCACCGCTCTTATCGGCGCGCCGGTTTGCTTCGGTCCGTACGTATATTCCGCCACCATCACCTCCATCACCTCCATTCTCTTGCTAGCTCCAGTTCACCCGAGTCGCTGGCTCCTATTTTCACACCACTTCGCCAACTCCCCGACCGAGAAGCGATATTCCTCTTGGCTCCCCAGGATTCTCCTCTCCGGAGGAACTCGGCAAGGGGAGAAAAAATTCCCGGCATCTTCGGGGTTCCAGTTTCACGGAATCACCGAGTGGATTTAATTAGGGTGACCACGGTCAGCGATAGCGTTTCCGCGCCGATAACAGTCCTTTTCACAGCTTTAATTACGGGACCGTTTACCGGGATGCGAAGAGGGTACGCGTAAGGATAAGCGATAACTTTTGGCTCCTCTTTACGAATAATGCACGACCAGCGCACGTTTGCACAGGGTTAGTTTCCAATTTCTCGTGGAGACCTCCAGATGGAAGCGAATTCGCTACTGCTCTATTACGTTTGACCGAGGCGGTAAGGAATGCGAGACACGCGACTGTCGCGGCTCATTGCATCGCTTTAGCCCTCTCGAACTTTCAGACTCTTCTGGGACGAGCTCCCGTCACTTTGCTCACTGACCACTAGCCATCAACCGACCTCTCGATCGAACCCTTCCCTAGGATTCGTTCTTCTTCTTCTTCTCGTATTCCGATCAGCGCGGTTACGGAGTAAATGGAATAGATTGATAGAGTGATCACAGCTCGCGAACGCTCCTTTCTACTTTGGATCGGTTTCAGTAAAATGTACGTATATTAATAAGAGTCGTGTTTTCGGTCGGCACTCGGCCGAAGAATGTGCCAATTATAAATTGGATCCTTCTCGCGCGGTCGGGTTTAATTTATGTGCGGTTCGCCAACCGAGGAAGAGGAGGGAGGGGGCAGCCCGCTCGACTTTGGAAAAGGAATAGCTAATGAGCCGAGAAAACCAGTGGGCCTGTTTATCGCCTCCTCGGCATTTCCGTTTATCGATTGCGCCAGATCGCCGATCAAGGTGAACCGCGCTGGATGGATTGTAGCGCGATACCGATCTGCGATCGATTAGTTCGCGTTCACTGGTGAGATTCGCTTGGATCTTTGCTAGAAGACAAGCATCCTCGTTCACGGAAAGACCGAGTTCTTGCGTAACCAAACACTCTGTTCCTTCGTATCGCAATCGGAATTGGTTCTTCGAGGCAATCGCTCGGTTATCGCTGATTTTCTAATTGCCACCGTTCGCTAATGAGTCTGGCGAAACTTGGTTCGACGAAAGTCACGCGCATCGGGGGACTCTTTCCAGAGACTGGCCAAGCGATCGGTGCTGCAATCTCCGCGATCTTCTGCCTACCGCGCATAGATGGAATCGGAACGATGCTGGCCATCGAAGCAGATCGATTAATTGGGAACGAGCGCGTCCGATCGACACGCTCTGCAGTCGAAAAACCAGCTCGAGCGTGTTTACCGCAATAGCAGAAATGCGGGCGCGCCGCGCCGGGCCGCGCCGCCGCGATGCATCGGGCAAAGGGAGTGAGTGCTATCGGCAAGGATCGCGAGGAAAGCGAGCTGTGGATCGTCATCGTAAAAGCTGCAATTTTCATTTTCAACGCGTTCGGGTTAGTTTTCATCGGAGCAAATAAATATCCGATTCGTTGGGCGTGTTCGCACTTACGTTATTGCATTCCAAGCCGACACATTGTCAAAGTCCTCGTTCTCTCTCTCTCTCCGTTTGTTCGGTCGAGATAGCGTCGCCGGATGAAAAGTCACCTGGACGTGTGCAGCGAGTACGCACGAGTGCGTGGCTTTCTCTCGCGATCGTTCGCGATTCTTCGCGATTCTTCGCGATCCTTCGCGAGAAGGGGACAGAAGAAGAGAGGAGTGGAGAGGGAAAGGGATCCCGGAGGATCGTCGAAGTAAGAAAAGGATTCTTAATCCCAATGAGAAATTCAATCCAGCGCAAGCATCGGACCCCTTTGCCATTCCTATCGAGTTTCTCGTTGCTCGGACCACGATCCTCCGGTCGCGATTAAATCTCGCGGGGCTCAAGGGGACGGCCTTATTGTTCGAGCGATCTCTATGTGGCCGATGCATGTCCTTACACGAGCGGCACACCATACGAATCAGCGGAGTTGGCGCACTCCGAACGATGCACGACTGGCTCGCGCAGCGATCGCGAGAATACAGGTATCGGTAAAGTTCAAGCACTCCCAAGCCGCGAACGGGCCAAATGGGATCGCGACGAAAATGGCAGCTCGTAGCGCGAGTTTTGGCTCGACTCGTAAATCGTCGTGGCGGGTCGCACGATCGAAGATCCCGTGGTTCGTCGCTCGCGGAAACGTCGCTATTGCATCGCGGCCGATTCCTTCCTGAAGACGAAAAGCAACGGAGGAAGGCATCGTAGGAAAAAATATCGTTTCCACGCGTCGACTCGCATCGCGTCGTTTCGCGACAAAGTCGATAAGCTTTACGAGAATCGCTCTAGCTCCCTCCGCTCTCTCTCTCCCTCTCTCTCTCTTTCGTTCCCTCTGCTCCAACTTCTCGCCGATCATGTGGCACACTCACCGACTAGAAAAGTGGAGGTTGCGTAATCGCGCATGGCGACATTACGCTCGGATGACTTTACCAGCGAGTCATTGAGATCGCGATACTCGGCAGGAATTCTAATTAATCGGCCGATGATCGATCGGCTAGTCGGTCGACTGGCCCGGTCGACTGGCCCGGTCTCCCGAAGTCGACGAGCTCGAGTCGCTCAAGTCGCTCGTGCTGGTGGGCGCGCGTGTCGAACGTTTGGCCCGAGGTTCGTCTCAGGGTTTAATTAGAAGCGATGTTATCGAGTGGAGCTTGGGCGGCAAACAAATGAATAAATAGTTAAAGATAGGCATTCTGCTTAGGAAAGCGTGCAAGCCAGATAAAGCGGTCGACGTGAAAGGGGGCCTGGGTCAGATGAGATTGGTCGTGTATCGTCGATTTGGTGCTTATCGCCACGATGATAACACTTGGACGCCCCCAGATCACTCGATAACCACACTATCGACATCGGCCTCGTCCATCGGTCATCGTCGGTCGCGGACCGATGGAAAAAGACCAACTATGTTGCGGTTGATGCTGTAGCTACCGTTGCTACTTCTTCTCTTCGCCCGCTTAATGAAAATCTCTCTCGGTCTCTCAATCTTCACGAATCTATTCGCTTAGATTTTTTTTAACGAACCCTGCGCGGTTGCTCGACTTTCGAGCAGTGGAACGCGGCACGATTCGCTTTCTCCACGATTCGATCGATCGCTCTTATCGATCCACCGTTATTTCTTGGTTCGTCGGAGAACTCGCTCGTTGGGAAGAGCATCGAGGAGACGAAGGAGAAGAGCTGCCTGGCATATCCGTCGCGGATCCTGCGGATCCTCCGGGTCCTACGTACCGAAAACTGGTTCGTGCGGCGCGACGGATCAGATCGCGAAGATAGCCGAGTTTTATGCGGGGCCCGCGATATCGGTCGGACCCATCGGACCCATCGCGACCGAGCGATGGCCGATAGCTTTCCTGGGGGATTCTTTCTTTCCCGCGGCTTTTCGATCGTCTCCCCTTCAACCCACTTTTCACTTTTTATTATTCTCTTTCTCCCTCGGAAGGTCCTGAAAGATTGCAAAGATAGCGACCACCTTGCTTCTCGATTCTATGCACGCCAGTCTGGATTCTTCGTCCCACTTTTTCTCAACTCCTCTGAAGCGCCAAACTTGATTTTTTTTTTTTTCTGCCAAATACCAACGTGTACTCCAATGAATTTCACCAAAATATGTCGCACGATCTTCTTGGATCGTCAAATTCCGCGGTTTGCTCTCGAGTAATCGATCGAGTGCCAGTGGTGCCAACAGTGTCAGGACAGCGTCGCGTCGGCGTTGCGGCAACAGGTGTGAGAATCCCTCTCGACCAGTGTTACACGAATCTACCACCGTCTTTTATCCTTTCATTACTGTCGGAACCAAACTCAGAATTGAACTCTGCGTCTGTGTATCGAAGTCGCGTTAGAAAAGGAAGCGTGCTGCTTGCTGCCCTGTCGAAGCCGTCGAGGAATTTTTCCAAACGATTCGACGCGCAAGATAGTGTCCCAGGGTAATTAATTGGCCAACCGAGAGAGGAGCGTGCGGAAGATTAAGAGGAGGGGTCGCAACGATAATGAGGGTTGCTTATATTCGACGGAGACGATGAGTATTGCTGCTTCGATCTTTCGAACCATTCTTCGACCACCTTCGAACTACCGATATGCTCGACTTTCCCACGGATCAATCTTAATACTGGCGAAAAAAAGTCTGCCATCGATTTCGCGAGAACATTTGTATCGGCGTGTCTGTCAGTGACGTATGCAAATGCGGGAAAAATGTCGCTCCTATCCGACAGTCGTTTAGAGCGCGCGTTGGAAACTCGATCGGGCTGCGGATAAGCTCAGGCAACTATTTCGGGAGGAAGGGAAAGAGAGAGAGAGAGAGAGAGACAGAGAGAGAGTTACGGCCCGCTCGCGGGATTTATTAATCGTAGAACGACTGGCCCGGCCTTTTTTCCTCCCATCAGTCTGCTTAAAATCGAATTTAACGACTGCACGGAAAATCCAGCCTCCTCTTTCTGATATATCGGCAGATACTTGTCATGCGACAGCACACACCACTCTTTCACGCAAAAACGAACCAGTAGCCGGGTCTGCTAATTCCGTGAACGATCGCGGATTCATCGGAGATTCGCTGGAGATTCATCGGAGATTAATCGGGAATTCATCGCGAATTCATCGTGAGAGTGCCACCAGAAAAAATACGAGGCACTTGTTTTTTGGTAAACGGGCCAGAATCCGACAGATTTTGTCGATCGGCCCGAACGGGCCATTTTGTCATTTCTTTCAATGTATCGTTCGGCGCCAAGCTCGAAATCCCACTAGAAACAAAAAGGGAGGGAAAAGTTGCCTTTTTCGCAAAACTCTTTCTACGTTTGGCTATCGTCCACCCACGCGGTATCACCCGGCGGATAAGGTTAACGGAGACTCCTCTCTCTCTCTCTCTCTCTTGACAGCCGCGTGGATTACGGTTTGTCGTTAGCCTTGCGATAAACTTTATGTTACCAGTGATATCCGCCGATTTGGAGCGCATAAACCATCGGCGAGCACCGGACAGCCTGACTTTTCCAGCCTGTTCCACTTTTGCAACACGACTGCAAACGTATTGCACAATTACCGTCATCTTTTCCATCGGGGTTTTCGAATCGGTAGAATTTCGATTTTCTCGATTGAGACTCCAGGATCCAGTGGTGCGATCGGGCCGCGTGATCGGTCTAATTGCGCTGGGTGGTCGCGATATCCGAGGTGGTGAGGCTTCTTGTGCCATCGTTGAAGTCACCATTTCGGCGTGGGAGGGGTACGCCCGTTGGCATTCTTTCCCTTTGGGAAGTGAACGATAACGACTCGTAAGGAGGTCAGGGAATTTGAGAATCAACTTGCGACATCGGCGACATCACTGCTCTTCTTTATTGAGACTCGAGATTGAGCAGCGTCTCGCTGGTAGGTGAAACGTTGGGTGGACGGGAAAACGAGGTGATTTGCAGTACGTAAACGCGATAGGGTCGTTCTCGTGGAGGTTCGCGGATGTTTGCCGTCCACTGGAAGATCATTGACGAGGGTGATAGGATGATAGGGTGGTAGGCGGGTGATGGCCGATCCCCGTGGATCGAAGGTAACTCAAGCGAGGCATGATCAGAGAGAGAGAGAGAGAGAGGGAGAGAGGTCCAGGGAGGACTCCCCGGGGTGGGAGTGGGCCAGGGCTGGGCCAGGGCTGAGCCAGGGCTGAGCCAGGGCTGCTGCTGGAACGGTAACGCTCCGGGCTGTATGCGTTGCGATCCCGTATCTCTCGTTACACTTATGCAACCCGAGATTTATTGCCGATGATTATGCGCGGATGGAAGTACGCGGCGGAGGAGGTGGGGTCTCGCCCTCGGGTATTCGCTCGCTTGCTCTCTCGCTCGCTTGCTCGTTCCGAGATATCGAACGCTCGTTATCGATTGACGTGGCCGTGCGCCGTACCCGATATATCCTCTATCGATGGTAATGTGGCCGTCGTTTGCTCGCTCACACGCACGCATGCACGCGTGCACACGCTTGCATAAGCGTGCACACGCATGCATTGGCCTACACGTACTCGAGGTCTATCATCCGGGAGACAAGCTCGAATATCATTTCGCCGCCATGCCCCCGCTTTACCCCGCCACGCTCTTCCTACATTCTACCGATTTATTGCCTCGTCTATTCGATTCTCCACTCTTTAGCCGAGCGAGCATTGCGGATTGATCGACGTCCCTCCGCGTTGAATCAATTTCGCGAGGTAAGCGCCAAGCGGACCCCGGTGTGTTTTTGGTAAGGAGGTCAATCGCGGAGGAGGAACGCGAGAGGCTTGGAGTTCGATAGCGAGATATCCAGTCGGGAAAATAGTGTTCGGCAGGAGATAGCTCCGCTCGGACGGGCACTATCTTTCGGATCGCGATTGACGTGCCATCCCTGATAGGCATCTATCTCGGTGCGATGGTATCGCGACTCGCGTTGTAAACGTTGCGCACCGCGCACCGTGCATCGCGTTGCGTCGCGCCAACGATCGATGCTAGATGCCAATCCAGTGCTCCGGACGAGTCGAGAACCGACGGCCTTTCTTTTTCCTCTCGAGATCCGATCGATCGGTGATCGATCAGCGATCGATAATTAATCCGCCGCGTCAGACTAATTGGCATCCGAGCTGTGTTTTGTAATTATAATAGCTTCGTCGAGCCGGAAAATCAGGTGGGTATGCGACGCTCGAGGGAGAGCAGCTAGCAGCAGCTCAGCTCGCCCGCTAGCTTCCCTGGTAATTCCAGAATCGCAGAATTCCAGGTCCTCGAGGCTCGTTACGCTAAAGCGAGAGCGAGAGAGAGAGAGAGAGGACTAGGACAGCGTTGAACGCGCGCAATTAAAATTTTCGCGTGATCGCCGCGTGATCAGCAGGGAACGAGCGAACGAGCAAACGCCGGACGACTAATACGCGATCTCGGCTCGGCCGATCGTTATCGATCGACGTAATTACCGCGTGCGTCCGCGTAACTCCCTATCGATGCTGAGGCGAGACGAAAGCGTCGGAAAAATCGCGGGAGCCGGCTAGCAACCCAACCAGCAAGCTAACCAGCCAACGAGCTAGCCGACCACTCTCGCTCAAGAGCGCTTCATTAAGTTGTCCCCAACTATCCCTTAATGCGATCGATTCCCGTGGCAGCGGTCGATCGATCCCTTAATTATCCACCACTTAGTCTCGCGGCTTCTGTAATCGCCCCGCGCATTCCAACCCCGAGAAGAAATCAATCGCGTGTCTGTTTCCTCTTTCTTCTCTTGTCTTCCTGTTCGATCAAGCCTTTCAGACGCTCTTTAGTTTTCGGATTCAAATTCCCCCCCTTTCCTATCTCTTTGACTCCCCCTCGGCAAGGCTCGAAGCCGCTTATCGTAAGCAGGCGATCGCGAAATGGCACCTCGCTATAATTGTGAAATATTAATAATAACGGGAGCGAAACGCAAGCAGTGCATCGATGATCGGCGAGAGTGCTCGGACCCCATTCGCTAATAATATCGTTATGTAAATTCGTCGAGTACTCCGCGTGATTACGGTTGCCGTTTGCGATCTTGTTCCCTTTATCCAAAACAGGGTGGTTACCACGGTTCTGACCCTTGGGCACTGCATCTCGAGGAGTCAATCGTTTTTTCAGCCGATTAATTATTATGCAAATTAGAGGGCTCGGTGGAAATGGCGCTTTCGAAGGAGCGCGATGCCGCGGCAACATTTCAATATCGTTGCCTGTCTTTATTGCCACAAGCTCGAAACAGGGTCAGAGGGAAATGACAAGAAAGAAAGACTCGGGACTCTCGACCTAGCTTGGAATCCCTCTTCCTTCTTCTTCTTCTTCTTCCTCCAAGATACTCGGCTGATTTGCGAGAGATCGTCACGAGATTGGGTACATCCTCGTTCCCGTTTGACTTATCGACTTATTCGCCGCAGATTCCTTTCCGCTCGTCTGTTCCGTTCGTTCATCCGGCTGGAGATAGTTCGATCTCCTATTTATCTGCGAGGTGCCTCGGAGCATCCTTCCTTGGATTCGGGGATTTCCGCGAGCGTCCTTCGCAAGAAAGAGCCGGGCGAACGCGGGAGAGGCAGGACCGAGAATAATTGGCATTCTGGCGCAGTAAGGAAGGGCAAAGCCGGCAGGAAACGGACCAGGAGATAGTCCACGAGCGTTGACGCCATTGCAACGAGATAAAAGAGCGATAGGGAGATCAATGAAGGCGATAGTCCAAGTTATTACCGGATAGAGGAAGCGAGAAGGCCGCGGCCCCGGAGCCCCCGGGGCGAAGAGACCACGAGAGAGGACGAGAGAGGACGACAGATCACGAACGTAGTGCGCGAAAGCAAGACGAGATGAGCGGCACAAATGCGAAGAAAACCGAGGAGGAAGCACGCACAGTGCGAGTGAGAGAGGGATCGGAGCTCGCTTACTCGTTCGCTCGTGGGGAGCTCGATAAGCAGAAACAGTTATCAAGAAATGGAAATGAGCGATAAGCACAGCGGCTCTGGCCACGGCTCCAGAGCGTTTTTAATATTACATTAAGACTGGATTACGACGACACTGTCGCACAATTCTCCCCGTAACGCATCGCTCTTGGTGCACGCGAAATTTCACGGCTCACTGGATCATCCTCGACGATTTAATTAGCGATCGAGCCCTCGCGAACCCGCGCCATGAACCCTCTGCATCACCCAAGAACAACAAATCGATTTCAATGCTTTCGCCGAGCAATCTTATTCGATGGCGAAACGAGAAGTGCATTATCGAGCATTCATTATCGAAAAGCCACTCGAACGAGTGGCGCACGATTCAGAAGCCAGTTATGGTTCGGTCCTGTTTTTGGTAGCCGGACCGGTTCATCTTCCGATGGACGGTGTTTTCGATCCATAGGAACTGACGACGGACTATGAGTGTCGTTGTACCGTTGCCAGATGGGGGCAGGGGAGAGCGAGGCAACAGAATGGCTCGAGTCGAACTGTTTTGACACTTGCCGGTCCCCGGGTATCGTCCCAGGGGTCTGGTATTCCTTGTCTCGATCGGTCTCGATCGGTCGCGATCGGTCTCTCGCTCCTGAGAGGCTTTGAATTCCATCGGGCTGCTCCGTATCGGAATATCTATGGACCCGTCCGGACCACTTTTCGCTTAATCGTCCTCCCCTTTTCTTCTCCGGCCCGGTAGGACACGCGCGATACCTTGTTTCGTCTCGAAATTAAGCGGATCGTAAGTCAGAATAAAATTACTGGTTGTTCTGGGTGTTCCACCCTCTTTCTCTTCGACTCCGATTCTCTCCTCTCGCAATTCGCACCACTTTGACTCGCTTCGCGATAATGTGTTCCTTAAGAGATTACGCCGTTTTATTTTCGGTAGGTGTAACATTGACAGAGGATCGCTCGTACGTATGTACTCGATGTTGAGGACAAAAGTTTCGTTTTGTAGGAGCGCGGAGTGCAACGCGTAACCCGGTAAATAGCCGCGGAACGAGAAAAGGAGAATCAGGAGAATCGGGAGAAGCAAGAGTAGTTGATGCGGCTACTTTGCCGAGGACTGTCGTCGGGGTGCTTGAATAGCAGTACTTTTTACGATCGGGCTGAGATAGGAGATAACAGGATACAGTTTTATACGTCCCGCAAGACTGGCGACACAATAAGGGAACTGTCCCGGGTCCGCATAAATTTGTTCGACCAGCGAGTAGCCTTTGGAGAGTAGCCTTTGAGTTGCGATGCTTGAAAAATATTCAATTTATGTCGTGACCGCTCGGGCTTTGCCGATATGATCTATCGCTTAACAATTACACCCCGAAACAATCGTTTTCCGGTGCGCTTTAATGGATGCAAAATTATTTTTACCGCGCTTTTACGAGCGGCGAAGCTTATCGCTCTCGGGCTGTGAACGATCCTTCGGGTGTATTTTTAATCGGCAGATAACCACTGGCCACGACTGCACTCCCAGTCATTCTCTTTCTCTTTCTCTTTCTCTTTCTCTCTCCCTCTCCCTCCCCCGCTTTCGATCGACTCTCCGATCGCAGATCCAATCGGTCCCGAGCCGACTTTCGTCTACTTTGCGAGCGTCCTCGGGTTCGATCGTTGTCCCGGAATTCGGTCGGGCGGCCGAGTCGTCGGCACGGTAGAAGGGTGTGGAGGGATCGCGAAGAAGATAATTGGAGTCCCCAAGAAGGCAAAAGTTGAGTGGATCGAAGAATTACTCGAAGCGGAAGAGAAGGAAGAATCAGAAACGCGATGCGGTCAGTCCCGAGCGGAGAATCTTTAAGCCAGTCGGAAAGTGAGTCTCGGAGCGTCATTCCGGAGGCACGTCGCCGTGACGGTTTCGCGGCTACCCCAACTCCTGACTGCTATCTTTTGACATTGAGGTGCCGTGCGGGGCCGTGCGGGGCCGTGCGGGGCTGGGCCAGGGCGGGCCTCTGGTATCTGTGCCACCGATTCTCCATGGCACAACCTGCCGCACGACCGAGATACACCGCAGAAGTTTGCGCAGTTTTGACGTGCGCCAGATAACTGACGTCCTCGCGCTTCTGTCGCCTTATTGCACTCTCGTGGCCGGCAGTCCTCCTTCTTCGTCCCTATGACACTCTGGAAACTATGCTGGGCCCAACTACTTCTACTCCCTGTCACATCGAACAATATGCCTATCTTCTTCGTCCCTCTGGAACCTACCTACACTTTCAAACTCGTACGTTCAGCTTCGCCTTGCCATTTTTCCTCCATCGAGCATCCGACTTTTCTTGAGAGCTGCTGCAACCAGGAGTACATACCGACGAGCCCGAGGGTTTGGAAGGTTCGGAAGGTTTCGAGGGCGAGGGTCGGGTCCGCGATTTCGCAAAGTCTCTTCCTGGGGTTTCTGCTCGCAGACTGCAAGGTATGGCAGCGATGCGCTGCCAGTCGTTTGGCGACGACCATGAATTATTCATGGACGGCGTTTCCTCATACAGCTCGAATGCTCTTCTGAGAACGTGGCAGGACACAGGAAAGCGCTGATAACGATCTCTCGCTTGCGTCCTGCTCGCTTCGCCTCTTTCTCTCTCCCTCTCGCTCTCTCCACTCTGTTTCTCTCTCCTTCTCGCCCGCGTGACTCACGCTATCTCGCCGACGACTCGTCACGATGCGTCAGTGCGTCAGATAAAGTCAGCAGTGTATGCCCTCTCCGTTTGTCTCTCTCTCTTTCTCGTACTCTCTTGTCCCCTTCCCCGCAAACCCCTTCATTCTCATTGTGTCAGGGCTCGCTGACACGTTCGGTGTCCCACATCGCGCGGCCACCAGCCTTCTTCCGCCTTTCGGACCCACCCCCACATCGTCTTACGCTTGACTTTCATCCCCCAAATCTACCCCTCGATCCTTTCGATTTTCCTCTCCGCCCTTGACCTGTCGTTTGGCACAAATTCGGCTCTTTGACGAGAATGATCGAGGCTCTTTGGTTTAACACAGTTCCTCAACGAAGTGATTTTGCCAGGCAGGCTCCGTCCGTGCGTGCGTGCGTGCGTGCGTGCATGCGTGCGTGCTTATCGTCACGAGAATCACATATGTATACGTATATGTAGTCGCGATAGGCAAGGTACGCGGTGCGCGATTATCACGTCGTTTCGATCGTGCCCTCGCCATCGGGTTTCTGGACGTCGTACGTATACATGTACGTGCATACATACATGGGAGTGAGATCGTTTCTTCACCCTTGCATCCGTTTTTCTTCTCGTTCGATTTTCGCGGTGCTTTTAGACTCACGTGTATTTGCATGCGTGCGTGCGTGCGTGCGTGCGTGCGTGCGCCCAGTACATGCCAGGCTGGTCGGCAAAAGTCCCTTGGCCGTCTACCACGCTTTAATTCAACTTTATTAGGAGGCAATGCGACGGGACACGCTTCGCTGTCTTACTTAGTAGCCTCGCAATATTTAACGGGACTACTTTGCTTCCTAACCGGATTTAAGAGGGTCCCGTCTGGATAATCGAGCGACGGGAGGTCCTTCCCGGGATGGACTCGAGGGAGGGGGTTACGTAGGAAGGGTTTCTTCGGATTCCTACGGACTTTGAACGGTGGCAGGAGAATAATTAAGCGGAGAAACGGCGGGGGTTTTTACTGGTCATCGCGTGGAACGCCTTTGTCATCGTCGTTACGTGGTGCATGGACGTAGAACGGTTTTCGGGGGGCGGGGGTGTTGGAGAAGAAGGTGGAGAAGGTGGCAGTTGTTTCTTTTCCAACGAGCGAACGGACTCTCGGTGGGCAGCCGGTTTTTGCCGTGGCTATCCACCACCGCGATCGCCGCTAGACCCTAATCTATTTCATTTCGTCTCGTTAACAACCTTTCCACCGTGGTTTCCTTTTAAAACGGACGTGTCGCGCTTTTTGCCGGCATCTCGTCGGGAGCTCTCCCGCGCGCGCGAATTCAACTACAAGCCGATCTTATCGAAATCGGAGGAACTTCTCCTCTTCGTTCTTCCTTCCTCCTTTCCTTCTCCACCTTCTCCTCGCGTACTTTTTCTGGGGGGTCACTTTATCGACGCGTTCCACCTCTCCCTATCGTCCTTATTCCTTATCGTCGCGAGGAATAAATCGATCGAGACTCGGCGCAGGAAACTCGGACGGTTCCGGTCGGGAAGCAGCTACGAAAGAATTCCTTGGCGCTTTATCATTTTCGCCAAACACACACACACACACACCGCGGAACATCGCGAGTGCTCGCTTATCTCTGTCCATCGAGGCCGTTATCTCGGGACGAATGACTCACGGTTTATCTTTAAGTTTGCCCAGACGGTATTGTCCGCTGCTATCTCCTACAACATTTGGCAAAGAGGAGCTAGTCGATCGGCGGATAGCGCGCAGTCATTGTCTAAAGGTTCTGTTCTTCCCGATCCTCGCGTTCTTCGTCTCTTTCGGCTTGCCTCCGGCTCATTCCCGCCGTTTCCCGCCCTTTCCCACCCTTTCCCACCCTTTCCCACCTTTTCTTTCTCGTCGTCGCTCGAACCGCGAGGAAAAGAACCGCGTTCTTTTATCCTCTTCTCGCGGAGGAGCGTGTGGTGAACGCACACGTCGAGACTCGGCGCACTTTCCCAGAGATGTTTGCACCGATCTCTGCAGTCGGACTGCGTATCGTGCAACAGCATCTCCGTTCCTCTCGATCGTTTCCTCTCTCCAGCGTTGCAGCCGGACTCTTACCGGTGGTTACGTCGAGTGCACTACTCGCGACTACGTACTCGCGTTGGATCCTGTCGAATCCGAGGGTTGGCGCGCGAGGAGGTTCCCCAATGACGACGCAGTCGGAGTTCTACCACGAGTCGTGGATCGAGCTACGGTGGCTTTCTCATTTGCGTCACTCTACGGGAGAAGCAGCAGCTAAGCCCGAGCGCACAATAATTCTATCTGTCTATTTATCTTCCTCAGCCTTCAAAAGAAGAGAACAATGACGCGGCTAGCGAGACGTTCGGCAATTTGTTCGGCAAAGGAGGATACGTAGGCGAGAGAGACCCAGAGAGAACGAAACCTAGTTGTAGAAAGACTGAGAAAGAGAGAGGGGAAAAGGGAGTGGGGGACAGAGAGAGAGAGAGAGAGAGAGAGAGAGAGAAAGAGAGGGTTGGGTAAGTTGTACGCAGTCGAGGTAGCCTCTATCCACGGCTGGGATCTAATCTCCCTCGGGAATCTGGCATCCTATCCTGGTATCGTTCGGGGAATCTTTTCCCCGTCTCTCTGCCTCCCGCACTCCTCGCGCTCCTCGCACTCCTCGCACTCCTCGCACTCCTCGCACTCCTCGCCCTCCCGTTCGCCTCCTGTTCGCCTCCTATCGCGCGGCGCTGACTATGTCCTAGTTTATACACACTTCGATATCCTTGTGATAACGCTCCGAGTTGCTGCCTCCCTCCTACTCCTCCTTCTGGCTCTCCGTTCCGGTGCTAACGTCGGGTTCTCTCTCGCAGACGCTCGCAATTTCTCGAATGGTTCTCGGCTATCGGGTGTCCCCCGATACCGTTGACAGATAAAAATGTTTGGAGCGCAGCCGACGACTATCGATCGGCGCCCACCGACAGATCAAAGATAGGGACTATAATCGAAGATGCTGCGATAGCGTGTCCGTGCGCTCGTGTATCCGTGCATACGTGTATCCGTGTATCTGCTGGTTCATCCGTGCCATCCACGCCATCCACGCCGTCCAGGCCATTCGCGGAACGAGCCGAACCACTGGCAGGATCAAATTTCCCTTTGTTAATCGTGCCAGTGATTGGCGAAGGTACGGGCTGCTCGGGTTCGGGGATATGCACCCAGTCAGGTAATTAGGACCGACTCGATCCCGAGGGGGTGAGAGGAAGTCGGTTCGGTTTAGGTGCGCGCGATGTCACTGGAACGAGACAGCACCGGCTGACCACCCCGTCGACGTCCTCCTCTTCGCTCGAGAATCTTTCTTGAAGCAACGCCTCGTCGAATTTCACTGGCTACCACAAGACTTCTTCTTCTTCTTCTTCTTCTTCTTCTTCTTCTTCTTCTTCTTCTTCTTCTTCCTTCGTTTCTCTCGACTCTGATTGCCAGGCAGAGTACGAATTCCCGAAATTGAAAGCCGCGCCTACGGGTGGTCGCGCGGCACTGGTATCTCCGCGGGACACGACTCGCGAAAGGAAATAGAATACGAGAGTAAAGAGAAGCGAGAGGATCGGCAAGATCAGGGGGGGGGGGGGGGGAGAAAGATCGCGGAACATTTCGTGGAAACGAGACTCGATGGGAGGAATATATACGAGTGGTGTCGAGGCTGGAAAGCCTTGAGAGTTGCGGCGCCACTGGATGGAGATAAGGGAGCGTTATCGGCTGCGCGCCGGCTCTTATCAACGATCTCGTTCTCTCCCTCTCTCTCTCGTTCTATCTTCTCTATCGCTCACCACCCTTGCCGCCCTCGCTGGCCCCGTCATCCCCGCCACCCCTGCATTTACCACGCCATGGCCCCACCGTGGCCCCTCCATCGCACCAGCACAGATCCGATATAGCCTCGACGGTTCGCGCGAGCGCGACTTCGCGATGCTATCGCCTAACTAGCTCCAGCTACTGATTCTATCTCGCGCGTACCCACCCAGCAGGGCCGCCAGTCGAGGCCAGGGCCGCCGCTGCCATCGCCACTGCCACCGTCACTGCCACCGCCACTGCCACAGCTCCAAAATCTTCTACCACCCCGCGTCTTTGCGAGCGAAACTGACCTCCCCGATAGTCGGCTAGGCGGATGCTCATTTCGCGATGTACTTCCTACAATTTCGCATGACCTGGCTGGTTAACGCGCGTCGTTGACCACGTTCCACCTTTCCATCGGTAGACGTTTATTGAGTCGTTCGCACTTCCAACACGGAACGTCGGCAGTATATTGAGCGGAGGATCGACCAGAGGATCGACCAGAGGATCGACCAGAGGATCGGCCGGAGCATCCCCCCCAGAGATCGCTATCGACATAGAGCAAAGGCGTTCGGTGCAACCGGGATCTGGGCAGCTCGACCAGTCCAAGTTTTATGGTGCATCTAGTTAAGAATCAGGCACGCGCTTCGCTGTTGCGTCTTCATCCTCGGAGATTCTAATTGGCGTGACAGTCACTCGCCGCGAGGAACTCCACTGGTAGCAGCAGCAGCAGCAGCAAGTCCAGGTGGAAGTTACGGTCGCGATTCGCGATAGCGCGACGGAACTTTTATAGTTCGCTGGATATGCTCGATCGTACGGTGTCATTTCTTTTATTAGCGCAGTTGCACGCGATAACGGGATACTGTGACGCCACGTCTGGCGTCGTTGCTCGAAGTAACAGGATGCTCCGCGGTTACTCTTTTTACCGTAGTTCGTTAATCCCTCTGGACGAAGATCCGTCGGGAGATCCCGAGTTAGTTTCATCGTCGCGAGAAATCAAAAGCATATTTCGATCGTCCGATCGTGGGTCAATTCCGTTTCGCACCCCTTCTGTCTCCGCGATGCCGGTCCCGTAATTCACGGATGAAGCTATTTCGTTCGGTAGGGAGAAGAGGCGAATGCGCCGATCTAATTTAAATGGAACCTTCGAGCGGTCGCATCCTCCTGTCGCGGCCAGTCGCATAGACTGCACGGTGTTTCACGGGTGTCCGAGTACACGGTGCACCGCTCTGGCTGCACGATGCACGATGCACCGCTCGGTCACGCCGTAAGCCACTGATAGGGAAAGAGAAAAAGAGAAAGAGAAAGAGAGAGGGAGAGGGCTCGAGTGAGATAGAAGGTTCGCTTGGGCGCCGTGGAAATTAACATATCTGACCGATAGTCCTCGGTGCGGTGTGGTGCGGAGCGACGGTTCGGTGCCTGGTTGCCCGCTTGCCCGCTTGCCAGCCAGTTTGCCTGGTCGCTTGCCTGGTCGCTCGCCTGGCCACTCGCCTGCTTACCTTCCATATGCACGTAGTACGTATGTACATACGTGCGACGGGAGTACGGGTACCCGCGTATGCGCCACGATACCGCGAATCAACTTATCGCTCGCCGTCGCTTTTATTTCAATCCTCTCGATTATTTGTGGCACTGCAGGCCCATAATGAATTTCGCGCGTCCGATTCGCCGGCAGAAAGTCGCGCGCTGCACCACCGCACCGATCCTCTTCCGTCCACGGTAGTCAGCGGTCCAAACTGGTCCCGATGATAGAGGCGAGGGTAAACGTAGGAAAAACTTGGGAGAAAAATCACCGAGTCCGATTGCTTGCGTCGTTTGCGTCTCTCGGTGCAATCGTTGGTTCGGTAAAGTCGGATGATCGATGGGGGTGCGATAGCCAGTATTATCGGAGAGGTAGGGAACACGGTGCAAGTAAAGTTAGCACCTTGCGCTCGCGGCGCGGATACCTCGGTCTGACGAATGGACGCGTGCCCGATATAGATGTCTCGATATCGATTGCTGCTGCACGTAGTACCCAGGGATATCTTGATCCCACATCCCTTCCTTCTTCTTCCTCGAGACGCCTTGCAACAGGGTTTCCAGACTCACCTGCATCTGCGTCTTTCGCTCGCTGTAGGGAGACAAAAGGATGTGGAACGGTTCTGGTCCGATATCGTCCACGCTTGAGATTCTTTGTCAAGTTTGATAAGGAGTAGTCTCGTAAACGAACCCTACTGTGATCGTAGTTGCTGGAAATCAGGAAATTCGACTGGTCGAGTATGGAGAAAGCTCCCTCCAGGTAGAGAGGATCGTTCGGACACGCAGAATCGTTGGTGGAGCAGAGACGAAAATCCAGTCTGCTTCCGTTTCGCCCCTCATCTTCTTCTCCTGCTGCTGCTGCTGCTGCTACTGCCGCTGCTCTTTCTCCTCTCGTCTCTCGTTCGCTCTCCCGAGGTGCGCTATCTCCGCGGAGATAGGGGAGGGAAAAACACTCATTTTTATACCGTCAAAATGTGTTATCTTGCCGGTGCGGCTCGTCTCCACCCTCCGTGGTCTCCCTTTCTCTCTCTGTCACTTCTCCCGGCGCTACTGGTGCTGCTACTGGTGCTGCTACTGGTGCTGCTACTGGTGCTACTGTTACTGCCACGGCTGCTAGTCTTCCCTCCTCGTCTCTTTCTCTACCTTTTTACTTCTTTTTCCTCTCCCTGGCCGGTTCGTGGGGGCGCGTGTCTCTTTTCCTGTCTTCCTTTCTCTCTTTCTCTCCGGCACACATACCCCCCTGGGGGCGGAATTAACTCGCTAGCAGATATCCAGCCTCGAAGCCAGCCAGTCACCTCTCCGCCACCCTTCCGCCAGCCAGTCTTCCATGTCCCTCCCGCTGCTGCCTGCCGCGCTTCTGCCATCCTCATCCGCCACCCTCGTTCGCCTGGCCGACATTTATATTGTCTGCCGGTGGTCTGGTCCCCCAAAAAAGTGACTCGCGCGCACACACACCTACCTACTCGCACCTTTTTCCAGTTCGGGACCTCTGCTCGCAATAAGAGATGGCAGAGGCATTCGAACGCCACTCGACTTTTCACCGTAGGATGGTTTCGCTCTTCGCGTGCGAGTCTCCGGAACTTTGGACGGATAAGAAGGATGGTTTGATCGATAATCCCGATGTCCTTGCTCAGTCAGTGCGGAATTAAAGCGAGCGAGCTAGGATAGAGATGTATGGCCAGGTGTTTGACGACCCCGTTCGGCGGCAGCGCTCTTCATTAAGATCGTATTGGGAGACAAAAAGCTCGTCAGCCGAAGAAACGTTCCCTTTATCGGCACTATTCAGTGGTGCTTTACTTGAACCGGAAGCTCGTGGCGGTGCCGCGGCACTGCTCGCGCCGTACTCGCTTGCCTCGAGACGATCTCTTCCCTGTCGCGGTATTACGCGCAGCCCGAGAGCGCGAGAAACATCGTCGGAGGCATTAATTAAACGATTGCCAAACGAATGGTATAGCCGAGAAAGGACCAGCCGAGAGAGTAGCAGCTTTATTTCGTCCTTCAATTTCCTCTCGCTGCTCGGATAGAACGTGGACGTCCGTAAACCCTTGTGGAAAAGAATATCGGATGGCCGAGAGGAATCCTGCTCCAGCGACAGTAGCCAACCACCTACCAAAAACCTCTTAATCGAGAATTCTGACTCGAGGCGAAGCTCGCCGCTAGGCAGACGTTCGTTTAATTATTATCATCCTTAATGAATCTCTCCATCGCCCGCTCCTTTCTCTCCCTCTTGCGCAGGATAATGGATTTCTGCGTCAAGTTTCCACCTTCCCATCGACTGGTGAACGTTGCACCCGGTCTATACTCTCGCATGAGGTATCCCTGGAAAAACGGTGCTATTCGGGAGACGAAGAAATTGAGTCGCTTATCGGGCTGGGGCGGCCCAAATTGTCCGTTCCCTTGTGAAAAAGTGGAAGATGCCTTTGGGAAGTGAGGTGAGACCGGTGAGGATCGGGGACAACTGGAGGTTAATGTAGACAAGAGGAGACTCGAATTAATCGCTCGTTGGAGAAAGAAGAGTCGGCCGGCAGCGATACCACCTTCAGCCTCCGCGGAGCTTCCCTCCAATTTGTCATCCTTACGAGAAACTTTGAAAGTATTTAAAAAGTTCGCCTGCCCCGGGGCCATCTCCGCCCGTTTAATCGTCTTTCGTCCCTTTGAGCTCCTGTTCGAGCTCCTGTTCCAGCTCTTGTTCCACCTCCTGCCGAGCGGATCTGGGAAACTCGCGCAAAGGACCCACCTCCGATCGTTTGCTCGATAGAAATCCGACTCGAAGTGTTAGCGAGTACCGAAATAATGTTGCCGAACGAAAATTAACACTGTTACAAGGGAGGTTTCCAAGGTCTGAAACACGAATCGTAACGAAATATCTTAATAATGTGTCGCACAATTAATAATTGGACTTGCAGGAATCGATGCGTTTATGTACCAATAACGTATTGAGTAAAGTATTGGGAAAAATTGGGATTGCTGGACAGTGATATCCCTGTTGGTTATCCCGGTCGAAAGGGGCTGAGGCCACGTTCGCTCGAGAAATCGTGATCCGCGAACTCGTGAAATCGGCCTCGCGATCCATCTCTCGATCGCGTCTGGCCTCTGCTGGGCTGCTTTCTCCATTCACCGTGTCCGCGGTGAGCGCTCCTCTTTCCTCTCAGTCTCGTCGAGGTTTTTAACGCTTTAAGAGCTTTGCTGGCTCCGCAACTATGCAATCTTTCGTTCGGGTAACCCTGAGAATGAATCTAGGATGCAGCAGCAGCAAATTTGCCGAAACACGATCCCCGCATTTCCGCTAGATCCCTAGAGATCCGCTAGATCGGCTAGATCGGCTAGTTACGTTGGGTCTGGCCTTTGTTCCCACGAATCGCTGGTGCAAATCATAATTTGCTCTAACGGCCCGAACTTTTCTGCATCGCCGCTTTCCATCGACGCCTACGCGCGAGATCCTCGTATCTGGCAATCTTGTGCAAATCTTCCTGCACTCCTCTTCTTCGAGTTTTTCTGGTTATCGGTGTATAAGAGGAGTCCTCTCACTTTGCTCTTCTCTTTTCTCCTCACGCCACTCTGAAACACGGATACCGAGATAAATTGATCGCGGCCATCCGATCTACCGGACGGAAGATTTTACTGGTTGAAAGAGAAATTGAGGTAATTGCCGGCCACCTACTTACAATTAGATTTGCATCGTTCCTCTGGTCTTGAGAGAATCTTGCCCTCGATTTTCCTCATAATTGTTCGCATTCGGCACGGGGAGAGAAAGACTGCCGAGCGCGTCCCCGGTGGGCTGGGTGCGTTGGAAGAAGTTCCAGCGTGGAAAAAGCCAGAGGATCTGAATACAATCGTGAGACATTAGAGGCAACCGGGTGCAAGATCCGCGACGCGACCGCGTACCAACGGGTGAGTGAGTAAACGAGTGAACGAGGGAACGGGCGAATCCGAACACGTGTGATGTAGCCGGGCGCGTGGGTGTGTATCGCGTATCGCGTATCGCGTATCGGGATAGAGATAGGATGGGGTGCGACCATTTAAGGGCATCCAACATGCCACTAAAAGCGGATAGTTCGCCTGTGCAACCTAGGGAAAGCCTTCCTGGTGAAATCGTAAATCTTACCTTGGTGGGACCTGACATAATGGTTCCCCTGGCGTTCTCGCTCACGATGCCGTGGCTACCGGGAAATGCATTATGCCTTTCTCGTTATATTTGAGCTTTTCTTTCTTGCTTTCTATTCGCATAGATCGAGCGCATTGGACTGGGTAGAGAACCTTTTTCCAAACTCTTGAATAAATCGAGCGAATCCCTCCGTCCATCCGCGGACGAAGAGGTGGATGGGAAGAGGTGGATGAGAAGAGGTGGATGAGAGAGGGATGAGAGAGGGTGTTGGGGTGGGCGTCCGCTTGCGCGCGAGCTCGTCGAAGCTAATCTCTGGCCGCGAAGCGCGGAGGCTGAAGTAACGAAATGAAAAGGAGAGTGGAGAAAGGGGAGAGGAGAGAAGAGTGGGTCCCGCGGTCATACGTATTCGCGTTCCCGCACACTTGGAGTGGCATCACCGCGGTATAAGGGACTCGGTGAATAGGCCTCGCGGCCGGGGGATGTAGATACGCCATGCCCGACGACGACCGAGCGTGCGATTCGACCAACGGGATGCTCCTTTGTCTTTCGTCCGCTCCCACCGGTAGCAGCAGCCCTGCATCACCGTCCCTATATCGTCTGTCCTCCGCCATCCCTCCGCCATCCCTCTACCGTCCCTTTCTCAGCTACGACGAGCCCCATCCCGATTCGAACAATTATTGTCGATTCGCGCCCCGCAAATCCATCCAGCTGATGCAAGCAATTTTTTCTCACTTGCCAGTCGAGTCGCCGACTCGACTCGACACGACTCGACTCGGTTCAAGTCAACTCGACTCGATCTCGCTCCCCCTTTCCTTTCCACCTGGCTCTTTTCTTTTCTCCCAGCTTCCGGCGAGAGATGCCTCTCGTCAAGCTGCTCTTTCAGAATTATCGGCAACTTTGCCTCGTGGACCCTCGATGCTCCCGTCGAACAGGTGTAATTAGATCGAGATGATTGAGCGAGAACCGGAGTCGCGAGAGAGCCAGTGGGACGGATCTGTCCGTTTCCTATTGTGTCGCTCGAGTGGTTGGAAGAAGCGAGACGTGATCACTGCTGATTCTCGATTCGAGTGGATCGGTCCCTCTCTGACAAGCGAGTCTCGTGGTCATCCGGGTTCTCGCGTCTTGAAGCGAGTCAGAGTTCTCTCCTTCACAGGATGTACGTACCACTTCCTTAGAATCGAGACGAGCAGCATACGTGGCACGGGGTGGTGGATCGTATAACCCCTGGGGTAGATAGACCACCCAGCAGCCCTCCTGGTGTCGACCGCGCAGAGGAGCAAGTGCTCGTTCGCAACCCCGTAACTTTAGAGTCGAGCTGGCGAGGGTGGCCTGCCTCCTCTCTTTCTCTCGTCTCGTTCTCGAATTGACGCTGGCTCTAATTTCCGATAGGACACGTGACTGGAATCTGACATGCTGCGGGACACGTGCTCGTCTTGACGGTGCTAAGGACACCTTTCTCCTCCTTATTCTTCTCTCTCGCTTTGGGAGCGGATAGTTGACTGGCGGCGTGATTTATCAAGGAGTACGGTTTCGCGTGGGGTGGCCTCCGCGAAAATTGAGTCCAGCCGATGATTAATGGCGTTTCGCGATTTGGCAACCCCCCTTACTCGTTACGATCCTCCTTCGTCGTCTCGATCGACTCACCGTATGCTTCTATTCTTCGCGAGAAACTTTATTCCGTTACTAACCGGAACTTTATCTTTCTGTTTCAGGTAAGTCAAAGAGCAATCATTCTCCTATGGTGTATGTGCAGTGGCGGCCGATGTGAGTATAAGGGTATAATTAACGAAAGTCCGAGAAGTCTGGCGAGAAATCGCGATCGCAAACGATAAGTCACGATCCAGGCCGGCAGCGAAAAAACAAAAGGAGAGCTCGTAAAAATGAGGAGGGATCGAATGGGTCGAAGGGGCCGAAGGGAAGATGAGGATCGAAAAAGCCGCGGACAGGACATCGGCTCGTTCTTCACCAGGTTTCAGGCGAATCCGCCTTAAGAAATCGCTCGAGTCCTTATCGGCACCGAGCAGGGAATCTTTCTGGTGCAGGCGCGCTCGATCATCGCCGCCAAGAGAATAGTGGCAGACAGTCCAAGCTATTTGTAACCCTGGGAAAAATCGCGTGAAACGAAAACCCGCTGATCGGGACCTAACAATGATGCTCGATATATCACCGAACGCGCTCGTCCACCAACTAACCAATCCTCGATCACAGTTCGGTGGTGCAAGTCCGCGAGCCCCATTCGTTTTTCGCTTCTCCGGACGTTAATATTCATTCCGGCTACTCGAAGTGATCCGTGATCCTAGTCCCAGGGAGACTAGTTTCCCTTACCAAGTCGAGCCACCTTAATGCGCGTATTGTCGTGTTCGATCTCCAGAGTCCTCCAGTCGAAACGATACAAATAGAATTCGCGGGATCCCGCGATTGGATCGACCGATAGGGCTCTCTTCCCTTAAGACCACTCGAGCCTCGAGGGTCGCGTACGTAGAGGAAAATTCGAGTCTTCCACAGCTAAATCTCCCATTCCGATGAGAGTTATCAGTGGATAAATTCTCCAAGCTGTCTCCAGCATCCAGGCTGGAAGCATCCGTTCCCAATTCGAGGCGGGCATCAGCCCGCAAAGTGTCAGGTCCGAAGTCGGAGCGAGAGAATTGGGACCGGTGAGGTTCCGTGCGGTTAGCCGTGGTTTATCCGCAAGGGTGGCAGCGCGGTGACTGCGGCGACGGCTGCAGAGAAGTGTCGGAGGTCGAGAGCAAGACGGAAAATAGCTGGAGAGGAAGAGGCAGGCTAGCGTGCCCAGGAACCAGGAGCAGCGATGCCGCCAACGCCGCCGCTGGCACCGCCGCCCACTCGTGTGGAAAAATGATAGCAGCGTACTGACTGAGTGCTCGTGGCCCGCTTCACCCTCCTCATCCCCTAGCGTCGAGTTGAGTCGAGTCGAGTCTCTCTTTCTCTTTCTCTTTCTCTTTCTCGCCGCCGTCTCCCTCTCTGTGGAAGGTGGTCGAGGGTGGTCGAGGGTGGTCGAGGGTGGCCGAGGGTGGCCGGCGAAAGCGGGGTTGGCTCTCGTGCCTGGAGAAACGGGGGTTGGAGCCGCGAGAGAGGGAGACGAGAGATGCCTGCTCCCGATTCCCTTATCGCCGCGGCACAGTTGTGTGTGCCTTTATGAAGATCTGTCAAACTCGCCCTCTCGCTCGCACCGTCGCACCGCGCCACGCCGACCACCCCCATCCCTCGATTGCTCTTTCTCCCGCGGGTGTTGCGGACCTAGGTGTAATGACGTATCGTGTATCTAGCGCACGTCGAAGCCAAACGCTGCGTCGCGTCGTGCCACACCGCTTCTAAATCCCCCCGTCGCTCCTTTTCGCTGTCTGCCTCCGGTACGGCCTCCGGTACAGCCTCCGCGAGAGACTTTTGATTTCGTTATTGCCAGGATGGATCGGGAATTCAGATCAGTTTTTCCGCCACTCCTCATTGCGACTACCTGTCCCAATGGTATCCATTGAGGAATATCTATGGGGAAAAAATTCCAGATACCAAAGACGCCTCACCCCACAGAGTCTTCAGCTAACGTTCTCATCAGCGATGCTGGAATATAAGTTTGCCATTGTGCGCTAGGCGGATAAGTTTCGCGGAAGCTGTGCCAGATTCTCTTTCGGAGGGGGTTGCAGTCGATAGCGAAACAATTGGCGAGCATTCTCCGCGGAGTTGTCTTCATTAGGCTCCGAAGGACAGGGTTGGAAGGGAGCGGCGTTAAAAGGGAAGCGTTACAAGGCGCAAACAGGAAGCAGCTATCCACTTGGAGGATCTTGCGAAGCACGAGAAGGCACCGTCGAACTGGGGTGCTCTTTCGCGGCGGTTTACAGAATCCAGCTTTTACGCCCGGAGGGGGTTACCCTCGCTTCGTTGTCGGCAGATTAGGCGACGAGTCGGCCGCTATTCCTAGAAGTTCGCATTATCGTCTTCGGACTCATTGATTCCAGGAGGAACCTCGCGGAGGGGCCGAGACACCGAACTTACTGCCATTACGGCACCCGTTATCTGAGCATTTGAATGAAAGTGCCGCGGTCTCCTACGACGTGCGATATCGACACTCTACTTCTCGCGAGTTATGCTTCTCGCCATATCCCCTGTCGTCGAAAAACCGGAGGAAGCCTCTTGGGTGGGGGGACCCCGAGCCTGCCGATCCCCGATACCGATCGATCCTCCGCTTCTGACAATCAAAATCCTGATCCCCAAAAGAGCGTGTATCGGTCTACGGCCGGGTATCCACTCTCTTTGGGACTGGCAACGCTAATCCTCTTCCTCCGAGCGAGTTCCACGAGCGTTAATGAGATTCCGGGTGTCAAAACTGTGAGAGAGGCATGGAGCAGCTCTCGTTCCCGGTGCTCGAGAAGCAGGAGAGCAAGGAGAATGTGCCCACGAAATAACGGATCGGGCCGCGATTAGATCGTCCGGATAAGCCCCCTCGTCTCGAGGTGGGCTCTGGCTGTTTATACCGAGGGCCCCTCGTCGGAGCCACGTCGTGGCCAACGTCGGGGCCCCGTCCGGGCCTCGTCGGGCTTCGGGTGACTTATCCCGCGAAGGACGGAGAAAGATTCGAACTGGAGAAGCGAGAGTGGCGGGGATCCGTAGGTGAAGCTGATGGAGGGTGGTGGCGGTAGAGGTGGCAGAGGTGGCAGAGGCAGAGGACGAGGGCAGAGGACGAGGGCAGAAAAGATAAAGAGAGGACTAAAGAGCGGAGATTAGCGCTAATGCACCATCGAGGGAATGGGCTGGTATGGGGGCGAGGTCCATCGTATCTCTCATATTTCAGGGCCCCGTGACGTTCTCCGAGATACCGAATCATTCCCACCTAGAGCCGAGCTTGTATTTTTAGACGGTCTCTCGTCGCTCCTTCCTCTTCGCCACAATTATTCGGCTAGTCGCTCTGCCTCGACAGTTGGTCTTCTTCGCCAGAATTTCAGGACTTTGCTCTTGGATCGATTCTGGGTTCATCCTCGATTCTCTAACTCGGTTAATTCGCGGTTAATTGGTCGAGGTAGGTCCTCCATATATTCCGGGGGCCAACTGGCCGAGATCCGGATCGTAAATCGGAGGTTAACGTTTGTCCCAACGCTAACCTTTTCCCCGCGAGATAGGGAACGTCTGTTGAGGTATATGAATTCGAGTCTAATAAGCTCCTCTAGGTTTCTGCGCGATAGATATCGGCGAGCGCACAGAATCCCGTGCAGGTACACAGGGTGATTTACAAGTCTCCGGCGAAACTTCGATATCGCGCGCGAATGATCTTCGTCGAGGATTGTTGCGCAAATCTGTATAATCGCTCGTGTCCGATTATCATCGCGCGCGCTCACCAACACACCGGCAGACTCGCGCCGCGGTGGGTTCGCGTGTGGTTTCGATGCAGCTCGGATGCCTAAGAAAATCGCGAGGATAAATCTTCGAAAGCCACGACTCGCTAATTAATCTCCGAGAGAAAAAAGGTCTCTCGCGAAAATGAGCGAGTGAAATTATGAGAGGATCGCGGAGAATTTTCTTCTGGGTCTCGCACAGCCGAGTATCGTACCCTCGAAGACGCCGAGCACCGGTAAGCACTGGTAAGCCCTACGAGGTATCGACAAGCCAGGCGAAACGCTTATAAATCGGCGGCCCGTACCCGCGCGTATACGTGGAAATTAACGACGCTTTCAGCGGATGGTTATCCAGGCCGCTGTCTATACCAAGCTTTATAGCATTATAAACTTGGAGCGGGTGCAGCGATATCGCGAAACGCTTGCTATCTTTGCACTTTGTATTTCCCAGCGAATCGCGGGATCGCGAGCAACCGTGATTTCGGTAAATAAGTCCTTTTCGATGAATCGATCTAAGGAAAACGAGCTGCCCGAGCTCGTTTGCCAATTTGGGACTCTACCTGCCGGAGATTCCGAGCAAAATGGGCCCCGACGATCCGCAGGATTCATTGCCAGTGGAATCTTACGAGCATCTGCAAATTCCTCGCGATCTCCGTAGTTACTCGCAATTGTCCCGTGGCTTTTCGTCCGGCCGGAATAATATTAGCTCATAAAAAAAGCCCTGTTATCCGCGGTTCGCGCGCGGGCCCTCCCTCCCGGTCTGCCGTTCAGGAAAAACGAAAAGGGAAAACGAAAAAGGCAAAACGAAAAACGAAAAACGTAAAACGTAAAACGAACGGCAGCCAGAGCAACGGAGTCTCGGTAGAGCGGAGCGTCAGCAGCCAATTCGCGGTGGCGGAGATACCATCGAGTATTTTTCGAGCGAGTGTTAGCAAACAAAAAAGAGCGGGTGGAGGGCGACCGAGAGAAAGGACGATAGCGTGTGGTAGAGGGTGGACGCGAGAGAGGACACGAGAGAGGACACGAGAGAGGACACGAGAGAGGACGAGAGTCATCGATGTTGAAGCGGGATAGTGGGAAGCCTCGTCCGAACTTTTCGACAATAACCGCCGGCGAGCGGGCCGTTATTGAATTTTTATTGGCGACGACGAGTCAATTTGCGATTAAACCGTGCCCCAGCGGCGACACGAGTTCGACAGTTCGTTTAAGGGGCTGCGCGCTCTCCACCCTCTCTTTATTGCGACCCGCGGAAGTAACCCTGTTGTGACAGTCTCTCTCCTCTTCTCGACTCCTCGAGCAATTCCAAGAATAATCCCACAGGCGGATACTCTCCTGCGGGAAGCAGGATGCAAATTAGTCTACTGTCAATCTGCGAATCCGATCGGCGCGAGCCTTGTCTTCTTTCCAAGCCATTATACTTCCTGGTCTTTCGAAGCATTTTCATAGTTGAGAGAATCAATTTTCCCTATAGAAACTTCATCCTAAGTAGATTCCGTTCTGATCCTTGGGGTGCGCGCATCTTCTTAAGGAGGTACATCCGATCCGGAAGGCTCGTTCCGAGCCAAGACGTCCTGCCACGTGTTCGAGGGGCAGCACCGCCTTCCTCTGGGCGGCTTCTCCGGCTGTTACCTACACGTGCGTGTCTCGAAGATGCCATCGGTTCGCACCTGTCGCGCGCGCGCGCGCAAGGCCCACCCGCCGATGCTCCGACCCCGAGATCCTTCCGATTCGAGAAATATTGCCGAATTCCTCGAATTTAATTCTTGGCTCGCGTAGAATCGAGTCGTCGAGCGAGACGCGAATGGGACATTTAGCCTGTCGCATTAGTGGGGGTTCCCCGCTGAGAGAATTCTCACCTGTCGTCACGAACGGTGTGGTGAGCCGACGCGTCAGGGGATGGAACAGGCCGCATCAACATGCACGAGGGATGAACCGTGCCTCGGCGACCTGCTGGCACGATCGGTTACCTGCTGCTAAATCATCTTATCTTTCTCTGCCCTCAGCCTTTCGTCGTTCAATTTAATTCCACCGTTAGAACCATATCCCGCTACTTTTTTGCCAGGTGATGCGCCTCCGTTCTTTTGTCAAATAATAATGTGACTGTGGGAAAAGTGGTGGATAACTTTAGGCTCGCGTGGGTGGAACTGCGAGTGGTAAGTGGTGGCAAATTCATCTTCGAGGCAAGGAGGATCGAAAGTAATGACTACATTTGAGAGAGGACAGTGTCGAACTCGTAGACCTTGGAGGAGGAATCCTCGAGTTTCGCAAGACTTCCGGTATGGTTTCCGTAAAAGATTGCACGAGACAGGCTTTCGAGGAGAGAGGTATACCTGTTAGCGTTAATGGCTTAATGGCGAGGTGATGTTCGAGCGGGTCAGGAAGGATGGTAAGGACACGCCGTCGCAAATGCAGAGTCAATTACACGGTTCCTTGGGTTCCTTGCGTGGCTTACTTCGGGACGACCAGTATCGCGAAATGGCGTTGATAGCGGTAGCGTTATCTTATCGGACGGAAACGCTCCTTTCGCGCTCGCCTCGCGCGTCTTTTTCTTGTCTTCTTCGTCCAGTCTCGAGGAGGACTGCCTTTCCAGGGACAATGGTTTCGTTTGTTCGAAAATTCCAAGGATCGTTCTACTGCGCCTTCCTGCGAATGAGGCGCGACACTCGACTGGTATATTGCTGATAGTTGGCCGGAAGATGAAGCAAAGAGATCTCCCAGTCGCAACCTGGTTTCCGAAAATTCCTGCTAACTCGTCGCGAGCACGTTGAAGAATGATGGATGAACCCAGGGGAAAAAGCGTGTCCGTCGCCCAAAGGGACGAACGATCGCATCCTGATCGGCTTGACCGGTCCAGTCCAGTCCACGGGGTTCGGAGTGTTCTCCGGACGGGAAGCGATTCTGCGGGGTTGATCGACGATTTGTCAAAGTCCATCGAGGACTCGCGAGTCGCCAGAGTCACCGACAATAGCACCCGTGCGATATTTAACGGCGGATCGGGCAAAAACGCGTCTCGAATCTCGGCTTTGACGGTGTGACGGCCGTGACGCTGACAAAAAGCCACCGGCACTCCCGGACTCGCTTCTTTGCCGGCTGCTTTTTGCCCGGGGCTGATTTTTGCTCAGAGTCTCGCGGCGAAGCGAGCCCGCCGCGAGCATCGAGACGCTCATTTATCCGCCAAGTGCATTTGTCCGCGAGATGAGAGATTGGCCTTACCAAAATCTGAGAGGGAAAGGGTGTGCGAGGGAAAGAGAAAGAAAAAGAGGGACGAGTAGGGAGTAGAGAAAGGAAGGTGTGAGGGGCTGGTAGTCGATTCGGCGGAACATCGCGCAATCTCCGTGCTAAATTCGCCAGAGGAAGAGGGTGAGGTGGCGGATGAAAGGGTGAAGGGAGGAGGATGGTCAGCGAGGATCCCTCGGGCGAGACAAAGCGGCCGGCCGATGCGACCAGCCGAAAAAAGGAAGCCTCGCAGCATAAGCAGAGGAGCGATAGCCACGTTCTGCCGCGCATCCTGCCGTATCCTGGTGCGTCCTGCCGCGACCTGCCTCGTCCTGACGTACCCACGGCTACGTATATCCTGCTCCCGCGGATCTCGCAAAACCCACTCGACGAGGAGCGCGAGAGGAAGAGAGGAGAGGAAGGGAGAGGAGTCGGAGGGTGGGAGAGTGAGAGGGTGAGCGAGAGCGGGAGGAGCAGGCGGCACTGAAGTTCTCCGATAGCCTGATGGTCATTTCTCATTTGTGTAATCTGCGCGCAGCCTCGCACCCGCCTTCTATCTGGAGCACGCCGCGAGGGTGAGCGAGACGGCTCGAGAGGGAGAAGCTCCTCGCGTGACGCCGGACACCGAGGATAAGAGAGCGAGAGGAAACGGGAGCGCGAAAGAGAACGAGAACGAGAACGAGAACGAGAACGAGAACGAGAAAGAGAAAGAGAAAGAGCGGGGCTGAGAGAGGGTAACGTAGTCCGCGTGCTCCAGGGGATGGATCCGGTAAGCGCGACCATTTGTTCCGCGGGGGTGCTTTCGACGGGGCAAAGTCCCTGGCTGCCTACCTCCCGCACCCTCTCGCACCCTCTCCTTCACCAGCGCCGCGCTGCCGTCGTCCACTTGTTTCTCGTTATCCGTCCGACTGTGTGGCGGTGCGCGCGACCTAATCGGGGGGCAAGGGTGGGGCCGGAGGACTGGCGTGGCAGTGCTAATCATAATTGCGGCCCGACGATAAAAAGTGTCCGGCTGTTTTTCACCGTCCTCGGTAGCAGCCACCGCTCCCGGGCGACGCTGACGAAGTGCAGCCTGCATTCCTACTCTACTGCTACTACCGCTACTACCGCTGGTGCTATTACCACTGTTACTACCTTTCCCCTCGATCTCGCAACCCCATCCCTCATTCCCCGTTTCCCATTCCCCGTCTCCGTCTAATCGATCTAGCAGCTTTCCTGGACGACCCTGCCACCGTTCACCGTTCACCGACCACCACTGCTGATGCGACACCCCGATTCAAACGAGACTCGAGCGGCTCCACTCACAAATCGCCCCGTCACGGAGACGGCTCTCTTCTCGGTCTCTCGCCTCGACCTGTACCTCGAAACATCCAAAGAGAGAGAGAGAGAGAGAGAGAGAAAGAGACAGCGAGGAGAGGGGACTTTCCTCCTTTTTTGTCAATGAGCCCAGCCAAGCCAACCACACCTCCCTCTACGTTTCCTCTGCCTCTATTTAACGCGAACCAGACACGGTAGTGCCGAGTCATAAGGGTGCACATTTTTCAAAGCACGGACGCTCGCCGGGAAGAAGGTCAGCCCCGCGAGATTTCGCCGCTATCCGTCCATCTTCCTGGACAGATGAGCGAGAGCAGAGGACGAAGAGAGATACAACGACAGAGATATAGAAGGATAGCAGTGGCGGCGGATACAGACAGGCGAGAAGAAGCAGGAAAAGCAGGAGAAACGGGCGACACGGGAAGAGCACGAGAGGATAGGAGACTATCTCTCGCGTCGTCTAGACTCGAAGAGCCGTTCCTGGATTTTCTCCCCCGGGACCCCTTGCACTCCGGGAAAGAGAGACGAGAGAGGCGAGAGAGGATCTTGCGAGACAGTGAAGCCACTGTTGGATCTGTTTGCCCTCTCTTCGTTGCCTCGAGGATCTTAACGAATAAGATAACGCGGCGCCAGGCAGCTTCTCTCTTTCTCTCGGTATCCCACCCCTTTGCCCCGTCCCGGTAGGTACTCGAACGGACCAACGGTCACCGACACCGCACGCGATGATCCATCCTCCGGATTCCCCCTCTTCCTCTCTTTCTCTTTCTCTTTCTCTCCCCGACATCTCATCTCGCGATTACGCGGAATCTCTTGTCCCTTCCTCGGTTTTTCGCACTGCGAGATAGCCGAGCAGAATGGCCCTGTTTAGCCCGCGTTCCTGGGGCCTCCTTCACGATTTCTGCGGATGGTGCCCTCGCCGATTATAGGGAACACTGTTGCCACTGACAATGAGTTCGAATGGTTTCGACCAATCCACACCACCGACGAACCTAAACAGTGGGATAATTGACAAGGGAGGATTCCACGCGAAAGCCGATCTTTCATGTTTTTCTTGCGCTCGAGGGTGGCTCGGATCGGCGGCGATTCCGCTCGCGATTTTTATCTCCCGGTATTTGCGAGTGCGCCGCGATAATCCTGGTGGTCTGGCAAGCCAGGATTTGGCTGGATCCCACGAGGCAAGGCGCCTTAATTAAACAAAACCGGGTGCAAGGCGCGAGGTGCTTCGGTACGAGGTACGAACGCGCGCAACTGACTTGGTGGTATCTTTTTTTGTAAGGAGCTCGCAAGGCTAGCGGTCAGAATTTATTAGCAGGTAATTGCCGATCGTGGCGGCGATATCGGCAATGGGTGGCAGTGGCAGTACTGGCTGCAATGGCGGCACTGTCCGCACTGTGTCGGCACGTTTCGCAACGGGCGCGCACACCAGTCTTAACGCAATAATAACGCAATAATAATCGTTGGCTATCGCTGGCCATCGGTGTCCGCCTTGCGCAAGGTCGATCGATCGATCGGCGAAAATGTAAATGATAAATGCACCGAATACGAAATCCCCGACGAGGAGCCGCCCCGAGGTCCATTAACATCCATGAGCGTCAAAGAACCCAATAGCCAACGTAATTAAGCGGGCCTGTCAATCAGGCGGCAGGTTGAAATTATAATTGCTCGTCCCCGCGATTTGTCTCGCGTTCACCGAGCCGCTCAATTATGTCACGATAATTTGAGCCCTTAATTACGGCGAAAGCCACTCATTACCATATTGTTCCGCGAACGAGACCACCGACAACTAATCGGCATCGCTCGTGAAATTTTGCGCGACCAACCTGACGATCCCTCGCGGATCACGATTGCGGCTTGCGAATCGACAAGACCAGAGATTATCATCTACGCGGGGCTTCCACTCTATTTTTAGAAGCCACCGCCACCGCGGAACCGGCCGACTCCAAAGTTACTCGATGCGCAAAGCTATCTTCCTCCTGCTGTTTTTTTTTTCTCTCCTAACCGTAAAAGCTGCTATTGTAAAAAATCTAATCGCGAGCGTCGAAACGAGCGGAGGGTACCGCGGTGCCGTACCGCGTGGCGATAGCGCGCGCGCTCGATGTGCGGAAACAAAGAGTACGGTTATTAGATACAGTCGTTCCCGACGTGTCTTACGATCGTCCTTATCGTTATCGCCATTAGTCACGGAGCCCGTTGTGCGAGCCACGTTACGAATATCGCCCCGCAGTTATCGTTATCCGTTATCGCAACGCGCTATCGGCGAACTTCAGAACCCATGACGGCACTGACAGGAGGTGTCCTCCGATTCCTCGCCAAGAATCCCTCTGCATTCTCGTTTCAATTTTCAGAAAAATATCTCTCCTAACAGCGCGCGATACATGCGATACATTCGATACATTCGGAAGGGTAATTAATCGACTGAGACGCGTATAGTAGCTGCCATGCTCGATCACCGACGACCAAATTCGGGAAGGCCGCCCTCCGTCGCCCCGAAGAGTCCGTCGGACGCACGGAAGGGAAGAGGGAATGTTTGCTCGGTATTATCGTGAGGTACCAGAGCCTGTCGAGGGACGAGAGCGAGGGAGAGGCAAGGGAGGCAAGGGAGAGTCTCTCTCTCTTTCTCTCCAAACTTGGAGGGAGAGAACCGACGAGAACGAGACAGGGAACTTGGGGAGGGACAAAAGTGAAGAGAGAGTGTGTGAGAGAGAGAGAGAAAGAGCTAGAGGAGAGTGATAACAGGTAGCCATCGCCATGGGTCTTCGTGTCGCTTGGAAACCAGTGATAGCGCTTACCCGCAGGAGCGAGGATCTACGCTGCGGTTTCGCTTCACCCTCGTCCAGGTTTCAGCATCTTGGATCAACTGGACAGTTACTCGTTTACCCGCGCGCAATTCGCGAATCTCTGGATCCCGTCACCGATCGAGTGATCCCATGAGTCCTTGAACCGGGTGGATTTTAAGGGTCAACTCCGCGAGTGTCCGAAATTCGTAGAACAGTGCGAAAGATGTGCTTTTTCGTTCGAGTGCTACCGTAGTCGTTGTAGACCATAGTGTTATCGCTCGCGAGGTCACTCGTGACGAGCCTGCCTAATTCAACAGGCTAATCGTGCTAATTACCGATTGACTTGATCATTTAGCACTCGTCAGGAACTTGCACTCAAGGCATCTTGACCCCTTCGTCCGTCATCGCAAACTGTATTAACTTCGGAATCGTTAGTAGAATCCCATGAAATCTGGTCGCGTAATCGATCCGCAGGGTGGAGGACTAATCGTTGGCCTCGCGATTCTCCGATTGATCGTAAATGGCTAAACGCGTGTGCACGATCGATAAGATATCGATCGGCTTGGCGGCTTATCGGGCGGACCGATAAGTTTCGAGCTTTCGCACCAGGTCGCGGCTGATACGCGGATTATCCGTGGGGCTCGTTGGCTCGTTTATTCGCCCGTACCAGTGGCAATCGGAACACTCCTCCTCCCCGTGGCTTCCGGCTACCCTTCTCGAGATGCACTCTCGGATAAAATAGTCCAGGACCATTGCCATCGCCTTAATCCTTCGACGTTCGGTGTCCTCTCGCCCTTTGTACGCAGTCTCGTAGTACGCCGTGGTCAAACCATACGGGAGTCTTCGCTGGAGCACCGTCGCATGCAGCAGACATTCGGATGCTAAGAGATCGAGCCTCAAGGATAATTTCGTTAATGCTCGTACCCGTGCGAACCTATACACACACACGGTATAACTGTATACTAAAGAGAAAAACACACGTCCGAAGCGTGCCAGAAGCACCGAGCTCTTGCGAACAAAGCCTGCCGAGTCAAGACAAGATCCCAAACACCACATTGGGATAGGCTCGAGTCCCGTTTGACGCGTTGCAAGAATAGTTTTGCGATTTTCGAAGACAGGATTCGCGATGGTGTGTACGAAATTGTGTAAAGTGGCTACTAGTTCCTGGGATTTGATCCCAAAGAGCTCGTGACGATTGTTTCGGAGCATGGGAGAACGGAGTACAGCGCAGGATGAGCATTCTTTTGTGGAGGCAGCGACGGGCCAGTCAGCAGCGCAGTGCTCGATCCACCCTAGCTTTAACGAGTAAGTGTAATTCTCGTAGTTTCGATAATATTTCATTCTCCATCGTATCGAGTCGACGACTCCTTCATTGGAAGCACTTTTTGCGCGTCTATTGCGCTCGGGTAGATCTTCCCGGGCAATTTGTTAGGTGGTGGCTCGTTTTTCGATGCGCATCAGCCGATCGCGAGTACCGAGGACAAAAGAAAAGGAGGAAAGGGAGAAAGAGATCGCGGGAGCAACGGTGAGGAGGAGGAGAGGGAGGTAGTGGAAGAGGTAAGAGTCAAGAGGAGAGAGGGTTTCGTCGAACGTCGCTGGTCGCGGCCTCGCAGCGTTAATGGGAGGAGTTCATTAAGATCGCGCGATTAGTGCTTTATCGCGGGTAAGCGAAGCTCGTTACTTTCGCGTGACGTCATTTCCTCTCAGTGGTGTCAGCCACCGTCCTCGTATGTCCCGTCGCGTCGCCTCTCTTTTCGATGGTGGCTACTACACTTTTTTCCACGCCACTCTGACGAATCTTCTACGAATTTCATTCCCCAGCTCCCAACACGCACTTTTTCTCGCAATTTTTACCCTCCTCAAGGAAATTCTATTCCCTGGGAGTGCATTCGCGCTGCGATTCTCCATTTCAATTATAACAGTCTTGAGAAGTCCGATAAGGATGACAACAGAATTCCTTATCGGACAATCGGAGAATATGTACTGGGTAAACACGACTCTCGGGCATTGCTCGAAAAGTTGAGGATAATCTATTTCGAGTAGATCTTTATCCTTGCAATAGTAACCTTATCGGTACCATCGTGAAAGCGATTTTTGTCGGGCGACCGATAAGCCTACTGAGCCATCCATCCAAATAATGATTAGTCTAAGAATTACGAGATAACATCTCGTCTCGGTACTCGATCGGGATCACTCACCGAACGATGATTGTTCTCTCGTGGACTTTGCCAGTGACATCATCGAAAATCGCGAATTTCCAAAGGAAAATCGGCTCGACGATCGAATTACCGTCGGTATGGCAGAGTGCGGTCCTCGAAACGGGAGTGAGGTGAGCGAGGGCAAACGACGGTGATCGGTACCGCGATTTCGAGGACAAGAGAAGGCCGAGAGAACGATGGAGAGAGACGACGCGACCCGGGAGATGGTGGTGGTGGCGTGGAGGGTTCCACGAAAGGCAAGAACGAAATAAACGATAAAAGGGACGCCGGGTTAACCAACAAGCAAATTAACACGTGGGAGGGTCCGATCGGCAAATGAGATAATTGTGCAACGAGGAGCCCCTCGGGGCTCTCCTTTACTCTGCCCCCCCCCCCCCCTGCTCCGCGAGTACTCACTCCCTCGTTCTTTCTCGTTTTCTCTCTTGCTCCTCGCGATTCTATCGTCCCGATTCCAGTGGATTTCTTCTTTCTTCTTTCGTTCATCGGCCCTCGTTGGCTCGCGAAACAAGGAGGGAAACGAGAGGAAACGAGGCTCACGAGCCACGAGGCCAGATCGGTGGAGGCGTGTTACCGATGGATGGATTCATCGATGGATCGATCTATCGATTCCTCGGCAAGGCCCAGCCCCTTTCTTCCATTCTCTCGCTCGCTCTCTCGACATACTCTCTCCAGTGAGAAGGTTCGATCGCGGTATCCTTAGTTCGCGAGATCATAACTTATACTTCTGCAGTTCGAATGTCGCGTTGTACACGTCTCTATCCCGTGAATCGTAGTGGCCAATTGAGATGGTCGTTCGCAAAATTAATTACAGCTCTGGTGTCGATTAGAGCTTGCGGGCGTGGTGCTTCCCTCCTCGTTACCCCCAATTCTCACCTCATTGTTAATTTATAGCGCGGGGTTGTATCGCGATGCGTTAGGAATTCAGCGGATTCGTCCTCGTCCAGTATTTGCCCGATATTTCCCCGGGATCCCGCTCGAGTCGGGGAATCTCGCTCGCGATTAAAAGCGGGACCAAATGGAAAAAAGGACGGCCGGGAAGGAAACGAAGGGAGGTACGATAAGGCGCGCTGATAGAACGGGTCCAAACATTTGCCCGCGATAAGATCCCGTATCTCCTGAGAAACCCTGGTTTTTATGCTGCTGCACGCTCTCTCCAGCCGGCAGCGGACCTCCTCTCTCTCTCTCTCTTTCTTTCTCCTTTCTCTCCTGCCTTTGCTCCCGATCTCTCATCGTGGGTCCTGCGCGAAAGCAGCCAGCATTGCGAGTGCCGGAGAGGGAGAGAGGGGTGGGATCGTGGCAAAGCGAAGGTCTGACTCGAGAGGAAGGAGGAAGGAAAATCGGCGAGAGCCGGGTCTGGCATGGGCCCACAGTGTTGTTGTAGTACCGGCTTCAGATAGAGATAGCTATTTTTAATGGAAGTTCCACGGAGTGCTCGAGTGCCGATAGCCGACTCGAGCGGCTATCTGCCGGCTGATATTTTTAATATCGGAAACGGCCAGATGGGAGACGAGGGTGCGAGACGGAGGACGACCGGGAGGTGGACAGGGTGGTCGACAGGGTGGCCGACAGGGTGGCGTACTTGGTAAATAAGTCTCTTTCTCGGCCGGAGTCGCCGATAGCGCGTGGATCCATGGCTCCTCCTCCTCCTCCTCCTCCTCCTCCTCCTCCTCCTCCTCCTCTTCCTCCTTTCCACCCTGTCTATTTCTTTTCCATCCATTTTTCCCCTCCGGCCCTCTCTTTTTCTCGCGCCCCCGATCTCGATCTGTCCCAACCTCTGAATCCCCGGTGAATAGCGGCGCCGCACACCCACAGGGGTGACTTACCCTCTCGTCCACTCGCTACGGGTACGAATGTATTTTGAGAAAGCTCCGGGCAAAGGGAGAAAATTGACAGTGGCGGCGTCGCGTGACGCCTCTTCGAGAGAAATCTCGCGAAGGGCTATCGTGGATCTAGAGCCAACAACAATTAGCCGAGGGTCAAAGTTCCAAGTTCGGAGCTGGGACCTCGGAGCTGGTCGGTGGTGTGGTCCGCTGGGATGGGTAGGCGGGCGTGCATCTCGTATCGAGGGTGATCCGGGTAAACAAATCGTAGCGAGACCAACGAGAAATCCCGACAATCATCTTTTTTCTTCTTCATCAACGATCGGACGTACCGCGTGCACGGCGAGATTATTCCGCGAAACGAGCCGATCCCAGGTGGGGAAGGGAACGATAGGAAGAATACGCGGCATATATTCCAATTTAGCCGAGCGATCACACCGCACGAAGAAGAAGAAGAAGAAGAAGAAGAAGAAGAAGAAGAACTGCACATGCGGAACGATCGATAAATCGGTTTGCACGCTCCGGAACATAGAGTGCAGGGTGTAGAGTGCGCGGAGAGGCCGCGAAGAGGGCGCGTATCGGATATCCTGCCGATGTGGAATGGAGAGAGAGGGGCGAGCGTGTGGTGCGCGCGGCGAGCAGCCGATTAACACGTTGTTTGTATAGGGGAATGTATAATAACAGGTTGCGCCGTTGGCATAGGTACCCATTTGTATCTGTAGAAGGGCATCTCGGGTTCTCATCCCGCGGAAGGATAAGACTCGGGCCGAACAAGGAGTCCTCGGGAGGAAGGGAAAGCAAGTTGATCTCGAGTCGAGAGTGGGACCGACCTGCTCGAAGGGAACTCGATCCGCTCGATCCGCTCGATCGAGGCTTCGCCATGGGGCCTGGAATTTCTTAATCGGTTTACGAGAAACAATGCGTAACTTTTTCGTGTAAATGATGGATAAGGGACGCGATGTCACGAGGTACTCGGGGTATCGGTCTCGCCGGATGGATTATGCGAAAAGACTCGCGACCGTTTCGGTCCAAGTTGGGGCTCCGTTCCGAGAAAAGTCGATCGAATAGGAAAGAAGAAAGGCTGTCGTCGCGAGCAAATATCCGGGCGAGCTGGAGGAAGGAAGAACTCGAAGTGAAGAAAAAGAGGGAGGTAGGGTCCCGTATCTGCATTGCATCGGCAGGCCATCCTCGAGCACGGAGCTTCGTGGTCCGGTCTCG
The DNA here is from genome assembly GCA_963989405.1 of Trypoxylon attenuatum. NCBI lineage: Eukaryota > Metazoa > Arthropoda > Insecta > Hymenoptera > Crabronidae > Trypoxylon > Trypoxylon attenuatum. The sequence goes on from OZ022491.1 coordinate 1,037,024, forward strand.
ATGCACCTGGTGCGCATCGTCTCGATCTCGATGCAGCCCCGGGCCTACCTCTCAGACTCTTCCCGGCCTTTACTCGGCCTCTTCTCGGCCTCTTCTCCAACCTCTTCTCTGCCCTCTTCTCTGCCCTCTTCTCTGCCCTCTTCTCTGCCTTCATCACCCCCTTTCGTCGTCGTTCCTCTTTGAGCAGCAGTCGAAGAAGAAAGCGAGAGAGAGAGAGAGAAAACGAGACAGGGAGATGGTAGAGGAGCTCTCGAAACGCCCTGAAAATCCTCTGTAAACTGCTCGGAATTGATGCGGCTCGATGCAGGACGCGTGATCCATCGAACGATAGGTGGGCTGCGCGCTGTACTCTGCTGCAACCGCGAGGCCTCTCCGTCGGAGAGAAAAAGAGCTTACGAGGAGGGAAAGAGGGAGTTGGTTCTCGTAAGTTACGCGTTGTGTACTGATCGGCCCTCGCCTGGCAGCCTACGGCTAATCGAACCCCTACCTGCCGATGCTTCGATCTCTTCGACCTCTTCAACCCTCTTCTTCTCTTCGCCTTGGGAAGTTTCTCCTCGTTCTTCGTAATTCTATTAATCCACTCGTTCGATTGATTCCCCGTCGACGTGGACATTTTCGAGAAAGGTTTCGAAGGCTTTTCTCGCTCGTCCGACGCGTTCCTGGTCAAGAGCGATTCGAGTCGCGCGCGGTGTTCGGTTCCCAGGACGAGAGCGAAAGAAATTCCCTCGATGAGAAGAGGTGACAGTGCCGGGGAAAGGGGCGAAAAAGGATGGGAATATATTGCGTTGGCGAACGGTTGCCGGTCGGCACCGTCCGTCTCGTTCCCTTGCTCTCTCAGGCCGTGAATTCCTCGGAATTCCGCGGCTGGTGACTGGCGGTGGCGACCGCGTGCGCTTCGCGATAAGCTCCTCCAGCTGGCACCAACACCCACGAGCACCGCGAAACCCGCAACCACACACTAGCATCATTGGCAGTGCTAGTGGCAGTGCCAGCGCCAGCTCCGGCCACCGACGTGGCCCGACGACCAAACTCAACCCCCAAAAGTTTTCGGCCTCCAGCTAGCACTACCATCGGCAGCAAAGCAGCAAAGCACCACCTAGACCCACCGCCCGGTTAGCACCCCTTGGCTGGGCCGTGCCACGATCGATCAGGCCGCATCGCGAATTCGTTATCAGCATCCCGCGCTCGCCTCGCGATATATCTGATTGGACGCGAGTTCGACTTGCGGTTAGGGTAACTGCGGTAATTTTAAAACGATCGGGATTTCGGTGGCGGGTTTATTTATGGGCGTCGTGCGAGGCGGCCGCATGCCCCTGATAATGGTACCATCCACCCTCTCACTCTCTTTCGCTCTTTCCTGGTCTTTCCTCTCGGTCTGGGCCCCGCCGCGCCATGCCACGTCGTTCCCGCTACTTTCGCGCCTGCTGGGTAATTGGACGACTGGAGGAGAGTAATTATTGTGGAAGGTCGTTTACCCTTCGATACCAGGGCAGTTCCTTCCCGCCGCGCAGTCCTCCGCAAACGAGGGCCATGTTTCTCGTCGGCTTTATCCTTGGATCATCGTTGCGACGAGCGGAGCCCGAAGGCCAACCGGATTTATCTCCTGTTGCATTCTCGATTTTTGCATCTCTCAAAGAAGGTGCCATTGTACGATTGTCTTTGCCCTCGCGTTGTATCGGGTACGTCCGGTCAGTTTCTATTAACCAGCCTCTTCCGGTGATCCTACGTCGCGAGACAACTCATCCTCGCGTACGTCGAAACGAGAAGAGCAAGAGAATCCTGCATTCGCCGAGTCTAGCTCGCTCGGTTTTATCTCGCAGCTCGGCTCATCAGGTTCTCCTCGCGTTCCCGCGTGCATCGATGCTCCTTATCGGAGCGTTCGGCACATCGCTCGCATTACAGGCGGCCTTGATTGATATACAAAGTTGACAAAGTGCGCGGTGCGCCGCGAAGTCGCTTGTCTAGGTATCGGGGTAATGGCGCGGCAACCGTATCTCCCTATTGTACCACCCCCGCACTTGGTATCTTTTCTCTCGAGGAGGGACGAGAAAAGAGAAACGAAGAGGAAGAAAGAAAGAAAGATGAAAGAAGGAGCAGCAGCACCGGTATAGCGGTGGTTCATCCGTGGATCGTCCGCGGGACGGGACGATTCGTGACTGGCGGTGATTTATCGCGGCACCGACTGTCCCGAACCAAATCGGACCTGCCGAACGAGTATGTACGCCAGGCAAGCCCGTGCATGCTTGGATCGACCAGAGTTCACGCCAAGTTTCCATTTCGCATACCGAAAATGGATATGTATATTCCTCACTACCTTCGATCTCCGTCTCGCCTCTTCCATGTTCTTCCTGTTTCTACGTACAAGGAGGGGAGGGGGGTCAACATCGAGTGAGTCTTGGAACAATTTTCATTCAGAGTGCGGGAAACTTTCTTTATTCTACTTTACCTTTGATACAGTAGATTCGGGGGATTCTTTCCAGAATTGTCGACGATTCTGCGTATCTTTGACGTCAGCCACAATATCTAGCACCCTCGGCGATCCGCTCTTCCTTCTTGACTGTGTACCGTGTGTATGTAGTACGTAAGTAGTACGTACCGTAGCTCCGCTTCTCTCGCGTAAACGAGAGAAATAAGAGGGAGAGACGCAGCACTTCCTTATCTCCCGTAACGACTGCTCGTTATTAATCGGCGTGCGCTGTTCGAGATACCGCCAGCATCCCTCCGCCCTCTCCTCGCTTACCCTGGCCCACACCCTACCTCCACTCTTGCCCCTGCTCTTGCTCCCACTTCCACTCCCGATCCCACGGCTATGTTGTGTAGAATGCCGCGTGGGAGAAAGCGGCAAAACAGAAAGAGAAGCAGAGAACGCCGCGACGGTGGTGGTACATTGCTATACATTACATTAGCCTCATAATTGATTTGCAAATAGCCTCGAGGAACGAGGCGAACAGGCAAACACAGCTGGGATAATCAAGTCCTGCTACTGGACCGGAAACCGAGAGAGAAATAGAGACACCGACGGAATCGCGAGGGTATCAATTAGAACACTCGCTGGCAGCGATATCGGGGGAGTAGGATCCAAGGATATTGTTAATAATGCCGAGGAGAAAGAAACGAGATTGAAGTACGTAGCTGGTATCTCGAGAGGCTTCTCATCCCCGAGTCCTCCTTTTCTCCTCAAGCCCATTTCCGTATCGGGGGCGGACACGATACTGGCGGAATCGGCAATGCATGTGCGTCGCATACGGCTCTCTCTCTCTTTCCCTCTCTCTCTTTCTCGATGATTTATTATTTTTATCTCGGTTCCACGTTCTCGCGCGGACTTGCCAAAAGATCCTGCCTTTTGGGGAAATTGACCTCCCCGCGTTAGTGGCCGCGGATTTTCCCTTGGCGAGCAGTAAATAATCATTAACGGCACATTATGTTGGGAGATACTATGTTTACCGGAATCCCGTCGTCGAATCGGCTCGGAAAAGTCGCAATTGTAAAAGGATCTTTCTCCTGTGCGCGGTTATCGGGCCGGCGGATTAAGAGAAGAGATTTGCACCCGCAGGAATCGTTGGCAGGACAGGGGTGGTGGAACCGCGGAAAGATCCATGAAATTATGTGACACTCGACGGTGACTATAATCGATTAAAATCACGGCACCGACCGCGGTTAAATACGATTCCGGCATTAGGGCCGTGATAAGTCCTCGATAACTCGAGGGGAAGGAGTTGCAGCCGTTAACTAACGACTCGATGAAAAGCTCGTTGCCGGTGGAGCTTTCCGGGCGGGATAGCCTCCGGATAGATATTAGGAACGGCTGGGAGAAGAGCTCTACGGGCGCGTGGCTGCCGCTAAATTCCTCGCTTGATTGCTAAGAAATTACCTTGGAATATATACGAGGTACGCGAGTGAACTCACCGCAACTTTCCTCTTTCTCCTCTTTTACGAGTCTCGACTCACACTATCGTCGATTCAACAGCCGGTCGAAACTCGCATCTGCTTCTCTCAGAACTCACTCCTAGCAGTGTCCTTTTTATAATTTCCCTCGCGGCGTTTTGGCTGATTTAAACCGTGCGCTGTCCCCGCAGCCGTAAATTCGATAGGGCTGGATACCGTAGAGGAGATACGGTCAATCACAGTCGACAGGATTCCTTCGGGCTGGCTAGTAGCCGAGGATCAAACATCGAGCCCTTATCCAGTTTTCACTGGCAATCCATTGACAAGCGCGATAAGCCAGCCAATAATCAATAGTAATACCAGCAGTCGTGAGATCGAAATCGAGCGCACAAATATCCCAGAGGGCCGGGGGGAGAGATGTTCAGGCTGGCGCGAGGGAGACAAAGAGCCTCGGCCCGCCTCAAGGAACCTCCCTGAAAAGTCCATTAGAGTTGGGCGGTGCGCGAGAGGGAGTCCGCCGACTCTGGAAAAATTGAAGCGAGCGCCTCATTACGGGTAATCAATAACCGATACATTATCGGTGCTTGTCGCTCGTGGAGGAAGGGAGGATAGCGACGGTGGTGGTAGTCGCAGTGGTGGTAGCGATGAGAGAAGTGAGAGAAGCGAGAGGCAAGAGGCGGCGACGGATAGAAGAGAAGAGGAAGAGGAGGAGGAAGAGGAGGAGGAAGAGGAGGAGGAGGAGGAGGAGGAGGAGCTCATCTCCGTCGAACGGCCGTCGAAGCGGTGGGACTCTCTTTGGTAGAGGGCCGCCGCTGCGGGTTCCGATTTACACAAGTATATTGAATTTATTGAGATGAGCCTGGGGATAGCGGCCAGGAGGATATTAGCTGCCTACCAACCGCCCCGACGCGACGTTTCATACCACCATCCGTCCTACCCGCCGCTCGGTCCACCCTAACGCCTTCTTCCATCCCCCAGCTCGCTTCCTTCTCTCTCTCTCTCTCTCTCTCTCCCGCCTTTCCTCTTCTTCTGCCTCCTTCTCGCGCATTTATTAAGATCGCCCTACTGATTTATACCCCACGATAGGACCCTGAATCGCATTCAGCCGCGAATCTAATATCGAGCCGTGCGTCGATTAATATCCAACCGAATTCCTCCGTCTAGAATGACGAGGTTGCTTCGTTCCGCAACACGCTTTTCTTAGTTAATTACCACTCGAGAGTTCTGGATTTTGCGATAACGTGTCTCCTTTTCTTTTTGTTCCAGGTAAGTGTGTCGCGTGCCAAGATGTACCTTGACAGTCACTTTGCTGCACGGGGTCTGGTAAATGGACTGGTTATTGAATTTCGAGAAATCTCGCCGATTCCATTCCTCTTTCCTCCACTATTCTTCCGCTCTGTCTTTCTCTCTTTCGAGCGAACCGCGGCCGTGATCTTGAGGGGTGGCTCGACGCCATCGGGGGCGAAGGGTCTTGCGGATTCCAGCGCACCGCAAGAGCGGCCTCGAGCTGCCCTTATCTTCGACGAGCAGCTCCCAACTTGTACAACTTAACCCTTCCGAGGCAGCAGTACACCGGGGAGATTACATACTTTCGCAGGCTTGCTCGCCGACTTGGTCGAAATTTCTTTCCAGACCCATCTCTCTCTCTCTCTCTCTCCCCCCTCTCTCTCGTCCACGCTTTTTAATAGTCGAAAGCCTCTTCTTCCCCCGCCGGTCCTTCCTACACATTTCTCAACGAATTTGTATTGACGCGAGACTCGCGATATGGATCGAGATAGGGAGGACGATCCCACGGGGTTGTGTAGGTGTTTTTGTAATATCCTCGCCTCGAGAATGAGGGATGACGCGTGCATGCGTAGGTGAAAAGAAGCGCCACTGACAGGGTCTGCCGCGCTACTGATAAGACTCCCGACCCAGGCCTGGCGAATATTGACGGGGATAAATATGCGAAAGAAACGAAAGGGGAGAGAGAAACAAAGCCGGATCTCGACTCTCGGGGAATCTTCTCGGATCGGTCGCGTGCTTTTTACAAATCCCTTGGATTCTTACGATAGCAACAATTATTTCCATCTTCCTGCCAACGACGTCGTTCGACGGTACACAGGGGGTAGGAAGACGATGGTGGTGGTTTTATTGGAAGCGCGAGCGACGACAAAATTATCGGAATGTCCCCCATAAATTTCGTATCCTATTTCTCGATAGCGGCGAGCCATCGAGCTATCTTGCCTCAATATTTATCATCAGCTCCCTCCGCGATCGTTCGCCCTTCCCGCACTTTCTTGAGGTCGCTCGACAGCCACTCCATAAGTGGAGCGCGAAAATTATCGGGATCGTCGCTGAGAAAGTTGGCCCCCTATCCGCTGTGCTACGCCGAAGAGCAGCTTGGACCTCTTTGGGTAACGGAGAGGGCTGCGCTTTTGGGGAGGTTGTTGCCGTTGGTGCATCGAAGATTCCAACTGGTATGGTGCGGTACGATGCAGTACCGGGCTCACTGGCTGGCTCGCTACAGCAGGGTGGTATTTAGATATTCTAATGGCCGCCTGATAACAAGACGCCACGACGCGCACGCCAGATAAAGACGACACCCTCGAAGCTCGCGCGCACTCGCTCGCCGTCTCTCTCGAGCAAAGACGCCCCAGGACTCGACGCGATGCGACGCAACGCCGCTGTGCCTCGCTGATAACACCCCGCGTCGCTCGCGTGCTCCTTGTTTACCTATGGCCCTGGTTACGTGCACCTAAGGTGTATACATATCTCTTACCTTCGACTACGCGCGACTACCACCCAGAAGCATGCCTCCACTTGTACATACCCCCGCGGCTGGTTATTGGCGACCCGAATATTAATGAAATAATTACGAGCCCCTCGGGGAAGAAGTCGGAACGTCTGCGAGATTTGCCTGCGCGGAGAAGGAGGAACTTTCCTGAGGGCTTTGTTGTTTCTCGAAGGTCTCTCCTATCGAGCGAACGAAGATGTCGAAGTAGAGTTTCAGCGATTTTTTTACCCAACGCGCATTCTTCCGAGACTCGGTGGGCGTCGAGGTAGCTCGGTGCGAGAAGCGTGCAATTCCGAGGTATCCAGAAGCCTCCCGTGCGAACCCATGTCCGTAAGCCGCGCAGTACCTTCCTTCTGTGTCTCTCTTTCTCAGTCTTTCTCTGGCGCGGGCTCTCGTGGTCGGTCTCCTGTCTGGTGGAATACGAATAAAGTCGTAGCCAGGAGCGTGCTGAACTTATCCGCGACTCGGCGTCCGCGCGCAGATATGTTAATCGGGTGGTGCTGGTGCAAAAGGGACTCCTCAAAGTGGACGATAGTTGCGTGCTCGGAATCCCGAAGTTGGCCGACTATAATTATAAATCAGGGCCCCGTATGCTAATGCCTCTGTCTCCGGCTTCGAGTCCTTTCGGCGCGGTGAACGCGCGAGCGCGCGAGCGTGTATAAGCCGATCTCCAATTAGGCCGAGATACGCGCCTCAAGGAATTACGACTCGCGGCCTTGATGTACGCTCCCAAGCACGATCGTTTTTCTCCTCGCGACCCCCTATGTCACACACCCCTCCCATCCGTCCTTTTAACCCCTTCCGGGAGTGCCTTCCTTGGCTCGAGGAAAGTCGAGGTCCCTTGGAAAAATCCAATTCGGAGGGTGGGACGCGGCGAACGCGAGTGGACGCGACTGATACAAAGGCGAAGAAAGAAAGGGTGAGGATCCATCGCGCGAGAGCTAATCCTTGAAGGGGTGGTGCGCGAGGTTAATCATCGGCAGGCCGCGATGGGCAGCCCTCGAACTAGAGTCGGAGTAGAGGTGGAACAGAGCAGGCAGCAGGAGCATAGCCGGAGTAGAGTTCGAGACGAGATGGTGGCCCTCGGTGAACGCAGCCGAGGGTGAGAGGGGTTGGCCCAGCGCGCAGGGGTGGCTCGACAGCCGAAGCTATGCGGATCGGGCTTATCTCGAACTCGCAGACGCGTCGCAATCGATATATCTCGCGAAGGTTCCTCTCGATAGGTGACTACCTACCCCAACTGGCTCACTCTCTCCTCCTCGTCCTCTTTCTCCCTTGCAGACGTATATATGTATTGTGTGTCTGTACATAGATGTACGTATGTACATGAGAGAGTGAACGTCTTCGTGTCGGTGTTGGTCCTCTCGGCGCGGCGGTGTGCTAGCCCTCTAGCCCTTGCTATCCGTGACAGAGGCGACGGTGCGCGGTAGGCGGCAGGCGGCAGGCGGCAAGCGGCAAGCGCTGGCACAGCCAGTAGCACAGACACGGTCACGGGGAACAGTCCTGTGCCTCGAACCGCTGCAGAAAAGATCAATTTTAGATTCGCAGCGATTTATAACTTCCTCTAATATGGCACCGATATCATCTCTTTTCCTGGCTTCCCCCCTCCCTAACTCTGCCATCCCTTTTTCTCCGACGCCTTTCGGCAACGACTCCGCGCGACTCTAGCTTCACGCGCCACCGGATCCGAATTCGAATCCGGATCCTCTTTGAAGAGTATTTGTTTCCATATTCCGAGCCGACTGCTCGAAGACCTCGCCAGGACTCACGAGGCAACTACGGAATTAATTTTCCTCGCACTATCGCTCGCAGATGCTTTCGCCATAGGTTTCACTCTGCGTTCGGATCAGCGGGGACTCCGGGATCTTTTGGACCTTGGGTATCGCGTGAATAATTTGCAATGCAAGGAGGCAGAGAAAGTGCGCGAGGCGAGAACGAAAGGCGGACGAGGGAATTAAAAAGAGAAAGATAGAGACGCGACAAAGAGGATCTTATCGTCATCTGTATCTTCGTAATACGGTGACAAAGGGACTCACTCGGCCGGAAGAGGCCGCATAGCTGCGAGAAAAGGTGGATAGAGGGTGGCGAGAGTTGGCCCGGCGTAAATTAATTTGGGATTCGGTGCCGGGACGAAATACCTGTCCGGGTCCCATGCGGCGCAGCTACAACTTAATTGGACGGAGGAACTGGTCCTCGGAGGAGCGGCGCACTCCATTCGAAAGGCAGGAAAGGAAGGAAAAGAAGAACAGGATCCGGGCATGCGCCGTGGAAGGAGAGAATTTTAATTGGTGGCAATTTGTCGAGCCACGAGGGTAGAGAGACTAGGGTGAGGCGGCAAGCTACTTAACTTCACTCGAATGACCACTTTGTACACCGTCAAGATGTCATTCACCAGTGGCCCGCCAGTCAGGCACACTTTGTTTACCAACTCCGACCCTCCGCTCACAGGAACCGGAACCCGGATCCTCCGAGACCCAAAACCACGTTCTTCAGTTCACTCTGCCGGCCGGCCGGTTGATCTTCATTCACCATTTATTTCACTCTGCTCTCCTTGCCCTACTCTACTCTTTCCTCGATCATCCTCGTTACTTCGCAAATTAATTGGACGATCTCGCGCAATTGGCTATTTCCCCGGTACAGAATGATAAGACGCATTCCAGGGTAACGCGTCCAGGTGCTCGGCACGATTTCCAGGAGATCGAGCCAAAGCGAGCGATTAATGTCAACTTCTCGGAGCCGATCGCCTCGATGACAGGGCGGTCAAATTACCCTCAAATTTCACGCAACCCATTACTCTAAATACCGTCGTGCTGCGCTGCACCGCGATTTGCCTCGAGCCTTCCGGAACTTCCGAGAAATCAGTGGCAGAGTTATCTCAATTATTCCCGGAACATTTTATTTCGCGTACACCTTAAACCCGTGGCGAATTCGCTTCACCGCAACTACCCAATATTTTCTTCCCGATTAACCACTGTATTACGGTGCCTGCCGTTTTCGGCGATTAGACTCGTGAGTCCTGGGAGGCACGAATTAGCTGTTTAAGCGGAACTATGGAAATTCGTGTCGCTTAAAGGGCTATGCCGACCTATAATTTTCTGCGTTGAGAGTGATCTTTCGAACGCAGCGAGGGTGCCTCGCCGTGTCCCATAATGATACGTTGTAAAAAACGAATTCATTTCGACGATAAGAACGTCACTTTGCTACAGGCTTGGAGGGAAAATTTCACACCCTTCTCAAGTGTAGAAAAATCGCATACTTGTATCAAAGCTTATCGGATAGTATCGTGCGAATTGAGCGACGCAGTCCCGCCGGATATCTGGCGAATCGGTGCAATTCAGCTGGACATAAATGGACTTTTTTTCCCCCGCAGAGGTCCGTCGTCGACACGGAATCGGCTCGTTTGAGACTGCACCCGGATATACGCACACAATTCGAGAGCCTGATTGCGCCGGCAATCAGCTCTGCTCTCTCTTTGATCCGTTTTATTTTTCTTCCCTGCTCACATCTGTTTCTCCTTTTCTTTCGCCTTTTCTCGAGGGCGCTCGCACGTCCATACACACATATAACCCAAAGACCCTTTTTAAGTGGGAGCTATCGGGCGCACTGCGGTACCGCAGCATGCAACATGTAAAATTACGGCCTCGCACGCTTGCCGCCCAGTGGAAACGCTCCGTTTAATTTCGCGATGCCGAGCACGAGCATCGCCATCGGATCGCTTTCCACCCTGATTCTTGCTTCCTTATCGCTGATTTCTTTCTCCCAGTAATTTCTTTACTTCTAGCCAGAATTGTCCTACGGTCCATCGGCACTCACCCCAAATTCCTTGCTCCCAGTGATTTCGACATCCGCGGCTTGTATTGCGTGCATCGGCAACCTCTCGCATATCCACGCAATTTAAATCACTCTTGCGTAAAGTCACCGTGCCGAGGTGCTTGCAAATCGCAAACGAAATTGTGCTCACTGAACGTATCATCAATGATACGTAACCACTGGTCATTCCGTGTAATCTGTCGACGCGAAAAACGCGATAAGTTCCCGTCGATTGAAAATAATCTTCCTAATTATCAGTCAGAAAGTAACGAGTTCCCAAATTGCCTAATAGCGGAATAAGAAGAGTCAGGATTAAAGCCGGTTGTCTTTGAAGCTTCTTGACTCTGGAATAGCTGGCGTCATGCGTGAATGCGCGAGTCCTGAGTGGACGAAGCCGATCGGTATTCATTAGGTTAATATCACGTCATCCGTAGCATATCCTGTAATCAAGGAAGCTCGCGCAGCGGAGCTGGCCAGGCGGGATCCGACTGGTTCGGAGCGAGCCAGATCGAGTCGGGTTGGGCCGTACGGCTACCCCCCGGAGCGAGGAGTTGCCAGACGCCGGTGTGTTATTAGACGAGCGTTCGACGACCAAGAAAGCTGGGCCGAGTAATACGGTAGTAATACGCTGCTGTGCCTCATTGAGATTTATGGTGGACCCTCGCGAACCGCACCTGCTCGTTACGCGACTCCTCGCGCCTCTTAATCGGACGCGCATCGCCGACGGACTCTACTATACTCGCGTACATTTGGCCCTCTTCGCGCGTTCGTTTTCCGCTTGGCATTGTGTCCGAAGGTGCCCAGTGATATCGAGGGTAGAGAAGGTATCGTCGCGGAGGTATCGACCGAGAAGATTCGAGGAGTAATAACTCGCCGATAACGAATGGCCGTGGAGTACCGTAAAAGTTGGTGTGCCGGTTTGCACGGGCTTCGCTCGTTGGCATAAGGATCAAGGGAAAAGCGGCAGTCTACCACTGGCCAAACATGGTAGGTTGTTCCAAGCTAGAGATCTCGCGCACGAAATTGTCCGAAAGCACAGATGCGGGGACCCTGATGCACAAGCATCACGCATCGCAAGGATGTTCTCGCTTGAGTTACACTACAACTTCTCTCCCGCAAATAGCCGGATCATCCGCGAAAGAGTCGTAATGAGTACATGCACGCTGGCTACTTACACTATACTGCACTGGAACCCATTGCGTTCTCTGGCAATCGTCTAACAACCCGAAGAGTATCTCGCTTGTATCGAGTACCATTCGAGCTATCCAGAAGCAGAAGAGTCGCGTGTAACGAGCGCACCAGCCAGCAGTCCTGTCGAGAGCAGAGTCCAGCTTGAAAAAATTCGCCATGCAGAGGCACGTCCTGGGCAGATCGCTTAGGAGGAAGAAGCAACGGCAGCGGCAGAAGGAAGAGACGAAACGAGGGTTACCCGGGTGGCGCGAGGAAAACGATCGTCGAAAGAGCTGCTCCAGGTGGCGCATGGATAATTGGCCGATCGGCGAAGAGGTTGCTCGTCTGCCATGAGACTCGCACCGGCGGTGCACGTATCTTCGCGAGGAAGAGGAGTCTTCGGGGCGAGACGGAGAATGGAGGCAAGGAAGAAGAAGAAGAAGAAGAAGGAGATGAAGAAGGAAGAAGAAAAGGACAAGAAAGCAAGAATGGAAGAAGAGAAGAAGATCGACAAGGATCTTTCGATCCTGGCGACGCTTCGAGAGTCTCCTCTGGTCAGGCTGATCTATGAATGGGACCAGACATCGGAGGAGGTCGACGGTGCCGATTGGTCGAGGCTGGTACCACTCTGGTACCACTCTGGTACCTCTCTGGTACCACATCGACCAATCGTTCGTTGGTCTCTCCTCTCTTCCTCTGGCGTACCCTTCCTATCTCGAATCGAACGACCACCTCCTCTTCCGCATCCTTTTTCTTCCTTGCCCTTTGCCTTCGTTCTCGGGCCCCTCGTCTCTTGGCTCGTCTCTCGGCTCGTCTCTCGGCTCGTCTCTCGGCTCGTCTCCTCCCTTTGGCTTTATCTTCGCCGCGAGTCTCGCCGGGTCGCCGCGTTGCACCGCTTCCTCGTCGGCTTCGTCTTCGCCACCTTCGACGTTCCACGTCACTCGATGCACCGGACTCGTGGCGATAAAGCATTCTCACTGTGGTAGAGCGACTGGAGTGTCAAGCTGATTAAAAAAAAGTCATAGTTGCATATGCTACTATTACGGGGATTGGTATTCCGTTGAAAATACACAGCCTTCGACGAAGAAGCTGGCTCTCCTTCGAAGATGATGCGAATCCTCGGACTCTCGCGTGAGCATTGTTTGGAAATACGCGGCTGATCGCGGCCGATATACGAGAGCGTTCCTGCCCCGCTCCTCGGTCTTCTTGGTCTATAGTCCACGTTCGCTTCGCAATTTTTGCTCGTTCTCTCTCCCCTTTTTCGTTTCCGTCCAAGTCGAGTCGAGCCGAGTCCAAGCCGGATCGTATCCGCGTGTGCGCACACGCCTTGTCTTGTACGCAATTTGTTCCCTTCGATGCCGAGGAACGCCGCGTTCTCCGATAACGCATTTTTTCGCCGCTGGAATCTCAAGCACCGTCTCCTCGAACGTATAAAACAAAATTTCTTGGCTGACTGCATCGTACTACTGCCCCAACCACCAAGACGATCCTCGCTCGAGTGAAGCAATACCTTTGCCGATCGGTAATGCTTCGCCCGATTAAAATTCACCTCCGGAACAAACGAATAAATTAGCGATACGAGGTTTCAACTTTTCCTTGCTTCTTCTTTATTGATTCGCTTACGTAAGTGTCTAGAAAGTCGTGCGCCCGGAGACGCACGCAAAGATGGGAGATTGCAATTAAATGCGACGGGTTCGTGGTTTTCGTCTGGGATCGCTTTTACGCAGAAGGGTTCGAACAATGCAGAAGCTTGTTCGAAGGAGTGGCAAATAGTTGGACTTCCAGGCGTCGGGCGTTCGATTCTCCCACGTCTCTCCCACGTCGCACGAGGGATCGTGTCAAAGAGGGAACCTTTTCCAGGAGCTCGCCTCGATGAAGCCGTGGCACCAAAGAAGAGGACGAAGAAGAAGAAGAATAAGAAGAGAAAGAAGAGGAGTTGGCTCTACCTCTCTGCCTTCGTCTCGTTTCACCGGCAGAAGCGAGAGGGAGGGCGAGTACGGACGATAACGAGGCTGCGAGTAAATTTGCTGCCATTAGCCGCGCGAAAATAAAGGACGAGGAAGATATTAAATTAGCGGCTCGTCTGCTCGTTGCCTCCTCGCGTGTCCCCAGCCCCCGGCGGGTAGCCGTTACCTCTTCTACCTCTTCTTCCTTGGCACGATAGCAAATTTGATCTCGCCTCGCACCAACTTTTAGAAATCCTTGTGGATCTTTGCCCTGTTCGTTGTGTAGGAAACGAGCTCGCGTTGATGATATTCGTACGGTCCGCTAATAACGCACAATGATCTCATACTCGGCGAAAGCCGAGGAGAGCTTTCTTCCGAAGAGCGTTTACCGGCAAAAGTCGCAATCTTGATTCTCACGAGAATTGGTACCGATTGCAAACGAGCAGAGAGCGATCGCTCGAACTGGAATAAGGTCGATCGGCGTCTGGTCGACGAGAGAAAAAGAGTGAGGTTGGCTGGTAGTCTTGCGAGGTCCTAGATGACCTCGGCCAGCCCGAAGGATCGAAACCGATCTCCGAAAGATCTCGCTCGCGCTCTCCTCGCGCTCTCTTACCCGACTAACGAGACGTTTTCCCTGCACTGGATTTATCGTCGGTGCACGTTGCGACAGGGAGCGAGCGAGAAAGAGGGCAAAGGCAAGTAAAGCGGGCTCCTCGGAACCTGCGAGATGCGAGACTCGCACGTCGCGCGCGACTCCCTTCTCGCGCTAATCGTTCCCTGCTCGACACCGATCCCTCCAAGGATATCTACCCTGACGAGACCGCGTCACGTCACCACTCACCGCTAGCCTCGTAGTTTCGCTTGACCGTGCCTCTCTAACTATCCGCCTAACTATCCACTAGACTCGCCGTTGCACCATGCCGCCACAAGGATCTCGCCAGAGCAAAGAGCGACTCTTGTTTTCCGGGGACCTTCTTTATCGCGGACCAGCGAGTAAATTACGGCCCGATTCGACGTCGTCCTCCTTGCACTTTGAAATCGGGACTCGTTATTTGTTGGGACTCTCGCTCGGATCGGATATAGTGGCAATGCGGATCGCTGACTCGATAGCGAGTTCACGTGAAAATTGTATGGGGCGCGTGTAAACATTGATCAAAGGGGGTTGAAGAGCACGCGGGCAAAAGAGAGAGAGAGAGAGAGAGAGAGAGAGAGAGAAAGAGCGGTGCAAGGAACAATGTGTTCTTTGTGGGCTGATCGTCGAAGGTGGTGGGCGAGCAGTAAAGTGGCCGAGTCAAAGGGATCGTAATCGGGCAGCGCGAAAAAGCGGCCGCAAGTAAAAAGAATAATAATCTCCTTGTGGAAAGGCGGCCGTCCAGGTTTTCTAGAGGCGAGGAGGAACGTAGGCCAGTTGGGGAGCGTGGCGTGATAACCCTTTCGTTATCGGGGGTTGAATAGGGGTAGGAGGGCGGTCGAGAGAGCAGTGGGAGCTTAGCAGCGGACCGAGCGATCCCAGACCGCGATAGCCGTCCGATGTCTGATAACTCACACTCTACATTATAATACACACCGCACCTCGAGCCGGCCGGTACCTATCGCTTCTCCGTTGTTGTTGGCGTTGTTGCTGCACCGCTACCGCTGCCACTGCTCCTACCACTGCTCCTACCACTGCAACCTACCACCACCGCGAACAATCTCTGCACCCAGGCGAGAGAGGGTAGTTCGAGAGGCTCGGAGAGTGATCGCGAAGGGATCTCGGGGCTTTGTCACCAATCTTTCCTCTCGAATTCCATCCAGATTATCGAGCCGAACGTGGATAAGCCTCGCGAGACATAATCCACGAATGGAATTGTCCGCGGTAGATTAATCGAGCAATTTTCCCTCGCCGCGGAGGATCGCGCAAAACGAATCACACACCGAGTATGTATACGTACCGCGGCAGGGCGCGTGGATATTAATCAAGATTAGTCGGTATCGCGGCTTGGAGGGTGGGCCATATCAACCAAATCGTACATTGCACTTTCCATTATTCCCAGGGATTTGCCCGGCAGGAAAAGCCAAGTCGCCGGGACTCGGAGAGAGTGGGTAGGTCAGATCCAAATTCAAAATGAATTTCAACAGCGCGAGAAACTCTTTGATCTGGTAGAGGAAATCCCGCGAAACGGTGGTTCTCCCGTGAATACCACCCCTCTGGCCGCCCTGGCCCTTCGGTCCTGGCCATTCCAACGGGCGAGAACAGTAACCAGGTTAGCGCGGCTTTCGAGCGGAGGGTTTTGCGGAGAGACTCGAACGCTGGACTCGTTTGATAACGGCTGCCAGCCACGTATCTTGGACCCTGCAGGCTTTATTATAAACCTCCTCCTTCGCAACCTCTCCGCTATTCCCCTTTTACTCTGGCTTCTTCGACCGGAGCCAGAGTCGGAATCCTGGACAACCCTCTCGCTCCCTCGCGACCTTTCTCTTTCTCTTTCTCTTTCTCTTTCTCTCACTCCTCGACGCTTACCCTCGAATTACGAGCATAATCCTATAAATAGAAAATAAGATAAGGTGGGCAAATGCGTTTAACGGCCGCTTAAATCATCCGCACGACGAATGATGATATTAGTGCGGAAAAGCCAACAGCCGACACGAGTTGCTTTGGGAATAATCGTCAGCCGTCCAAAGAGTCGAAACATGGAGAGCAGCGAGTTCCGCGGGAAGGCAAAAAGCGGCGAAGCCGGGAGGTTGTCGGTGGATCTGGAAGAATGGCAGACCGAGGATCGCGAGAACAGGAAAAGAAGAAGAAAGAAGGAGAGAAGAAGGAAGGAGGTGTTGGACGGCTATGTGTGTCTCGCGAGAAGGGCTATACACGCGGTGGTGGGACCTCTTTATCGTGATCCCCGTCCTGCGGCTCAGCTCCTCATTAGCTCGGCCGCTCATCAATCACTCGTCCACGACCACCGTCTCGTAAAGCCTCGGACCCCATATCGCCGCACAACCTGGCTACCCTGCTTCGAGAGCTATCTCCTCGACGGTTTCCAAAGAGAAAGGGGCAAGAGGGAGAGAGGAAGCATCGGTTTCGTATGTATGTATGTCGAGCGACATGCTCTCGAGTGTATCGAGAGGACACCCCTCTGTCGCCTTCTTTCTGCTTTCCCGTTCCTCTCGGCTGATTTCTCAACTTTTTATCCACCTTCTTGTTCCGCGGATCTCTCGCGTCGCTCCTGCTTGCCCTTTAGCTCCCATCTTTCTCTCTCGTCTCGTTGCTGCACTCGAAAGGGACTCCGGTGTCCCAATATTTGGACGGTACATCGTGGAGCTGTCCCTTCTCGGGCTGTTCGATTCGATCGACGAACCGCTTTCGTGGTCCCCTGCCTACTTCTTCTCTTCCTCCTCGTCCTTTCACCCTTTTCCTCTCCGTTCTTCTCCTTTCCGTCGTGGTCCTCTCCTCTCGGCGAGAGATCGATCGAGATACCGGCGTGAGAGGACGAGACCAGGGTCCCGTATACCTTGGTAGCTCACGGTTTCGCTCGAGATGTTGCCTCCGGCCGATTCGATAAGCTCTTGCTCCTTTTTGCGATCGGCTCCGCGCCGATTAAGAATCGCGTGGAAGCGCGAGCTGTCGGGCCAATTCGCCGAGACGCAAATTTAGCGCGTCTGTGGAGGCCGGCCAAGTGGATTTTCGACAGAGTCGCTTAACGTGTGTGTGTGTGTGTGTGTGTGTATGTTCAGAGGTTGCTTCCATCCGGTATCGCGAATACCGCCGACTTTGATGGCACGTATCAATGATTACTCGAGGTGTACTGGCGCAAACAACCAGCTATACACCGTGCGCGCGAGCTCGGTCACGTTCTCGGCAGCCGAATCCAAATGCATCGGTTTACACAAGCGTTTGACACCTCCTTGCGGATCGCTACTGGGGGTCCCACCAATATTGGGAGCGGAATAGAAGGAAAGGAGAGGAGACGAGAGGAGTATCGTGCGCGAAATGCGTCGAGAAGGAACGGGGGGGTGCGGTGGGACGAGGTGATTCTTCGGAGATACCGAGAGGAGGAGCACCTTCTTGCCCGAGACGCGCGGTTAATCTTCGGTCGAGAGTCCTGGCCCTCGTATAGCTCGATATTGTTTAACTTGGCTCGTTATCGCGAGATGCACTCTATAGCCATCTCTCCAGGGGTAGAAGATAGCGGCGTGCACCTTCGAACCCTGGCCCTCCGGCACCCCGTTCGTCGGTGAGCTCTCCTTGCGAGCAGCGGCCCTCTCCCTCTCCCTCTTCCTCTTCCTCGCCACAGTTCTCCCGAGGCACCACCGCTCCTTCCACCGACTTGCCGAAGAAGGAGTTGGGGGCTTGGAAGGGAGCTGCATCCAGCTGATAACACCTCCTGGACTGATAACGAGCCGGCCAGGCACTCGTCCTACCTACGACCCAACCCCCTCGAGCTCTCCTTCCTCCCTCTCTCTGACTCTCCCGAGGCCCTCCATCCCGCTCACAACGCTGTTTCTCCAACGTCGCGAATTTCCTCCTTTGCCCTCCGTTATCCTGCTTCAGTTTGCCTCAGCCGTGCCTCAACCTTGCCTCAACCAACAGCTACCACCCGGCCGATTCCCGGGATTTTTACGCCGAATCTCATACTTCAAGTTACTCGCACGTGCTACGAGCAATACTCTTCGTCTTTATCGGTTCAGCGGACTTCCCGGGGTATCGCACTCGCCCCCAGTCAACTCCCAGCGAGCGCGAGGGCTTGGCTCGATTGGATTTCGCAGGAGCGAATTCTGGAGATCCGATTTCGACTCGGGAGACTTTTCACCAGGGGGTTTACGCGTAATTTCTTCTTTCGAGGATGGATACGATAAGGAGGTGGAGGTGCAGTGCTGCGCAGCCAGTTACGCAGGAAATACCGAAAGAAGCAGCGGCCCGTCTAGAACTCTGCCTGCGAGTCGAACGGTCTGCCGCCACTCGCGATAAGGAGTCGCTACGATATCGAGTCCCCCGAGTTCCACAATGCCTCCGTTGTGCGTCCGCGTTGCGCGAGATTTCGACGGAAGCGGCTGTAGATGTGTCGATACCCGGCTGAGGATCCGCGAAGCGGAAATGCTTTTCGCGAAACGAGCCAAGTTTCTCTCTCTCTCTCTCTCTCTCTCTCTCTCTCGTTGGGGTCCGCAGGTATCGCTCCTGCAAAATCGCGATTATCACATCATAAATTGTGGCATGTTGCGACGCGTAATGCAACATATCCTGACGCGAGAGAGTGACGAGCCAAGGTCGACAACGGTGATGGCGATGCTGGCGGTAAAAATAGAGCGATAAATCGCGAGCGATATCTCCGACGCAAAACGCAGGAGGGAATCCAAGCGAAGGATTCTAATCGTCTTCCCGGGCACTCGGGAGATCAGAAACACGTAATATCGGCCGCGCGAGGAATAGCCGCGCGATGAATCATCGTCGAGAACTCCTCCATCGGAATTGCCGAGCACGATAATGTATCCCGTCGGGAATGAATTTTTATTTCTCCCCATGCCTGCCCGCTTGCCTTCCTCTTTCTTCCGAGATTACCACTGCGATCTGCGGCAGCTGGTGGTATCGGAAGTAGACGACTCGGTTGAAATAATTATTCTCGACTGGTGGCGTGGCTCGAGCACATCGAGGGGCCCCGAGCAAAAGTGGGACTGGCGAGACCAGCGGCACTGACCGGCGTCGCGAGGGTCAAAGCCTCGACGGGTCGCTTTCGGTTCTCCATTAGAGACTGACGGATGGTCCGCGATTACGCCTTACCGGATAACGAACGAACGGTCGAACCACGAAGGAAAGATGATAGGAGGAAGACGACGCGCCACTCGAAGGCGCTCGGGCCGAAATCGAGAAGAGGACGAGGCGAACTTGGAGCATAAAGCATAAGCAATAACGAAGCGCGTACTATCGTCCAACTATCGGAAATAATTACTTTCGTTCTATCGAGGCGAGCTCGTGGCAGAGTCGCGTTGGAGCCAGTGGAACTCGAGAGGAAAGAAGAAACTGAGAGGGTGAACGTCGCGCTCGGGTAGGAGAGGGTGGTTGGGGGGATATAAGTAAGTATAAGTGACTTTGCCACACGGCCCGGAGATAATGGCAGGGGCCACCTTCCAGGAATCAGTATTTATTGTGACGCGATTGCGATAGCGGTCACGGTACGAGCGTGGGGTACCAGAGGGGGTACCAGGGGGAGGGAGGGGTACCAGGGTGCCAACGTGCCAAGGTATCCGGCCGCCCCGAGTCCCACGAATTATGGTTTTCAATATGATGACGGTTTCGTATCTACCGGGCTCGAGACTGGCGCGCAGTCCCTCTCCTCTCTATCTGGCTTTCTCTTCGGCAGCCTTCGAGATACCGAGCCTCGTCCGCGCCACACCGCGGGCTCGTAAACACTCTAAAAGGCTCCGTGCAGATTTTTGCCTCCGCGCGAGTCCACAGTTTTTCGACCTTTTCCCTCGCTCGCGCTACGCCTGGCCAGAGCCTCTCTTTGATTAACCGGTCTCGCGTCCTTCTCGCGCTCGCCGGGGGAGCCATCTTTATTGGGTGTTAATTACTGCGAATGAACGTGCCAGCCAGCACTTCCCCTGGCTTGCTCCTTCGATTTGCCACCTATCGCGCGGACCTTCCAGGGGGAAGGACGTTTCCGACACCAAGGGTGGTAAGATTCAATTACGGCCTCAGACTTCATGGTCAGTGGACCAAGAATTTACTGGACGTATGCACGAGTTTGAAGAGTTTTCGCGACCTCGAACGCGGTCAGTGCGTAAGATGGAACGGTGTAAGAACGTTGAGCGTTGCGCGGGAGAGGGAAGAAAGAAGGAAAAAAGCAACTTGGAGTGAGCCACCGGTGAGCAGCCGAGGGAAGTCGTAAACGTAATCGTGCTTTTTCAGGCACCGCCACTAAACCACCCTCCGTCCTGGCAGCTAGATCCTGCCCCGACGTGCTGCGGCGCGACGTACCTTCGGGAGCCGCTTAAAATATTTTTACTGCGCGCAGCCAGTGCGATGCCGCGATATTTCGTGCTTACGCAGAGTACACCTGCGATATGACCCTCTCTTACTTTCACCGCCGATTCAACTCTGCACCCTCCCCTCGCTTCGCACTCTCGATCTTCTCGTTTAACCTCTTAATTGCTGGGAATTAAGGCTGGCACGAATCGAAACGCACGAAAGATTTGGATCCCGACTCGCCGGTTGGCTCTAGGATCGAACCCATTTACCAGCGAGTCGGGTTCCGCCGTCTGGCCGTGCGTTTCGACTGCACGGTTTTCTTTCTCGCGATCCCCGTTCCTCCGGGTCGGTTCGAAGTTTCGCGATAAAATCCACGATAGCGCGTTGGGGGCGATAGATGAGCAAAAGGGGAGATAGCCTTTGGTGCACTGGCGAGAGAGACGCGAAGGAATAATGAGAGAAAATGAGAGAGAACAAGAGAGAACGAGAGGTAGCTGGGTGGTAGGGTAGCGGCGAGTGGGAGAAAGGGGGTAGGAAAAGGAGATAAGCTCGATTATGATCCCCGGTGGTTAAAGTCGAAGTTTTTACGGTAGATAAGGTCGCACGAATGGGTTGCACGAGATAAGCCAACGCGTCTGTTCTCTCTCTCTCTCTCCGTTTCTCCGTCTCGCTGCTACTCGCTTCCTTCCATCACCGCGCTCGGCGTATCTCTCTTCTATTTTTAGTTATATCTCTTTTTTACAGTACCACGTCATCCTCCTCCTTTGCGGGACCCTTTTTCTAAGAGCCTTCCTTATCGCAAGCGGAATAAGCCTGCAACAGGAACCCATTTCCAATCTCGATCTACCGCTCGTAATCGTCAGGCAATAAGTGCAATGCACTAATCCCCAGTCTCTATAAAGCCACGCTCGTCGTTTGAGAATCGTTCGGCAATCGTAGCAAAGAAAAACACAAGGCCACCAGCTTTGATTCCTGTCGACATTTCGAATCCTCTGGGAGAGGGAAATTCATCCTCCAATCGAGACGAGCAATTTATTGCACTCTCCTTCATCAAAATTGAGCGATTCCATCGCGTCAGCTTGCGGTTTACAACCCGGAACGCGCGCCGTTCGTACGTGCCGGTCCGCGCTGGCGAGGTGCTACGGCGCATTCGCACGTACATACATAATGCAGCCCGCGCGCACCGCCGGGTATAATTTTTACGATCCCACCCGGGTGGGTCGTCCCGCAAATGCCTGTAAATTGAATAACGCCCGCCACTGGATTTATCTGACACGCTCGTAGGGTGCTCGCAGGGTTAAGGGGTGGATTCCAGCGAAGCCAGTGTCAGTGGACGACTGGGCGTGCTGCTGGAAGTCACGGACCGATCATAACCCTTGGTAACAGCGTACACAACCCACCTTTTATGGTTTATCGTTCATTTTGGCTTGTCATCCTTCTCGCTTCCCACGGAGGGGAGAAGAATCTCTGCGATTGTCACCCTTATTAAAAGAATTGCTTCATAGCCCCGAAGGAAGGAGGATTTCGTTATGAGAAGCATATTTCTTTGCGAAGCGGGATGGTAACGGGAGGAACCTGCCTGGCTACCTGGAGCAATGCATACAACGGCTGCTTAACCATCGATAGTACCTACAAGTGCGAGGATTGCTCGCGAACACGATCATAAATAACTCTGTTCGACTTGGGGACTTTTCGATCGAGCCACTCACTACTCGTTCGGTAGGTGTAGCGGGCAGGCGCGAAATTGGTCGGTCCATGATCGATAATTCTCGAGATGTTCCCGAGCGGACTGCCACCGCACAGGAGTTTGTTGCAAGGGACCAAGATGATTTTTGCAGTTTCTCGGAGTGCGTGGGCTAGAGGCGCACTCCGGTTCATCAATAATTATTTCTCTGCTTGTCACCTGGTGCGCGGTGGAGATAAAAATCTGTGGCCGTCATCGGGAGAGCGGGGAAAGAGGTTTCGCCTCAAATTCGTATTTCCGCTACAGCGGACGGCATGCTCCGGTTAAATAAGCCGCTGACTGGCAGCAGCTTGCACTCGGAAGAGAGAAAGCGAGCCGATGGAAGCCAAAGTGGCAGGAAGGCATGGCGAGAGAGGAGAAAAGAGAGAGAGAGAAGAGAGGGTGGAGAGGAAGGATGGAGAGTCGGTGGAATGGCGAGGTGGCGAGATGTAGCAGCTCGAGCCATTGATAATTATTCATTCGCTCGAGTCGGAGAGCGGTTCGATATCGATCTTAAAACGTCGTCCAGAAGGTAGGCGAGAGGTGTCCTGGTCCGATACGAAATCTCGTGTGTCGGTTGACCGTCGTCGTCCTGGTCCTGGTTCGCGAGTACGCGCCAGAGAAAACTGTACGCGGCAAGACCGCGTCGGACGAGGAGAAACAGAGAGAAAGAGAGACGAAGGCTGGCCTTAATGTATGCGCGTCGAGGTCCTGCCGAGCGATAATTGCCCGATGTGGCATTGCCTTCGTGGCAACGAGCATTGGTCACGTCTCAATGTTTAAGCCACGCTCACAATGTCCACGAGCCGCTGCGCTACCATCGTACTACCATCGCAATACCATCGCACTACCATCGGCCTACCATCATTCCGAGCATCCGGTGCTACCACCAAGCTACCAGTGCTGCTCCCAGATAGACTTGTCACCCACCGATCAGCCCTGCTTACTCCTCCACTCTGCGCCTTTGCGCGCCTTTGTGTCTCGATTGCATTGCGCGAGCACGAGCACCAAGCACGAGCGGCAGCACGAGCGGGAGCACGAGCGGCAGCACGAGCAAAGCACGAGCGCAACGCGACCATCCCCCATTCGCTCCTGTGGATCAAGGTGGCGAATCAAAATTCGGCCTCGCTCCTCGTTTCTCACGCGAGCTCGCCCGTAGCTCGTCGAGGCATTCTCGACGAAATTTGTAAAGAGTCGGAGATCGCCTGGAAGTCTGGAAGTGGTCGAACGGATGGCCGAAAGGTAACGAGACCAAAGATCGAGCGGATCAGATAATAGCGGGTTGGACCGGCCAGTCGAGATCCTCGAGATAGGAGAATTTAATAACCTGCTACGCGCCGCGGGGAGAGGGTGCCAGCCCGACGGGGTGGTTCTAGCCTGGCCCGGGGAGGGGGTGCAATAATATCGGGAGATATCGATCTTTAATTAGGCACGCAGCGCGGGAACGGAAGATTAGATCAGAGCTAGACGAGAGAAGCGGGTTCTGGCCATCTTCCTCCCTGCTCGCTGCCCCTCATCCCCCTCGCTCTCTTGCCTCAAACCCCTCTACCTTTCTTTCCACATCTTCTTTGCTCTCTTTCCCTCCCGCTCGCTCTTCAACAGTCAGTCGCCGGTTCCCGAAGATCTTTCGGCCGCGTCTCGGTATCCTCTCCTGCCACAATGAGAACCGATCCAGATCCATTTTCGTTGATTGTATCGGACGAATGAAGAAGGAGGCCGATGTTATCGGGGCGAAGCGCACACAAATATTTCGTAAATATAATTGCCTCGCTCGAAGAATAGGTGTGTTCCACTGGTTCACCCGTTCATCTTCCTTGGTGGATGATGGCCCGAGAGAGGAGGCTAAGAGTCGCGGATTCGTAAAATTGGGACTGCGCTGATTTGCTTTGAAAGGATCGAAGGTTCGCGTGCTCTGGAGTCGCCGACAAGGTCGGCTGAGAGGATCGGGGGAAATGGGAGTTTTATCGGCGCGAGACTCTCCGCGGCGTCAACGCACGCTATCTCTTAATGACTGGCCCATCTTTTAAGGCTTAATCGTCGACACGTATAAACCATATCCTGCCCTCTGCATATTCAATACACGTGCTTGCACTCGGGCTCGTGCGTCGGTGCTCGCAACAAGAGTTATTTCCACGACCGAGCACCCTTTCCATCGACCGTCGAGAGCCTCGTCCTTCTTTCCATTCTCACCTTCGGGAAACCATAAGACCAATGCAATGCTAGTCCTTTTCGTTTCGCTTCTCACCTCACAACGGAATCGTCAATATTCGCGCTTCGCGATATCTCCAACGAGAGAGATATCCCAGTTTAGTCGAGGTCACGGTGCATCTCGCGCAATTAGAAGCGAATGTGTGCTCGCACCGGTACACGCCGCAACTTGTCGGTGCGAAGGGTTGTTGCTTTCTGGTTTTCACCGTCCGCGCACGGCCACGAAAAAATCGCCAGCAAAAGCAGTGAAAACCAAGTCGGTGACAGATGGCGAGGGGCGATAACGTCTCTCGAAGGTCCTGCTAGCGAGCGAAACGACCTGCACGGATCCTGTTCCTGTCGCGAGATAAACGAAACAGCTGCGTCCCACCGCTGGTGATCGGCCGATCGCTCTCCCAAAGAGAACACATTCTCCGTCGCCGTCTCTTTCTCTCGACGCTGAACAATCCCGCGAGAATTCGCGATACGTACTTACCCGTTTCTTCGTGCCCAAAAGACAATGATCATTGGGATACGAGTTCGCGCGTTTCCCTCGAGTTCCCCTCGCTCGACGAACAAGAAAGAATTCCATCGGTCCATCGGCACGGTAGAAAGAAAAACAGGGGTCCATCGATTGGAATCCGAATTCCAATGGGTTCTAATCCGGCTCGCGGCTAATCGACGCCGAAAGATTAGACCAGTCACCGAGCGAGAGAGGAAAAAGAAGAAGTGGACGAAGAGAAATAAGAAGAAAAGACGGTGAAGGAGACGGGGGGTCCAGGAAGCGAGGAGCAGTGAAAGAGGCAGACGAGTCTCTCTGTTTCGCGATGGCCAAACAAATTAGGCGGATGGACTGACTCGGATGGGTTCGGATGAATTCGAGAGGAAGACCGTGAAGCCAGTGCAGCCAGAACAGCACGGCCAAACCGACTGCCACCGGCAGGACTTCTTTGGTAATGAGCTCCTTCTGGTAGTTCGCGAGGCCGGCATCCAACACCTTTGTGCCAGTCCACTAAAAATGTCTCGCGATAGCCACGACTAACGATTTCGCGTGTTCGCCAGGGACAATGTATTTATATAGATGTGTGTAAAGCAGAGTGTACCATTCGCGTCGGCAATTAGTCGGCCAAGCTCCATCTATTAAGCGAACAACTGGCAATAACGTATCGAAGCGAGCACAATAAAATTACAGCCGCATTACAGGGAGCGTAAACACGCTGGAGGGAGACGGGACGGGATCGGTGCGGTGGTAGTAGCTCGACTATCACCCAGGTTTAACAGAACAAGAGTAGAACACGCGAATCCGCCGTATTCTCTAATAAACTCAGCCATTAGGCCATAATGACCAATAATACCAATAATAACGTGCGCTCATTATCTTTATTCACTCGGGCCAATAAACTAATAATATTCCAGGGCTAGTAATTGGCGTGGGGGATTTCGCGCGGAGATCGCGCCACTCGATCGAGTAATTAAGTGGTAATGGCTGAAAGTCGAAATGTTGGGCTATCTCGTCACGATATCGGCGGCCGGTCGACCGGGCCGATTTATCGTCACCCTTTAGCATAATTACTATCATTACTGAGCTGCGCGTACGTGGAAGTGTAGGTCGCAGATGTGTGGTGGAGAAGTCGCGGCAACTTGAGATCGCGCACGTTGGCTTGCTCACTCGCTCGCTTGTTCCTAGATCGGCCATCGAATTGCAAAATTTCCTTGTCGCCAAGTTCAGCTTTCCGCGCGGCCGGTCGAGAACCGAGACCTCGAGAGATCCGAGGGGCACCAACCGCGCAGAGAGAGAGAGAGAGAGAGAGAGAGAGAGAGAGAGACAAGAGAGAACAACAGTGGCATCGTGATCTCGTAGCAATTTGTGCTAGACTCGAGTCGCGCTGCCTATCCGACGTATCGCTCGTTCCTTTCATATTCATGATCTTTGCTAATGCTCATTTCTTACCGAGCGATATCTCAATCTTCGGTGGGTGCGCTCTCGTGGAAATCAATTAATCGCTCAGCTCGGAGTAACCGTCGGGCCGGCGCGTCGTCTTCTTGGAGCCTTGACGAGAACCAGTCGAAAATCGGGTCGAGAAGGGAGAACGAGAACAGGGACAATTGGACTTGTGTCTTGCGTGTTGTGACGGTGGCATCGGCTACTAGTAGCTACCAGCCGCTATCAGCCGCTGGACCATATGACGCCGGGGTTCGCATATGTATATATGTATGTATGTATGTATGTACTTGTATACCCAGGGATATAGCCACGTATCGGTCGTGCGTGTTGCGATACGCAGATAGAGACGGGCTCGGACGTAGTAAGAGCTTTGCATGAATAATGTGCTCTTCGCGACGTGATCTGAACTTCTTGGAAGGGATGGAAGAACGTGGATGGATACCAGCTCCGTGTAAGATCCCCCCCCTCACCGGTCCCTTGCCGGTCCTCGCCGGAGAAAGAAGAGGAGCGGGTGAGAAAGAGAGACGGCGCAGCTTGGAATAAAGCCTGATCGAAGATATTGGATCGATCGTCGGGTAGATTTACGTTTTAATGAGGTGCGCTTGCACGATGTCCGCTGCATCTCGAGGAGCAAAGTGTAACGGGATAAATCGAATTGATCGATCGCGATGATGTTTAATTGAAGCAAGAGCTTCGCGGTGTTTCCACGATCGGGCAATCTTCATCGTCCCTTGGGCATCGCAGCTGTGGCTTCCTCGGATATTGGTAGCGTGTCGGGCAGGTAGTTGACGAAAAGGAGAGCATAAGCGACGCGATAAGACAAAGTAAGAGAGAGAGAGAGAGAGAGTGAGTGGAGGGTGGCGTTAGACAGAGCTCTGCGAAAAGGAAGACAACGAGCAATCGTCGGATCGACGAAGCCAGTCGACTGCAGTCCAGCTAGTAGAGGAGGGTGGCTCGCGCGGCATAACAGCCGATGAGAAGGTTGCGACTTGAGCTCTCACTTAGCAGCCACGGTGTCACGATCGGGACGGCTGCATTAGCATATCTCCGCGATGCAACGTGTAGGCCAGAAGGAAAAGAGCAGCGAGCCAGTGCGACAAAGAGAGCAATCGGGAGAGTTCAAGGGACAGACGAGGAGGATGGGAGAGGGAGGATAGAACGAGAATCGGAGAGAAGCATGCAGGCGTAGAGAGGAATAGAAAGGAAGAGTAGGAGGGAGAAAAACAGTGTTCACGGATCCACCGGTACGACTGGCATGCATCTCTGGTATGGGTCGTGGCCCAGTGAAAAGGAGGCTTAGCCTACCATTATGCGACTCGAAACCGAAGAAGAGAAGAAGAAGAAGAAGAAGAAGAAGAAGAAGAAGAGGAGAAGAAAGACGACGAGGAGGATGACGATGACGCCGATGACGCTCAAGGAGAAGACTCACTCAGGGTTTGCCAGTCCTGCCTGTTACCTGTACGTCGCGTGTTTGCCTACCCGCGTCACGATCCGGACCCTATTTGCATAGCACCGATGAAGCTGCTACCGTTGCTACCGTTGCTACCGTTGCACTCGTTTTCCTTCGATCGTGGCTACGACACCCTTTGCCCTTCGTTGGCAGTTTGCACGTCGTGTGGCAATCGCTCGAAACTAATAAACCACCGGCTTTGGCCGAAATTGCATTGATCAACGGCCTGACGTCCGAGGGAGTGAATTTCGAAGTAAAGTCGATTCCGACCCAAGCCGTTGGCAATAAAGCCCATTAAAGCGACTACTTGTCGTTAAACTCTCGGGTCACGAAGTTATGAGCCAGTAGGACTGTATCGTCCGCATCCCGCAAGGGGTTGCAATACCTCGGTGGACGCTTTATCTACAGAATGCAGAGCTCGGGCGATACCGCGCGATCGAGTGAAATCAGTAATAGCTCGACGTAGCGGTATGGTAGGCGAAGGTATTTTAGTTTGAGGAGTCGCTTTGGTGCACGTCATGCGATAAATCAGAATGCGCTACGTGACTAAAAGTGAGCTGCCACGCGTCGCAATGCATAAAAGCGACTAGCTCCTCAGGGTAATGAGTGGCCTGCCTTTCCGAAGGGTTTCTCGCGATCATCGTAATTCTTTGGTCACGCTTCCACCTCTGTGTGAGTTGAACCAGTGACAAGTGACAATAATACATACGATTCGCGTTCTCTTCTCGGGTATAGCTTGGCCCACGAAATCTGCATATGGGTTTAGAAATAGCTGGGCGACACACGCGGCCAAGGAAGAACAAAGCCGTAAGTACGCGGGAGAGGAGCGCTTCCGAACTCCGTTTCTCACGCGGTCGCGACTGTTCGTTCCTCGTATAAAGCGACCGGGCCGAACACCCTACACGGCCACTGCCGCGGTATCGGTTCTGAGAAAGGCTTATCAGCCCGCGGATATGTTAATGGGGGCCGTGTTGCACCCTCCCCCTTCTTTTCGAGATATATTACACCCTCAGCACCCGGAGGTGGTTGCCGGTGCACCGGTTATAGCGCTGGTGGTAGTGGTGGTGGTGCGAAGGGTGGCAGTGGTAGGTTCCGAGGCCTGTAAAGCGAGTGCGGAGCAAGGTGCAACCCTCTCGATCCTGGACGTTTGCATGCACGCGCAATTAAGAATGGCCGAACTCGTTGGCACTCGTTCGCAAAGAATACCGAGCCTCTTGCCAGTCTTCGCTTCTGTCGATTTCACCCTCTCGCTAGGGCCAAAAGTAGGAAGAAAATATGCTTCGAACGATAAGTGGAGGTGTTGGACGTCGAGAGAGGAGAACGTGGCTGGGTCGAATATAGTCGTCGATTCCGAGGATCAATCGGTGGGGAACAGTGGCACTGGGAGTGTTTAAATTCAAGCGAGGAGTACATTGCGACTCGTTGTCGATCGGTCGCATGCACACGCAATTAAGAATGCTCTTGGGGACTTGAGGCTTGGAGCCCTGTTGCGCTCGAGCCAAGCAGAACCTCGAGAGAAAATAGACAGGGAGAGAGAGATAGGATTAGGAGAGGGGAAAAAAGAGAAGACGGAAGGAACGTGGTGGTGCTACCAAGCCCTCCTACCGATCCATCGATGACCGCTTATTTACCGAGAGGCAGAAGGAACACGACTGGCCTGTAGATGCGAGCCAAGGATAGTCTAGAACCGCTCTGCAACCCTTTGCCCAATCTCCACTGGCATCTCACCTCCTCCTCCTCCTCCTCCTCCTCCTCCTCCTCTTGTTTTGTCCTCTCCTCGCGTCACGGCTTCGTCTTCTTGCTCTTCGAGCCTCGCCCGAGGAGGCAATTAAAGCATCCGGGTAATTCGACGAGACACAGTACGCGTGTCGTCTCGCTCTCGAGGACGAACCAACTGGGAAGGATGGTGGTTCTCGGGAGCTTCTTTCTCGCGGGGTATCTCAAAGATAACGCGAAAAAAAAATATTCCTCGCATTCGGCACTGTCTAGAGGTCTCTAGAGCAGTCTCTAGACTCTCTTGGCATCGGAGCGCACATCCGAGTGCATTAAGCAGCGCAAAGATCGGGCTTGTCCTTCGGAGATTAGCTTATCTCGAGGCAGAGAGCGCGCGATCCGATAAGACCGACCAATTTTCACCCAACAGCGAAGCCCACTTAAAGTAGTAAGAGGGAGACGGCAAGGCGCCGAGACGCCCTGCCGACGCGTAACCGAGAGGGGTGCTATCTCCGACGAGGAGGCCCTTGGTGGTCCTAATAATCCAAATAAGCCGAGAGTTCGACGCGAGGGCAGCAGCAGCCCTTTCGGCGGACGAGCTGCGCACCAAGCTCTATCCAGCCCGTTAACGGCAGAGCTTGACGGGTGGGGATATTTCAGAGGCGTGCGAAGGGTGCGACGAGTGGGGTAGTGGCCACGAGTAGGGGTAGAGATAGATGAATATAGAGAGATAGCTGCAGGAACGAAGGCCAGCAGGAAGGGTGTACGCAAAGACTGGCGTGGCGAGCGACCATTAGGTACCGGGACGCTCGTAAGAACGCATCGACGGACGGTGGTGCGACTGGTGCGTGCCGACTTCCGGCTGCAAACTTGTTCCTCTCTCTGCCCTTTTCTTCCTTCGCTCCACCTCCGTTCGAACGTTATGCTCCTGTCGCGTGAGACCCTCTCACGAGATCGGACATGGGAAATCGCAATGAAATGTAGGGAGTACGAGACCAACTTTGATCTTTTCGTTTATCGTTGCTTTGGTGTCTCGGTGTTCAGGGATCCAGGAAGTAATGGCAGATCGGTTTTTTATTGGTTCCAGGGGAGGACGAGGAATGGAGCGACTCGGAGAAGGCACCCTCGGTAGGCAGCGGTGTGGAGGGCGGTGGTGGCTCGGCGGTCTCCAGTCCCGTCGCACCTGCCACCGAAGAAGAATCGAGCCTACCGCCTCCGCCCAGACTGAATCCATCCTCATCGTCTTCTGCCAGCGTGCTCAATTCCGCCGAAGAACTGTTCAAGCTCAGGCTCACCCAGCAGCCCGAGGACGTCCACAAGCGACTGACTAATCTTAGATACATCCACAATGTCGACGTACGTATTACGATTAACACGCCGGATGTGCGGGAGGACCTTTACGGATAATTTATCCAATAAGTTGAACCTTTGTTATAAAAATTTAAATCCAAGGGGTAGTCAATTGTGGCTGGGTCAAGATGACGATATTCTTAGTTAGTATGGGTCGTCGACGTATCTATCGAGATGATCGTTCAAGATGTGTATTCCAACGACTCAAGATTTCTGGCTGGTTGGTTGTAGGTAGAGGAATGGCTGCAGGATCGGCACACGTCGTCGAGGACGAGCCAGCCCCGAGGCTCGAGTCCGAAAGACGCGGACGAAGATACCAGAGGGGTCACCGTTAAGGAGGAGGACTGCCAGCTGAGGCCAGCGTCCTCCTCGTCGTCCACGACAAGCAGAAGAAAAGAGTCGACCGGTAGAAGGGACTCGGAAGACTCGTCGAAAAAGTCAACCACGGACGAGCCACCCCCCGATCCGAAGAAAATCAAATTGGACGAGGAGGCAGCACCAAGACTGAGACTCAATGCTAGTCTGGCGACGGACCCTGCTCTTCGGCCCGCCGCTGTAGCCGCGCTTACCGTCAAACCGGAAAATACCTCGCCACCCAATCCTGTGCCACCTCTGCCAGCTGGTCTGCAGAATGGTAACTATTTTCTCTTCTTGATTTTTCTACGTAAAAATCATCATTTTCTACTTTGACAATTTATTCTCGATGAACTTGTCGGTTCGCGCTACAGTCGGATTGATATACATTTATGCATGTGCCGTGTTTCACTTTGCTCAGGATTTAATATGCGATATAATAGTGGCTCGAGGTGATAGACTATTTGCGGGTAATAATTTTCGATTCTGCCGGTCGCATTTTCGCTCGCAGCCGTGGCTTATCAATGGGAATATGTTTCGCTCGCATATCTGTATCGCACGAG
This sequence comes from Trypoxylon attenuatum, assembly GCA_963989405.1. NCBI lineage: Eukaryota > Metazoa > Arthropoda > Insecta > Hymenoptera > Crabronidae > Trypoxylon > Trypoxylon attenuatum. The sequence continues at coordinate 1,068,833 of OZ022491.1, forward strand.
AGTATAAATAAACATTCGTGAATTGAAATTCAGACAAGCACCATAATAACTGGAGTCAAGGAAAAATTAACCGGTCCATGATTTAATTCGTTTGCTTTATTTCCCGTCTATTTGTGTACTTGATTTCTCGTGTATCCAAAAGCCATTAGTAAAAATAGTCTGGAATGTTGTCACAGCTTATTGACCTTCCTCGCTCGGGTTTCCGGAAAAGCAATTGCAATTTCGCACGGTGAATTTCAGCAATTGCATCGGGCCGTCTGTTCGTGCTGCCCACGGATGGCAAGGAAACGATAACCGTGGAACCAGCGAGACCAGCACCCCTCATATGTCCACCCTGTGGAATCCGCTTCAGCTCGGCGAGTACGCTCGAGGCTCATCGGACTTTTTACTGTGCCCACCGTCCGCGGCTGGAGGAAGAGACGACCAACGACGAGGACGAGGAGAAGTCGAATAAATTCGAAGTCCGCAAAGCGTACGCCTGTCCGCATTGTTCTTATAGCGCCGACAAGAAGGTTTCCTTGAATCGTCACATGCGGATGCACGCAGCTTCTCCAGCACCGCCAACCGTACCAGCGGTACCGACAACCGCCGCTACTCCAGGACCTGGCCCAACCACCGCCTCGAATGGCTCCTTGAACGAAGAGGCCGAACGATACTGCAGGAACTGCGACATCAGGTTTAGCTCTCTCAAAACGTACAGAGCCCACAAGACCCACTATTGCAGTACCAGGCACGTGGTGAAGGACACTCCTCCTACCAGTGCGGGCACAACTACTTCGTCGTCGATCAAAGCTTCCACTCCGACCAGTTCCAGTCCTGGAGAGTCTCCTCCGCCACAGCCCTGTTTAGCTCTACCCACCAACCCCATTCTCATCGTGCCGTACTCGCTCTTCCGTGGTGCCAGTGTCCTCGCTGCACCGGCGCTTCCTGCACCAGATACCGCGTGCTTCCTGCTTCCGAATGGTAAGTCACTTTTTCCTAATCTTCTTTCGCGATTGTCGAAGCTTGCGTGTAAAACCATACGTGGTGTGCAGGCTCCTTACAGCCGATGACCAGGGGTCTGACCACCTCGGTCCAAAACACGACGGTCGAACCCCCTGCGGTTCTACGAGCGGCCAACAAGCCTTCGACCCCAGCTTCGGTGACGACCGCAGCCTCGACGTCACCGTCGGTCTCGGCGCCTCTTGATCTTAGCGTACGAAAGTCGCCGGCACATCAGGACGAAAAAGAAAACAGGATATCACCGTCGCCTTCTTCGCTTCCGCCTCCCGGCAGTCCAAGGTCTCGAGGAAGCGGCAGTCCTAGAGCTCGGTCCATCGGGACCGCACCAGTCGCCGTTGTACCACCACCGCCTCCAGCAGAACTCGCACTAAGGCTGGCTGAATTGCCACCGCCTCCGGTTCCTGGTGTGCTCGTTAAACAAGGCGTATCCAAGTAAGAAAAATACTGCAACCTACGCTCTTTCTGCTATGGTACCCCCCGGGTAACAAAATAAATCACATGTATTCTTCTCGCAGATGTAAAGAATGCAACATTGTCTTTTGTCGACACGAGAATTTCGTCGCCCACAAGAAACACTACTGCCAGGCCCGTGAGACAACGGTGAGCAATAGTCCTCCACCACCCGGTACCCCATCGCCTCCGTTGGTACAACTAATCTGCGCTGCGTGTGGCATCAAGTTTGCCTCGATGGACAATCTCGTAGCACATCAGGCATTCTACTGTCCCAAGAGGCCCGAACCTCAGGAGCATCACACGCGGTGCTCCAAGTGTAAGGTCAGTATTGAGTGAGCGGCCATAATCTTTTTTCTTCAGAATTCAAGTCTAGCTCCTAGTTAACGAAACTCTATGTATTTGTCCAATGCAGGCGATAATCGAATCTGGAAGTACTCACACTTGCACGAGTGGTCCCACTGGTGGTTGGCGATGTCCGGTTTGCGGTGCGATCAGCCCCACCGCCGGTGCAGCTCAGCGTCACATGGACGCTCATCAAGGTGTCAAAGCGTTCAGATGTAAGATCTGTTGCTACAAGGGCAATACTTTGCGCGGCATGCGTACGCACATTAGGATGCACTTTGACAAACGCGGAACTGACTTGCAAGTAAGGATTCAACTTTACCCTTAATTTTTTTTATGAATACAATGGATTTGGAAAATGTGGCGTTTACTTTCAGGAAGAAAATTATATAACGTGCGTCCTGGACGACGATGCCGCGCTTCCTCCACCCGAGCCAGCACCGGCCACCACTCCAGAAGAGATTCCATCGGAAGTGCAAGTCAATGGGAAGGGCGAATCGGTCCGGAAAAGTCCGCAGCCGCCACCTCCACTTCCACCCCCCGTAGTTACGGGCAAAGTGAAGCAGGAACGTGAAGAAACGCCGCCTCCAGAGGAGAGTCTCGATCCAAACAAAACTGGACCACGATACTGTCGGTCTTGTGACATCAGTTTCAATTATCTGAGCACGTTTATCGCGCACAAGAAATTCTACTGCTCCAGCCATGCCGGGGAGGCGAGCAACAACAATAACAACAATAACAATAACGCGAGTAGCCATGCTACCACGCCGCCAACTGGTAGAACCGAAGCGTCTGTACTTTAGATTCGTAAAGAAAAAGATCTGTTCGCGCCCCGATTACCCTTCTCGATTGCAAATGGGCTTCGGGGAAAGACCCAATATTGCCGACAAAGTAACCATTGGGACTGTTAATTGTTGCCAGTTTATATATAATTATCGACTATGCGATTTAGTTGACAACCGTTGTGTGATTTTTGTTGATCCAGGGAATTGTTCGTACTTATAAGCAGAACTATGGACTTGTACATACGCAGGCTTGGGCCTCGGACCCATTATAGAGACAGATAGATAGATAGTTAGATAGATAGATACACTGAGAGAGGGTGAAAGAGGAAGAAAGAGGGAGGGAGGTAGGGAGGAAGTAGGATCGGGAACAAGCTTGGAAATTCGCTTTGGCTTCAAACGACGCAGGGGAATGTGAATTTACTCGAGACGTTCGAAACATATATACCAAAATGAATCATCCGAATAGAACACGCGTTGTATATAGGAATTACGATGGAAAAAGTGCTATCGATGAAGCTAGAGAGGAACTGCAGCTGATCTCGAAAGTCCCAAAATCAACTCCCACGCAAAGGTGTGCAATCTCATGACTCTCCAATAATCTCGTAGTTGTAGCTACTGATCGACATAATTATGGAATTAAGGAAACGAAGCGAATGTAAAATGTTGTACAGTAGACAAGTAGAGTATTACGGAATGATAGTAATTATCGTGAATGATACCAATCTCAGCTTGTGAATCTGCATATTAGTTATGTTGCAATATACAAACGATTTTATCAGCCCAATAATCGCGCTCAAACCCTCTCGACTGGCTAAGTACGGCGACATATCCGCAAAGAGAGAGAGAGAGAGAGAGAGAGAGAGAGAGAGAGAGAGAGAGAGAGAGAGAGAGAGAGAGCGAGAGAGAAAGAGAGAGTGTGTGTGAGAGAGAGAAAGAGAGGGAGAGAAAGAGCACCGGCAAATTGCCCACTCGTTTCTATTTGGTTGAAACCAATTTTATTTATGAGTAATCTCTTAACTATCGTGCGATAGGAGTAGCAACGATTCTCACCCTATGTCCGACGTATGTCCTCGTACTTATTCCATACCTAGAATCAAAAGCATCGGATAGACTTGGAAAAAAAAACCAGACGACTCGTCCGGAGCGTGTAAGTGTAAAAATTAGAAGTAAGGCCAGTGTTACATGTATACGCAGTATACTACCCATATCATAGGACAAGTTTGTCACAAGTGACTTATCGGTCTCTCGAAAAATGAAAGAAGGTAATGGTGAGAATACGATTAAAATTTCGACTGCTGCTGCTGCCGGGATTCATCTTCTGGCAGTCCCAGTAGTTACACCCCCTCTCCTCACTAGCTACAAAGTATTCGCGAATTACTCGACAAATTAATTTTATAAATAATTGTTACGTTATTTGCATCAGTTACGTTGAAAACGTCTAATCTTATGTCGCGTTTGAATACGCATTGAAACGATGAATTTTCCGAAATGATCAACAGGAGCGAAATTCGGTACGAATCCTAAGGTAAAGCTAACTTATTACTAAAAATTTGTAAATCTCTATCTGGTACTTCCAATAACTTGTTATACATCATAAAATTGGTGTATTATTATATATGCCATATCATGAGAGACAATTTCTTTCCAAATACCTACACACACCTTCCTTCAATGGACATCTCAATGCCTAGGCTTACTTTTATTGTTTTTATTTTGATAGATGAATTTTACACACAAAATATATCTATATAAATATGTAATAAGAATATAAACATACAAATAAAATTCTACAAACTTTGTAACTCCCTAATTCTATGATACGAAAAGAGGAAAAGGCCAGAAGGAGGAAACGTTAAGTTTATTGTGGATACGTTCTAAACGTTTACAAGGAACTAGTTTGATTATACAAGGTACTTTAATCCTAATCTTTACAAGACAAATCCTTACATATTCTGAGGTATGTTTACAAAAGGTTTAGATATTTTTTCCAGATCCGCTGGTATATACAACACTGTGGAACCCTAATCTACTGATTCTCCGGTACACTGCCATTTTCAGAGTTACTTTCGGTCTCCGACTGACTGCTCTCTTCGCCCAATTCTCTCTTGAGCGCAGCTTTGTATTTCGCATACCTATACCCATAATTGTCTACGTCCTCCTTATCCAAGGAATAGACAAAATCACTGTCGCTCGAGTCATCCTCCAGCTGCATGTTTTTTACTGCTGCCCGCATATCGTCTTCGTCTATAGAGTCCCCGGTGTAATCTGAGTCTGGATAATCGTTACGCCAGTTTGATTCTGAATTGGAATCTTCCGATTCGCACTGTTCCTCTACGTGACAATCCCTGTAGGTATCGAACACCAGCTCTTGATCCAGAGGGTGTATGTGAACCAGATCATCCGGATAGATGTCTGTGCCAGTTTCCGCATAGTACAAATCGTATACATAATTGTTTTCCTGTAGGTAAAAAAGTGGAAGGTATTACGCAAAGCCAAAAACCACTGGCAACAGTGTCAGCCCTAAGAATATTCACGTTTTCATCAGCGGATTCAGTCTTGGTGGCACAGGACATCAAATCTTCAACGTCGATCAATGTCATTGTCTTGTCGAGTTCTTGGACGCTCGACGTGTCCAGAGACCGATTAAGGTTGACAACTTTGTATCTGTTCGTTAATGAAGCCTCTTTCGTCATCTGTCTCGCTTTCGCCCGAATATTGGTAGGATGCTTCTTGTAACTGGACTTGAGTTCATCCTTTGACAGAGTCTTCGCCAAGTGCTCGACAACGTTGTCCTCCTTTTGGGTAACGCCGACGTTCTCATATCACGCTCACGCACAAAAATATCGAAGAAAATGCCACGAGAAATTCGGAGAGACTAACTTACCTGATTTTGAAGGGTGCCTGCGAATTTGAGAACTGTCTTTTGGGGTAACGCGGCAACCGGTTCTTTGGCGGCTTCATCTTCGCCAGCCTTAAATCGTTTGCACGCAATCACCAATGCTTCCAGAGGCTCGTCCTCGTTTCGGCGTTTCACTCGTAAAATTGCTGCCATTTCTTCCTTTGTATTATTCGCGAAGAAATTCAATAACGTTTTATAAAAACAACAAGTGCTAACACAACACCGCACACCACTGACTGCCACTGACTACTACGCTACCACGCTACCACTGACGAGGTACAGGATAAACATACCTCACACAAGCTCTGAAATACCGACTTAGTAAAAAATTCGAGTGTTATTGTCACTGCTATTACGTGGTATATAATTGTAAGGACGAACGAAAGTAAAAATAGATGAATGAGAAATTAACTTGAGACTTCATCAACGAGTTTATTAATGACGGCGCCAACACGAGTGATAAATCAGATTGAGTGATTCTACGCGCCATCTCTAACTACCACTAGCAAGTAGAATAGGTGTGTGAAAGGGTTACAATCGTCAGAAGCTAGCCGACATATCGATTATCACGCAGTGGCCTGGCCTGGTCAGCAACAACGCTGTCATGGCACAGGTATTTTCGGTATGTTTTCGATCCGATGTTTTTTCGTGTGCACCAAATTAAATACTCCGTGAAAACCCGGCCTCCGAATCACAGTTAAAATGCTACGATAATTCTCTAGCGAAACATGGCGCAATCACTCTTCGACGTTCTAACAGGTATAATTTTTCTGTCACCTAAATAGGTGGGGTTAACCAACAAGTATCGTAACTTGTTTACAGACCACAAGAATCATCCGAACTGGATTTATTATTTTCTCGTTTTCGCAGGTGTGTCATCGGACAGTCCCTCCGTGCAATCCCTTTTGGAATCGCAACATTTAATAACCGAGGTTGAACAGTCAGGTAAGAACGAGTTTTATTCGAGGCATTGATCTTCGTGATAAAGCGACTCAGGAAAACACGAAATAACGTTTTAGCAATAGATCAAGATGACGAAGATATATTTCAATGTGGCAAGTGCAAAAGCCAGTTTACGTCGTTATGCATGTTCGTGCTGCACAAGAGAACGCATCAGAAAACTCATGGGGATACAGTGCCAGACTTAAATCGGTTCTTAGTCAGCGAAGATAGTCAAAATGTTCAAAGCATGGAAGTAGAAGATAATATACAAGATGGTTCGCAATATAATCCTTCGGAAAATTTTGTCCAATCCGATCAGTTTGGCGAAGCCATCATCCTGGAGGGATCCGATATGCTATTCAGGTGAGTTATTTTTAACGCAAGACGGAAATAATGTATCTTTGATGCATAAATATACGGAGAATCCTTTATATTTCAGTATGGACCAAGAAAGCAATGACTATTTTACCACAGATACTACCTTCAGTGTTCCAATTATATTGAGTTCAGACGCTCTGGACACCTTTGCAAATTCTACGATTATCTCAGAATCTGATTCGTTAAAAGAAGACTCGAGCGAAGTTGGCAAAGTCTTGGCGAATAATTTATCTCAAGAAGACGGTATAACTAATATTGAGAATGATATTGTTACAAATATATCCGAAGCATCAAATGCGGAAACTAAAAAATCGACTGAGGAGAGTGAAACTCTCGGTACTGAAACTGAAAGTATTCATGGTCAGACCCAAAATTTAAAGGTACGTTCAACGCGGAATGACAAATACTCTTCAAATTCTCCTCGAGTGCTCTTCATAATTTGATGTATCTTATTGCAGTATAAATGTGGTTATTGTAACAAGCAGTTTGCCAAAAAATTTTACTGGCAACAGCACGAACGGTCTCATACAGGGGAAAAACCATATCAGTGCGTAGTATGCGGGCGTGCATTTGCGCAAAAATCAAACGTAAAGAAACACATGTCCTCGCATAAAGTATGGCCTGGTACCGCCATACATTCGCTGCCACCCGAAGTACGATGAAGATCATTTCTACGTTTTTCTTGCTATTAGCCAACTTTATTTATTTATTTATTTATTTATCTAAATTTATAGGCGCCTCCAGACGGCAGTATAGATCGCACATACCACTGTCAGTTCTGCAAAGAGATATTCGATTCATACAAAGCTTTAAAGGGTCATCTAATAGTCTCTCATTTAGCACTGAAAGTGTATAAATGCGTGCAAAGTAGTTGTAGCATGATGTTCGCAGAGCTCGAAGATTTTTTGGAGCATACGCGGAGTCACAAGAGGTCGGAATATCGTTGTCACGTGTGTGGCGAAGTATTCAATACTTTATCCGATCTTGGACTCCATCAATACGCTCACTCCGTCCAAAAGCAAAAGACAACAGAGAAGTACTATTGTTGCTCTGTTTGCAAGTCCTCGTTTTCGAATTTAGAGGCTCTACAGCACCATACAGAAACGACAACGCACGATTATGCTTGCCTACACTGTGGCAAGAGTTTTCTCATCGAACGATTTCTAAGGCGGCATCTCAAAACACACGCTTCCTCAGCTCGATTCGCATGTGAGGATTGTGGCAAGGCCTTTAAAACTGAGCAATATTTAGCGAACCATAAGTTGATTCACAGCGAAGAAACTCCCTTCTTATGTCCCGTAAGTATTCCGGATAATCGTAAGAAATTGTAACGAAACTTGCAATACTTTGAAATTCAACGTTTCGTCTGAATACTTTTTCTGATTTTGCATTACAGCATTGTCCGGCGAGGTTCAAGAGAAAAGATCGATTGGGTCGACACATGTTGATACACGACCTGACAAAAAGATTAAAGTGTCCTTTTAGGGGCTATCTCGGCTGCATGAGCGAGTTTTCGCGGCCTGACAAATTGAAGCGGCATCTCCTTACGCATAGCAATATTAAGCGATTTAGCTGTAGTCACTGTAATCGTAATTTCCATCGGGCCCAAGCTCTTAAGCACCACGAGTTGAACAAACACAGCTTAAAGTGCGAAATTTGTTCGCATGTCAGTATCAAATCACTTTATCATACTTTGAATTATCGATCACGAACCTCTGAGATGACCAAGTGAAAATATATTTTGCTTCATGCTTTTTTTTCACAGGCATTTAAAACGAAAGAGCAGTTGTTGACGCACAACTGTGACCAATCGAGCGACACAAAGAAGCACCCGAGTTCCCAATTACCCAAGAAGCCGACGGCGTCGTTTAAGCCAAGGAAACCTACTCCGTAGAGGGCAGCAAAAATCGGAAAGACTGCAATTGGCGTTGCTGAGAAACACAGAGAATATATATCTAGAGAATCTATAAGGCTGATCAGTTACAAAGAAAAGTATATACATACAGAGTTTCGGTACAAATCGGATTTCCCCGCCGTTCGAATTTACCTACATGCCAATATCCGAATGATTTTTTTATGTTATAGAATACCTCAGTTATATTAACGTTGGACGATTCTAAATGGCGAAACACGTACCAAAAAAGTAGAAAATATTTCTATATCACCTGAGATCGGTTTTGCTATCGTCGAAGCACTTTTACCGGAAGCGGCAGGCAACAAAATCAAACGCAACACACACGTATTCGATACAAGCAAAAACCGACGAATAGAATTTTTAAATATATTTTTTAATCCTATTTAAATTATACATAGTCTAGAATTGTAGATAAGTTATCATAGTATGTGCAATGGGATCATTGGAAAAAACTGCAAGTTGCATTTTGCGGTAGCGTACGATATTTTGTAGCTTACATATCTGTGATAATTGTATTATAATTACTGTGAAGTATACCGATTACGAGTAACTTATACCTATACTTGTCCTCTTTAAGACTTTACGACTATTTTTACAACGCATCGGAGCCTGAAAGAGAACACGATACTCGTTTCTCTACCCTTCCGTCTAATTTAATCTTAACAATAAATATCTCTTTCACCGGGCGAAATATTTTTCTCTTGGTCGCGAACTACGAAACTTTTCACCTTATGTTATGTATACCACTTCCGCGTTGCACTTAAAATACTAAGATAATCTTCGAAAGGAAGTGGTTATCAAAACCGCAGCCACCTCCCCTTCGTAGGGTTAACAGTTAAAATAGGCGTTTTAGTATGCAAGACACTGCGTTACCGTCAACTGCTAGTATACATTTTATTTAGTTTCGAAAACTAACTCAACTCCCTTAATTTTCTATCCGAAAAAATATGCCTTCGCGCGGTAATTATCGAGTGGCCAATCGAGAGGAGGGCAAACGAGTTGAACGCGATCAGTCCTATCGAAGTTGCATTTCAACGCTCATCGTTTTCTTCTTCTTATCGTTAATCCTAATAGCTTGCTTACCCTGGAAGAAAAGTTACGACGAGCGAGAGAGTAAATCTTCAGGAACAGTAGAGGTATAAAAAGAAACAGACAACTGCTTTGGGATCTTATCGATTCTATGCGAGGTATACACAGCTTATGTCTACTGCAAATTCTCTCTTGATCCTTTAGCAACAATTTGGCTACCGAGATGCGAGTACAGCTAAACCCATGGAAAGTACCGTCGAGATCTTACTTGAAGCGGAAGAAGATTTTGGGAAGTCGAGAGAAATATTTGAGCGTTACTCGAACAATGTTTCTTCGGCACCGATTACAGAAGATTCGGAAGCAGTATCGGATGGTACTCGAAAGAATAATGTCACTGGGACCGAAGAAAATAGTGATACTACGCTTTCTACCCCATTCGCTTCATCCACATCACTGTACGATGCAAACGCGGCCACCACTACTAAAGAAGCTACAAAATCACCCGAGGATTCGACAGCAGCAATTACAGATACTATCACTACCGAAAGTACGATAAATGACACAGCCAACGTTTCGCTAAGTACATCTGCCGCAGAAGAGTACAGCATGAATGAAATAATCGCTACTACTACAGCTACGACAGTTGCAGCTGAGATAGAGTTCAATGCTACTGAACTTCCTGACGCATCGAGCACAGCTACCACAGAAGAGACTAGGAAAACGACTACATTTTATACTTATATCGACACCACTACGACTATGCTACCAGAAAATCATGAGACAGAGACGTTCGTAACGACAACCGAGAGGTCGAAAGTAACGGTTGATCAGCCAGTAAATGAAATGCCGAAGCAAGATATTTGTTTAACTGGAGAGTGCAAACAAGTGGCTAGTAGAATGTTATTTTACATGAACCATTCGGCGGATCCGTGCGAAGACTTCTATGAATACGCTTGCGGTGGTTTCGAGGCGAATCCCTTTACAATAGAGGAAGATTTGGAGAGAGCTGCTTATCAACGAATAGCGAGTACAATAATAGTCATTCGTTATATATCTCGATCTACGATTCCATCTGCCCTAAATTGATCTCAATTTCAGCGCAAATGCGAAAGGAGAATCGATTAGGCATCGCATCGAGCTTTTCAAAATACTACAACAGTTGCATCGCGTACGAACGAATGGAGATCGCGGAAAAAATAAAACTCGGTGGGTGATATATCGTCGAAGATCGAAATGCATTTGAGATAATGCATTATTAGAGTAATGCATTTTTCTTCCAGCCAAGCAGTCGTTAAAGAGGATCGGACAATTTTATACCACTCTCAACTGGAATGAAAGTCAGAGTAATATTACTGGATTGCTCGCGAAATTATTATTACATCACAGGTAAAGTAGCAATAAGACAACGACGATGGACAATCGAATTGACGAAGTTCTGACGATTATAATTTTTAAGTCCTTTGCTGTTTGACGTTACACCGGATCTGAAGGATCACTCGTCCAATGAGTTCTCCTTCACAATCGGACCTAGCACACATAGGAACCCTTTCGAAACGGACACCGCAGAGGATCTCTGTTACGTGAGCCAACCCGACGGAGAGTTCGTAAATTCGGAAAAGCTGTACAAAGAATACCAACTATGCAAAGTACGAACGTATAATTATTCTATTTAAATCATTAAAAATAATACATGTTTCCGCTAACAAGTTACACAGAACGTCGTTTCGTTCGGCAGAACGACACTAAAAGGTTCGTCGACTCTATCCGCGATGCTCTGACTGCGCTCCGTGTGTTTGACGATTTAAAGTACGATTACAATATTTCGCAATATATACAAACGACAGTAATTAACATCGACATGGAAATCATACAGAAATATTTTGCGGTAAGTTTGCGATTTTCTCTGAACCAAAAAAAAAGCTCAAGAAGCTTTTTTTCACGCACTTTCGCAATTTCAGAATTTCCCGTCGAAGAGCAAGATACGCGAGTCGTATCTTATGAAGGATTACACTTACGTCCCCGTGAAAGATCTGGTCAATGAGTGTAAACTTGTAAGTTGATGTTAGTACGATGCTATCACAGCAGGACTCACATTAGGCTCGAGCTAATGATTTTTCTCTAGGTGAATTGGACGCTACTTGTCACCGAGCTGACGGGTCTCCACGTTATTCCCGACGCACTGCTACAAGTGTACTTTCATAAGGAACTACTTAAAGGCTTACAGAGCTTAGAAGAATTTCGTAGGAGAGATGCCATGCAATTGAACAACGCGCTGATGGGATTGTATGCCCGCAATCTTTACCACGAGGTATCGTTTCTCAAGAATTCACTTACATTGAGAATAATGCAAATAAAAATCTATATACTGTTTTAGCTAGTTCTATCGAGGCACCGAGACGCAAAAGATCACTGCCTGAGGGTGGCGACGAATCTCTTAATACCGGAAGCTTCCCGCTTGTACGTATCATCGTTCTCCGAGAACGAACTGGACAGGATGGATCGAACGGTAAGACTAGAGCGTTAGATTCGTCGAGTACACACGGTAAAGTGTACATTCCATGTGTTAATTGTTACTGGCAGATACATCGGCTGTTCGAAGGACTTAAGGAAACGTTAAAGGCAGAGATTGCAGAGGTAAAGTGGACCACGGAAGAAGGACGGCACGCGCTTGCTAATAAAGTCAATGATCTGATACTCGTCGTACCCGATATTACGACTCTCAAAAGCAGCGCACGCGAGGTAAAAAAAACAAACTATATTAACTCGAAGTATCTGGAGCGTATTAAAAAAGCTCACTAGACTAAACGATATTTTATATCTGACTCTAGTTGAATATTTCGAAGAATTATTTCGAAAATTCGATCAACTTACTACGAAGGTATCGAACTTCAATATACGTTGACTCATTTACCAATCGACGCAATCCTGAATACATGTAAGTTAAAGGTAACAAAGGAGAGAAATTCTTATAAAACCTTCCAAACGATTATGCTACGTGAGTTAACATTGCAGCTGGACATATTACACGAGACCATTCGACGCAAAAGGTTTAGCAATATATGGCTTGAATCTTGTTGCTATACCGTTTGGTGTTATCGACTGGTCGATGGTATACGAAGACCGTTCATTTGAATATTTGAATCTGGCGACCCTCGGTACTGTGATAGCACGCGAAATTGCTCATCACTTCGATGCTAATGGTACATTACGCTTGACATCGTAGCGTAGCAGCTGTACGCAAATGCAAGTGTGTGTAACGGAAAATTCGTATAAATTTTTCATCGTTTTAGGTATCAAATATCAGAATGGGACCCGTGTCCCAAATGATTCGTTTCTCGATGAGAATGGTTTGCCAAATTCGGGATTCGAGGAATACATCAATTGTCAGACAGACATTTGTTATAAGCCACCTACCAATATGACAATTCCACTTACGGGACAAATTCTCTCGTATCACGTAATGCTATGTCAATGCATATTAATAACATCGTCATTCATTGTCGACACGCTATTCAGCAACGCTTTCAAAAATCTTACAGGTCACGCAATTAACGTTAAACGAACGACTATCCGAGGCAGTGGGACTGAAACTGGCCCACGATACTTTGGATCGATTGAGATCTAATGAAACTCTTCTCCCCTGGATCGGAGATCGAGGCGACATTGGATTCGATCGGTTATTCTATCTCGCCTATGCTCAGGTACTCGTTTTCTTTTTTTTTGTTTCTCTTCACAGTTAAATTTATGGCATCAGCAACTTATATTATCACTATCGTTGGTTCTATAACAACTATGAACAAAGACCTTTCTTTCCTCTTTCCCCTTCTTCTCCTCTCTACGTAGATGCATTGTACGAAGTCACCACTCACGTCGTCGTACGTCTCGTTATACGAGGACGAGCAGCTGCCAAGTCGAATTCGAGTCTTTTTATCTGCCTCGAGTAATCAACATCTTAGCCAGGCTTGGAATTGCCCGAGCGGTTCGGGTATAGTACCGAGTTGCACCTGCAGCGTATTCCCAGATCTCCCGATCAATGATTTTGCTGTTGACCCGGAGTGACCATGAGCAGATTTAACGCAGTCACATACGGAAAGGTGCGATCAAGTGGTAACAACGCTCTGCATTTATTCTCAGGAACAAGACTTCTTTGTGACATCCATACCGCGACACGCGCAACTCGAAAAAAAGAGAGATGGGCGCTCATGCATTCCATTGGCATCCAATTAATACTAACTGTACCCCCTTGTTATGTGTGTTGTACGACTAGAACGTTTAGTAATTAGACGCTTCGTCATTGAATCTAACTCCTTTTTGGCCGAATCCCCTCATTGTTCTTTCTTTTCCAAAGAGTCGACAGATCTTGTAGAGCAAGCCATATCCCCTGAAACAGAAGCACACTCCATCAGATTAGTCTTACCGCGTTCCCTTTATCGTCACTCGTTAAACCAATGATGGACTGAGCTGTGCCGCCAGAATGAGAATCTCCTTATTAACGGATCGGATTGTCATGAATCATGCAGCACGTATTATCTCCAAGTACGATCACAAAAGTTGCACGGTTAATGTATTCGTTGACGTATAAGTTAAATGTGTTTACACAAAACGAAAATAGACGTACGTAGATGTAACATGTAACGGGAAAACTTGGAGAATGATATATGTTCTGTCGGTACGATTAAGAGAAGTTAGATATTGGACTTGATCATAGTCGGACAACACTCTACTTATACGGTACACTTAGTAATCGTTAATTTCACGCGCATGGAGTAGCCCAGTACACTATTGGCTTAAGTGCGAGGCGTTATTTGCACTTGAAAACGTAGTAGCGTCAAAACATACCGCTGTAATGTGTTATATCCACACTGGTTTTGCTTTGTTGGGCAATGGATGGTTTTTTACTGCCTGTTTTTTCCGTCTGTTTGGAATCGAGCGCCATGCGAAACGCATTGAAAAGAAAACCAATCGGATAATAGTTCAGTTAGTTACAAAATAAACAATAAATCACTTTTCATCTAGTTTAACTGCATACCTCAAAGTACTGATGCCATAGAACGCAACCATAAACGCAGAGTACCGAGACTAGAGACTGGCAAAGAAGCCAGAGAAGAATATTCAGAGCTTGAGTGCGCTCGAATAACCCAGCCCCATGACGAATACACAAGAGTGCTTCGGTTACCATGATTGCCCCGTAAACCCAGCACTGGGTGCCGACTCTACTACACGCCGGATCGGTTACAAACATGTAGTATTGCCTGCAATTGCACCGGTATCGTCAAAACGATTTCCATACACGTTTGTTGAAAATATATTTGGACGTTATGCGGAAACCTACCTAACTGATGGCGCAACTATTACCCCAATGAGCACCAACCTCGATACGACAAATGGATGGGACGGTGGAAACTCGTAGACATGCTTCAGGAAGAAGGTATTCAATTCTGAGACCTGCCAGAATATAACCAACTGGCATAGAGCGACAAATCTCATATGGGTGCAAGTGGGATCCAACCACCTAACCGAAGTCCAACTGCCTGGGGTGAATTGTAACACTGCTCTCTTTAGCTTACCAGTAGTGCTCTCGATATCGCGAATTCCGACCCACTTGTATTCCCTCATTTCCAAAATGGAACATATTTTCAGACCTACCCAAATACCCAACCCATTGCAGACCAAGACATCCAAAATCAAGGCATCCCACCAACACTCCACGAAATTTGGTAGCAAGTGTGCAAACGTAATCTCGGTCACTTCCCACATGACACTGATTGCCCAAAGAATCCCGAGATGTCTTATGAGAATAGCTTTAAAAGCCCATCCGATGAAATGTGCCAGAGCAAAGACATCAAGGTGATTCCAGATTTTCTCAACGGTAATATCGGAACAATTCACGCCGTATTCTTTGTCCATGTCGATGTGAAAAGTCGCTAATCCTGGATCGACCCAAACAAGGATTCTCCTGACAGTCTCGTAGTTTTGAAAGAGCATAAAGAGTAGGCCCATTAGATATAAGACACTGCAGCCAAAGACAAGTTGCCAGACCACTGGATGTGGCCTGGTGAACGGGCCATTTGGAAATGTGAGGATAGATATAATGAGGAAGAAAAACACGATGCAGAGCATCCCTGCCCACATGTTATCTTCGACATTGTTCGTATTCCTATAAAAAAAAAAAGAGTGTGAAATCCAATTGAGTTTCGTAACGCGAAAAGGGGACAGAACACGCGGACGCTGATAGAAGACGCGGTCTTCTTCGAAATGATTCGAAAATACGTACCTTGTAAAAGCCGAATATATAACAGCACCAATTGAAATTAAAAGCAAAGTAATGGTGTGCGGTTTGTAAAAGAATTCAATCGAAATATCATCAACCGGCCTCTCATTAATATTCGGAAAACTGTCCGTTCCGTGTCGTAATTTGTGCCCTTCAATGTTGTCCGAACTACTCCGACACTTCGTAACCTCGACTTCGTCTTTCTTCCTGAGTCTCTCGGAGAGATTGTCACTCGCGGCTTTTTCGTTGGTCATCATTTTTCTGACTCGCTGATTTTCCTTAAATTCGTATTCCGACCATTTCACACGCTGTTCGTCTGCGCTTCCGCTCGCGGTCCTCGGCCAGGTGTCCCTCGATCACGAAACTTAACGATTATTAACCAAACGAAGTGTGCGCGGAGCAACTATATAGTCAGGAACTATATCGTTGCGCAAGATAGTAAACCAAGTACAGGGATCGATAGACTTCCGGTGGAAGGAGTACTGCCACTAGGGGGACATCGATCGAAGAGAAGAGCGTGACCAATCGCGTGCGATCTTATCGGTCCGCCCTCAGTTCCTCTCAGCTGATTATGCACAAAATCGTCGAGTGAAGAGTCGCCTTTATTCTTCGGGAATAGGGAGCCAGGAACAGCTGTACGGATGTCACGCGTAACCCTTCTTCGTTCATAGCTTCGCTGCAGCCGCTTTTTTCACGTTACTATTTGGCTCATCCAGCAGCATTGAGCTTGGAAGCTCAATTTCGCGTGAGCTACCTTCGTCTGTTCGCCGAGAAAGGGTATGGCTGAGTACTTAGACTCGAAGGCGGAGGAGAGTGAGGTAAGCACTAGCTCGTAATTCTAACTGCGAATTAAGCCTCCTTCGATCCAACTCGACTGCGTAATGTTCGCCGATTTTTATATAGGAGGAGGAAGAATTGGATCAGTCGGAAAGAAAGAGGCTAAAGAAACTCAAAGCCGTTGAGGAGAGTGACGAGGAGGACGATGAGGAAGGTGTGTGTATGCATATATGTATTTGGAAGGTTCCAGTTACTTCACTATTGAGACCATGTATTATGATGCCTTTCTCTAGTCATTTTAATCTCAGAATTCACCATTCTTACCGTTGTTACGTACGTTAATGCGGCAGTAACGATATATGTCTGAATATGTGCATATTGGTAACTGATTTATGCTGGTGGCAGAGGACGGAGACGTACCAGGTTTGATAGATGACACTGCGATCGATGGGGACGAAGGAGAGGATAGCGACGCATCAGGAGACTCTAGAAAAAGGAAAAAAAGCGACGATGAAGATTTCGACGATCGCTTGGAGGATGAAGATTATGACTTGTTGGAGGAGAACTTGGGTGTAAAAGTAGAACGCGTAAGTTTTTTCGAGTTTACTTATGACGAACTAATAATGCAACCGAAACTTTATATACTGGCATCCAATTGCAGAAAAGACGCTTCAAGCGCTTACGTAAGATACAAGACGAAGAATCAGAGGAGGAACAAGAACGTGAAACAGACGATGAAAGAGACGCGATTGCCAATGAGTTATTTGTGGGATCTGGAGATGTGAGTCTTAAAATCTACAAGTTATACGTGACTTTCTTTGATATGTCTGAGATACGAGCATGATTCTTCGCTTTTAGGAAGAGGAGCACAGAAGCGAAAGCGAAAGGCCAGAACTGGAGGCCTTTGACGAGGAAGAGAGCGAGGACGAGGACGATTTCATAGTCGATGGTGATGGAGTATCCATAGCTGAGAAGAGAAAGAAGAAAAAGCCAATATTTTCTGATGCGTAAGTATAGGTCTTGGAGTAGGAGCTCAGAATTGATTGATTTCCTTGGCAAACATTAAGAGGGTATTATGCATCTTTCCTTCCAGTGCTCTGCAGGAAGCACAGGACATTTTTGGGGTTGACTTCGACTATGATGAATTTGGGAAGTACGGTGAGGAGGGATACGAGGATGAAGAGGAAGAGGAAGACGAGTATATTACTGAAGAATTACAAGAACGACGACGGGTCTCCAAGGCATTACTCAAAAAGAAAAGTACAAAGAAAAGTATCTTCGAAATCTATGAACCAAGTGAACTCAAACGTGGTCACTTTACCGACTTGGATAATGAGGTAAGTTAGAATTGAATAGGGAATCAGGTATCTTAATTATATGCCTGGATGGATGATTTATTATAATGGGATAATTACAGATCCGGAACACCGATATCCCTGAACGCATGCAACTACGTTCTATTCCTATGACTCCGGTTCCTGAAGGATCGAACGAATTGGATCTCGAGGCAGAGTGGATTTACAAGCAAGCTTTCTGTCAACCGACAATCTCGGTTCAAGACGCTCACTTGAACGAGGAAGCAAAAGAAAGAGCGAAGAAGGGTCCTCAGACAGTGGGAAAGATTAAGAAAGCTTTAGACTTTATGCGCAATCAGCATTTCGAAGTACCATTCATTTCGTTCTACAGAAAAGAATATGTTCTGCCCGAGTTGAACATTAACGACTTATGGAAAATCTACAAATTTGACGCAAAATGGTGTCAACTAAAGCAGAGAAAGGAGAATTTGTTGAAATTATTTGAAAAAATGCGCAACTATCAGCTAGATGAAATTATGAAAGATCCTGATGCACCGTTACCCGATAATATACGGGTTATAAAAGATGATGACATCGAGCGTCTGAAAAATGTTCAAACGAACGAGGAGCTGAACGACATATACCGTCATTTTATGCTATATTACAGCGAGGACGTGACTGTAATGCAGGAGACTCTTCGCAAGAAAGAGCGAGCAGCTAGAAAAGAAGCGAAGCTGCAAAAGAGAAAGCAACAAATTGCGGAGCACGAAGAAAACGGTGAGGAACTTCCCCCAGAAGAAGATATCGAAGAGGAAGAAGAGGAGGAAGTTGAAGATACGTTGAAACAGGCAGTCAGAAGAGGACCTTACTCGATCTGTAGAAAAGCCGGATTAGATCCCCTCGCGAAGAAGTTTGGTCTTACGCCAGAACATTTTGCGGAAAATTTACGTGACAATTATCAACGTCACGAAGTGGATCAAGATCCTACGGAGCCATCAGTTGTGGCAAATGATTTTTGTTGTTCGCGGTTTCCGACTCCTGAAGACGTTCTCAAAGCAGGACAATTAATGGTGGCAATTCAGGTCGCCCACGAACCACTAGTTCGCAAGTGTGTGCGGGAAACTTATATGGAAAGAGCGAAAATTTCCGTGACACCAACGAAAAAAGGTACCAAGGAAATTGACGAGAATCATCCGCTCTACGCATTGAAATATCTCAAGGACAAACCCGTTCGCGATCTCATTGGAGATCAGTTCCTCAAGTTAATAATTGCGGAAGAAGAGAAGCTGATTACGATCGGTTTCAGCGACGTAATCGAAGGAAACACGACGAGCAATTACGTGGATGAAATGAAGCAGCTGTATTATCGAGACGAGTTTAGTAAAAACGTACAGGATTGGAATACGTTACGAGTTGAGAGCGTCGAGATAGCGCTGAATCGGATGATCATCCCACAATTGAAAAAAGAATTGCGAACGAATCTCTTAACGGAAGCCAAAGAGTGCGTGATGAAAGCATGTTGTCGTAAAATGTACAATTGGATAAAAATAGCTCCTTACAGCTGCGAATTTCCTGAGGAAGACGACGATGAGTGGGATACGAGCAAAGGTATCCGTGTAATGGGAGTAGCTTACGTTCCTGATTATTCACAATCTGCATTTACCTGTATAATTGCCCCGGACGGCGAATGTACAGATTATTTGAGATTGCCGCATTTAATGAAGAGGAAGAACAGTCCTCGCCAGGATGAGAAAACTATGAAAGAGGCCGATCTACTGGCTATAAAAAATTTCATCGCCACAAAGAAGCCGCATCTTGTAGTGGTAGCTGGCGAATCGAGAGAAGCGATGATGATAGTAGCTGATATTAAGGAATGCATCACGAATATAGTGGAAGAGGAGCAATTCCCTAACATCAGTGTCGAAATATGCGATAACGAGTTAGCCAAGGTCTACTCGAACAGCAACAGAGGTATAGCAGAGTTCAGAGACTACCCGGATTTATTGAGACAGTCGATCTCATTGGCAAGAAGAATGCAGGACCCTCTGCTAGAATTTTCACAACTCTGCACCGTCGATGAAGAGATATTGTGCCTTAAATATCATACGTTGCAAGACCAACTGCCAAAAGAAGAACTCATAGAGAATTTGTATTTAGAATTTATCAATCGCGTGAACGAAGTCGGCGTCGATTTGAACCGAGCGGTACAACAACCATACTCGGCGAATCTAGTACAATTCGTGTGTGGTCTAGGTCCCAGGAAGGGTCAGGCTCTGATCAAGATATTGAAGCAAACGAATCAGAGGCTGGAGAATCGAACGCAGCTGGTAACAGCTTGTCACATGGGGCCTAAAGTGTTTATAAATTGTGCTGGGTTCATAAAGATCGACACGAACAGTCTTGGAGATAGTACAGAGGCGTATGTCGAGGTTCTCGATGGCTCGAGAGTCCATCCGGAGACTTACGAGTGGGCGAGAAAAATGGCAGTCGACGCTCTCGAGTACGACGATGAAGAGGCAAATCCCGCAGGAGCTTTGGAAGAAATTCTCGAATCACCCGAGCGTCTAAAAGATCTCGATTTAGATGCATTCGCGGAAGAACTAGAGAGACAAGGCTTTGGAAACAAGTGCGTCACTCTCTATGATATAAGAGCAGAATTAAACTCGAGGTACAAGGATCTCCGAGTCTCGTATCAAACTCCAAGTGCTGAGAAGCTCTTCGACATGCTGACGAAGGAAACTCCAGAGACATTCTACGTTGGCAAGATGGTTTTGGCGACGGTAGTTGGCATAAGTCACAGAAAACCACAGGGTGAACAGTTGGATCAAGCTAATCCTGTGAGAAACGATGAGACAGGTTTATGGCAGTGTCCATTTTGCTTAAAAAATGATTTTCCCGAATTGTCCGAAGTGTGGAATCATTTTGATGCCGGTGCTTGTCCGGGAAAAGCTACTGGAATCCGCTTGAGACTCGACAATGGAATATCTGGATACATACACGTGAAAAATCTCTCGGATAAACACGTTGCAAATCCCGAGGAACGTGTGAGCATCGGTCAAGTAATACATTGTCGTATTATTAAGATCGAAGTTGAGCGATTCAGCGTGGAATGCACCAGCAAAACGAGTGACCTGGTGGATAAGAATCACGAGTGGCGGCCACAGAGGGATGTCTACTACGATACCGAGACACAAGAGAGGGACGAGAAAGTTGAAGAGGACGCAAAGAAATTGAAGCAGAGACAAACTTATGTGAAACGCGTCATAATACATCCTAGCTTCCACAATATCACTTTTGCGGAAGTTGAGAAATTGATGCAGACCGTGAAGCAAGGAGAAGCAATAATCAGACCCAGTAGCAAAGGAGCTGATCATTTGACAGTCACGTGGAAAGTCACTGACAATATATATCAGCATATTGACGTACGAGAGGAAGGCAAGGAAAATGCATTTTCCCTCGGACGAAGTCTCTGGATCGGAAGCGAGGAATTTGAGGATTTGGATGAAATTATTGCGAGATACATCAATCCCATGGCAGCTTATGCTTCTGAGTTACTTGACTTTAAGTATTTCAAAACAACGATCGAAGGTGTCAAGGATAAAGCTGAAGAGATAATAAAGGAGCAGAAGAAACAGAATCCGGGAGGTATTCCTTACATCGTATCTGCAGCAAAGGTACACTTACATTCTAGTAAAGAGGTGCTTCGTTAGTCGATATTGCAAAGAATTATTCAAGAAAGATTCAATTATTAATTTCAGAATTATCCCGGAAAGTTTCTCCTATCTTATTTACCAAGAACTCGTTGTCGACACGAATATATCACTGTGTCACCCGAGGGATTCAGATTCAGGGGTCAAATGTTTGGTCGAATAAACGACTTATTCCGATGGTTTAAAGAGCATTTCCGAGATCCTATACCAGGACAATCAACACCTGCTACACCTCACGGCGGTATGACGTCTCGAACACCTTACAATGCTACGCCTGGTGGCGTCAATGGTAAATATCGACAAACAAAATTCAACCTTCTGTTCTACGTTAATTTTCCTTTACAAAATCTGATACTTGTTACAGGAATGAGTCAAGAAGCGATACAAAGGGTAGCACAAAATCTCCCACATCACATGTTCAATTCCCTGTCCCAAGTAGCGAATCATACGCCACATCATTATCCACCTCACACTCCTGGTGCCGCTAGTGTAACCTATGGCGGGATGCATCCTTACGGAAGCACCCCGTATACGCCTTCGGGTCAAACACCATTTATGACTCCATACCAAACGCCACATCATACTCCATATCATCAACAGACTCCGAATCATTCGCAAGGCCCGTTCTTGCAGCCCATTCCGCAGGTAATCAATCCTAATTCCCATCGTTCAGTCAGATCTCATAGACAGCCCTCGACATCCGGAGACTCGACCGATTGGTCGAAAGCCGCTGAGGCGTGGGCGAACGCGAAGCAATCGACCTCGAGAGGATTGTAAGTCTAAATTGATTCGAAGAAATGATTGATAATCGTTGAACCAATGGTACCTAATGTCGTTTGATCTTGTTTGTACAGTGGTGCTCCGGGTACGAGGTACAACGACGGAAAGAAGACTCCACGTAGTAGCGAAGATACAGGTGGAAGGTCGACACCGCGTAACAAGCCATCATCCGCTCGCACGCCATCCTACAAATCGCCGAGAGGGACTCCATTCACGAATTCTAGTCCTCGGAGTATGTCTCTCAGCGGAGATGGCACTCCATTGTACGACGAGAGTTGAGGCAATAATCTAGACATCCTGAATGTAGTTAGGAAAATTCATGTGTTACCTTTCTCTCGGTCATGCTCTGCGGCAGAAAAAGCGAATAAGTACGTGAAATTATATTAATATATGCTTCACTGTTGCCCTTTATCTAATGACGTTCTTCCAGCGAAGTGAAGTGTCCCGAGTGGAGTGCAAGTACAAACTATATATTCGTTTTGTCATCTTTTTCCCTTCCGCTAGAGTTTTGTCCGCAATGGGTTACGCAGGGCTTTGATACGCGCAAGACAGTGAAGAATACACGATCGAATTTGGCCCAAGATTATCTTTTCATTTCTCTTCATAGCGAGATCGCAATCTACAGCAAATAGATTTTTATTTTCAGTTTTTATTCCATCGATATATTCTTTACAGTTTTTCTACCTCACTCAGAAACACATGTATCTTGGCTGGTTACGCTACACATCCTTTCCAATTTTCATAGCCTATATACATCTATTTGCTCAAGGTGTCGCGCGTTCACACGTACTAAACCTATACGAAGTGTGATTCGAAACAGTAAGAATGCAGTATACCCATCAATAATAACCCACAGAATCACGTTATATTTGCATAAGGGTCAATTTGATACCTATGTACCGCTGCCTACTGTAAGCGTGTACACACACTCATACTTTTGACAAATATTTTGTTACTAAAATGTGATGACATTAAACGTATGCTATTTAACGGAAGTACTGTAAAACCAGGTTTTATAATTATAGGTAGCCTTGCGACCAGACCGATATTGTAAAATTACACGGTACAAGTGCTTTCGCCCCTCCTAATTGCTTGATCCTTAGTTATCCTACATTTTGTCGAATGGGATCCCTGCGATTATTCTAATTTAAGTTATGTAACTATCGACGACTCTCAGAGAAGGGCAATGGTATACGTATATATACAATATATACATACGTAAATGTGTATATATAGTGTCTATATATATATATATAATATAGGTATACATGAATATTATACATATATATTCACAATACTTCACTCTCTAATTTTTGTATATTTTGCGCTATTTTTTACATCTATAACGGTTTATCTTTGAATAAACATTCCCATAATTTACAGTAATTCGGTGGGACAATAGTCTGTCATTTATATAGTTAACACGATACTTTTAACGAATACAGTACGAGTTAAAGGCAAATTCACCGAAGCCAGTTATCCCCAGGCCACCATATTTGGAACGGATTTTTAAGTCCGTATACTCGCACAACGGTCACAACTTCCCACACGTCTCGGAACGTACGTTACTGGAGAAGATGCAGACGCAGACACATGATTCATCCGGAATGAATCTTTTTTTGACCACACGACGGTTACACTTCGAGTCGAATCTACGACTGGGCGCAGGCATTTTTGCAGGACATCTGTATACAAGGAAGGAAACGAGTGTGTTACGCATCCCGCGCGTAACACAAGTATACAATTCGTTTATCTTCTCATCGTGAGAAACATAAATTGTGTCAATAGCAATATTACCAGTCAATATTAACTGAAAAGTGAATCAGTAGTTTGAGCTATGAAAAAAGAGGAGGAAGAAAAGCTTGTTTTTTATGTTCAATTAATATGAGAAAACTTTATCATGGATTGTCTAACTTCGGCACCCTTGTTTTCAGTAGATAGTCAATTCAGCAGCACGAGACAATCAATATTGAACTCGTCACTTTTTGCGTCGATTATGTTTTTACAATCGCGGAGACTCTTTACTATGATCATATTCCTCGAACATTAGAGGAAGAGAAACACGTTACGTCTTGGCATGGAGAGCGTTGAGCGGAGGTTTCGCCACCAACACAACGGAACCGAGTTTAAACGGTCCAATCCGGCGAGACTAATTCTTAGCTGTTCCAATGAGGCAGCCTATGAGTTTAAGGTAAATACTGGAGTGGGGCACGTGTGTGTGTAACCAGAATGCTAGTGTGAATTGCAGCTATACACACGGGGACAAGGAAACGTGTCACAATAAAAGCGGCCAACGAGGAGAGCGACCGTTCAGATCAGTTCAGATTCTTCGTTGCATTATTCTCGAGTGTGTGTTCATAGTGCTACTACTATTTCTACTGCATCCTTTCGGTATACCTCCCACAGGTTCTACGCATTTGGTGTGCCTAGATAACTACTTCGCTTCTTTGTTTCAACGGACGACAGCAAGGTAAGCGAGCAATAACTTTTTTCCCCCCGATACTTGGAGCGAGATAAACACACACCAGTCTCTAGGGCTAACAAACAAAGAAGGCTTCGCGTCGCGTACATGCCTACCGCTGTCTCCGTGTGTAACAGGAATGCCGCTGCTACCCTGTCCGGTAACGCGAACAAAGAAAATACAACGTTCTTTCGACTAGTTTCTCGCGGTGTTTTCTTCTCTTGTTGAATTTCTCAGGACAAATCCCGGTAAGAGTTTTCTGTGTTAGATCATGCGTACGAGTAACTGACACAGTATGTACTACGTACGATTTGTAGCGCGGGTATTACATGCCGATTAACACCGACGCTCGTTTCAGTGCTTTGTTAGCCCCGTTGTCTAATTTCCTGGCAATAATCAAGACTTTTGTTTAACGGAGATGCCACGGGCAAAGAACCTTCGTAGTACGGTTCTTTTTCTTTATTACGATTCTCGATTTGTTTACGCACAGATACGCACGATGCAGATGTTGCATTGTGCGCGTATGCATAGGTATCTTTGAGTGGGTGTATGTGTGGACATGTGCTATTGGAAAGATCCGATTTCTATATATTTTGGAGTGTCGCAACAATGTGCAGTCTGTGCTTTGTTCTTTTTATGCAATTGGGGTAGAGACGAAAGATTAAAAGTGGAACAATGATACTCTTGAAGTACGACGATGCAGAATGTTCATTTTATGTATTGAGAGTTGCTCGTATACGCAGTTCCCGAAGTATAAAAGTTAACATTGTTTACAGAGATCGACGATGGCAGCAACCACAACGGCAGCACCTGTCAGTAATGAGCGTGAGTATTCGGATATGAATATTTCCTCGTAGATAGTGGGTCAATTAAGGAAACGATGTGTAACAACAGGCTCTTGAGATCTCTCGCGAGTACGATTGAGGATCGAGGAACAAAGGATCCTTAATTAGAGTTAACTAATTTAAGCGACAGTAGAAACACACCCTAACGCTGCGGAAAGTAGACAAGCTCCCGAGAAGAGGTCAGAGCCCCCGATTGGCGTCCTCGGAGAGGAGTGCATGCTGCCTTTACTTCACCGTGGCAACTGCAGCTTGACTCCACTGCAGTGGCCGAACGTCTTTCAGGGGTTCTCATGTCGCTCCCTTCCAACTGACTCTACTGCATTATTCAATATCTTATGCTCGGCCCGTACTTTTCTTTCTCCGAACACTTACCCCCTACTCTCTCCCTCTTCGATTCACCATTTTCTGCGGCTATCAAACACCTTGTACTCTGATGCACCATTGTGCGTATAGCGTGTACAGTGGCACAAGAGTCAGGTGAACAATGTTGACTTGTCCAGCTCGTTCTTAAGTCAACGTTGAGCACGTTGCGAGAAAACTAGAGAAGAAACACTCATCATCCGAAAATAATGACCTCACGGACACCTAATACATCGACGAATAACAGGGCTGGTTTCGCAATTCACGCCGAGGCTAACCACCGAGGTGTAATTAAGATCTACGATCTTCTTAAAAGAAAAAAAAAGAAAAAAAAACAAACCACCGTGCTCCCATGTAGGAAATCAGATTGAACAGGCCGCGGTTGCTCGATTCCACGCTGAGAGATCGGTGTGCACACACGGTGACATTGAAATGCGTGGGTTAACCCGATTGTATGATAGCCTGCGAGATGCATCGAACAAATGTATATGTTCACATGCACCAGTTACGAGAAATTCTTTTTTCTCTCGAGCACCCTGTCAACCGTTCACGGTGATAGAACACGTTTTCAAATCACGAGTTTTTTCTGCTTCGTTGCCTTTCTATTGTTTCTCTCCGCGCCGAAGCCCTCTCGAATCCAATTAAAGAGCAAGTTTCACTCTAGTTCTTCAGGGATCCAGATTCCGGAGTACATACTCGATCACTCTTTAACGCGTACAGTACTCTCGCTAATCTTTGCGGGTATTGCTGCATTCGATGTCCTGCTGCACCATTAGGTATCTTTCTGCGGATCACATACGTGCAAAACTATCGACTGAGCAGAGTTTACGAGTATACAAACCGCATTTTATTCGACGTGCCATCGATAGGGAGGAGGTGAAGTCGTTAGGATCGGATCCAGCCAAGTTCGCGGGAATTCGCGAATGATTTACGAGCGAAAAAACGGCAGATGCATTATTAACTGAGATTCTGGGAGCGCACCGGTTCGCAAAAACATTGGCCGCTATCGATCTCCATGGGAGATACGTTCACTGCATCACTTACCCTCTGCACAGTTATTTCAACCGTATTGCGTCGAGACACAGTTGGACGTGCCGGAGCTGAGCGGTTTAAACCTGTCAAATGGCAAAGCTATGTAGCATCGCGATTATCGTCTGGCCTATATTCTCAGGATTCGATTTCCTTTGGCAACCCACGTATCCCTTGCATATGTGTGTTTCGATCGGTGTCTCGTGCTCGTTGATCGATGCCACGGGAAGCGAGTATGTATGTATGTATAGCACTTCTGAATGGGATTTAGCTCGGTCAGTCAGGTCCAAGGATAAGGGGTGTGGCGATCGCAAATCGAGAGAGGTGCAGCTCGAAACGGAAATCGAACCGTTCTAAACATACGGCGAACTTGACTCGCGGAGACAAAGGATCGATGAATCATTACCTGGAAAATTACGACGCGCCAGTAAATTATTTATCTACCGTTGCATCGGACTATCTCTTTATTAAAACCTGCTGTTCTTTATCAGTACTCTTGAATTGGTCAACTTTGTCTCGCAGTTTTCGAGATTCGTCTCAATTTATTACGAAGAATATACGTATATTCGAAATAGGGACTGGAGTAGTCAAGCGACACTTTTCGTCATGATCCCAGATATGGGAGGGTTCGTTTACCCCGCAGTGGCAATTTGGCAGCTAAAATCGTGCCAGTATTACCGCATAGTTGTAGGTTGCAGCATAGCAACGATATTTCCTTCCTGGCATGCAAATATGTACCCCGGCAACCTTCGATGTTCCCGATCTACTTTTCGCGTAAGGTCTCCACGAAAAAGAAGGCCAGTAAGAGGGCTGCTAATCCGAAAGTCAGGGATATAGGGATATCGCGATATCGCGAATTGCGAAGGGTGACTCCGACGGTAGTCGTCGAGGCTCCGATTACCGTGGAAAAGTAAGAGGCTTGACGGTAGTTGGGGTCGGGCAGATGGTGTTTTACGGTAGCACGTAGGCTTCCACACGTGCCTAGCGACCGGCTAAGCGAGCCGGGTCCACAGAAGATGAGCATGTAAAGCCTCTCCATCTGCCTTTCTCTCTTTCCCCGGTCCTCCATCGCCCTGGCAGCTCTCTGGCGCGACGCGCGAGAGGTGGAAGGCGGAAGAGGAGGACGAGGGGTCAAAGGTGGAGGTTGCGAAGGTGACGGAAGCGGTAGAGGAAGCGGGGAAAGGAGAGGAAGTAAGAGGAAAGGGAGGGTAGGTTGTCGTCGGCTAGGCTGCTCGTTCGAGGGGGTGATCGAGGGGTGTTCCATGGCGCGGATAGGGGCGCAGAGGCGCCGGTGGGTGGATATTGAGCGACTCTGGGCGTCGTGGCGCACCGTGCGAATCAGTCGCCCTCCAGCCACCGCCCCAGATACGAGCAGTGCCGCTTCTCCGAGCCTTTTCTTCGCTGGCGGACGTGTCCTTTCGTCGACATTCTCCGCTCCCTTTAACCCCCAAAGTAACCCTTAAATTCGCGCGAGTTTCGCACAAAGTGTTGTAACGCAACTTAACCGGCAACATGCTGATCGGTCTCGTTCGCGATTCGGTGCTGCAGTGCTTTTGTCACAGCTGCAAGGCGCCCATGGGTATCGTAGGTGAGTTCTCGATGCGTGTCCCTACGGATAGACCGGCGACCGATCAAAGATGCAATCGTCTCTGCCTCGTTTGCCGCTTGGTCTCGCCTCCGATATCAATCGAACCATCCGCGGTTAACGACTCCACTGATCCGGGGTAACCCAGTTCTGACCAGAGCTTTTTTTGTAATCTAATTTCCACTCGGGATAGAGTTCGACGAGGTTTAATCTGGTCTCATTTAGCCCGCTCGGGTCGCTACCGCGCCGGCTTTTAGATCCGATTTCGCGTCTTTTCCTTTCGCGAGACCCCACTCTCAACCCCTCGAAACCAGCCTCGTACAAGTTCCGGCTTCGTTTCGGGCATGCATTTTTCACAAGTGAGATTCACCGTATTCTTGTACCGCAGTACAAGACACACTGGTCGATACCGGTATGGCATGCCACTCGCCCGGCACCTGCAGTTCGATCAATTTCTCCGTCCGCCAATCGGTACTCATGGTGCACCGGTGCGCTATACGAGCTATCGGATCATTTCCCTGCTGCGACCAGAGAATTTACTGCGACTTTGCTTTTCTACTATCCCTATGAATTCGCGCTTAGCTGCGTTGATCGGGCGACCCTCGATTCTTGGGGTCAGTCGGAATAGCGGTGAAGATGATTTTTTTTCCACGACCTTACCTTTTCGCACGAGGAATCGAAAGCCGGTATTCGGTTGGCGCAGGATCGTACGAGGCACGTGTTCGGTGGAAAAGGCCGAAGAAACGGCCGGGGTGCGGCCCAAGATGGCCACCCCCCGGTTTCTGGCCGATAGCGAGGAGACGGTTGCATCGATCTCCCGATATAATTAAAGTACGATCCCTTGTGTTGCCCCGTGTCGAACCGCGGATCCCTACGGTAACACGGCACTCTCATTGATTCTCAATTTCCGAAGCGGGACAAAGGAGGGGTAATGCTCCCTTTAAGAAGCCCAGCGGCAAGGGAAAGCCGCGGACTAAGCAACCGAAGAAAGTGAAATTCATCAGTGAGTACATCGCTTTTAATTGGCAAGCTTCACGAGCACTCTCGTTCCACGCGACTTGACTTGACTCGAACCTGGCTTATGCGACTTGATTCTAAACGCTTATTCGCACTCAAATTTTACGCATACGAATACTCTGATACCGGAGAGTTCACGTGAGTGATGTACTCCCGTAGTACTCTCCTCGTAAATGCAGCTACTCGCTGATAAGATCCAAGGGCCTGTTACGCACGAAATCGTTGATACGATACTCGTCATAATCCACCTCTTACCCGTTTCGTTCCCATTCTATCATGATGGTCCTGCGAATCGCAAGATCGCGAGACCCTAGTAACGATTCCTTCGCCTATTATGTATGTACTACCGATTGGAAGTAGTTCCCCTGTACCGCAGCTTTTGTGGGCGTTTTGCAATTTGAGAGAAAGCTTCCTAGGCTAAGAATATTGGGAAACTGGCTTGCGTTCCAATGCTCCATACCTAGTATGTGTCGCGGGGGACCGAACGAATTCGGTGTCACCCGCAGAACCGCGCAAAGTGCACTGAACCCACTGCGGAAGGTCATGCCTGTATGTACTATGTATATGTACATGCAGTATATACATATAAGTGCAGCGGGCGAGAGCGCAGGAGAAATGGGAAAGCACCGCAACGAATGCGGTGCGGTGCGGTATGGTACGGTGCTTTCGTGGAACTCGTTCTGGGTTTTACGTGTGTGGTGAGCCTCTCGGCGAGAAGTGCGTGTGCCGACGCTAGACGTCGCGGCGCCTAGAGACAATCGTCCCGTGGGCTGATCGATCCTTCCTTCTTGCGCTTCTGAGTCATACTTCCGGAGCTACTTGGCGTATTTCTCTCTTATCGATAAATACATGCCCCGAAATGTCTAGCCCATCCAATTAACTCGCGTCGAACGTCACTTGGACGTCAATTTGCATTTCGCTAATTATTTTTCACCGAGACTCCTTTTCGACTCCATCGATCATGTGGACGGGACGGAACGAAGGGGCTTGTATTTCATTGATAAAAAGGATCACGATACTTTTTTCCTCGATGCGGTTGCGGTACATTGACGTAATTTGCTGGCTATATTACCGAATAAAGTGTCACCGGTAGGCGGAAAGTACTTTCGTAGTTCCCATTGACGACGCCCTTTTGATCGATATTTCTAGCGACGGAAATTCGATGCCAAGAGAAGTCGAAGGGTGGACTTTGCTACGAAGTAATTCTGGCGGAACCGACCCTGCCGAAGAGAGCACCCTCACCCCCTCAGACGAATGCGACGGCCCAACAAGTCGCTATCGAGGATAAGCTTCGCGCAGCCGAAGAAAGAAGGCTGTCTCTTGAGGCTCATAAGCTTGCTGCCCTTGCAGCCAAGCTCAGCAAAATTGAAGAGGCATCTCGCAAGAAGGACGAACTCAGCGCAGCGTTCATCGCTGCCACTCGGGACTCCTTGGACGCGAAGATGGTTAATACCGAGGAGAAGCGCGAGGCTCATATTGCTGAGCTCAAGAGCAAGTTAAAGGAACACGTCAGTATTGATATTCGATTCGGATAGATGCCAATATCCCTTGCCAAATCCGCGGTCAGACGTATTACTTTCCTCTTTCGTCGTGTCATTGATTGCAGTTAGAAAGCGTGGAGAATACCCGTCTGAGCCTGGAGCAGCAGACCGAAGAGGTGCGATGCGCTGTCGAGGAGAAGCTTAAGATTGCCGCTGCCCATCGCGATGAGAACATCAAGAGGATGTTGGATCGTCTCAAGGAGCATGTAGGTATTTCTACGATTCACCGAACATCCATCTATTTATTCACTATATTCATTCTCTCACATGCGGGCTTCGTCCCCGGTGTTCTAGGAGGAGCAAGTGGCTCGAGTTCGCCAAGAGAGAACGGAACGCGTGATGCAGCTAGAATCTCAGATCCAGACCAAGCTGGATCAGGCTCGCGAACGCCGTGAGAACATCGAGCGTGAGCAAAAGGAAAAACTGCGCAATCATGTGAGTCGCGACCGAATATGATCTTTTTTCCGAATGGTCGATCACGCGAGATATATGGGTACATTGTTTAACTCGTATCTGTTTCTATGTGCATTAGAAGGAGCAAGTAGCTCGTGTCCGCCAGGAATTGTCG
The DNA here is from genome assembly GCA_963989405.1 of Trypoxylon attenuatum. Classification (NCBI taxonomy): domain Eukaryota; kingdom Metazoa; phylum Arthropoda; class Insecta; order Hymenoptera; family Crabronidae; genus Trypoxylon; species Trypoxylon attenuatum. The sequence goes on from OZ022491.1 coordinate 1,100,817, forward strand.
GAACGTGCGCAGCAGCTTGAATCCCATATCCAGGATAAATTGGATCAAGCCATTGAGCGTCGCGAACACATTGAACGCGAGCAGAAGGAAAAACTTCGCAATCATGTAAGCATACATGCTTTATTGGTCGATTCGATCGGTAGTTCATTACTTTTTCTCATCTTTCGTGCCGACTCGGGAAAAATTATTGCTTTGCACAAGCAGACATTTATTTCGTAAAAGCTAGAAAGTACAAGCGAATATCCCTTTTTTCCAATTATACTTATTCGTAGGAATGCTCTTTGCGTTCAATCGAATGTACTAATTCCAAATGAAATAAGGCAATTTGCAATGGTCATTTAGAACAGAGTGAAGATCGAGCAAGTGCGTCAAACGGCAGATGAGTGCGCTACGAGAGACCGTATAATGAAAAAAATCGAATTTGACAAGAGGGTTACTGCTGCGGAGCAAAATCGACGACGGGAGATTCAGCGTCGCTTGCAGGCTATTCGCGAGCATGTAATTGCCCCCTCTTTCTCTTGATGATTCTACTTCGCCTTCTTGTCGTTTATTATCGTCCCCCACCCCTTAACCCCTGCCCTGATCGTCATGGAACATGGCTTATTCTGTCTTGCGTTGATTTCCTTCCGCTCGTTATTGAGAGCAGAAATGGGAATGTACGGTTGCGGCGAATGTTACGTGCTTCATTACAGTGTTTTGTTGCAGCCATTCCATAAGGGTCCCGTCCCGATTCAAATGCAAGACACAATCGCATCGATTCATTCCGATTGTTTTCAGCATGACACTATACTTTTCTACCGATAGTCATTGTTTTCTAGATTCGATGTATTCTTCATACTATACTATATACGTTCTTAGTGAGTCTGAGACTGCGATCGTAGGTTCGAACGTAGAGCAGCATGGTTCATCCTAGAACTTTGTTTACGTACGAGCCGAGGGTTGGTTGTAAAGTGCGCGGCTAACAAATTTTGTTCTCTGTTTGACCTTTAAGGAGAGGCGCGCAGACATGGTGCGACAGAACAAGGCAGCTCTATCCGGTTGGGTTATGACGGAAGAACAGTCGGCTCTACCTGCTGACAAGGAAACTGCCAGCTCCGGATAAACGTGGCAATCCGCCTCGATCGCAATCCTCTATCGTAGAATTCATTTTCATCGTTACGAAGTCGAATGAAGAGGAAAGCGGGATCTGACTGTCAGGCTTGCGAAAGGGTTACTCGCTGATGTGTCATCCAAATCAGGAGTTTCAACTTTGGGATTAAACTGGAGCAGCCATGCGCTCCGTGACCGTGCGCGCGCGTGCTTTACGAGGCTCCGATTCGCTTTGTGCCATTTTCGTTCGCTGGAAAGGAAATTCGTGAAATCTCGCAAGCGATTATAGTATAGCTAAGGAGTATTGCAATTTTAACGTTTTTTCGTTTCACTAACTGGACTGGGAGAAAATAAGCGTGCACTAGCGAAACATATTCAAAGTAAGTCTTAAGATATTTATGAAGATATCAATTTAATTTTTTCGCCCAATTTGTATTCGTGCAAGAACACTGCCTTTTGTCTATCACACATAAAAAAAAACACATTGACATACACCCACGGGATGCATACATAATATACATAATATACACACAAGTACATGTACAAGTTTTACTCCTTGGTTCGAAATACGTGTCGTCGTAATACGGTGTATAAGAGAATGGCTTTATGTTCTAATGTGCCTACTTACTTACATAATTAACGGATCGGCTAGGAGAGTGGCATTAAGAAGAAGCGGTTTCAGCAAGTGTGACGAATTACGTTTCTTGATTGCCTGGCTGTTTGCTAAATTTATCGTTTTTTTCGCGTCGTATAATCGTTCGCTCTTTATTGTCTCGTATCTTTTACTTAACCGGTTATCAAGAATTATTGTTTAGCCGGGTATTCTCGGATATACATATTAACGGAGATTCATAAATATTATTGTCATTGGTGACTTTTACTCGTACTTATTATTATTATTACCAAATTTTACCACTTTGCGTTTATCGCTCTATGTTTATGAACGTTTGCTTTTATTCATAGAATAATGATAGAGTACTACCGCTACAATTAGCCCGTAAGTGAGAACTGCGAGCGTACGTGTCCGCGTACAAACCATACAAATCACCCAAATTCGAGTCGTATGCATGGTGTGTCGTCGACGCGTATGCACACCCACACTTATAATATATATAATAGTGCTTTATACTAGGCTTGAAAACTTTAAAACCATTTTGTACTCGATTATTGTAATATTACTGCGCTAACTGAACAAGAACATTCACAAAACATGTAGTCTAATTGAATATGATAATATGATGCTTCTGTGATGACTTAATTATTTGTCAAAATGTGTAGTGTTTAAGTGAACGGGAGAGCGAAAGAATGATGACGATGATGATGACGATGTCGATGAGAAAAAGAAAGTGTGTGTAAGAGAGAAAGAACGCGAGCGCGGGAGAGAGCAAGAGCGAGAGAGAGAGAGAGAGCGAGAGCGAAAAAAAGGAATTATAATATCGTTCCTCTGTGCTCGAACGAATACCGTGGCTGGAAGACTTGGTTTTATGCTAGTTATATATCATCGCTGGAAGCACTTGAGAGAGTCGAAAAGTAGCAGGGCAGATTGTAAAGAAATTTTTCTTCAGACGCTCGACGCGAATAGAGAGACCGACACACACGTCTACCGAGGACCCCGGAACGAAGAAGTTTTTGAGAGGGTTTGTCACACACGACTCTGGTCACGGTAGAAACTGGCAGAAAAAAATCGACGGGGGTAAAAAAACAACGCGCCTGATACAATTAGCATCGACTGCCCCTATACCGAACATTTTTACATACCGTGATACATGCACGGGAACAGCAACGCGACGAGGCAAGGTTTGCCAAAAAAAATTCGGATTCTTAGGCAAATGATATACCAAGGTCAATCTACATTGCCGAGTGATTGCGGTTGATCCACTGCGTGTCGCAACCCCAAGGAAAACCCGGCAACACTTTTACCAGACGCTGACTTTTTCTTGCAGTTACAATAGGTAGTGGATGACGTCTATTTTTGCATAATTGTTGTGATGTTTTGCAAAAGTGTATCTCGCGTATAATTATTATAATAGGTGCCCGACGTATGTATGTTATATGATTGTCATTTCTGGACTTACGTTAGCATATACATAAATATATATAGATTTCTACGCGATGATATATACGATACGGTTATACACTAAAAATGTGCGTATCGTTTCTCGTGAGCTTTGGTAATTGTCTCCGCGCGAAACGAAGGAAAGCAGATCGACACTCATAGCGAGTCTCGCACTATACATTTTTATTCGAACTTAACGCGAAATCGTCACTGGACGACGGACATCTCTCCCGACGATACATCGGCTGCCTTTGATATTACTCATTTAACTTTTGTTCGGGGTAATGTGTGTTCGAAAGAGAACTTGATTGTGTGAAGTAAAAGGCCATACCTACACGTATAAAACGTCTCGATTTATTCGTTCATCGTTCTCTTTTAATTACGTCTTGATACTTTAATTGCAATGTCTTCGTGTAAATCGTGTAAATCTCAATTGCAAATTGGAAAATTCTGATTGTGTACACTGTATCGTAGGAGTACTTTTGCCACTGAGCAGAGAGATCGCAGTGCGCATGCGCATGCGCGGACCACGTGATCGCTGAGTATTGGGTACCATGTATCGGTAAGGTAGCTGCACGCGTCAGTCTGCGTGGTTCCGCGCTACATGCCAGTTCGGCCGGCGTACCATTATTCTGGGATGCGTAGAAAGGTACGGGAATTGTTTTGGGGGCTAAGTTGTACGCGAAAAATTCTTTCTCGCGTCTGGCTACCCCGTTCATCGAGAGTCTGCCGAGTAGGAGAGGTGTTGCAACCCTACTGCTTTCCGTTTCAGGTCGAAAAGGCGCGGGCATGGAGGAGCAATGGGTACGTCACGCGGGTCGTCATGACGTCAGAGGCAGTAGAATGGCTGAAAGCCAAAACTGAACGAAAGACCGAGGCTAGCTTTATAGTCGGGTAGCTAGAGGGCAAATGGCTGCCGCGCGAGTGAATAATAATGCGTAGCTGTCGCAGAGCCAGTGAGAAAAATCGTGAGATAGTGCCTGTACGATGTTGTTGAAGGGCCGGCTAGTGGAGAAGAAGAACCGGAGGCATCATGGGAAGAGCACCAAAGCCACAGCCGGTAAGTGCATCAATTGGCACTCGAGAATTTTCGCGAAATGGTTCGCCTAGCGCTCGATGAGATAGCCCTGCTGCATTCTCGGTCCCTCGAATCATTTTCCACGCTATCAACACAATATGGCCGAGCAACGTGCATCGGACCGACCAACTCGCGCGTACGTGTCTCTATTCGAACCGCGAAGTACTTGCAAGTCACGAAAATAAAGCTCGATGGCTCGTATGCGTTTGCATTCTTTCGCAAAACTTTGTCGTACTCTGCTCTTGACTTCTCTCGATATTCCTGACCACTTTGTCATCTCAATCTCCCTCATCGCTCGCTCTCCCGTTGAGTTTCAACCGCACGATCCTCCGCCCAGATTTGTTTATATGGCCCGAAACCGATACACACGCGACTTTTGCGACGCGAACTAATTGCCAAGGTTGAGTCGCGCGAATGCGCTCCCAAATTACACGGATTGCACGATCGAGCGAGCACTCACTTCAAGACACGCATATTCGGATGCAAGAAATCTACGATTGAAAGACGCATTTATCGTGACTTATCTTTGCGGTTTCTATCGTAACGCGCGTTTCTTCGCGTTGTCTGCCTCTCGTACCGAGAATTGGAAAAGCATTCGAGATCAACCTGAGAGGTTATGGTGTTTTCAATATGGAGGGTCAACACACGTGTCTCAGTCAAGCTCTATGGCTGTGTGTGTATATGTGGGGGAGTTTATGTGTGTGCGTGTCTCGATCTCGAGCGTGTGGTAAACACTCGAAATTTTCGGGGGTCGTGGTAGGTCCACGTGAGTCAGACGTTGCGTGAAATGCCTATCGTACATGGGAGTTGATAGCGAAGAGTAGTCGTCGTCTAAATAAAGACTCACTCCGTAGAAAACGGTCTCTGCACGCGGGGGATTATCGGTAGATCTGAACTTCGTTCCGTCCTTTGACAGTGGCAGACTTATTGACGGTTGCATGTTGCGCTTATCGTTGGTGCAGCCACGACTATTTACTGGTTGCAGGAGCGAACCCGATTGCTCGCCTGTCGCGTTATCGTTTCGAGAGGGGACGGCTTCTCGTCGTTGGCCAAAGCCATCGTAATTGCGTAGATTTCTCTTAACTTCGTTGTTCTTTAAATATTAAATCAATTATGTCTCCCTCGATCGTTATTCTTATTTCTATCCCACGAATTTTGCATGCTGCGTCGGAACTCGTGATACAGCCGCGATCTCGCTAATAGAATTCGCTCGAGCGATAATCATTTTGAGTTCGGTCTGTCGAGTTTACTCTCTCCCGCATAGCTGTCTTGCGTTCGGTGTACTTATGACATTAATAATATCGCATCCAAGTTTGCGCGACCTTGCGCGTGTCGCTGGGAGAGGCACGTTTTCGCCAAGCAGACTCGTCGTACGACACGATGAAACTTTTTGCGAGACAAACGAGTCCACATTGAGGGATTCTACCGTGGCGAGCGTATCGGTTATATCATAACCGGTTCAGTAGATCGTTCTTGAAGGCTTATCAGCCAATTTGGGCGACGGTAGCCACGCATTCGAGTCGCCCGGTACATCTGACATTAGTGGCGAGAGTACCCTCGAACCAGGGTGCTGCTCGTACAGCATTCCTGAAGCGCGCGCGTTAAATGAAAGCGTGTGACAGCGACACGGCTTCATTAACTCGGATAAATCGAGCGTGGTCGCGCTAAGTTTCCCAGTAGACTGTATTCGTGTATGTGCATGTATGCATACATCCAACGAGAACGAGTTTCGCGCGTCACACGGATGCCGCGTGTTAGTGAAACCGTGAAAATGCATTCCTGGCGTGCTGCGATAAGAATAGAGCGAGAGCGAGAGCGAGAGGGAGAGGGAGAGGGAGACAGCGAAAGAATGAGATAAGAAATAAGAGGAGAGATACACATTAGCCGATGGCTATTCTATAGGTACCGCGCGTTGTCATGACGATCGAAACGCGGATCGATCATTTTAACCCAGTGAAATGCTCGAGAGTCGTACCAAGTCGAGTTTGTCTCATGAATACCAGGCTGATATTTGTCTCTTTGCGGGATGTCTTTTCTTAGCGCCCCTTACTTCGACATATACCCACGACTTTATCGATCTGATTCACGCGACATGCACCTTTTATGTCTCCTCGATCGGAAAGTTTAGCGACTCACGAGTGAGCCAGTTTCGCTCAAGTTCTTACACTCTATGTATGTACGTATTTTCGTATGGCAAATCTACTCCAAGATGGATCTGCAGTTTCGGTAGGCCCGCGTGACTCCCACGTGAGCTTCTGTTATGCGACTACTATCGCAAGGTGCTATCGCACCACGGTAGAAGTTCGAGGTTCGGATCACGATAAAAACCACTAACAGCGGCGCGACGGCTCGTTTTCAATCCCAGTTTCGGTTATTGACCCAGTTCGGAGTCTAGTTCGAATGTGTTTCTCGGGGCAAACGCGATAGCGGGACGCTTCGTATCTCTGCTTCTTCGAGTTATGTAAACTTTGTACAGCAGAAAATCTGGCCCCTGCTCGAACAAACAGCATTGCTCGCCTGTTGGCGTATCGTTGATGAGTACTCGCACCTCCTCGGATAATGCGCGAGTATCCCAATTAGCTCGGACGTAAACTCCACTCGAATACATATTACGGGGAACTCCGTTCTCTCTGGTTCTCCTGCTCTCGTGAATTTCTCATTGGCAATCCGAGAGAAAAAACTGTGCCGAGCGAGTAATAAGGCAAACGATATCGCGGACACGCGTAAACCTGTTCTCCTTTCGGTTTTCTATCGAATAACATATATGTTCGAAAATTCAGTCGAGGAGTAACGACCCATGAATCCAACTCAGTGTATTAAACGACTCAAGGCCTTTGCAATGTAGTCCCAATCACCGCCAATCTAGGCTGATCTTAACAATTTGCCCTGCTGCCACCTTCTCCGACGACAATCGCTACCCGCGAGTCTCGCGTCTCTCATAGAAACTTTTTACAATTTTCACTCCCCGCGTTACTCCCCTCATTAAATCGACGCACCGATTACTCCAAATGTTAGAACTTGATTGGATTGTTGCGCGTTAAGAATCGGTCGCGTATCGCCAAAAGGAATTCGTAGCGATTTATTGCATTCCGAATGAGAATTAAGAGGATGATTCAGTGGCGACTCGGTAGATTTAATTTGGTCTAAAGGTTGCGGGACTTCCAGGACAAAGTTGTTTGTCATCGTGGCGCCAGGACTCACTGTCATGAAAAACTATCCGAAAATGCTTTTTCCAAACCTCTGCTTAACTGTGTCGCGAACGTGATAATAGAGACACTTACACGTAGAGCCAAGAGAGTTAGATAACGATAGAACTAGAGGTTTCTAGTAAACTTACATAAAACAGTGCTACTATTTCTAATGACATTTATTCCGTGAATTGATAATAGATCATTGTGCAATTGTTCGTGTCTGACTTGGCGTAATCAGCGATGTGCAGTCGCCACTGTATCAATTGCACCGCACCTGTGAGGAGCGAGTATTCCATTTACCGTTTTCTCCATAAACGAACCTTTGTTATTATACAGTCGGGCGTTTCTAGCTAGCAAAAAGTCACACGCGCACTAGGAGAGACTCTAAGGAGATACCCAACAGTGTGATCGGTTGTTGTGAGTGCGCGCAATTATCCAAGAGCGGATACAGAAAAAAATCGGCACTCGCCGAAGCGGTATGAACTCATCGAAGGAACCAGATTTGCGTCACACGTGCATGCCGCTCTGTTTTCCATGGTATCACCTTTTTCTGCGTGTTTATTCTCGCGGCCGATACGCATTTCCTGCACGAAGAACACTACCCAACGAATTGATACAGGCGCGAATTTTTCACTCTCAGAATCACGGTTTAAAGAGACGATCATTGGTAACTTATTGATCGAAGACACCGCTTTTTGGGATCTACGACCCGAACAGTCCTGGTCATTTGCATTTCATTAGCTGCATAATTCACCACGATGGTTATTGCTGCGCTTAAGGATGTTTGCGCATATTGTTTGCGAAGTTACGCGGGAGGAATATGATTCGGCTTGCGATGCCCGTTGGCAATAAGACTACTCGGACACAGGGAGATCCTTAATTCATGAGAAGTCTTTGCAATTTCTTTTTCTCGCGTTGTGCACGAATTGCGCGATAGGGACACGAGAAACCGAGGAGGAGAAGGAGGAGATGGTGGCATTGGAATGCCAGAGTGCAATCGGTGCGTGCGTCAACGTCGCGTGCGCCGTCCCAATTTCCGCAAATGGGTTCAGTTGGTGGTCGAGGCAAAACGAACATCAACTTGCTTGTTTTCGACTCGTTGGGAAAATCAAACGGAATTATTTTTTTCCCTTTCTCTCTTTCTCAAATTCTCTTTAACTTTTCGTTAAATGCTACTACATACAAAGAGCTTTGTCTTCTCTGTACTTTGCACTTCTCCAAGCGCACTGCACTACAACACTAAAAGCAATTGGCGATAATCAAAGAAACGTTCGTTCTCTTATCGGTAATGCAATGCAATCTTGGTACAATACAAATTGCTAAGTAACGCATTGGCTCTGTAAATGCAGACGGAGCAAAGAAGCAGGTTTGACGAAATTTCTTCCTGTAGCGTATACGAGAAAAGGGTCAATCGAGAATCTGGAGTGACGAGGAAAACCAGTTTGCACTCGCGTCGTCCTCGAGGAAGCCTCGCCCTTTTTTACATGACGCATTTTCGTCAACCTTGCAATCGACGATCCTCTCGCAGAATTTTTCCCACCGAAAGATACAATTCGCGAGAAAGGGATCGTGACTTTTATCGAGTATACGACAATTAGTATTCATCGTCGTGAGCCTATGTAGATGAACCACAATCACTCGGATTTTCGAGCAAAAGGATCGCATACCAAGTGTTTCGACGTAAAATACAAGAATGAGGGACGATCCGTGCTCGCTAATCATCCCTTTTCACAAACCGGAATATACCAACGACGAACGCTCCAAAGTCCATCCAACGAATTAATTGAAGCTACAAACTATCGGGGTAATTAGTGATCGGCGATACGCCAGTAGAAACTTTCCGCTTTCCGAGTAAACTCTACATGCGCTACGGTATTGTAAAGTACCCGCGGTCAGGATCACCAACTCGATCACGAGACATTACGATTTAAAAATCCACGGTTTCCTCTTCACTCTCGTTAGCCTTGGTCATCTCGATCGGAAGTCTTTAGTTACGTTCTCTTTTGTAACGAGACTTTGAATATCCGATGAGGAAAAGAAAGATGAGTTCTGGAACGAAGGAGATAAGCGAAGAGAGAGAGCGAGTATGTAGCAAGTAGAATGTGATATTTTCTAATTGGTATTGGGGGTCGTTGACGTGTCCTTGCGGTACGGTCGAAGCAATCGTCTGGCAGGTGCGATAAGAGGGCTTGACGAGACGGCGCTTAAACTCGCGCATGGTAACTTCGCGGTAGAGTTTCTCGGGTCACCGACACTCTTATGCGCCATTCGAAACAGACGTCAACCTACCGAGCACTTCAAAACATACTCGACTCAAAGCCGCTTTCCATATCACTTTCACCTCTGTCCTTCAAACCGCGGGCGACCTCTATGTACATGTATGTACTCTCATCGAAAACCTATCAGGAATATCGATCTCCCAAAGTATGTATTTCGTAAGATATGATTTTCTTTTGCCAAAGTATAACAGAACCGAGCTATTGGGAATTTTGGCGAAGGAAAAGTTTCCTCGAACTGGGATGTTTAGTCGGCAATGCACATGTGTAAGTAAGCACATATGCGTCTGTCGAAAGCCTGTTTAACGAGAAGATTGCACTTGATATCTTGCAATTGGGATACCGAGGACTATAACGCGTTTCACCGAATGATTCATCGGTAAATCGCTCGTTAAGAAATTGTTGCTGTTTCTGAGTCTTTCGCTGGCCAATCGTTACAAAGTCGCCAGCAGTTAACTCACGAAAAGTCTTAGCACATGTAGCATACGTTGGACTGTTAATTACTGACAGTGTCGTGGACAGAGTCTAATAAAGTCAATGTTTGCTCTGGCATGATATTTTCGTATCGTTTGTATACAGGTGGACTTGTTAGGGTTGTCGGGATCAATTTGCACCTTGCGATTACACAATCCTTACGAAATAGCCTTTTAACCGAATTCTTACTTTGCTTCAAATCGATCCGTGAAAAATCTTCTCTTAACACTTTAATAGTCACCGCTCGTGTAACGCAATTGTTTACTGCTACGTACAAAATTGCTCTTGTTGCGAGGATAAAAATACTATTGAGGAAAAACCGATCGTAATTAGTAGTGAACGAGATCAGCTCTATCTTGGATTTACTCGAGTCCAGACTATAGACTTTGACGTAGATGTCGAAAAAACCAAGTAGCAAGTGTTAATTAATGGCTATTGTTGACTAGAATACAAATGTCAGGTTCTTCGAAAACCACCGTGCTGTTTCTTTCTCGAATACCGGGAATAAAAATGTTGCAGCTGCTGCAGTGGAAATAAATATATACCCGATAATAATCACCAGTCCGATCATCCTGATTCGTCGCCGTTAGTCGAGTGGCTAATTACAATTTTTTTGCATCGCTCTTTCTGTCACTGTGTCTCGTGAGCATTGTTAGCAAAGATCTCGGGTGGCAGGTGTTACGGACACCCAATAAGTTGTAACGAGCTACTACGAGGATCTTGAAAATAAAATATGTGAACGAGAACTTCCAAACTAGTCATCTCGACTGTTCTACTGGCCGTAGTATTAATGGCCACTGCAACATGTATTATTAACTCGAGGCTTTCCTCGTAAGAATACAAGCCTCGTAGGTAATCTATGAGTCATCTTGCTCGGATAGTTATAATAACTACCAGTGCGTCGGGTTAAAAAGAAGAAGAAGAAGAAGATTCGAGCATAGAATTCGCCAGTCGCCAAACTAGCATAACGTAACGCGCAATTACTTGTAAAACATCCGGCAACAATCTCGAACTTTTTTTGTCCGACTGGTTCCGCGAACCACGGTGCACACCAAAGCATCGGCGAACACGTGACCGAAGCGAATACGCATACTAGATCAAGATGACGAATCAGTTGCTTGAGAGGACTCATTACGATCCGAACGTGAAAGACGAGCACGCGCGAGACGCATTCGTAATACATACATAGTTTTTCATGCAAAAGTCAAAAGGTATCATTATCCAGTCGTATTAAGTTAACGCAGCTGTCTCACAAGCTTGTTGACATAATCTTTTATGTACTACAGTAGTCAAAATTGACCAAGTTCGAGAGAGAGAGAGAGGGAGACAGTTTGGAGACTAGACTCGAAACTGGTCAGGAGTGTTTACATTCCATCATGACGAAGAGTGCGTCAAAGGAAGCTTCATCGCTCTCTTGACCTTTTGGGTTAGACCGATTTCATTGGGGCTATTTCCGAACGAGCGTTGCGCGCAGAAATCCGGGTTATTAGTGGTGCACTTCACACTGGCAGACTTCTTTTTCCTTATCTGTCGGGAGAGAGTAGTGTACTCGATAGCGGGACGTCCACCCACCGATAAAGTGTTCGACGTCGCCGGTGCTCAATGCGATCGCGGCCGATCTGAAAAATTTAAGGGTACTAATCTAGCTCTATTCGTCATCGTTGGATATTCCCTCATTGTTGACCTTGTCCTCCGAAGGAGCCGTTAGTCATCCTTCTTGGACGAAGACTTCCGTAAAAGTTAGCGAATTAGGGATTAGTGGCTTGAGTCAACGTCCAGTCGAAAAGGTAAAGGTTTGGGGTATTTCGAGACAACGATGACTTCGCGAAACGTTTTAAGAGGTACCTTTTGGGTGGGTCCGATAAACAGTCGCCGTGCTAGTCGAGTAGGTAAACTACACCTCTGTTTACCGAGCACGACAATGCTCGGATTATCAGGTACGCCATGGCGTTGGTACAATACCCGGGATTCGGCGAACCCCAGAGCGAACAATGATCCGTCGTAAACACGAAATACTCTCGATGAATGGGCAGAGGCCGATGCACGGGAGACAGAGAGAATGAAACAGATAATTACATATCGGGTTACATCTGTGCACTGGCTCGTTAAGAGTTTGCTTGTGAAAACTCTTGGTGAATGGGATGGCTTGTTTACCCAACTGCAACACGCATCCCTATGTTTGTTCCGTTCTGGCCACTCGCACTACAATCGCGATTACGGTAGCAACCTCCCTGTTCAACTTTTAATTCCAGCAGAATCGAGTTGTTCATTTTAAACGATTCGATAAATGCATAGGAATAATTGTTATAGTGCGTAGCATTCAATATCGCGTCTTTGTTTCGAGTTTCCTTGGGATAATCGAGCTTCTTGAATTCCTGTCTGTTCTGGCGATAGTCACCGGTGAATATTTATCGTGCCGCGCGGCAATGGAGCCCTTCTGAGAAAGGTAGTGTCAAACATAGGTACATATTGTGTAGCGAGGTTCGAAGGATGACGAATCGTTTACTCGCTCGCAGGATTTTGCAGGAGTCATTGCGCGGCAGAGACGGAGGGCGCGTGGCGCATGTAACGAGTCAGAGTTGAGTCGTAACAGCTTGGTGATAAATAAGCGCGACGGGTCATCGTCCAGCGGGAGACGAGATTTACGTTTAACGAACCGTACGAGACTCGATCATTCCTCTTTGCGTTCAAAGCTGCTCTGAATTGCCACGATTGCCACGATTGCCACTGCTCTCGTTTCACGGCACTACACAATACCTTCAACTTATACGTACAAATGTATGTATACAACTTTTTTTTTATTCAGAAGAGAGTATACGTATTTCGCGTTACTCTTTAGTCAAACTGCGTTTTGGTAAACAGTAGTAGAGTACATAGTGATTCTCGCAAGCAAACAAGCGGATGACACAGACACGGACCAAATGGACAATAGATTTGTTGTGACACGGAAGAAAATATTTGGGAACGGTAGCGATGGAAACTCGTGGCGTTCTTCCGAAACAATCGATAGGAATTATCGTGGCCGAGTTCCTTCTATTACGCTAGATTTGATTCTGTCGAGGAGCAGCTGAGTCATTGTTACGATAGAACGGTAATAGCTGTTAAGATCGTGCAATGTCCAGAGAGGAAGCTGTCGAGGCTGAGATTTTCTTCAAGTATGTATTCTGAAATCGATGAAGTAAGTCGAGAACGATGAGAACTGCGGTGATCGTCGCTCCGTTTGGTTCGATTGATAGTACATTGGGAAGGCAGAAGGGAAGCGGCGAGATAACGAAGTCAGTAAACACGTTAGTCGCGGTGTCTTCTCCGTGGAGAGACTTACGTAATTCAGTGAGCTCGGATACTTGGCTCGGATACCTGGTATCTCGCGCATTCACTCCCGCATTCACTCCCGTGCCTCGCTTTTGCCCTGTGATTTTATGCTGCTAATAACAGCATCGAGGGATTAGTCATTGGCTCCGGAATAATGGTAACTAGGAGAAACCGCTTAATACGCACGCAAGCGGAAGAGCTTTACTCGCCGAGTTCTCTCGAGGCAGTACTATGTCGGAAATAGAACAACTCGGAAATTAATAAGTGCAAACACTCGACGAAGCGGCGCGGTAATCGTTCCTGTGACGACAAGCTCGTAAACCATTCGAAAATGGATACGCGGTTTAATCGAGTTTTTTTTCTTCGCTTTCCGCTAATTATCGAACATTACGAGCCGCGGATTCTCGGATGAAGCTGGCGCAAGCCACTTATGCGAATTGGTCGAACGGGGAAGGTAGTTCATATGTATGTAATCCTCAACGACAAGAAGTTCTTCTTCTCCGTGTTTCTTCGATCTGCTCTACAATTTTCCTTGTTTTTGTTACGCCTCCCAAGGAAAATGAATCACTAAACAGTGGCAGTCGCCCAGTGCTCATTCGTCGAGACATTATGTTTTGACGTCAACGACGTTAGTAGAAATTCTGGCGCATTATACACTTCGAGAAAATCGGAGAGACATTATCCGAAGCAAGTGCGATCGATTGAAAATTGGAGTCAAGTAGCGTACACGATTCCCTCGAGTAACTTCGCTCTGAGATTCTAGCCATAGTCTCACTCAGTGCCATTTAACTCTTGATTCTAAATGAATTTTTTCTCGTCAAAGTGGAAAAGGGAAAGTCACGAGGCAACTCGCATTCGACAGGTTCAAGGCGAAGCAAAGATGCGGTAGTCGCTTTCGATCACTTGCATAATTATAATTATAGTCGAGGAGTTTCGGTCCACTTGCAACGCTTAATCCGATTGCCACAGCTTCGTGGTAAACGCCGATAACGATTTTGCGTAACGCGTATCTCTCGATCTCTCGCCTATGTCAGATCGATCGGAGTCGGTCGGGCTACCGATTTTTGCTGCGCGCGTGTTCCCTTAATTATCGCTTTGAAATCGGCCTCGAGTGGTGTCACTCGCCCAAAATACCCTATCGGCCCGATTTGAAGCACGCGAGTGATCGCGGTGGATCTTAGATAAAAATCCTAAGAAAAAAAATCTCTGATAAAAAAAAATGTCTTTTTTTCTTGTATTTCTGTATTCGTGCATTCATCGATTCTCATCCGGTGTCGCTGCTCCGCTTAAAACCTGTTGTCCTCCGAGATGCTGGCCTTAAACAATTCGAGGTGGTACGAGGAGCGTGCGCGGTCCGTTTGCCTCGGTACTCACTCCGTGGCTGGGCCAGTAGGCTTCTCAAATTGTATATGTGCTGCATACAAATCCAGCCGGAACCGCGTGCCGCCAGTAGAGATTTCATTATTACCCCGGCAGGGAAGCCAGTTCTCGCGGAGATCGTTGCATTCCGATGTAAGCAGATTTGCATTATTATGTTTACCGATGCGCGCACCACTGTTAGCGTCTCCGAGGGCGTCCACTCGTGTTATCGCTTTTCGACTTGGGACTCGTTCGCGCTCGTTTTCCGAGACGAGCCGACTTATCGAGACTCGGGCGCTCGAGGAGGAGGAGGAGGAGGAGGACGACGGTTGAGTAACGCGAACAGTAGATCGGTAATCGAGAGCCGGACAGCTTCGTAAACTTAGAACGATTCGTGGCTGGTTTTGATATACGGATCGAGAAGTTTAAACGAAGAAAAGATGCGCAGGACGCATTTGAACGTAGCTGGAGCCTATGGTCTCTCAGGATGATATACGCTGTTGGAAAGAAGTTGAAGCGTGGCGTTAATCGCTGACTCGATTAGAGTGACCTTAATGTCGAGGGTCACCATTGGCGAACGTTAGTTTCGTACGAGTGTCTTCGTAGACGTGTTTACTCATTAATGACAATAATACTCCAAAGACACTATTGTAGTTACTTTTCGCTGGTTCATCTACTCGATACAGTCTTGCGATTGAACTATGTGCTAGCAGTGAGCCGTGGATGATAATCGGCAAAAGTCTCTCGAGGTAGGGAGTTTATCTCGTCGCTAAACCAAGGAGGAGCCATAGAGAAGAGCTACTCGTGTTCGAAGAGAAGACACTCGGTCGATTTTTAATCATCCACGCCGCATGGATCTTATCGCTTCTCTCTATCATTACTGAATTACTCTCGCTCGAGCGGAATTCAAGGTCAGTTCCTATTTTTCTTTCTTCCGTCGAGAGTTTCATTCGCTATTTCTGCTTGAATCTATCGTATTTTCGTTCTCTACCCAGACGCAGACGTCTTGTCTCGTCATTAATTCGCGCGATCGCAATTCGCGTTGGTTTGCGAGCCAAGGATGCGTTTGCGGATGATTAACGCGACTCCCAAAAACCAAAGTGTGACTTTCGACGCTAACAATTCCCCCGTCGCGATCAAGTTTTTCGTCTTTATTTCTACCAGTGTTTTTTCCTCGATTCCAGTCGCTCTGTGCAGATTGTTTATAGGTGGATCGCACGGTACTAATCGACTGGGGGGTCGACGACCGCGACGGCAAATAGCGGACAATCAACAGTTCTATTAACCAGATCTTTCTTTCTGCTTTATAGCTCGCTGCTTTGACCGCCCATTAGGATTATTCAGCGGCGCGATCCCTCGGTCGCGATCCCACTCGCACATCGGCGTTAGATCCGTTTTCCACGAGGCAGACCTCGGCGCTGATTCACCTTTTTATTTTCGGTAATGTATGTGCATATCAGATCGAACTCGCAGGACACCGGTGTCTCGATTCGATTTCACTTCGTTCGCGATAATCATCATCGTCATCTTTTGCTCTCCTTCTGTCGTGCGAATTTTTTACGAACATCCTCCGAGAACGGGCATCACATTTGCATTAACCAAATAGATAAGAGAGGTTCGTTTATCTGGGTTTGGTCGCAACTGACCTTGCTCACTCGTCGAAATCCCGTTGGAGGCCGCCGAGCGGGAGAACAGTCCTGGTGTCCCTGTTAATTCTGCATTCTTTGCTTCTGCATTATCGCAAGGCCTCCCTCTTTTTCTCGCGCTACTTTTTTACCGCGCTCATGGCAATCGTTCTAACGAGCGGGCGTGATGAATCCAGTGGGACACACGATTCCTCGTGTTACTCGGTATGCATATCATGCGACCATCGACATACGTCGAATGGGCTCACCGAACTGGACGTAAATGGACGGGTGTGAGTATGCATACGCGTGCAACGAGATCAGCCGCGCGTGTACCGGAGATTGCGGTAAAAGGTCAGCAGGGATATTAAAAGAAATCTGAACGCGAAGGGGTTTGACACGAAGGGTAGTTATAGCGGCTGGCGCCTGGCGCCTGATTCTACCATTCGTCACCATCCAGAATTGTTGTATCGTCACCCTGAATTTGATCCCGCGAGGATCGAGAATAGATGAAAAAGAATCGGTGATTGCGCGCTGATTGAAATTTTATTCCAATTGAATCGGCATACGGCTCGCTATCTAAATCCAGTTGAGGAAAGAGAAAGATTGTCAGGGAGGGTCAGGAAGTCAGGGTACACGGACAACGAAAAGTTGCGCTGGCGCGCGAGGGTAGCGTTATCGTTGGCCCAAGATCGCAGAAGATAGGAGACTAATTAGCGCTCAGCGATTGGCCACCTTCGTGAGCTATCAGTCCCACGAGGGACACGCCACGCTAAGTTGTCGGAGCGAGCGAGCTAACTGACGACACTCGTCGGCGCGCATCGCTGGTGGGAGGACGTATTTACTCGTTATTCAAACGACGCGACGCGACGCCGGGTCAGACGCACCAGTCCGAAAGCAGAACTGCCAGTCAGGCCGCGTTCTTCGGCGCGTGCGGTACGCTTTGTGTTGTCTATTGACGAGCTGAGATCACTTGGCTCTTCCTCCTTCGTTTCTGTTGCCCTCGGGGAAGCGAGGCGTGCTCATTCGCTCGCTCGCTCGCTCGCTAGCAGTGTGATTCGCGTGCAGTGTTGACTCGAGTGACCAGTAGAGGACTCCATCTTGTGTGTATTATCGCGGGTGTCATTCTTCTTCTCGTGTTGCGTTTAACTCACTCGCAGCTCGCGTCACGTGGACCACTGGCAGTGTCTCGGCGTCACGTGCTTACACCTCGCTCGATGCACGGCCATCCGTGCTTCTTTTTTTTCCCTCGAGCGAACATTCGACCGCGCGAGATTGTGCATTGGATAAAGTAAGCTGCGCGAGGTTCGCGTAGCGCGAAGAGGCTTTTTGAGCCTCGTCGAAGCAGCGGGAGGACTCGAAGCGTGAATAATACTAACTGCGTACAGTTGACAAGGATCTAGGACAGGATACAAATTTGGGATACAGTGGTTTCGTGCAGAGACGCTTCTCTGGATGATCCATCGATCCCCCTCTAATGGCACCTGACCTCGACAAGCGCCGCCAGGAACTGAGGAGGACCGGAAGTGGCACTCTGGAAGCTGCAACCGAACACTTTGGCATGCTCCTGCAACTCAGATGCAACGCATTCGCGGAGCTCCCTCGCCACGGTAAACCTCTCAGCACAGCCTCAGTGGACTAAATCCAGCCATTTACAATTTCGTCGTCTTGTGGTGGTGGTCATCGTTGCGATCGCCATGGTAGCAGCGCGCATCGCTAGCCGAATATTTAGGGATGGCTTACGTAAACGCATGCTCCTCGATCTAGAGCTCCAGCTTTCTCTTGCACGGAATTCAAGCCTGCCAAGGGCGACAAAGGGACGATTCGAACAGTGGCAGAAGGTACCTGTTGATCCTAGAGGCGCGCGACTACGAGAAAGAGAGACCAAAAATGAGACAAAAATGTGCACTGCGTACTCTATAGGGTTTTGGAGGGGGGTGGGCCAACAGATAAACACGGCGTGTTTTCGCGCTCAACAATCGTTGAACCCGTAAAGCGCCTCTCTACCTGGAATCAGGTTAATCCCATTAGTTTGTCTCGCATCATTCTCTTATCGCTCGCATTGGGCGGAATAATTGTTTTCCTTTCGCTCGCCTGTTGACAAACGAGCCAACGGCGGCGGTGACGGCGGTAAAGACGACGGCAGCAGCAGCAGAAGTGGGAAAGGGTAGTGCATCGGAGCACCAGCGAGCCCGTCCACACTTTGCGAGGACGTATTATTTGCCGCTATCTCCCGACGATGGTATTATTCCTCAAAATCCTTTATGGCGCGCTCGCGCACTCCAGTTGACAAGCTGGAAATTGATGCTCCAACTTCCAGATAACCTTCGAGCAAGGACCCTCGGCTCTCGAAGCCCCATGCCGATAAATCGTGCTTTTTCCTTGCCCTCTTTTGCCCTCTTTTTCCCTCTTTTTCCCTCTTTTTCCCATCTTCTGCATTCCACGCGCTGCAACCGTGCACAGTTTTCTCGATCTATGAGTCACGCGCGAACCCATTGTCCACAGGGCTCTCGCTTTTCGTCCTTCGCGGAGTCAATAAAGTCAAAACATACGCGAACTTGACTAAGCTCACTGTCAACGTCGCATGTCCTATCGACGAAGCAGGTAGACCCATTTCGGTCCAACTCCTCCATCGAATATGCACATAGTTTCTATCCTTCCACAATTCTTCTCTTAGAGTTCATTCAGATTTCTACAAGTCTGCGATTTATTTTGGAAGGCTCGTAAGATCCTATAAACACGTGCACTTTGCTCTAGTTTTCCTCTTCCAATGACAATGAGATCATCGTAAGAATTACCGAAAATCAGTGTTCTTAGTTTCTATCTTACCTTCCGATATTCTGCACTGTCCGTTTTCCTCGCGGAATTCACGATAAACTCACTGTTCCATACTTACCGCGGGAAGAAAAACAATCTCGGTGTGTCGGGACTGAAAGCGCATCAATTGGCATACTTTGCATTCCTCGCTTCGACGGTCGCGAGGAATTCAGGAGTGCAGAGATGCAATTCCCTAGATGTTAGATCGATCGAGTGATTTATCGTCGCCTCGTTTACTCGAGATTCAATAATAAAATGGACGAACGAGCGAGGCCACTCGAGGCGAACAAAAAAAAAAAACCCCTCGACGAAATTTTATCGGCTGCTTAATCTTGCGCGGGGTATTACTCCAATTTGCGGAGGATCGCTCGAATGTCGTTCTCGCGTGAGTTTTTCGTAGAAACGACGATAGATCTGCGAGATGCACCGTTCTGACATAAGGATTCTTAGACAACGGAGGATCAACGCTTCGATTCCAATTCGCAATTAAATTCTTCTGAGAACATAATTACCTTGCGGTTTTAGCAGGCGGCCTTGAGAACACGATAAGTATCTCCTTTTGCCAGTGTTGTCGCGCACGATCCGCCGAAGGCTAAGTGTCGTCTTGGTAGCGTTATCTACTCGTGCCAATTGCTCGAAATTCCTTTTCGGACCTTCCGCAAATCTATGGTACCCTCGCTGAGAAGGTCGCCAGTTGCGATCGTCACCGCTTAATTGGTCGGTCTCGCTTTAGTCTCCGGATCACGAAAGGCTTTTGCTCCTGGGGTTTACTGACGCGTTAGACCATTGATAAACGCATTTCTCTTGACTCGAATAGAATTCAAATTTCGAGCGAGGGAGGGTTGATAAAAATGGCACGTGGATAGCAGTCTCATTCGTGAAATGAAACTCTTCTCGAGGTTTGTTTAACTGATGTTGTTTGGCGGATAATTTATGCTACAGTGAACAGTCACGATGTCTAGTCGATATAACTCGCGAAATTCGTCAACGTTTAGCCTCGGGGTTCTCACGAGGCTCCTATACCAGCGATATCTGGTAAAGCTTCGCTTTTATTTTTTTTTATTGCAGTCAATATACCTGTGAGATGTTGAGCGCGACCGCGCGCTCGCGCTCGCGCGTGCGACTCTCTTTATCGTCGAGCACGAGTCGATGAACCGAACCTTGGTACTCTTATCTCGCACAATGTGGACTATCTTGGGGAGCTGTTTGGGTGCAGTCACTAATCACGGGCTTCTCACGATCCTACATTCTTGCTCTTTCGTTTTCTGCGAAAGATTCTTCTCTTTTTCT
The DNA here is from genome assembly GCA_963989405.1 of Trypoxylon attenuatum. Classification (NCBI taxonomy): domain Eukaryota; kingdom Metazoa; phylum Arthropoda; class Insecta; order Hymenoptera; family Crabronidae; genus Trypoxylon; species Trypoxylon attenuatum. The sequence continues at coordinate 1,121,384 of OZ022491.1, forward strand.
CCCGTTCTTCGTGCACAACGCATTATTAGCATCTCATTGGAATTATTCATCTTTTACCCGCTCGCTCTATACTTCTTGACTCGGCGCTCGACTCCGTGAACAGTTATTTTTCACTTTACGTCTATTGCTGCACGGGAGATTCTTGGTATTTAAATCCGCCGATTTTGGAAACCCGAGTAATTTGCAAATCGAGACGCAAAGATGTAAGAAAGCTTCTGTTTTTCTCAGACGAAGAGGGTACTTATCAATCCTGACTCATGTATCTCGCAGATAAGAATCCTTTGCACAGTACGAGTTCCGATTTCTATAACACGCATTTAATCCGCATACATCTGCGTTAGAGTATCCCGAAGGGTTGAATTAACTGGAACTAGTCACCATTAGTCGCAAATAGAAAGAAACGTGTAGTAGCTAACGGAATAGAGTCGATCTGATAATAATAATTACCGGGGTAGGTTGACTCACGGGTGCGCTCGTACGCGACACGTCGCGAGATCTGATAAAACTGCAGGAGCCGTCCGTGGGGTAAGATTATGCAGATAAGGGGATTTTTGCGCTTTAGTAACAGCCTTCTCCAGTTTACACGACCCTCTTCTCGTGTCTTTCTGTAAATATCCTCTTTCTCCTTCTCTCTCTCTCGACTCGCCTAAATGTCTAGCCGTCTGGAAGATCGAAAGAAAAGATTAAGCTTCCTTTAATCGTAGTTAATGTCTTCTTTTCTATCGGCAAACTCTCTTGCAACACGTGGAATGTTGATTTTGATAATGCCTCCGGAAGGCAAGGCCGCTTCCAGCAACACGCTTCCCAAGTGTTTCGGTCTCTTTGTGATGGTCGATGACGAGTGCACGACGTTGGGTCAACGTAACCCTCTCGGGTGATTAATCAAGGTGGATTTCGGCGCTCGACAGGCCACTCGAGAGAGAGAGAGAAAGACAAACGACGACGTGGCGCACGCGTCTGCGAGAATTTCACGAGAGAACGAGTCGAGGCGCGTGGATTTACTTTGCCGCAGAGCTCACAAGCCTAACTATAAATCTTGCGGATCGCGATAAGTTTGATGAGCCTCGAATAGTGTTGGCTCCCTAGATAAAGAAACGACCTGCCCCAGGTTTCGTAACGCGCTTCTACCAATCTATTTATAATTGGTAGAACTCACGCGGTTGACACAGGTGGTCGAAAGAATTTCGGTAGTACATAGTTCATCCTTACAATGTGTAGTAAGCTACTCGAGTTGGCTTTTCGTCTATTCACAGTCAACAGTCGCGAATGAATAAATAAATAAACTAGATTCAATATTGATTGAGTATTTTATTATTCTTCTTAATACGAGACAATTTAGATAGGACGTGTAAATTATTTGTCGAAGAATGCAATTGACGGTAAATGTGGTAAAGTTGTTGGGACCTCGCCAACGACTGACGAACGATAAACAGCCGGTTGGCCCGATCGAAGGATACATATTCGTATGCAGTCGTTATCGTATTCGTCGTATTCGTGTTGATACGATTGTAATACTTACATACATATAATTGGTAGCGAAAGCAGCCTCGTCGAAGTCAACCGATTAATTCCCTTTGAACAAACCAAGCAATCCGAGGTACACATAATGCGAACGTATCACCGCAAAATCACTGTCCGCCCGTCCCCTTCGGTTTATCGATTTTCGAGTGATACCGATACGGAATTTATCGGTCGCGCAGGGTCGAGACACGCCAAGGAGACTCGGGAAGAGGATAATATCTCTACTTCTAAGATCCTTATTCTTTCCAGGATATAATTCAATTCGATGCCATTTTGCACTTTTGCCTTGGACTTATCTCTCCGTTAAGTAGGCTATCATCCGGGGTGTCATTAGCCGCGCAGCGACCTGTTAGCCTGACACGCGAAACCTTTTTTCCCCACTGAACGAGTTAAATATTTTTGGCTCATCTCTTTATCTCCTCTGCCAATGTAATCTTTTCTGTATCTCAGAATTCCTCTTCAAATTCCCAGTGTTTCTTTGGTTCGATATAATACACAATTTCTATTTGGAGTCTTGGCGGTTTTATTTGGATTTTGGTGAACTGGCGGAGAGGCACATGATCGAGAATTGGGAATTGGCGATAAGGATCTCGGACACATTGATCGTGGCGCGCTCGGTAGCAGTAACAATATCCTTGAGACTCGAGTGCCGTCGTAGTTAGCGCGCGTTGCCCGTCGTTCTGTTTACCGTGTAATAGTAACGATGTTTATCGATCCTGTTATCGAGAGTACGCTCGCAAATGCGCGGTGCCGTGCGAGGAGCTGGAGGACGAGGTGGTGAGAGACGCAAATATCCACGTTCGACGGATTCCTCCAACTCCTCCTCGCGCAAGGGAAGCCCCGATTCGCTAGCATTCGCTAGCATTTGCTACCATTTCTTACCATCCGCTACTATTCGCTACCGTCGAACCCTCCCTTCTTCTCAGGATAAAACCTGCTTCGATCGTACCGAATTCCGCACTTTTTTCCATTCGATCCTTCCGCCAAAGGAAAATGCTTGCTCGCACCCTTTCACACTCTTTTCTGCTTCTTCCGTACAATACGAGCTTGTTGCTCCAGTTTTCCAGACAATCACTGTCATTCGATTCGCAGAATTATTTCCTCAAGATTCTGCAAAGTAGGATCGCGTCCTGCAATGCATTTCGCGTGATTATTTGCGTGTTTAAAGAAAAGAATAGTTGGGAAAATTGTGGAAAGAGGAAAAAGGGAAGAAGAAATACGCGAAGCGAGAAGACGCAGCGAAGATCGCGTGGGACGGGTGGGCGCGGGTCATTGACATCGTCCCGTGATTTTCCTCGACGGTCACACAGATGCACCTTGCACGTGTGTGCACGCGACCATTACGTGCCGGCTGGTGCCCACCCCCTATCGGTAGCTCTACCACCAGTTGCGCTCTCGCTTCGCGATTGCAACTTCACCCCCACGCAATTATCCTATCCAGTAGTCGCGCTTCTATAGATAGATCCCGGCATTGCCCTCTCTTTCTCTCTCTCCCTCTCTCGCGGCCAAGCTCCCTCTCTCATTTCGCTGCATTTTTCTCCCTTTATCTCTCTTGGACGGGCGCAGTCCGCCGCGCGAATGTATCGGGAGCCGACGCCGCTTGGACGCTCCTCATCGCGGTAAGACTTCTTTCTTACTCTCTCCCTTTCTCTCTTTTTCTTTTCTTTTTTCTCTTAGCCCTAAACGAACCTCCCGACGTTCCGTCCAATTTGGCAAAAATCACCGTAGAAAAAGGTTACGATTTTCTAATTTGGTCTTCGAATGCATTTATATTGAGTACCGAGCACCGTTTGTGGTTCTCTACTGCACGAAAAGGGGTTGTTGGAGACGCCCGAGGTTCACTCGTGTCAGTGCGTAATTGACGCAGCATTCGAATGTTTCTTCGCGGTGGCCAGACGGTAAAATAGGAATGTATGTAGTGCATTAGCTCGGGGTTAATGCGAAAGGAAAACTGGCGAATGCTCGGCCAACTTCCTCTGGTGGGTGCTCGGGTGCGATTTCGCGGAAACAGCGCTGTTTTGCGAGACAGTGGCGGGCAGTGCGAATTGCGACAGTGGCGGTGATGGTGGTGATGCGGCAGGCATAAATGATAAACGACAGAGCGTGACAAACGTCGCACCGTTACAGATGCACCACTCGAATTATTATCTTGTGTGCACAGAACGTTGCAACTGCAGCGGTAGTTGGCCTGGCAGCTGCTTTACAGCGGCAATGAGAGCCAGATGATATACGATGACGAGAGAGATGCATGTTTTTACACCTTCTCCCACCCATCCTCCTTTTTTTTTGCTAGATACACATTTACACAAACGCATACACCTTACGCTTCGCCACGAATTCCACGATGCATAAATATGCAGTAGCCCCAGGAATCGCGACGGTCCAGTCGCGCGATTCTCTTCGCCTCTGGCATCATCGACCTGCAGCTCCTTCGGAGGAGAGCCTAGTACGATCAGAACCAGCCGAGACGGTGTAATCTCGTGGTGCAATGTAGGACAAGTGTCGCATCTCTCAGGCTGCATTAATCTGTTCGAGATAAATTGGAAGCGAGATGGAATTCGCCAAGCTTGCACTAGTACCACTTCTCGAGTACCACAATGTAGTATCTTACATTCGCAATTATAACATTTTTCTGGTCCTCGACAAGTGGACCTATCGGAATCACTTGACGAAGAATGCGAGACTTTTCTACGAATTAATTACCACTGGCATTTCTCGCTTATTTGGCAAGGCTACTCCACACATTGGTCTTGCGCTCCAATTACAAAGCTCACGTATAACGAGAGTAATGTGATCATCGATAGTGCCTCTGTGTAAACGAATTGTTTCGCGGTTGTTTCAGGTAACAATGCAGGAGGAACGCCGCCCACGGTGACAGGAACAGTGCACAGGAGTACCGCGAACACGAGCACTCGCGCTCACTCCGCCACCAGGCGACTCACCCAGCAACAGCAGCAGCATCCGAGACACCAGCAGCAAACGCAGCAACAAACTCAACAGCCGCAGCAGCATCAACAACAATCCAGGGTATCGCTGACAAGCCTCGCTGGCGTGCGAAGTGCCGATGAGCACGGGCCGAGGGTCAGCAACTCGACACAAGACGTCTGCGACAATTCGAACGATTCGGGCCTCGGTTTCGAAGAACGTCAGCAGCATCTGAGCAAAGCCAACGTTAGTAGTAGCTTGTCGCTGAGAATAGGAAAACGTTAGAAATACAGTAGAACAAGTTTAAGTATAAAAGGTAGTGGAATTCTAATCGGAATCTGTCGAGAGATTCAAGTTTCACTGGCTATCTTGCATTAACTAGGGATAAAACGACTCGTAAAAAGGAATCTAGGTATTCCATTATTATTTGTTTATATGTCGGGGCCGGGTTATCGATAGCTCGACGAAAACCTCGGCAGAAGCAGTGGTCGCGTCACTATCGACGATTATCGGCGCAAAGCGCCGTTACATTTGGCTCGTTATCACCGTGGAGTATCGTATACTGTCTCGTTAAAGACCCTTCATCTTTCTCTCCGTCTCTCTCTTCCTTGTCCAGTTCCTCTTTCGACGACTGTCCGATTGGCGCCATTTATTCAGCCAATTCCAAGGGGCACTTATCATTCCCAACAATATTTTTATCCGAGGGGAAACAGTTCCTACAGTCACTGGCCGGTGGCTAGTGCGATAGAACCGGAAATGGATAGGAAGAAAGCACTGGAACTTTAGAGAGAATCTTAGTTAATCGCGTGCTGATCGGATAGTACGACAAATTGGCGCCTGAGGATTTAATTACAGGGTGTTTAGTGCCGATTACATAACAGAGATCTTACGAGGTAGTCGAGGCACGCGCCAGCCCAAGGTTCCGTCATTTTGATATTAGGCGTTTTCGGAGTTTCGATTAGCTTTCTTGGTCCAAATCTCAAAGTTCGCGAAGATTCCCTCTCTCGATTACGATTCAATCCAAGGACTCGGAATGACTCAATTGGGATTTCTGAGTGATGACCGATATTTTTTTTTTTCTCTCTCTCTCTTTTAATGAGATACGTCATTTGAGGAAATTAGAAGAAGTGAGTTAGAAATCGAGTAGAGGATGATTGTGATGTTTTGTCAATAGGCTTGGAACGGCGTCGGTGAAGAGGATTCGAAGAGGAGGAAGATGGACATCAAACTGGAGTCCGAAGATGCGAATTTTTCGTTCCCAGAGGTGGCACACGGTAACAGCCCGGAGAGCAAGCCTGCCCCCAGGAACACCGCTAACGGTATAGGACTGACTACGATTTCCGGGGGTAGATCGGGGAATGGTGGTACCACGACAGTCGGTCGAGTGGTCGATGTCAATAGGCCACGGGCTGGCATGGGTGTCCTCACCAAAAGAGCACCCTCCACTCATCAAGGACCAATCACTCTAACTTCCCAATTATGTACGCTCCTCTGTTACTTTTACTACCTGGTTTACCACTCGATTTACAAACGAAATTCACCCGGCACGTCCTCCGATATTCCAGGCCAATAAAAATAGCAATGTGGCCTTTAATTCGGAGGGGTTGCCGTATGGAATTCGTAAGTGGCTAGGGCCTGTCGTTATAATTATTGGCAACATTATTTCCGGCGAAATTGTTCGCTGCGTGACTTTTACTACCGTGATAAGCTATCTGCGCCATTTGGGAACGGGCACGCTTTGGTAAAAGCACCGATGATGCCTCGGCTTCTCGTAGCATCGGAGGTGATATCGAATGTAGGTCAAATGCGGCTTGATCCACCGCGAAACCATTCAACACGCGCGTTTCTCCATTTTTACGCGAATTAGGAGGCAATCGGTCGATCAATATTTAATTTCTTCAAACCATTCAGCATTTATCTTTACTTATCTCGACTACATTTACACACTTCATTCTTGTAATTTATATCGCTCTTAACGAGGTCATCACTATCCGAAGATGTTTTTTGTCCCCTCTTCATTGTATTACATTTGGCACTCTTTTGTGTGACGGTCAAAGTTTGGATATTCTCTCCCTCACTACCACCGCGCGAGAAGAATGAACTCTGTGTAATTTATTGATTTGCTCGAACAACGATTAGGTAGTACGTCGTCGGATGGGAAGGCACAGTTACAAATCATTTGCCAACCGGAGCAACAGCATCGAGCACGATATCAAACCGAAGGCTCGCGTGGGGCAGTCAAGGATCGCACCGGAAACGGCTTTCCAATTGTCCGTCTAGTCGGCTACGACAAACCCGCCACCCTCCAAGTGTTTATAGGGACGGATTTTGGGCGAGTCGCACCGCACATGTTCTATCAGGCTTGCCGTGTGAGCGGCAAGAACTCGACACCTTGTATCGAACGCAAGATCGACGGCACAATCGTAATAGAGGTTGATATGGATCCGTCGAAGGACATGTTAGTCACTTGTGATTGCGTTGGCATTCTGAAGGAACGCAACGTCGACGTGGAACACCGATTCCCCCAGGAAGCTGGGGTCTTGCAGGGTCGCAGCAAAAAGAAGTCTACGCGTTGTCGAATGGTTTTCCGGACGATGCTAACGCATCCGGACGGCACAACGGAAACTCTTCAAGTTTGCTCGCAACCGATAGTTTGCAGTGAGTTCCCTTTAGATTTATTTGATCTAAGGATAAGTGGCGGCTAAAGACTCTTGACAAGCTCAATTGTTATTGTTGTCTGATTAAAGCTCAACCACCCGGTATTCCGGAGATCTCGAAGAAGTCTCTCACGTCCTGCCCGTGCACCGGAGGACTCGAACTCTTTATTCTCGGGAAGAACTTCCTGAAGGACACGCGCGTAGTGTTTCAATTGGACAAGGATGATCTCTCAAGTAGTTTAGAGTCGCACTGGGAGTGCGCAGTTCTACCCGACAAGGAGTTCCTACAGCAGACGCATCTCGTGTGCGTCGTACCTGCCTACAGGCGGCAGGATCTCGCACCCTCGGAAACGGTCAGCGTCAAGCTGTACGCGGTGTCTTCCGGAAAGACCAGCGAGCCACACACGTTCCTTTACACCGCGGCGTCGGCTGCACCTGAACCATCCGTAGGGAAAGTCGACTCCATTACACCACCACTCGCAACCACTAACGGTGACGCCACACTGCCGACCACACCTGCGGCGGTTCCACTTCCGTCGGGAGTACCAGCTAATCGTGAGTAGTTCGGTCGATCGAGATGTTGTATTGTATGCGAATGGTACGAGTTCTCGGAATCAATATACTCATCTTTTTTCAGCCATGATCACTCAAGCAGCCGCTGGAAACTCGACTTTTCTCGCGAGCATGCAACCGCAGCAGACGAACGCGCAATCGTCGGAAACTCTCAAAAGCGATCCAAGTCCTCCACCTGTTACGGCGGCTTCTCAAGTAACGCCGGTGATGATGTGGGCCTCGCAAAGTTCGAATTGTCAGAATTCACCGCCCGATGTGATGATGCCGCCCCCATCCATGGTCGCGAATCCCCTCCTAAATCGTAGGTCTTCGTCGAGCCTTCAGTTGATTCTACCGGATAACTTAAAGACCGAAGTTTTGGATGAAAATAGCGAGAATAGCATGCTCAGTGAGAATAGCATGCAGAGTATGCCGACACCGACAGCGAATGGTTCCTCGGGCACGAGTCCATTGCAGCAACTCGTAAATGAGAATTCGCGGGAGGGAACTCAGAATAGCATGATTAGATCGGTCCCTGCAGCCGCGAACAATTCCCCCGTACAGGAGGCCGTGAGCCTCCTCGGTGTGGTTGACTTAATGCGCAATCAACACCCCTTGTCAATGGTATCCACGCATCAGAATACTTTTGGTGGAATGCTCGAATCTTCCCAAGTTAAGGTTTTAAGTCCACATCATATCAATAAAGACACTAATCAGATACTCCCGGCGGAGGGCAGTCCGAACGGAGCCCTTCCGGGAGCCGGTGTGGTCGACTTGCGCATGAAGCATCATCAGTCGGATTTTAACGCGTTATCGAACTTCACCGCAACCTCGAACGGTCAATCGCTGCCAGCCCAGAGCGGGCACAGCGTGGAGAAGTATTTGAATCACATTGAAACGTCCGTGTCGAACGTGAAAGAGACGGACAGTGGAGAGGGTGGATTCGTAGGTGCCATACAACAGCGAGCTTCCATAATCACGACCGGTCGACAGCCAACTCAGTCTCAGTCTTCTGGAATCATGACCAGCCCGAACCAGGGCCCTGTTAAGATGGATACCCTCGTAAACACTACGTCAGAGTCGCATCAAATGGTATCTCCGATCCGCGCGGTAAATCAAAACTCTTCGACCATGATGAGCCACGTAACCGGGGTATCCGATCGCGAAACGATCTCAAGTCCCCAGCAATCGAGAACCAGCCCACCTATACCAGTGAAAACGATGCTCCTCGAAGCACTGTTGCCTTCTCAATCGGTCCAACCGTTAGCCCAATCCGGCCCTACCTCAGTTTCACCCGCCTCAACAGTGGTTCAAGAGCAACCGAGTAACGAGACTCTCCTCACGACGATAAACGCCGCGTTGTTACCACCGATTCAGGAGCCAGCCGTGACGGCGACCGGCACTACGAGCACCAACGTCAGTGTGCCTGCCCACAATCACCTGGAAGTTGCCAACGACACGATCCAAACCTCGGCGGATCACATGCCGCAGATCCAGGGCCTCACGCAGCAGGAAGTCGAAGTGATGCAGCAACAGGTACATCAAGTGGAACAGGTGGTCGCTCAAGCTCAGCAGCAAGTGGAGCAGGTGGTCGCGCAGGCCCACCAACAGGCTGTGCAAGCGGTCCAGCAAGCACAGCAGCAAGTAGTGCAACAAGTTGTCCAGCACGCCCAAGTGGTACAGCAGGCTGTGCAGCAAGTACAGGCAGTGCAGCAGGTCCAAGTGCCAGCCGTGCAACAGGCAGTCCAGCAGGCTACTCAGGAGGTGGTTCAGCAGGCGGTTCAGCAAGCGACTCAGGAAGTCGTACAGCAGGTTCAAGCGGTACAGCAGGCAGTGCAGCAAGCACAGGTTGCCCAAGCGATGCAGCAAGCTGTGCAACAGGACATTGGCTCGATGCTTAGTCAGCCGGCTGGTCTAATCGCGGAAGCCAGCTCGGCCTGGGCGAGTGGTGCGGCTCAGGAACCTTCCCAACAGAGACTAACCACCGCTGCTGAGCAAGCGATCAACAACGTCATTACGAATGCCACTCAAGATATTATTAACAATCGGCCGATCACTACGACCACGGCTCACGCGATTATCGCGACAAAGAACATCTTGAACAGCGTTGCGACGCAGAGCGCCCAGCTGATGAACAGCGCGATGGAAGGTATCCTGCCAAAGTCACCGTCGAGCCAAGGTAACATAGTGGAACAGGTCGCGAGCAAGTCACCGCCGGTCAATATGCCTGTAACGCCAAATCGGCAGTCGGTGAACGCGCCAATAGCGAATGCAGCCCCGACGCCCGGTGGAACGGCCACGAGGAAGACGGAAGATGGTATGCTGCCTCAGGAGCTGACCTCGATGTCGGAGCATGATCTCCTCAGCTACATAAATCCCAGCTGCTTCGACCCGCAGAGCGGTTTTCTGATGTAGTACCACCGTCGTCTTGTCAATCTTGTCATTGTCATTACGTATTTTCCTACCACGAGCTGCAGAGAGATGCAGGGACAGAGAGAAAGAGACAGAGAGAGAGAGAGTCGTCAAATGTGCAGCCACTGCTCGAACGTATCATTGATCTAAGCTCGGTGCGAGTATTTTGTGCCACGCATTGTTATTAATTCACTTTCTACCACCTTTGTAACAATCGAACGGAAGAAAATGCTATTATCGTAAGTGAGACGGGCGCACGATAGCGCGACAATTAGGGTTTCTTTTTCTACTCTACGAATGTGTCAGGTGTGATAACTCACTTATTTATCTCTATCGATATCTCTGCCCATCAAGGTGCCTTTTCCTTACGAAGTATCTCAAATTGGTCTTTCCTTTTCGCGAAGGAGAAGCACCATACTAATAATTATATATGTGTATATATATATATATATATAAAAAAAAACAAAATCATTATTATTATTATATACATATATACATACATACGCTAATAATGTACCTTAAAAGCGAAACCCCACAAATGTTTCCCCCTTCTTTGACTTGATTTCATTATAGCGAATGAATCATCTTGTTGTTCGACTTCGTTTCTATATTTTTACGTGTAATATATATATATATATATTTCGTATGTTGTTTAAAGGATGAATTTTGTTGTTAATTAATGATAGTGAAATTTATGTGATTGCATCGACGATGTTACGGAGTTTAGAAGGATGAAGAATATCAGAGATTATATTGTACGGCAGTACGAGATATAGTTGATAGAACCATATTACATATACATATATGTATGTATATATATATATATATATATATATGTATAAACACTGACACGCAGACATACAAAGGAGAGGACGATTGTACACACAAAACACATATGAGTATATATATATATAGATATATATATATATATTTTTTACGTTTACCCAAAGAGAGATGCGTAAGTTTCGACAACTGAAAGTGAGCTTATTAAACGTATAATGAGATCCATATTATTATACAGTGCAACATCGAGTTATAACGGGGTGTTCTTAGACCCCTGCTGTTCAAGAGAACGGGTGCTATGTACCGCGTGTACGAATACTCGCCAAGATTACCTGCTAGGTGACAGATTTTTTAATGAAACTATTTGAAACATTTACCATCGTGATATGTCTTTGTAGTAAAGTATATATTTTATATGAAAGGTCTATTGTATCTGAATTGCAGTACACACACACACACACACACACACACGCTCGTACAAGAGAAATACACACAGACAGAGATATAGAGACACGCGCACATACATGTAACACAGTGATACACGTGTGTCCGGAGAATTCGCAAGAAGCGAATGCAACCGATTGTACCGTGAAAAAGTGCATGAACATTAATTCATCGACGAGTAAACAGAATATTGTACTATCTGGCATGTGCTTTACTTACTTAGGTACGTAAATTGTACACCGTGTACGCACACATCCGTCGTACTCGTTGAGTCTAAAGCCTCACGAAAAAGCCTTTGGAGAAAAAAAAAAAGAGTAACGCCGAGAGTATGTATCCTTTATTCCTGTAAGTTGAATAAATGTTTCACAGCATTGCTTTCCTAGTGAATCGTTCGGTTTACGTAGGTGTGGTGTTATGCTAACAGAGCAAATGGTAATAAAGGGTTAATAATCCATTGTACACTGTGCATTGTAGTGTTGTATTTGTAGTGTATCGTATATGTATATACAGAATTCTAGCTGTAAGAATCATGCAGATCCTGCGACGTAAGTCCAATTGCCAGGCTGTCCTGTAACTTTTCCGTCTTTCAGTAATTTCTCCAAATGATGGAGCGTATTTATCGCGCAGTAGTCCTTAAGTTCCTCCCCGATACCCTGGAATTTTTAATGGATAAAAATATCTGCGTTTTGAAGGATCCACTTTATATCGAGTTAGATTCAAACGAATCACCTTGTATACTATATTTACGATCTCTCTTTCAGTCATTGACTTCTGATCGCCCGCATTTCGCAGTGCATCCAGAATTTGCTGTTCCCTCTCATTTCGGTGATCGATGTACGCCTGAATCTTATTGACCGGCGAACAGATCACTGGACCATGCCCAGGATAGATAGTTCGCGGTTCCAACTCTAGAATCTTTTGCAGAGACTGCATATAGTCGTAGAGATCTTCAAACACCGCTGTACCCTGACCAAGTATGCAATCCCCACTGAATAACGTGTTATTGTTTTCGAGTAGAAGACACGCGTGATCAGATGAATGACCCGGGGTATGTTTCACCCTTAATCGCGCTCCTTCAACGTCGAAGACCTGTTCATCATTTAACAATTCGCATTTCACGTTCTTCTCTAAATCTGTAATATTATCATCCTTCTTGCATCTCGGCAGTTTCCAGACTGTAGCCGACTCCGAAGTCCCTTTTAACAGCTGCTGAACCTTACTCACTCCTCCCAAGTGATCATGATGCCAGTGCGTGATGATCAGATGTTCGATCGTTGCTCTCTCCTCGTTTAACACTGTCCGTAGTGCCTCTGTATAGCGGATAGCGGTATCCTCGCCACCGGCGTCGATCAATACGCGCCTAATCGATCAATTTCAATATTAAAAGACTATTACATATATCCTTCGTTCATACTACGCATGAACGGAGCTCGGGAGTCGAGTTCAGGTGCATTTAAAGCACCCGATTTAAAGGGCGATGCGCAAAGGTGTTTGAGTTGACATGCATGTTAATCACCTCTGTCCAGTACCGACAAGATACGTATTGGTGCCCTGAAGAGTCAGTGGCCCTGGGTTGCAGCCCAAAATGCGAATCACCGTCGCTGATAATCTGGATATAACTGGCAAAGCTTCCAACTCGATTCCCATTTTCGATCTTGACTGTCTTGTTCGCAATGGTTCGCAAGATCAATCACAAAAACGATCGATAGAATGTGATCAACTTTTAACGAATCGTATTAAATTCAGGTGTCATCAGCACTGTTTATCTTAGGATCATCTTTTGGTGTCACATGCTGCACTGGGAGCGCGAAACATCTGTTTTTATTGCAAATAGTGAATTACATTGGACTTTTGGACCTGGAAGAAAGATACCGCATGTTTCACTGTCGCACCACTATTATCGGTGTGTGATACTTCATGCCGGCCTACACAGATGCGCGCGCTACCGTCAAAAACGCATTCCATTCGAGGGATCGTCTTATTCTCTCTATACACTTTTACACCATTCTTTATTAAGTTTTAATTTTGACTTCTTTCGGATTAATTTGTACGATCACACAATTCCTAATAGTCACAGTGCAAACACAATTGAGGACCATTAAAAATATGTAAGTCTTAAAGCGCTGATGTAGCTGCACCGAAATTACCGCTGGATTTTACTCCCGCGATTTATACTTCGTGTTCGCTGCGGCTCAGGTATATATATATGCAAGAATTACGACACAAGCAACATCAATGTGTTAAATACTAAATAGAAACATTTTTATTTTGCAAATACTATGAAACAGTGAGAGATCCGTAGAATGACGCTCTCAATTTGCGCTAGAAGGCTAGCGCAGCCGAAATTTAATTTGATTAGGATTCCTAAACGCAAGAACGGCTATGTTATTCTGTACGTATGATGTCGAGTGATAATTTGCAGTATTTATTAAATATTGTTTACATTCTTATTCAGCAATATGAAATATTTCGTTTATTCTTAATGTTCAGTTTGCCAGAAATCAATGACACCGGTACACAACAAAGACCCAATGTTGCGAATGACCTAGACTTTTCCCAATTTACCGGAGAGGCTTGCGTTGCAAGGGTTACGCTAGAAGCTGCAGAGTTTGAAGACTACATCAAACAGTATGGAGCTATCGTAGAAAGTAATTATCCAATGTCTATATAAGTTCATTGACTGGATTCAATCGGCTCACACAAGAATGTTTCTTTTTTCCAGATAATCCATCGGTAGATCTTTTCAAGAGGATTCTGAATCCTATGGAAAAACTGCTGACTTCTTTGTTAACAACTTGGTCAACCGCTAGTCTTCTTACTCTGGCCAAACCAGAGGTTTTACCAAACGAGGTTTATACGAAGGTTCACAAACGTGCTGCCTTAGCTGCCGCTAGTAGATACGTATCTGTACCGATATTCGAGGCTAGCAAACGGTTACTGGACGATAAGAATGCGAACCTTAGTCACGAACAGAAGAGAGTACTTCAGAAGATCATAATGGAAGGAAAGTTTCATGGGCTTGAGCTTAAGGGTAGGGACAAAACTTCCTTCCAATTCTCCTGGCATCAAGCCTTCGATAAAATGGCTGAATTTGAGCTGCGTACCAGTGTCAGTATAAACGTAGATTCAACAACACCATATTCATATATTTCTCATAGTTTTTTAAAGTCGAATATTTTGTTACTAATTTAGGAATCGATCAGGATTCTATCTCCTACTATAAAAGATTATGATACTGTGAGAGAGCTACCAAAGTTATTCTTAAAGCAAATAGCCAAGGATCCAAAACATCCGGAAGCTGGTCCTTGGAAGGTCACATTACACGATGGTGTAGTGGAGACATTTTTGGGTATGCTCTTACGCATTATAATATTACTGGACTATGTTTATCTCTTTAATATCTGGGTTAATAACCAATTAACTTGATATTTGACAGAATATTGTAGTGATTCCTCTTGGAGGGCCAAAGTTTGGGAGCTTCACGTGACTAAAGCCTCCTTATACCAGGAACGATTACTGCAAAACAGTTCTGCACTGGAAGAACTTCGTGATCGACAGCACACGAAAGCTCGACGATTAGGATACAATACATACGTTGATTTATCACTAGAAACGAAAATGGCTGAAAGCTTAGACAGCATATATAATACGTTCAATATACTGGTCGATGCAGGTAAGTGTGGATATCATGGAAAAATTTAATAAGTGAGATAAGAATCTTGTAAATAAATCAAATGATTTATTACAGCTCGCCCAGTTCAAGAACAGGAGATCAAAGAGCTCACAGAGTTTGCGAATAGGCGTGCTATGGTCCCCAAAATAAATGAGTGGGATATACCATTCTATAGTCGCAAATACATGACTGAAAAGTTCAAGTACACTGAAGAAGACATCAAAGCGTATTTACCATTGTCGAAAGTACTCGATGGTTTATTCCGTCTGGTAGAAAACCTTTACAATATTAAAATAGAGGAGACGAAAAAACTGAACGTTTGGAGTCCAGATGTTAGAGTTTTTCATGTCTTCGACCTTAAACGCTCAACAACAGAACCAGCGGGAAGCTTTTATTTGGATCCGTACTATAGAGAAGGGGAAACAGCGAATTCCGGCTACTTTATACCAATTAGAAATAAAAGCAAAGTAACTGGTACCACGCCATTAGTAGGATTAGTTTTCAACTTTCCAAGAACAGAGCAAGGTTGCCTTCTCACTATTTCCGCTACGAATACTCTTTTCGAAAAGGTATTGCGATCAATTAAAATCTCCCTTGTTTGCTGATAAGGCACAATTGTACAACGAAGATTATGAATTTTCAGTTTGGCAGAATGCTCCAATGTGTCTTGACCACGGTAGAACATATGGAAGTGTCAGGGACAAATTTCATTAGTTGGGATGCAGCGAAAATTTCGGATTATTTCATGGCAAACTGGTTGTACGAGCCAACGATATTGAAACAGATCTCGGAGCACTATGAGACTGGTGACACGATGCCAGAAGACGTAATTGAAACGGTCCGTAAACGTCGCACGTATTTAGCTGGATATAAACTGTGTAAGGAACTATATCTCTCGCACATGGACTTGGAAATGCATTCTAGGTACGTAAAATTCATTCATAAGGAACGATCACTTGAAAATCTTCCCATTTCTCATTATTTTGTTTCGTCGTTTAGTAATCGATTTTGGGTGAGTATTATGAAGAGGCTTTGGAGCAAATATTTCGTACTTCCACTGTTCCCGACCAACAGTTACTTTTGCTCCTGGACCAGCGTTATTACGGGAAATGGAGCCGCCGCTTATTATTGGTGAGATACGTTGACACCGAATCTACATATAACAATATAAAAATTTCATTCAATATCCTTTTGTCTCTATTTATCAGTGACTTGTGGTCCGCAATGCTCGCGGCCGACCTATTTAGCGCAGTTCACGAGATTTCCATTGACAATCCCGAAGAAGTGAAACAGCTCAGTGAGAGATACCGGGAAACATTTTTAGCTCTCGGCGGAACTTATCCGACCGCTGAATTGTTTAGAAGATGCAGAGGAAGAGATCCTAGTCCACAAGCATTAATAGAAAATTTAGGCCTGTCGAAAACTATCGCAGGGGAAAAAATTAGTGCTACAGGCGAAAGATAAGATCCAGTATATAGATGAATGAATTTTTATTAAGTATATACAACGTGCTTACTGGTGTTCTCAGGAAACGTTACAATGTGTATTATATAGAATGTACTTGGTATGCTTAGGATAGCATAAAAAAAAGGTTATCCTGGTATGTACAGTACTGTTGTAATATACATAATGCTAATGTCTCACTTGTGTATCTAGCAATAAGTGTGGGAATACAACGTCAAGCAGCCGAGCACGAATCGACTCCTCGTACGTCAGTTAAGTTTACATAATTATATATTTATAATTAAGATACACGATCTTTAAAAAAAGAATTCATCAGAAAAATATAATAAATAATTTGTAACTTAATTAGTATAACCGCAGCCGGCGTGTATTGGATAAAATAGTGTTGCTTTTAAAAGAAACTTTTTTTTTCAAAAGCCAACTAAAATAGAATTCTCTTATCGCAATTCATTTACACTATCGCAACGATAACAATCGCAATAAAAAGTAGCAGTATTACTATCCAATATCCGCAAGTACGATCTTTCGAACTAATATTTTGTACCTGACGCGTCTTGTTGATTAACGATTCGTCGGTTCGGTCTATATGAACAGCGAGATCATCGATTATCTCTGCAACCAAAGTGAGAAAATCGTTTTTATCTGCACGTAAGGTTCAATAGAATCTTAGTAAACAAAAGCCTACCATTTTGATGATCGACTTCATTATAGATCGTCCGTCCGATTTCCTTCTGTCGCACGATCACTTTGCATAACTCTTCCAATCCTTTGTCCTGTTCTACAAGATAAAGGTGACGCTCGTTAATAAGAGGCTTCTTCAGCCAGACAGGCTAACCGATTCGGACAGAATACCTTGGATCATCCGATCCTGTTGTGTCATTAGATCGCCCACCGACACCTCTACATCTATAGGTCGGTCATCGTCCTCGTCCGCGGCCCAGGAAGTTGTGCCACCATCAGCAAAAGCCGAACCGCCAGATTTCAATAGACTGGTCCGAGTTGTGGGAAACTCGTGTGTACGCGAATCATATAGTTTCTGTAACTGTAGATCCTTGCTTTCGAGTATTTCGACCTGTCGCGTTCTCCGCTCCGCTTCCTCCAACGTTCTGCGTATCTTCGTACTTTAAGGAAGCAACTATGCTGCACTAGTTGCGCGTGGCACAGTATACGGTCAAATCAAGTGACTACTGACGAAAGGATACATTTCCCTTGCTCTCAGTCCATCTTCCACTTTTTTCTTTAGTTCCAGCACTTGTCTCCTGTACTGTTTCAGCCGTATCCGCGCGTTAGCCGACAAGGTAGCATAGGTTTGCGTCGATTTTGGCTGTTCATTTCGAGCAGTGAGCTGCTCCATAATTTCTCGAAAGAGTTTCTCGCAGGCATCGTACTCTGCGAGCCTGTATAAAGCGAATGACGTATTATAACGAGCAGACGTTAACGCAGATCCTATTTTATAGATAAGCCCCATGCTATAATGCGTATAACAAGATATGAGCTACGTTTACGTACCAAGGGTCGGTGAATTCAATGTGAACAAGGGCCATTTTCGTGCAGTTACCCCCTCGAGGATTGATACAGCTTTCACAGAAATAATGAGAGAACTAGACCGCATTGAATTATTATCACTAGACTAGTTATCCTCTGGCTCTTAGACCGCAACACGCGCATCAATCCCAGAAGTTGCGCCTGACGTGTCGCCGAAGCCTGTCGATAGCCTTGCACATCTTGGATTAACTGGCTAGCAAGGAGACCCACGCCTACGTCTCTGGATGAAGAAAATGAATTAGGAATACATACTTTGACTGGCTGTGCAATCGTATCAGCAAAGAATTATTATACCAATAGGCAGGAAAAAACACAGAGTTTCGAATTGTTTGGAGTTGATGGTTAGATTCTGCTCCGATACTGCACTCGAGCAGCAACTCACATCCGCAGCTTCGTCGACTGTCGTTCGCGGAACGATTTACCGTGATCCAGAAGAACCACCACCGAGTAACCGATGCGCACGCGCGTTGGTATCATTAATTAACGTCCCAGAAGTTGGGTTACGCGGGGAAAAGAGCGGCGATCGGTGGTGGCAATCAAGCGGACACAACCAGCCACAAAGGTTGGCGGATTGGTAGTGACGGTGACGGTGGAGGAAAAGAGAAGACCAGCAGACGCAGCACCTGTGCAAGAGCGATAAGCACACTAAGGAGAAAGAGAGCAAGGGGCAAAGAGAGAGAGAGAGAGAGGGGCAGAAGAGAAGCAAGTGAGGCAGTGGTGTGCGCATACGGAACTGTATTTGGAGGAATCGTAAGCTACTACCAGCAGGAGCAGTTGTATTTTCATTGTGGAGCTAAATATTTGGCAAGTGTGCAGTGCGTAGTTGAAAACAATCGCGCTGACACTAGACTGGCAAGGATATCAAGAGAGAGAATGTGCACGGCTGGAAGTGAAACCCGGTGATCGAGGTACATACTGGGCTCGGTAGCTACTCCGTGACCGCGACTCGCGAGTGGAGAGGACAAGAAACGCGAAAACGGAACGAGTTAGGTCGAACCAGAAAGGAATCAAAGCGATTCCAACGTTGAACGATTTGCGCTAGCTCTTGGAAGGTCAGGAGCAGGAGCGCTGCAATAAACTCCTTTGAGATCGCAGTGATTTCTAGAGTGATTCGTCATAGAGTATCGCGAATATCGAGCGATATCGCAGGTATTTCGTCCGTCCACGGCTGGCAGAGGGAAAGGGAAGAGGAAAAGGGAGAAGTTTGGATAAGAAAAGAATTGCTGAGAGTGTAGAGGATTGTAGAGTATATACAAGAGTGGCGGACTGTGGAGTCCGCACGGCTGTTACGGATATCGAGTGCCCTCAGGACCAGGAGAAGACCCTGGACAAAGAGTGCGCGCGTATGCCGTGATCTTCGAAGGATTCCACGAATGGAGCACGGGTGCGTCTGTGTACTGACGAGGGAAAATCGCGCACGAATCCGATTCTGTTGTTATTGTTGTGCATATTGATTTTTTAAGAGCGCGAGCCATAATCTCGTGGCATTCGGGCCTCTCGCTTTCTACGCTCTTCTCGGAAGTGTTGGGACTGGTTCTGGTTCTTCTTCTCGTGCGCGCGATGATCCTTCTTGCTCCTCCTCTGCTTTCGACATACGCTACGCTCGCTCCGAGTGACCTATCATTCGATTCTCTGATGGTTCTTAGGTCGAAATATGAGTAGCACCGTAGCAACGGAAACGAGCGCGATTGCTAATTCGCTGCTGGATAACATGACAACTGGTACGGTCACCGAAGCGGGAGATGCGACCATCTCGAAGGAAGAAGCCACGCCGATCTTCTTGCAAACCCGGGCTGCCCAAGGTATCGCTGGGGCCTTCGTCTGGGTAGCACTTTTCTTAACTTGCCAACAGGTAACTTCATTCTTGATTCTTCTTCTTCTTCTTCTTCTTATCGCCCTCCTATCGGCTACTCCAAATACGCGCCTATTATCGCGGTCAACTCACGCTGGACTCTTTTTTTTCTCTTTCTAGATATATCAACATCTTAGGTGGTATACGAATCCGACCGAACAGAGATGGATAGTTCGGATTCTCTTTATTGTACCGATATATGCCACATATTCCTGGATCTCTTTGCTATTTTTCAACAGCGAAAGCTACTACGTTTACTTCTTCACCGTACGAGACTGTTATGAAGCATTTGTTATATATAACTTTTTGTCCCTATGCTACGAGTACCTGGGTGGTGAGGGAAACATTATGTCAGAGATACGTGGCAAACCAATCCGTTCCAATTGTCTATACGGAACCTGCTGCTTAGTTGGCAAGACTTATACAATCGGCTTTTTGAGATTCTGCAAGCAAGCAACATTACAATTTTGCTTGGTTAAGCCAGTGATGGCATTCGTCATAATATTCCTCCAAGCGTTTGGACATTACAGAGACGGAGACTGGTCTCCGGACGGAGGCTACCTCTATATTACTATAATCTACAATATTAGCGTGTCGCTCGCTTTATATGGACTTTTCCTGTTTTACTTTGCTACGAGAGACCTGTTAACTCCGTTTGAGCCTGTTCTAAAGTTTTGTACCGTCAAGAGCGTCATTTTCCTGTCCTTCTGGCAAGGTAGTATTCCTATTTTAATTATCAATTCTCAAGTACGATTATTATTCTTTGACCAATAACTATCGTGTTCCTTCTTAATTATAGGAGTCTTGCTGGCTATTTTGGAAAAGGCAAACGTAATCTCGCCTATAAGTCTGGGTCAGTCGACCAGTGCGGGTACCGTGTCCGCTGGCTACCAAAACTTTTTGATTTGCATAGAGATGTTGTTTGCCGCTATTGCTTTGCGATACGCGTTCCCGTACCAAGTGTATTCGGCTGGCTGTGTAACCGATTCGCGTGGAAGAAGCGTAACTATGCAGAGCATCAGCAGCAGTTTAAAAGTACGATTACGCGAATAGTTATCATTACCGTCGAGTGCCAATTGTTTTGGATAATCGATTAATTTTATTATCTTCTCTCCTCAGGAAACAATGAATCCGAAGGATATCATGACCGATGCCATCCATAATTTTCACCCGCAGTATCAACAGTATACGCAATACAGTTCTGGTATGTATTAGACAAAACGATCTTTATGTTTCTCGTTATGTCGTGCAGTATATTTTGCTGACTGTCGTCCGATTCATAAATGCATATGACGTTCATGCAGCATGATTTAGAAATTGTTCGATTATGAATTCACTCATATTTCATGAACAGTCGATATCCTAATTTCTAAGAATTCTTGGTCTGCTGTAATAATAACTCGATATTGGGAAAGTAAGTGTTGCTTAACTACAAGCCGTCGCTTTTGTACATAGTGTATATTATATTTATGTATCTTTCGGACCTTAAATGATCGGATCGATCAATACGAGCACCGAAAAATCCGATTTCTCATATCTCCTCGATGGGCTAATACACAGAAAAATTCATACGCTTACATTTGCCACACGTGTATTAACAGAAACTGACGGGACGCCGATTCCACTCGAGTCTCAATGTCAGCACGTGCCTACCTCCCAGAGTCAGCTCCTTTGAAGGCACTTTATTTACTGTTTTTCAGACGTTAATACCAACTTGCCGTACGAAAAGCTATGAGCATGCGGGGCATCACTTTTTTAATTTCAAGAACAAAGAAATTGGACATCCGGCTTTGTACCACTTGTTAAACGAGGGTCAATAATCAGAAATACGGGACTGTATTTTATTTTCACGACGCTACGAATTTACCGAGACCTTTTTTTTTTAAGTTGAAAATCGAGAAAAACACTATGCAGGATGGACAAAGTGTTCACTGTTCAAATTCTTACTACGTATTAAGGATTGTACGAAGAAGACATTGTCGCGTATATGCATATAATATGGTTGATTCGCCTTACGATTAACAACCTCACTGTAAAATAGGCGTTAAGCACTTAACAGGGAATCACTTAGAGAGTACAATGTCCTACATAAAAAAAATGAAACTCTTTGCCTTACAATGAAACACGAGAAATAATAAATACTATTGTTTACTTACCGTGGTGTAAGAGTAATTGTAATAGTTTAGTACTTTGAATGTTGATTGACTAAGAATGAATGTAACATTTGCATCGTTCACTTCTTACATATTTCCTATATACATATAACGCGTATGCAGCATGCGATAACACATGATTGTAAACTTATTTCGCATGCGAGTTCCATGTTACGTATCTTTAGTTTCCTTAGCGCATTATTAGGTACACCTGATTTTCGTACTCGTACGCGTTAAGCAAGCTTGGAAAATTATTCTTTACCGCTCTTTGATCGTATGCATGAGCCAGTTCGGTCTGGATATACGGGTACATATTTCACTTTCCCTTGCACTTGAAAAACGATGCCTCACTCGGAGAAGGCGCGTCCCTGACGCTAACACCGCATTCGCATCCGGATCTTTACCGTGTACTCTAGATCCTTTCACGGCAGATTAAGGAAACCCGATTGCATTGAGCGAGTGCAACCACAATCGAAGCAGCCACAATCATCATCCGGCTTTCCTACTAGTAAACTTTCACCTTTCTACGAGAGAGGTACATACATAGACCATTTGGTGAACAAACTGAGAGATATATATGGCTGCTCGATACGGGTTGTGTCCGCTGGTGTGTTAAGGGTTTCAGAGAGGCAATTTGCCTTTAGTGACAGGCAATGTAACGATGATGTAACAATTAGGAGCAGCAAAAGGACAACGTGGTATGCGGATATCGAGCTTCGACCCAGATGACCCGCAGAATATGCCGGTCCCACCACCTCAGAGACGACACACCTCCCACCAGCGTGTTGCAACCATCTCGCAAAATTATAATGAAAAAACTATGCTACTTAGCAGCGACGATGAGTTTCAGTAAACGAGAGTCTCCGTTGCAAATTTTCTTGCAACGCGAACAAACCGAAAGAAAGATGTGTAATACTGGTTTACAAAGTATGAGCTTTGAAGTGAACGTGATGGGAAATAGCCGAGTGGTCGAATCGAGTGAATCGATTGCTATTTGATTGCGATCCTAAGACAAAGAGGAAGGATGATAACGCCAGCGTATTGTCCAAGGGGGGTGAGGGGACAAAGTGTTTCGAACACTAATGTATGTCGCTAGATAGGAACTTGACTCGCTCACAGAAGGGAACGATACATAGATAAACCACGATGTTGCTCGGCAGGAAAATGCTGCCTGGCAAACGTAATAGTTCCATAATGTTGCATTCATGTTAAGAAATATATGTATTACATTATATCAGGTAAACATAGCATAGAAGATATTTATTTTAATATGCTGAACCTGTTTAAGTCAGTGTTACCTATAGAGGTGGCTCTACAACGCGATACAACGTACTAAACTTTATTTTGCGAGGAAAATGAAAAAAAAAACAACTTAATTTTTCCAAATGGATAACTGTACAGTACTTAACATCTAAATACTCACAAATGCGTTATTACATTAATTTCTTTTTTGCCGTAGTTCATCGATATTTTTACACACGAACTAACAAGTTAAGTCCACCCTCCCTTTTTTACACTGATTCGCTTTTACTTGAACGGATTTAAATCTATTGTGTGTATGCCAGCGAGTTTTTTCTTCTGGCGAAGGGATATTTCGAACAAATGTTTCTGGTTGACACTTGCAACTGAGTATTATAAGCATACTTAAACTTTGAGCCACAAAAATCTTTGCGTCCTAGATTAAAGAAATAATAAATGTATATATCGTTAAAATAGAATGTATTTAATAATGCAAGAAATTAAAAAAAAAAAGAAGAGACAACTACCTTTTTCGTTTCGATCGAGTTTGTCGGTTCAGTAACGTGCGCGGGTTGTACTTTATCGTAAGAGGATATATGTGAAATTAATCAGAGGTGCGATTCATGAAACAAGACATAGGCGGGTAAAATTAATCCGTCTAATGCAATTGTATTTAGTGCACAATCTTATGTATCCTCTTATATGTTTCACAAAATAAAGGTACGCTCATTGTTTCTTGTACAACAAAAAAAAGATATATATATATATATATATATATGCGTGTGTGTGTGTGTGTATATATATATATAATTTTCATATATTACATATTTCGAAGAGAATCTGCGATTCTGCTTCATCGCAAAATAAAGATAATTCTTTCGTTAAGAGAATACTATTCTCTCTTTGCATATTCAACAACGTTATTAAATACACAATGTGCTTATATCTCTCTCTTTCTCTCTCTCTCTCTAGAAACTATCGGCAATAGAAAATGCACTTTGATTGAATTTACAGGATACCTATGATACGTTTAACAAAAGGATTATCGTACGATTATCTGAGTAAGAAAGATCGAACTTGCGTGATTTCTATGAAAAAGGGCACTAATGATACACTATCGCATATTATCATAGATACCGTTGAAAAAATAAGTTATAACTTTTATCAACAGCCTTTCTTTTGGCAGAAAATAAATGTCTATTTTTGCGTGCTTCGGCGATTGCACTTTAGAAAGATTCCGTTGAGGAGTAACACTAGAATATTGCAATTCCTACACAGTATATGTACAATGCAAGATGAATGCGCTTCAATATTACCATCCGATCCAATATGAATCTTTACTGGTAACTACTTTCTTCCAGCCATGCCACGGAGCCTCCAAGTCGCGATCCGCACAAGACGTATGTCGCGTATCACCAAATTCTTCGGAAGAAGTTTCAGAAGCTAACATTTTACGCCTCTTCTTCGAAGCAACATTCCTACCTTGCTCATTTTCAACTTCCTTCTCAATATCTTGATACTGCAACTCATCGTCCATGTAAATCACTAGGCTGTTTTCTTCATTTGTATACTTATTGTACTTCTCAGCGACGTCCTGCTTGACAACTTTGCTGCCGTAGCAAGTGGAGGAATTTTTTTCGGTGGCTTCGAGCAGCACGGATGATATCGGTTTGAAACCTATGGATCTTAAACGAGCTATTCTTAGATCACTATCGAGAGTATTAACAGGTACAAAAGCCGAAGAACGGTGCACTGGAGAATCTCTTATCTCCGCAGAAGTTGTTCGCGTAGTTTTTTCACTCGAGCAACCTACTGAACAAGCAGAGTTCTTCTCTCTGCGAAGTACGACGATCTCGTATTTTTCGTCACTTGCAATGACGCTACCTTCGGGAAGTTCGACCTTCATGTCCTGAGGATCTACACCTTCCAGCTTGATGCAGTCCTGCTGACCATTTCGTCGATTCAGTCTAAAATAATTTTCAAGCCGCGCACCTTCCATTGAGATTCTCGACAAAATTGGTACCTCGCATTGAAAGTCCTCGCTAAGAAGAGAACACTGGATCGTCGCGTCAACGGTGCACGGCGGTTTTGCAGTCTCTTTGCAGAGGTTTTCTTCGCCATCGTCCTTAATCCCATTACAATTTACATCGACAGTAACTGGTGGTGTTGATTTCCTCTTTCGACTTCTAGTAGGTACTCGATCTATGAATCGATTATTAGTAACATTATTATTCTCATTCTTCAATTCCTTCTCTTCTTCCTCTTTATCCACCTCTTTCATTCCACGTCGCTTGAGAGTTAACGCGTCAGACCTTTCAGAAGTGCGAGTAGCTCTGCTCGGAATTTTTGTCTGTCTCTTCACTTTCTCAAGTTTATTTTTTCCCGTGAATGTAGCTTGCTGATCCAACATATTTGAATTAACTTTACGACTGCTTAGATTGCGAATAATTGTGCTGAAGGATTCGTAAGGCCTCTTCGTGTAGATTGTATTTATAGATCGCAATCTTCGGTTCCGTGGGCCACGTACCTTTGGTCCTATTTTTGCGTCGATTAACAAGTTAGCGATTTCCCGTCTCTTCTTCCGGTGGATGTGTTTCTTTACCGAACTTCTTATGGCTTGTACGCTCTTCAAACGAGTGCGGACTGTATTGTCATTCTTGATACTTCTCTTCGTGACATCGTGTCGCAACCTGTTAGTGTATAGACCTAACGTGCTCGTCTTTCGTCTCTCGCGTTCGTTCGGCCGAATTTCCTTCGTGTTCTTCGTATTCTCTTTCTTCAGTTCCTCTTCGGCATTCGTACTCGTCTCATCTTCATCCGAGTCATGCTGATTCGTACACTGTCCCAGGATGCTGACGGGCTGCGCGTAATTTTTTAATTTGTTGTCCGATTTGTTGAGCAGCTTACGTGTCATTCGCTTACGCCTCTTGAACTTGTAGCATCTTCCACCAAGTAGATCATCGTTCACTGCCTTGAAATTCTTCTTCTCGGCGTTTTCCTTCGTCGTTAGTTCTGCGTGTAACTTTAACACATCCAGGGTTCGTAGTGCCATGGTCTGTTCGGATGTAAAACCGAGCATATTGCCCATTAACATTCTCGACAGTGGGTGATATTTTTCTTTGCTGATCAGATGCAAGATTTTATCTGGCGTTAAAGAATCCAACAATTCGAGGGGCTTTAAAGTGTGCAACGTCGAGCATTCATTAATAGGAGCTACATTTTCATGATTTTCTTCTATCTTTTTACTATCTGCCACAGGAATATCCTGGTACATAGTGTTTGCTAGATGCACCGAATTACACACGTTGTTCAATAATTTCTTCTTCACTTTTACCGGAGTCTCCTCTGTCTTCAGTGGTGATTCAATATTAGTATCACTTTGAGTATTACTATTTTGCACGTTTTTAGCATTAGAAACCAAATTTGTCGTAGGTGCAGAATCTCCAGTTTTTTGTCCTTTCAGCGAATTATCATCGATCGCTACAAGTGGATCTTTCTCTATGGGCCTCGGAATTGCAAGATTTTCTACATTGTCCTTTAGATCCACTATTTCAGCTTGTTGTGACTTATTCGAAACCTTCTCCATTTCGATCTTCACCTCGGATTTACTATGACTATGATTCTCCGCGTGCAAGTTCGTTTTCAGTATCGTGAGAGGTTTCACCGGTCGAGGGTAGGACGATAAGATATTCTTCTTATTGTCATGCTGTATACTGTTGGATGAATCATAAAGGCCCATGCGAATGGAAATATTTGTACTTTGGGCTTTTGAACCCTGGTCAATATTTAACAACGATTTGCCTTCTGACGTGGATGAGGCATTCGATGTACTCGCAATCTCTACAGATGCGTTGTTTTTCTTAAAAACGTGACGCGTAACTATTACGCTTTCCGGTGCAGTTTTAGATTTTTCTCCAAGTATCGCGTGCTCTGAATCCACGAACTTTGTTGTTTCGCTCGCTCCATCGTGTTTACCTCGCTTTCGAGTTTCATTGTATGGATTTTTTCGAAATTCGTAATTACCTGAGTGCTCTGTACTCGTTTTCATTGATTTCCCTGTATAATGCACGTCTCGTGCTGACCTCTCACTTGTCCATGCTGCGGGTTCCTGGTTGACTAACCGCACCAGAGCAAATTTATAATATTTCTTAGCATCGGGACTGACGCCAATCCAAAAACGTGTGACGGCGTACAGTCCATCGTATCGGTATCCCGTCTTTGGCGCATATTCGTTTAGTAAATTGTAACATCTGATTAATCGTATAGGCACTTGGTTCTCATAGTTTATCATTATTGGGGATTTACATGGTTCACCCTCAATATATTTCCCACCGGTAATAGTGAGGCAATCGCCAAGATCAACATCTTCGTTAGCACCAGTATTCGACGTACAAACGGAAGTTACTCCGAATGGTCCATTCTGAACGTCTTGATCGAACGGATCGTGAACACGGTCTCTGGAGCAGTCCATAAGTATACCCCACCATGATCCTGGGGGAAATCCAGCCACTGGACCATAAACATACGTTGCAACCTGATCACGCGAAATCATGAATTAATTTATCTTATATATTATCGATTAGATCGTTATTAAAACGAATAATAACCTTTGTATGTTTACTAGACCTAGGAGAGCATTGTTGACCCTCGTCTTTTGCAGCTCTAACTTGACAATTATAGTTAAGCTTGGTAAATAACTTTCTAAGCTCTTCTCCGCTTTTCTGTATAACCTGAAACAAAGTGGATAGTGAAACTTAATCTCGTGTATCTTATGTATTAGGAATTAGTTCAACAACAATATACTCACATGAGTTTTGGTTCGCGAGTCTTGTAATATTTTAATGTTTTCTTGAATGGTGTTTTTGCAGAATGTTAGAGAAGCGTTAGTTCTTGCCATGGTCGAGGAAATTCTTTTGAGAGTCATAGGCGTCGCAAGCATGTACAAATAATCGACTTGGAAATAGCAAAAGAGAAATTACGAATTTCGTATACATTTAGCTATAGATCAACGATCTAACTTTGCTACTGGTAATTCGTTGGTATCATGCTCTCAAAGATTTCCCAGTGTTATACCACAGATATTGGAAATATCCGGAAATATACCGAACCTTACGATACGAAACAAAACACTACGTTCACCATACGCGTTTCATAACAGACATTTTTTCACTCCGCGAGATTGCATCGCGCATTACAGCAAAACGACACTTCTAAGTATGGCGTGCTTTTATTTTGCTCCGTGCGTCGATTTTACACCACTGACCGAGTGTGAGATAGTGTACACAATTACACATCAACGGCGAGCTTTTGGCAGTGCACAATTTTGCTCGTGCGTATGCCAGGCGAACTCTTCCACGAGGCAGCGCAGATAACGAGAGAAAATGTATCTGAAATGTATTACGGGGAAGACCATGAAAAATCCTCACCATCCAATTGTGTTCCTCGTCCAGTCCCCTTGGCAATTCGAGGCTGGAATTATGAACACGATACAAGCTTCCGAGAGCAAAGTTCGAACGGTTTCAGAACACAGACTGTAAACTGCTACAAACCAGCTGACTCAAGTCAGAAATCAGAGTACACATACACATTCCGCTCGAAATGAATCATGGATGCGTTCGAATCAGTTCGAATGATCAAGCTCGATAGCATTATTTAATCCCATTCAACACTCATTCGGTATTGTCACTATAGTAATTGCATATATCACGTGACTGCTATGAACTCTGATCGGTATAGCGGATGGGAACGTAATCTTAATCACTCTTACAGATTTTTGCGCTAGAGGAACTTCTATAAATACAAGTCATTTGCTTGAGTATTAGGACAGTAGCATACCGGTTCTCGATGTTACGAAATATCTCAAACTTTTCATTAACCACACGACTTTCCTCGAGTAAAGTATTCCTCCCACCTAAATCTTTCGTATAACATTACCTTGGATGATTCTCCACTTGTTGGATCGAGAACAAGTAAACAGTGAGAGAAAATGACGATCACGCAACGATTGCTGACGAGGGGTCTTTGCCTTAAGATTCCCGGATCCCACTGTCATCTAATCACGCAGAAACAATTCTTTTGTACGCTACTGAGACCAACGATTAAGGGTCTTGGCAAAACGTACATCACGCCGACTTTAAGGCCGAGCGCGTTCAATGCCGGGAGATCCACAGTCTTGAGTCATACCACAGTACGCACTGCAACAACAACAACACACAAAACGCGGGTTCTTAGGAAATTGCTTGTACTGGCAAGACCGCAAAAGTGGAGACTACTAGGAGCAATCGCTTTCTTATTCGTCTCTTCGACAGTGACCATGGCAACCCCTTACTTTTTTGGAAGAGTCGTTGACATTATAAACACACGCAGCAAAGAACAGGTGAAGGAGGATCTTAGGAAAATTGCTGCTCTACTATTAGGCATGTTTATTGTAGGGGCAATGTGCAACTTCTGCAGGGTTTACTTGATCAATAGCAGCGGGTACAGAATCACTCAGGCTTTGAGAAAAGAGGCGTATGCCGCTATTCTCAGGCAAGAAATAGCATTTTTCGACAGACATACTACTGGCGAACTAGTTGGGAGAATAGCTGGTAGGCTTTTGCTGGAATTCTATCTTGGATCGTTTACTTAAACTATTCTTCTTTCATTTCTAATACCGTTGCCTTTTGATTTCAGGCGACGCAGCAATGATCAGCTCAGCAGTGACAACCAATGTCTCCGACGGACTGCGTTCTTCGATCAGTGCCCTGACTGGAATATCCATGATGATCTATCTCTCTCCACAATTCGCCCTTGCAGGATTAGCTGGGCTGCCAATAATCAGTGCGATCACAATTGGAATTGGATCTCAGTTTAAGAAAATTTCTCGTGATATTCAGAACCAATTGGCTGAATTGAATAAGAGAGCTCAAGAGCGGATAAGCAACGTTAGAACCGTGAAAGCATTTGGCCAAGAGAATCGTGAGGTAGATCGTTTTGATCAGGAGCTTCAAGAACTACTTAGGATAGGTCTCAAAGAATGCGTACGGAAAGGATTATTTTTCGGATTCGCTGGTTTCTCGGGAAGTACTGTAATTTTGTCGGTTTTGTACCACGGTGGGGTAATGGTCTCCGAATCAACAATGACCTTTGGCGAACTCAGTGCCTTTTTAGTCTACGCTGGCTACCTAACGATTTCATTACGTGGATTGGCTACCTTTTACTCGGAATCAAGTAAAGCTTTGGGAGCAAACGAACGCCTTATTAGTTTGATTGAACGCGAGCCACGGATATCTCATGGTGACTTGATACCTCTTCAACCACTATTAGGCGATATCAAATTCCGAAATATCAATTTTGCTTATCCTACAAGACCGACTGTTAATGTCCTAAATAACTTTAATTTGACGCTTCCAAAGTGCACGTTCACAGCAGTTGTCGGGCCATCCGGTTCAGGTAAATCTACATTGGCTTCGCTTTTGCTTCGCTTCTACGAACCTTCGACCGGTGAAATATTGTTGGACAGTTATGATCTCAAGTTACTCGAACCCACGTGGGTAAAGTCGCAAATCGGCGTGGTTCCACAAGACCCAATTCTATTCAGTGGAACAATTAGGGATAACATTTTATACGGAGTCGAGAGTGCTACCGACGAGGAGATGGAAGCTGTGATAGAGCGAGCATACGTTTCAGAGTTTATAAAAAAGATGCCGCAAGGCTTAGATACGGAAATAGGAGAAAAAGGAATTACGCTTAGCGGTGGTCAGAGACAAAGAGTTGCTATTGCTAGAGCTCTGATAAAGGTATCGTTATATCTCTTTTAGATGAATTTTGATTTTTTCTATCACAGGATATTTGAAAAAAATCTTTTATTCCAGAGTCCGAAGATTTTAATATTGGACGAAGCGACGAGTGCTTTGGACGCTAAAGGTGAATACTATGTACAGAAAGCATTGGATGAGGCAACCGTTGGCCGAACTGTCATGATAATTGCACATAGACTTAGTACAATAAAGAATGCAGATAAAATAGTGGTTTTGGACAGAGGGCATATAACGGAGACTGGGACTTATAGCGAATTGATCAGTAAACCGAATGGTTCCTTTAGGAAATTGATCGAACATCAAACTTCCAGTGACTCTGGGTTTCAATGCTAGCAGTGCTAATTGTTCGACGTACATTATTATTGTAAATGGATCATGTATAAAGTGTATATTGTGCAAAGAAATATTTATTGACTTAGCATATTGCTAAGTAAAGATAATTCTCCTGGATAAGTGACAGTGGATAAATAACAGTTATACGAATGGGTGTTAAATCATTCCTATCTTGGTAATAATTTTAATGTATTTTCCTATAAAATAATGTACACAGCTATTTTAAGCTATCCAGGTGTGTCTTATAGTGTTACCAATCTACATCATCTTTAAATTAATATTCCATTATCATAATAGGTTTTTTTTGTTTATTATACTATCGATCATCTAGATTCGTATTCATCTTATAATCCTTCACCGCAAACGTACGTTCGGCAAATGGATACTAATAGAAGAGTTATGCAGACTTTTAAAGTGCTCGCCATCGCCAAGTATGTTGTGTAATAGCAGAGGTGCTTTTTTGTTCCCCGTTGCTCAGTTAAGAGTGCTGATTTTATCGAGTAAAGACAGCAAGGCATTTTGAGAGCAATACCAATTGATTTCTTACCCTGCTGTTGTCGTTTGTCCATCTTCGTAGCAAGCACGCACAACAAAACCGGCCGCCCAGTGATTACGTTCTAGTAACAGTAAAGTGGAATTCCCGCCTTGATCTCAACTATGATTTATACACACGTGATTTCAGGGCTTTCAGTCATATCGTTCAAAATATCTGATTGTTAGGTTTCAGACCTTTGCAATTAGTATTATTCGGATGTTAAGTTAATCCCGCGTCTGATCATCGTTCTACTTGGTGTTTAGGGTCAATAGAAAATCGAAGTCATCACGGTAATAATAACCATCAGTATTGTAGTAATAAAAGTTTTTTGGAAGTAGTGAGTGTATCAGTTTTCTTAGGATCATGAATAATTGTAATGAGCTTTGTACAATCAATCACTAAAATTTGCTTGGATCGGCGATATTCTGTCTTGATCGTGAGTATGCTGAAAATTATATCGGATAGCTTAATATAATGATCAATATTTTGATCGTTCTATCGATCGCAATGTTTTTCCTGCGGCCATCCAGAGAATCACTGTTGTCTTTCATTTAAGAGTAATCCCGTGTTTTAAGTAATTTTTACATTCTTCGTCAGAGTGGAAATTAAACGATAAAAAGTAGTGGAGTTTACCAGTTAGATATCGTCATTAACTTTTTGATAATTCGACAGTGTCCTGCTCCATAGGTTCGCTCGGTTGAAATATGGAAAGTGTTTCTTCTTCGTCTACCTCCATCAATTCCATCTGATCTTTCCGTGATTTGCATCCGTTCGATTCTGGCGTTAAAGAATTGGTGCGTTTCCTTTTCACTGTTCTACTATCTCCGTCAATTTGTTGTTCCGTCGTCTCGGTGTTCTCGCATGTTACGGCGAGTTCATCTTGTTTGCTCTCAGGACTACTTATTATATCGGTATTCAGATTCGACGTAGTTTCCGGTACATCGACTACAGTTGTATCACTTACTATGTCGTTCTGAGGTTCTCGCTCTTTAGGTTCCTCTATAATAGGAATAGGATCTGGCACTATTGACTTTGATTCCGTTGTGTCACCATCTAACGCTTCGGTAATTGTTAAACCTCCTTGGTTCTCAGTTTCTTTCTCCTCTGCGTTAGAGTCCTGTTCTTGAGTCGGTGGTTCTTCGATAATGGGCTTAGTCTCTTCCGTTGTGCCAACGTTTGTGGTTTGGTCTTTGAGCTCCGTGTCATTTGGTACAGCATCAGTGGATTCTAGAGAAGGTGCGGATTGTATCCCCTCTTCGTCCAATCTGGATACTTTAATATCACCTAAATGTTTCGACAAGGATAATACATTTTGTAATAGCTGTGAAAAAAAAAATACTAATAATGCAAGATTTTTTAATTGGATCGTACATACCAGTTTCTAATTCTGGAATTTCTCCATCTGTGTCTTTAGGAAGTTGCTGTACAACTTTTTCTGGAGCAGTCTCTGTAGGTTCTGTAGTCAATTGTGCCTCAGGTTGAACAGAATCCGTTTTTACTTTCTTTTCAACATTGTCATCGGAGATCGGTAGAAAATCTTCCGTTATTGGATTTTCCGGATCGCTTTTGTCCGATGACTCAGGCTTGGAACTTAGTTTATCATTTGGTTTTTCTGTAGTTATAGGAGCTTCTTCGGAAGAATCAGAAATCCCATCCACACTTGGTTTTCTATCTTCTTCGTAGAAGGTAGAAGACTTAGCATCTGCGGCGGTGAAATCTTTCGCTTGAAAGGTAGTCTGTAATTTCTTTGTCGATTCTATGCTATCGCTTTCTTCATGCTCCAGATCCAAACCAGGCTGCGAGCTGGTGTCTTCGTTTATAATGGCTTCGGTTACGTCACTAACAATACTCGTGCTTTCCGTTGTTATGGGAGATGGTGTACTCAGCATGCTTTGAGAAATTGGACTGTCTTGAGTTTGAGTTTGGGAAGATACATTTGGAACTCCGGTAATGTCCGGTGTAGCGGATATACAGCTGGTGGCGGCAGCCTCGGATTTCGAAGAGGTCGACTCGAGTTTCTCCTGAGGAACACTCTCCGTACCAAAAACATTCTTGACCACTGTACCAGCTGGGATTACGGTATGCAGCATTGGTGTTTCGCTTTCCACGGTGTGTACACTTATGGTTACAGTGGACGCACAGTCCTTCTCCCAGTATTCCATTTCCACATCCTGAGGCGGTTGAATTACCGAGGCCTCGTCGTCTACCGATCCATTTACCATTCCATCACCGTTCTCGCTCCTTCTCGCTATTGGCCCGGGTTCCCTGGTCGAGACAACGAGAATATTCTTCTCGATAGCACGCATGAATTTGTCCACCCGATTGTATTCCTTACGGGGTGCCGTCAATAGTTCGCAAATTCTTTGAACGGTGAAGGGAGCATTCGCGAAGGACTCTAACCGTTCGAGGAGACTGGTTTTCATAGTGTCGTAGTTAAAGTGTTCGACATTGGGACAGGGTGCAAGTTCGAGGGTCGGACAATTCTCATAGAAGTCGGTCATTACTCGTGTTAATTTCTCCCTGAAGAGTGTTTTGATCAAAGACCACTGGTAAACGGGATCACCCGTTTTCGCGACCCAACACAAATATTCCTCTAATTCTCGAGGTATCTGTGTTGGGCGCATTTTCTGAAACTCGTCAAGCGCTTGCAATACCTCCTCCAAATTTTCCATCTTCCCCACCGTCTGCCCCTTCCGCCTCCTTCGGTCTCCAAATAATTTTCTCTGATTTTCGTTCCTCCAAATTGTTTTGCCCTCCGATTTAAGCTTCTTACGGGAATCAGCCAAAAACGCAAACACCGGGCACACAACAGCAACAATGGTATGGCAGGGGGCGGCAGGACGGGAGAACTACAGTTCTGCCAACCCCCGTTACCAGAGAATATGTCATCATCAGTGTGCAATGTACTTGTGCATTAGTATGCATATATACATACACGGTATGTAGGACACACGTGCAGACGTTTGCAATGGTTTGCAATACGCACGAATCCGTACGTGCATTACGTGCTGCCAAATAAGAAACAATCATATATTTCGTACTGCTGTTACCTTGGCTGCTACTTCGTACACGATTTCGAAGAGCGAAGCAGATTGTATTCCGCTACTCTCCCTCGGAGATTCAAAATTTCAAATAATATGTTGCCAGTACGTGATCTATAAATCAACCATTTTAAATGGATTTCAAATTTTACAGATTTATAGGTGACTGGACTAAAGTAAAATTTCAATTTCTTTGTTGTTTTACAAAAGATGTATAACTTATAGATGGAAATGGGGAGAGAAGAAACAGACGAACTTATTGAACACCATGTTTATTATTACTTTCAATTTTGTCTTTTATAAGTGAAATAGCACAATTGCCTTGTGACAAATAGCGAAAGATCACCATTAGGCGTAAAGTCTTCGATAAATGAATTAAATACCGACCACGTGTGGTCGGGTAAGATCAGTGTGTTTCAGTAAGTCGAATTGGACACAGTTGATATAGGTTTATTTTTCGTGTAACTTGCGATTTCGAGATTTCGATAGGATATTTAATAAGAACGTGTAACACGTACATGTAGAAACAGTTATAACGATACAGTAGAATGATTAAAAGTTAATCGTACTTTCGCATTTCTCAATGCGGATAATAATCGGATGTTGCGTTAGAAAAGATACAACACCTGAATAAAATCGGTCAGAGTTAATCGCACATTCGAAAGGCAACGATATTCCAGGTATATATGTTCATTACGCAGCATCTTTCTTTAACGCGAATAGCTTTCGAATGCACAATTAATAGTTATCGGTAATAAAAGAAAGTATTGTACAAACGCATCTTATAAATTGCACATCGCCTTGTATTGCATAGATCTAAACTGAGTCACTGCTTTTCAATAATACAAATGGGATGTTACGATCGTGAGATTCTAGTTTTGGATTCCGGAAAGATTCGAGAGAACGATAGTGAGTAACGAACTTTGATGTTGGAAGACTCGTCGACGAGTAATTATGAACTTGCGCTACTGTGTCTCTTTCTCTCGGAATCTTTCAAAGAAATCTTCATGATCGGAGAACATAGTATACACGTAGATTCATTAAATAAAACAATAAATTATGAAATAATAACAGGACGAAATAAGACATATCTAAGGGACGCTTCCCACTACTAATAAATATGTATATGGAACAACAAAACGCTAAATTCGAGAAGGTAGAAGTTTTCGCAGTGCAAATTGTACTTAGTAAGAAGTGCAGAATCTTTGAAAGGTTCGTGTTAAAATCGATGAATTCTAATGTTTGCACTGCACTATAGAAAAAAGTGTAACAGCGATAAACTTACGTAGAAATTGGCTTGTGCCGATCGAAAGCTTAAGTGCGATCGGCCGAGTTTACCTCTACTTGGAGCTTTGTTTATTTATAACTATCCAGTAAATCTGTTGTTAGTAGTGAATTTATAAAGTTTAGCTGACATTATCATAGTAGCTGTGTTTATTATTTTTACAGAATTTGATTTTTTAAACGTCGACCACCATTTTCTTGTGGATGTCTGTATTGCCAACAACCTGCGATTAAACATTTTTGTTAAATCATTTGTTCCTGAAAGCACGACAATTCTGAGAAAACCTCCTCAGACACTTACGTTGCAGAATTCTTCAAAACTAACTTTCCCATCTTCGTCTTTGTCCGCATACAGTATTGTTTTGTCGACAATCTGTTGCAATTGAATGTCTTTCAAGTTGTTACCTACCATCATTTTTAATACTTGAAATAATTCCCCGTTGCTGATGAATCCATCATTATCCATATCGTAGATTCTGAAGGCAAATCTTAGCTTGCTTTCCTTGTCACCCTATACGCCACAGGAAATTATAGATCTACTCGATATTCCGTAATTGTCTCTGGTCAATCGCATAATGTTATAACCCACCTTGACACTGAATTGAGACACACCATGGATAAATTCTTTAAAATCTACTTCCCCATTGCCGTCAGCGTCGAATATATCGATTACACGTTGTACAAGTGGATTCTGTTGTAGTTCAGGCAACGACATGAACTCATCAATGCTAAGAGCACCACTGTTGTCAAGGTCAAGCTTTCTAAACCTTTTACCCAGCCTTCTAATTTCATCCACGTCGACTAAAAGAATTCATTCTTTGCATACAACGTATAATAGCATAGCCACAGAAATGTAATCAACAGTGTGCTAGAAGAAGCTAAACGATTCATCCATTAGCCAGTTCCACATAATAATTCTTGTGAGTATATAAAATATGAACGAATACTAATCTTTTGCTTGGTATAGATCTTTTATACTATATTTAGCTCGTGTTAAAAATAAGTTGCTTGTAGTATAGGAATTTATACAAAAAAAAATCAGATGCTCGTCGACATATCATTATTACCGTTACTAACAAAGATTTGTGTTTGAGTAACTTAAAATCTCTGTGTTGATTACACTAGGTGGATATCTGTCCAGCAGAAAGAAATATGTCAAGGAGGTTACTACATCCATTCAAAGTGAGGGTGGTCTTATACTTACAGTTCGAACATAGTTCCATTGGAAGCGAGCTTTCATTACCCTACAACATACACGAAACATTGAAATGAGCGGGGCTCAAATGTCGAGAATGTTTATAAATACTGCTAGTACGAGACCAAAGTTTTGCTCTTAGTAAATTACTTCAGAAATGATAGACCAATCAGTGGTTGAATCGAAAAGAACAGTATCAGCGATAAACATTAGTATGGAGTATAATTATTTACCATCTTGGAGTTTTTCTAACTGATCTCTATCACAATTACTACAAAAATCCTCGAAACTGGACGAATTGATCAGCACCGAGTATTTAACGGCTGTTCACGGCTGATGCTCGAAGTTATAACGAGGATAGATAGACAACCAAGACCACCCAGTGTTCAAAATTCAAGGAATATTATATTGGCGCCGTCTATCACTGGTGATGAAGAATCATGAACTTCCAAACGATTTCAAAGGACAGTTTTCTGAAAATTTTAATCTGTGACGTCATCGCCCAACGATGTCAAAAAATTTTCTTGATGACGTCACAGAGAAAAACCGCTGATTTTCGACATTTTTGGTCTCAAAATCACGCAATTTTCTCTGTGACGTCATCGCAAACGAAGTCGGAAAATTTGCTTGATGACGTCACAGAGAAAAACCGCTGATTTTCGACATTTTTGGTCTCAAAATCACGCAATTTTCTCTGTGACGTCATCAAGCAAATTTTCCGACTTCGTTTGCGATGACGTCACAAAGAAAATTGCGTGATTTTGAGACCAAAAATGTCAAAAACAGCGGTTTTTCTCTGTGACGTCATCAAGCAAATTTTCCGACTTCGTTTGCGGTGACGTCACAGAGAAAATTGCATGATTTTGAGACCAGAAATGTCAAAAACAGCGGTTTTTCTCTGTGACGTCATCAAGCAAATTTTCCGACTTCGTTTGCGGTGACGTCACAGAGAAAATTGCGTGATTTTGAGACCAAAAATGTCAAAAACAGTGGTTTTTCTCTGTGACGTCATCAAGCAAATTTTCCGACTTCGTTTTGCGATGACGTCACAGCGGAAATTTTCTTTGTAACGTTATAACTGTGACGTCATTATGTGTGATACATTTAAGATAAGATAGAATTTTTAAATGATGCACATTGACTTGCGCTACCAGAATCGTGTGTCGTAAATAAACTTTATGAGTAAATAAAAATACAGTGCAAGAACTATCACAATACCGCGGGCTGATTTCGAAAGCTAATGCTGTGATCGAGAGATCTCGCCGTCTCTGTTGCTTGTGCCGTACTTCGTTGGGTTGCGTTTTACATGTCCTTAGTTTTACACAACCAACGTTGTCATGTGCATGTGTTTAGCGGCATGGCATGGTGCGATTCAGTTTGCCTGGTTTGCCAGTTTATTGCATGATTATTGATGAAGTCTAGAAGAAAGTTTAGGACAGAATACATAATAACATTAGTAAGGGATACATTTACTAAATACAATAAAGTGACAACCATGCATAAGGTGTGACAAGTCTATATAGAAATATGCTGAATACAATAAGCAGTCATTTAAGGCAAACCTTACCTAAATTTGCTAGAGGACTATCACTGCGCAAACCAAAAAATGGCCAGCCAACTACCGACGTTCTACCAGGTAGGATAATTCTTCCCACTAATTGTCCTTGCTGTTGCCAATTGCTCTAATCGATTCTACCTTCAGTTTTTCAGTATCCCGTGAGTAAGCCTGGTGAGCGTAGGGTATACGTCTGGGGCATGTTCGAACATGGCGCTCTTGGAATACAGAAGACAAGAGTGCAAAAGAGCGGATATGGCTACATTTCAAAGCCCACGCGTCTTAGATTCGGAGAACAACATAAAGTACACAATGTTACGTGTGGTTATGGTTTCACGGTCTTTGCCATTAATTCAAATGACAAAAAGATA
This sequence comes from Trypoxylon attenuatum, assembly GCA_963989405.1. NCBI lineage: Eukaryota > Metazoa > Arthropoda > Insecta > Hymenoptera > Crabronidae > Trypoxylon > Trypoxylon attenuatum. Next base: position 1,160,717 of record OZ022491.1, read on the forward strand.
GTGTATGGATCTGGAATAAATACCGATTCCCAGCTTGGTAGGGGTTTTTCTATACTAACAAGGGAACGATCGTCTTATGTCTACTTCATTAATATCGTATAATTCTTCAGGGTTTCAATATTCCGATAAAAGATACACCGATGGTATGATAAAAGAGCCAAGACCTATAAATTTGCCAATTCAGGAAACAACAACAAGAGTTATAGATATGGCAGCGGGTAGGGCACATTTGTTAGTACTAACGTCAGAAGGATTATTTACTCTTGGAAATAACGCATATGGCCAATGCGCGAGGCACATAATCGAGAACGAGGACTATAGTAACAGCAGAGTCATTTATCATATCAAAGACATCAAAGGGAAAAAAATTAAAGCTGTAACCGCTGGTCAAGATCATAGGTACAGGCTACTGAAACAATTAGAAATTCTTAAGATTACTGTATATTCTTCCTAATGATCTTTCTTACTACTATGCAACAGTATTTTGTTGACAGAGTCGGGTGACGTGTATGCTTGTGGCTGGGGTGCTGACGGGCAAACTGGTCAGGCTCATTATCGAAACGAAAGTAAACCAGGACTCGTTAAAGGAGATCTCGCAGGACAACGCATAGTCAAAGTTGCTTGTGTCTGCGATTGTGTTCTAGCACTGAACGGTAATGCTATTGATCATAATCTTGACATTCCATTGGATTTTAATTATCCTACTTCTTTTCCTAGATCGCGGACAGGTATTTGGCTGGGGTAATTCAGAGTACGGTCAACTACCGATAACAGGAGATACTCAGCAAATCAATATCGCCACGGAACTGAAGATAAACGACATAGTTGGCCATGTTATCGATATTGCTGCAGGTGGATCTTTCTGCATGGTGCTCAACAGTGAGTAGTATCTTATTTTGTGTCCTTCTTTAAACTTAATCTGTCCTAGGAAACACTGACTATAATGTTTGCGTTTAGATTTGGGCGAAGTGTACGTTTGGGGCTATGGTATTCTGGGACTGGGTCCCAAAGTACAGTATGCTTCGAAACCAACTCTAATACCTCCTGTATTGTTTGGGAAAAATGAGTTTGACAAGGACGTGAAGGTAATTATGACTCTCCGTACTATTGAGAAACAAATATATTATGTTATATCTTTATATCCGCAGGTTCTCAAAATTTTTTCGGGTATGAGTCATTTGGCGGCACTTACAAGTTCTGGCGATCTATACATGTGGGGACACAATAAATTTGGATCCCTAGGATTAGGAGATTTGAATGATCAATACTTTCCACTAAAGGTAAAGTTATTTAATTTCAAGATATATCTTGGAATTTGACTAAATTATATGTTACAGGTAAACATCGGAGCTCAACCGCAAATCGTAGCCTGTGGCGTAGATCATTCAATTGCGCTTTGTAGACCATTTATTTAAAAACTTATTGTATTCGATTACAGCTTGTAATATATTGTGTATAAAAGTTATTTACAATTTGCCTAGTTTGATTTCGTAGCCGTACCTTTCGTCTAACAAATGAAATATATTAATTAATTCTGTGGGTCTTCGATAACACCTTCGATTGCGCACAATGAAAAATTGAAATTATCATTAATACATATATCGTAATGAATGTAAAAGCTAAAAGATCGACTTTGAGTCGTCATTGATTGAAGAATAGAATGCAACTGGCGAGAATGAAGAGAGTAGTAAAGTTTGATATCAAGTTGCGACCACTGCTTACACATACCAAATTTTCATAGGAAAAGGTATACTTTGTGTTGTACGAGAACCGACAAACTTGTGAATCTGGAAGAGTAAAAAGTCAAATAGAAGTATGTCGCATAACTTTCATCGACTAATAAATACAACATTTTCCATACCTGTACACAAATGTGAGGGTTTAGTGGTATTGGTCGAAACTGATACGTAAAGTGGCTGACACTGATGAATATAGTATGCATCACCGCAAGAAAGATGAATAGTGTGCACATCATTTCTTACTTCCGTGCATGATCCCTTATTTTGAGTTGTGACGTCCAGCGATTCCCGAGACGTGCAGACAGTTAGTGTTTCCATGCCAAAAGTTTGAATCTAAAAGAGAAATTGCCATGTGTAGATGATATCTTCTTTACGAATTATCCATTATTTCCATACGTCTGATATCATACCTTTACTTTTGGGACATACGTAGTATCGCTGTTATAAAAGTAATTGGGATGAAGTCTGTAAAAGTTTCTGCTGTTCGGTTCGACGTAGTCATCGAATGAGCTTGACGCCCCTTGTGAGTTATAATCTGCGCCACATTGAGAATTGATCAAACGTTTCGGGACTTTCTTGATTCTGGAAACAATGCTTTCGAGCGGCGCCAATGCTTCTTGCGTGTCGCCATACGTAATAGTGAACAGATCTGTTCCTGGATTCAAAACAAACTCTGACCAGCTGTCTTTCGAACCGTAGGTCGCGATGAGGAGTGTTAAATCTGAAAGAAAAATAAGGAAAGAGAACCATGAAAAAGATAAAACTTAAATTGTAAAAGAGTTATTAAATTATGTTTAATTACCTGGAATCACTTCTCGCATACGATTCACTGTATGCAAGCAATACTCTTTGTCACTATTTGGGAAAGGCGAGAGATATGGAACAATGAGCATCACGCTAGATCTTCCGCCACCGATACCTCGATCCCGTTCATTGTTCAGTTTCTGCATCTGCATAGTATTCAATTTTTCTAGAGTCCTCGGTAAATCGAATCCAGTGGAGACTAGAAGCAATTGAAATTTTATTAACTCTCGAATTCTTAAGTGAGACTTTAAAGTCTAAAAGGGTAACTCACAATTTTTATAGTTCGAAGAATTGAAGGAGAATAATTCTAAGATGTCATAGGTACTGTCGATCATGATTGCTCCATCATAGCCATTTATCATGGTAAAGTTACTGTTGTACTGATTAATTTCCATGTGATCGAGCAAATATCTGAAAGACCATATTTAGGTAACAGATGTATAGTATAATAATATATTCAATAAATGAGAAGAATGTAATAAATAGAAGAAACTCACGCAAGAACAGGTATCACTGATTCGAATGGCCAGTTAGTATCAAGCACTATCGTCAAGTCGACCGACAGTCGATTAAAGTCATTTGTTGTGTCAGCTTCCGTACATGTTGGATCATTATTCATTTTGGATGCTGCAAATAAAGAAATAATTATAATGTACTCACTGTATAAAAGTTCCAGTGATCTGGGGGAATATCCGATTAACGTAACTTACGTATAAAAGTTAACAGTCCGCTTGCAGCTTTCGTCGCGAATTTTTTTATCACGTCTAAGTTGACTGTTACCTCCGTCAAATCTGTGTACAGCACGAGTGAAGCACTGTAAGCCTAAAGAAGTAGAAAGAAATTAAAAAATTGCGTTTCTACAGGGATATCATGCAAAGAAGAAATAAGTACAATATACCTGAGCACTCGTTGTGGAATTAGGTGCAACACTCGTCAACATTGTTCTTCGATTACAAGCTCGGTACTCTTGATCGTAGAACCCTCTTTGACTATAATAGAGATCGAGAACTTGTGAGAGTTTGAGACTTGGTACTTGTGTAAACCACTTGTTGACCACGTGCGAGAGAATCAAACCGTCTAGCCCGCCTCTGACTTCGGCTAAAGTGTATTCGACGTCTTCGTTGTTGTTCAAAAAGTACCAACGGGGTAAAGCCGTAGAATTCCAATTACCGTTGGTGCCAATTTGAGGGTCCATTTGTTGAGGTCCTTGCATCAATGCAACTTCCGCTAGATCACCTATCGATTTAAAAACAATTCTTTAAAGCTCCGCGTTTAATCAATAAACCCCCCTTTTATCAATCAAATAATTTTATGTATAAATTACCAGCGAGGGTGACCAACCATCTATTGTCCACATATAGATCCGAAGGAAAATCGCTCTTTTTCGTCTGACTAGACTGCAATTCCCTTAAAGTAACATTCTCAGACAGCAAACCAGCAGCGATACCAGCAATGACTAATCCAGCCGAAATTGCACCCCAGCTGCAAAAAGAATTAAGTTTTACCCGACTTCTAAATTTATTCTTCATAAAGATTTGCTTCATACTCACGGTGTTTTTACCACGCCATTCTCCACCGGACAATTGCTAAGAGGTGCCGAGGATATCTGGGAATTGTGAGGGTGATGAAAGGGATATTCCGGATACAAAGAATTCGGATCGACCGTAGTCTTCGCCGGTTCTCTGTGTTTGGTAATCTGCTCTCTGTAAAAGAAACAAGTCACGGAGATTAGACTTCAACCAATACATTGTCTTATACTCACGTGCAAATACCTATCGTTATTCTCTACGTATAATAGTGTAAGTAGATACTATCTTTTACAGTATACACTATACGGCTCACGCTTACATTTCATCCGGAGATAAGGTTTCCACATCGTTCTTCGAGCTCTCAGGACTAGTGGAATCCTCGCGATGCTCAACGCTTCTTGGACGTCTATAGGCACTTGCAAATCTGCAGACTTTGCTCTCGTCACCCCTGTGATTGTCTTCGATGCTGCTCGAGATCATGAAGTGCAAAGTACACTGCCAACGATAAATAAACAATATAAAAATTAAAGAAATAAATAAACCAGTCATATATTAATTTATTGCTGTAATATTTATTTACCCTCTCGATTGCAGTGAGACTGTTATTGGGGAAGAGTACGGCATTTCCTGGGATAAAGCGGAGGGTTTGAGCTTGCTTGAAGAACTGGAATCCATTTGGAGCGAACGGTGTCACACCGTCCTGTGCCGGCACATTTGGATTGGAAACAATTCCATCCTGGCGGAATCTATTCACAGTTTCGACTCGTATAAATTTATTAGAATTACTTCATAGTGGAATTATGATAAATGGGAATCGTTACCTATGCAAAATCGCGACAGACAGTGTTTGTAAATTGAGATTTGGAATTTTGGTGTTCTCGATCTTTCGAAGAATCGCTAGCAGGCTATTCAACGTGTGCGGTAATCTGTTATCCCTTTCGTGAAGAAACGGATCCTTGTAGCACTCGCGAAGAGAAGGCGAGAGGCTGCGGCGAGCATTGACCTGGCCTCTGGCAGGTGAAACCACTGAGATGCAAACACGATATAAATTAAAAATCAATTATTTATAGTAGGAAAGCGATAAGTAAAAATTGAGACATTAAAATCCATTGGAAGAATTGATATTGCTCACCCAGCAGTGTCGCAGCGAAGAAGAAGAAGAGAATCTTCGTCATGTCGCACATGCTAAAACACAGTAATCAAACGTAATTTCTATCTCCCAGACCAAGGATAAGCATAGCACACACTGTTAACACTCGCGCAATTAACACCACGAGAAGAGAATTAATTTATTATTGTTTTTATAAAAATTCGAAAGGTTTAGAATTCGTTAAGTACCATAGAATTCAGAGAGAATAATTGGAAGCTGGTCACCTTTTTACACTAGAATAAATGGTATCGCTTCAGTTTCATTCAACGAGGCACACACCACACCTTTGTGGAGATATAGTGAAATCTACCATCACTAAAACAGATAAGATACGAGACCTTATGAGTAACATACCCCTCCACTTCACTATGCCTGCCCTTACTACAGATTCATTTCGCTAATTCCAACGTAAATCGTGCACTGATTACTTCAATAAAATTGAACAATGCACAATTTAATGTTACAACAATACACATAACTTTACAATCCAGATCCAATGTATTTCAAGATGTATTTTATAAAAAAATCTCACGATATACATATATGTATTCATCCCCTCGTTCAAGCTCAAACATTGAATTCCCCTTCCAGTATTATTATCTAACGCGTTCCACGATAGCTTCATCAGTCGAACCGAAAGGGATGATGAACCTGATCTTCGCTATAGCTCTCGGTACCGGTCGGTTTTTTATCTTATCGTACATATAAAATAGGACACGGTATTTCTTCATTCTTGCGCCTGTCTGACTCATTACGAGGTAGATCGCGGTAGATATCGAGAGTGCAGCATGTGTATCGGATTTTTAACGGGATACGTCATGCGTTAATCATGGCGGTTGACAAAATATTATTATTACTCTGCTGCGGTATGTACCTATACAAACACTAAGTTCAATGTCCCAGGTTATTACGAAGACTGGCATAAATTACTGAAAGATTCTCTTTATCTTCCTTACATAACTGTCGTAAAACAATTTACGCTCCGAAGATAATTATAACGTTTGATTGCTGTGCTTTTCTTGTATAATACAGGACTGTCTACGGTGCTTTCCCAAACGAGTATACCACTAGATCTGCGAGAATGCTACGCAAACAATGCCAGCATGGTTGTTCCTCTTCCCTTGAATCTTCCTGTTCTAGTGGATATTTTAAGAAAGGTCGAACGATACACTTACAGTACTATGGACATGAAAACATTGTCAACTTCACTGCTCCGCAGGTAAGAATCCTGCTGTCTATATTCTGAAAATCATATTTTAATTAATTACTCGATTATTATTAAGATCTTTTGTTTCTTCATTAGGTTCAAATTCGACGGCATCAAGTACCATCCGCAAGTGCCTGCGGATTATGGTATTCTTCCGTACAGTGGCACAGGTCCTCAACGCACGAAGCATAGATTGATCGAAGAATTAGTACCCGGCAATGCTGATCTCTTCCCAGACGACGTGCTCTCGCACGAAGAACGCTGCATACTTCACCGTGCGATCTCCAACACGGTCATGACTTTCAGCATGCCAAATGCCGATAGAGATTGCAATCAGATTGGACAGACTGAAAGAATAACAGGTACTGGTTAGAAGAAATTTATGGAAGAAAGGAATGAAAAGAATGAATCTTGTAGGAAGAACTATTCTTACTGGGCTCTGGAACTGTCCTCGAGAACATGGGGTAATTCATACTTCGTATGGGACAGTTGCTCTTGGAGTGGTCATCGAAACTATCGCTGCATCTCTTCAGCGACAGAATATTGCGATAAATCAACTACTCGCTGTTGACGATACAACTTCAGGTAAAGATTCTTTTCTCTTTGGATTTATTTCTTCGTTTCTTCATTTCTTCCTGTTTGATTAGGTTTCCAGGATCTCCAGGATTTCCAGTACAACGAGGAAGAAGTAGATTTGATTGTACCGAAGAAGGAAATGATTGAAGAGCGATCGATGTGGCATCATTCTTTAATGTCCTCGTTAACGAAACTCGATAGTGTTTGGCTCACTTCCATCGCAGGTGAGTTGTACTAATGATTTAGAGCAGTATATACAATAGTCTGTTGATATATTTTACGGATTTCAGGTGAGTTAGCGGAAATGGTCGTGTACCAAGGCCCTTTGGTAAATTCAGATATGGTTCTCGGTGCCACTGGATTTTGGAATAGTACCATGCTACCAACTCTGTACTATCTCACGGGAGACACTGACAATTTCGATGCTACGAGAGCTGAATTAGTCGGCGGAATTGATGGTACAAAATATAATTCAACTGAACTATAAAATTGAATTCCAGAATTAAAGAATCACTCTTACAGGTCTAATCCTTGCGAATAATTTGGAGACTTGGCTTCAAGATTTCTATAGTCTCCGACTTAGTCAAGTGTTAGATATGTACTATTCTCCAAATGGTATCGCTTTTAATCCAAGTGTCCGAGCTTGCAGTCGCAATACTAATTATCCAACCGCAATTCCAAAAACTATTTTAACCGACCAGGTGATTGTCAAGAAATATTCTCATTCTGATCGAGATTTTAAATCTCACAATTAATTGCGATGTATCTTCTACAGACTTTTGCGATTTCCCAATTGTTGGCTTATCGGAAAAGTGTCGCGTACGTAACGCCAGAGGCATTGCAACGAATGGTCGGATATGCTGTCGATAAATTTTCTTCTTACACTCAACACCTTTTCGCTGAGCTTCCTTGCATCGGTCGCAAGCATGTGCCACGGGTCGAAGCTTTGATAGCGTTCGATGGGTCTTGGTCAATGGAATACACCGTAGACTTTATGTCGTATGTATCTCCCTCTTTTTAAATCGATTCTAATCTTGCAATCAATAATGAAGAATTTGGGGTATAAAATATATTTTAAAAACACGTGTTCTTAGAGTATTGATACAGGACTTGGATGTATCGATGTACGGCTCGAAAATGGGTATTCTGCATGGTACCACCGGTGAATGGCTAGTAAATGTTACCAATAGTCCATCAACCGTATTCCATTCGCTTCGGAACTTCAGCGATATTACATGTAACTATCGAACGAAGAGAAGATAAGTTTACGAGTGATTACGCTAAAAATCCAATTTCTTCGCAGGGCCAACACACTTTGACTATACAAAGACTCTTAGCACGATTTTAGAATACTTGGATCGAACTTGGGAGGAGAATCAGAAGAATCATGTAATTGGAAATCTCGGGCAAGTGGTCGTATTGTTAATTCCATTGGCTCACATGTCTGATACTGAGAAGGAAAGTGCTCTAATGTTGCTTCGTAAAATAAAAGATCAACATCCAGGTATAAAATACAAAATACAATTAAAAAATATAGTTACCATTAATAAATCTTTGCGTTTACAGAAGTGTCCTTCGTCTACTATACCTCACGGTACAATGCGAATTTGTTCAAGTCGTTCGTAATATCAGAGGAAGATCACATGATAAAAAATTCGAATATCGACGCTATCGTTCAATATCTTTCGAAAGGTATATCTCAAGATTTTAATGTTAATTATTATTATTAGTCGCAAGCTATTATTCCATACGAATATTATAGTGCCACGAATACTAAGACCTACTATCGGATTGCAACCTGGTGTAACTGCTGATCCTGTTCCCGAAGTCGAAGGCTACATAAGCACGACGGAAACTATTACTTATAGATTCCATCCGACATGGAGACGCAATACGAAGAAAATTCTGATGCGCGTTTGTATCCTTCTGTCCCTTCCAAGTACACTTCTTAATTCTAGCATGTTAATTATTGTTTCGATGCCTAGATACACACCTATGGATACGGAACGATGAATCTTTGTTCCTGGAATGAATTCTCTGCGAATGGACAAAAGATTTCTTTACATTGTCGGGAATTAACGGGTCACGGAGACGTGGAATTGACGGATCATTTTAAATGTACCGAAGACAATTCATGTCCTGATACTTATTATCAATTGCAAAATGCGACATCGTTGTATAGATGTGCAGGTAAGTATTAACGAGTAATACAATATACTAATTTTCCTATTGAATATTACGTTCCAATTTCAGAAATCGATTGCAAAACACCCGATCAAATAAGGTATATCATAAGGACGGAGCAGGTCTTCTTCTCCGGTGCTACAGGCACTCACAATCTGCAATTGCATTCTGTGAACGTTGTATTTTTATTTATATTGCAAACACTCGTCATGTATCTGATATCTTAATAACAATAGAAATCTTCAATTTTTTTTTTAATGTTACGTCGTTTGTACAGATTTTTAAATAAAATAATACAAGTACACAAATTGAGTTTTTATTATCCCGGATCTGAGACAATGCGGAGTCAGGATAATGCGGTTCATTCCGCGTGACAAGTAATACTTTATTAGGTAGAAAAATACAAATTTTGCTTTTATCATATTCTGCGAAGCTAATAATTACGATATGCATGTTCGTAGACTAGTTTTATAAGGAATTGGAAATTACTAGACGCAGCTAGGCTGCCTAATTCAGGCTCGGTTAAGAGCATATCAACCGGTGGTAAAATATTTTCTATCCTCTCACCTGTAACGAAAGAGCATACACGTAGAATAAAAAAATTCTTACAGTCAGCATCGATAAAGTTATCAATCGCTTACCCATAAAATGCGCAAGATCCATTAATTTAAAGAACACTGTGTCTTGAACTTGTTGTTCAGGATTTTTCCCCACAGTATCCCATTGATCTCGTCGCACAGCTCGCGCCCAAATTCGAAGCTTGTGAGACGGTCTTTCGTTCTCTGGTTCCACGTATTCCAGTAGATCGAGAGCTTTCTTAAAATCGTACTCGTTTGCAACAACGTTATCCTCGGACGTGTAAAGCTACACATATCATATTAGCGTTAATTCGTGCAAATATATTAATTCTTAACTGTTTTTCTTACTGAATGTTATTTTGTATACCATAATAAGTTCGACTGGACTCAAAACTCTAAGTTTCTCCACATCGTAACCGTAGAGTGTGAGCACTTGCGTTGGCAAATCCTCCTGGTGAGCTATAAGAGCCAATTCACTATCAATTTTTTTAACACAGTTTTGTATATCCTCTTCAGTGTCGTCGGACGCTAAGAGTGCCAATTTCGCTAGTGACAGCATCGACTAAAAGATATTAACGATTATACATTGAATATGGATGATTGAAATAATTGAGAAAGGAAAAATGTTGATCGTACTTTTTTGCGAGTGACAAGTTCGTGTTCTTCAGTAGCTAAAGAGTGAAGTGTATTCGCAGCGAATCTCAATTCATTCGTTAATGCTGCTTGGACCCAAGATAAAGTTGGATGCTCGGATAATTTCTCTGTTAATTCTACCGTGCCCCGACGACATCTCTCTACTAATTGACCCTGTTTTCCGTCCTTTACGTACCAGGAGAATAAAAACCCTGCGAAATCTTGCGCAGCGAATTTCTCGATATATGTATCCAACCGATTTTTATTGTTAGTCAATTCGCAAATTTGTATCAGTGATCCAAAGTCACAATATTTCTCGGCTAACATCGCAGCATCATCGTATTGCTCTTCTTTTACTAAAGTCCAATAGAATTACAGAGAATTATTTCTGTAACATTGAAAATATAATTGTATTGCTATTATTGAAAAAAAGTCGACTCACTGAGTGGTTGAATTAAATTCATCCTGTCAGTTTCGTACTGCTTTAATAGCGTCTCGAATTTCTCTGTTCCACGAATACTTTCCAAATGACACTTTCTTCCATCCAATATTAAGTCTATTAGGCAAACCAATTGTGCGTACAATTCATTTCTCACCACCGAGTCACTCGTTCCCGTAACACCGTGCTTCAACGTTACGTTGTGCTGGAAATAATAAAAGATAAACAATGTATCCTTAAAATAAAAAGTAGAAAAATATTTTTCACTTTTGTACCATTGTCGTGAGACAATTTCTCAAGCCGTGCTTGCCGACTGCCGCAGTCCATGGAAGATACTCCGTTAAATTGTTTGTACATCGTGTCGGGACAAACTGTTCGGCGTGAGATTGTCGGTATTTAACTACTTCGTGAAGCACGCCCTGAAAATTAGAATACTACATCAATACATGCTCTAATACGATCGAAATCCTAGACTTTTCGCGATCACTTACCAAGAGAATCGCGTTTACTTGCATAATATAATGTGCGACTTGCTGTAACGGCCTCTCAGTCTGCGTCATTTCGCACGTGTTATTCACCAATGTCGGCAGAAACAAATGCACCGTGCTAATTTCCCGATAAAATATATCGTTTGACGTAAGCTCGTCCGATACACGCGATTCGGGGGTCAGAGTCTGTTCTATTACGCTATCGATAATCTCTGGATACCTTGAATCGATTAGTAATTTTTTGTTAACTTTGAATTATAATTATGAGGTAACCACTGAAACAAGTATAACGTTGAATTTACCTGCTTTGAAGATTATGAATCGTTAACGCTGCGACTATTTTCTCCGCGTATTCACCGAGAACATGTGACGTGAACATAATTATATCTCGATACGTAACAGCACAGAACTGAAAATAAAATATTAGAACAATAGTGCGCTTGAAAACTAAAGAGAATAATAAAATAAATAATGACGTACTCTACTCCACAAGTTGTGCTTCTTGAGGAATCCTATGAACAAGTCTAATGCGGTTTGTTTTCCCTCGAGTTGATGAGCTATTTGCATGGAAGTGACTGCGTTTACCGTCATACCTATAGAAACACATTATCTTTAATCTAAAAAACTCACTAATCGAAAAGTATAATCGGTGTATATCTTACTTAGATCTCTGTGACCTGACCATCGCGGATCGTTTGCAGGATAATCGTCGATTAAATCTTTTGCAACTTTCAGTACTAAAGTATCGAGATTCGCGTCTATATCCATCACTGGTTCTTCTTGCATTGGGAAAAGTTCTGATAGAATCGCATCACACTGAGTCTATTGAAAAAAAAAGATAAAGAATATTTCTAGTATTAAAATGTATTCTTGCAATTTGTTTCAACAAGAAACTTACTTTATTCTGACGTAGACTAAGTAGAAAAGCAGCTCGCAATTGCGTGGCACCATCCGAACTGTAATACATATCCTGAAGATCTTCGTTGCTCATTAGAGTCGTAAACCTTTGTGTTACCGTATTATTTCGATCGCTATAATCGGCAGTATTATTCATTTCTGTGTCATTTCTACGAATAAAATTGGGAAGAGAGTTTAGTAGTATAAAAATTCAGCTGGTACGATACACTCAATTGATATGGAATGTAACGAACGTGTTAAAATCTTGTGGTGTGAAGTCTGTCGGCATAACGGAAACCAGTCCAAAATTTTTTGTAAACAAAACTGGTGTTCCTGAACACAAAGCACCACCTAGTATCCTGTCGTTGCTCCGACGTACTAAATCTACTTTATCTGGTTCGTGTTTAGACGCACCTACAAGAAAGTGAGCGAGATCGAAAATAAAAGACAAGTGCAAAAAGAAGAGATCTCAGTACTCAATTGGCTAAAGGTTTTGCGAGGTTTAGAGAAACAATTAAAATGAAAGTGTCAGTATGCGAATGTCAAAAGCGAAATGCTACTTACAATTTACAACTACTACTTCATTGTCACTATAAAGAATAGCCTCCCAACCACACAGGATGAATCGAAACCTAGCTAAATATGATTCCATATCGTTTGCAAAAACGAGTTCAACGAAAACCTTCACCGATATACACCACTGAAAGGTACTGGACAATGCGGTGCCAGACAGTGGCATCAGGCCTGAAAAATGCAGAATATTATATATATTAGTGTAAAAATGAAACGAGAACGATAAAAAGCAATTGTACTAGAATTTAATATTACCGAGTGCATATTGTACTTCACGCACGTCTGGCTCTATATGACAAGCAGCTAACAAGAAAACAACCCCTTCGTCACAGGGTTGCATGTCAACTATCCAAGTGTACAGATTCTGCATGTTACACGAATTCAATTCCTGTAATAATAATTGTATTGAAGTAATAGTAATCGAAAGAATGATTTTTTTATAATACTTATCTGTTAATTGTAATTTAAATTAGCTACCGGGATTTCCTCTTGCAATGTCTGGGTAATAATGTGACCAATATCTTCGTCGAATTCTAACTTCTCTTGCTCGTTGTGTGGAAATGACCAGTATTGAAGAGACGTGCCCGAAGAAATTAACACCCTGCACCCTCTATCGCCCATTGGTATGCAGATCATTCTCACTAATTTCTGTAATTAGAAAAATTTAAAACAATATCAAACTTGTACCACATTACTATAAGTATATGAATAATTAAATATACCGCTTCGGTCACTGGAGATTGTGGCATTGTTCCAAAAATTAGAGAAGACATTTTGCGTCCTATACCACCCAACCAACCTTGGCTGGTTCGGAGAACTTGACAGGAGATACTATTCTTCCCGCCAGAAAACTGTGGCAGTAACAATGCCACGGTGCACGTGGTCGTAGCCAGAATACAACCGTGGCCAGGAATATGCATAAGACAACCCACTTCTTGTCCCGCAAGTTCCGCACTCGTTTCCACCAAAGATCCCTCGTGTGCAATGCTTGCCCAGTACCTCACAATTCCTTCTGGCGATACTGCCATACAACTCGGTACCTTCGTTGCGCCAACAAAAATATATCAGACCAATAGCTTATTAAATTTGTGGAAAATAATCAAACGAAACAAAACCTGGTGTCCCGGTGGCAGCCAGACAGCAATACATTGTGCTTTGTGAGCCAAATCGCTTTGCGGCAGTAACAACTCTCTGCACTGACTTTTGAACGTTCTTCTTTGCTTTGGATCGTGAATCGTAGTCTTGCACTGCCATACTAACAATCTTCTGCCGCATATAAGCCAGGCCCAGCCATCTACGGATATATTTACACTGACCGCAGTATTCTTGTCCATGAAAGTTAAAGCTTCGGTCACAAGTACTGGAAGCGGAGAGCCAAAACTTTCTACTATGTGACTTGGCGTTTTGCATAGTATTTGTACTGATTGGTTTGAGCGGCCAGATACACTGAGTCCCCTAAAATTAAAGTGTCATTTGTGCTAGCATGATAAAGATTGAATAAGAAACTAAGAATTCAAGTCACTGATCCAAACTTACGAGCTGCTTTTCTTTAAAGATTGCACTATGGACATGCGTTTTCGAGGAGACGTCAAACTTCTGTTCAACGAGTTCCCGAGACTCGAACGATCCATGTTTTATCTGCCTTTACACTTTTTCACATCAAAGAAGACTCGTAACTCAAGTTGATCCGCTGTTGATCCAGTAGCACAATATCCGAACAATAATCTTTTTTGTCTTCTTCTTTGCGTTGAAACTTTAACGGAACAGCATTCAGGTTAAATTAGATTTGAATGCATATGCCGGCGGGTGCATGTGCTTGGCACGAACTACATGACTTCTAAGATAATCCTTCGAAACTTACAACATAGACAAGGTCTGCATTACCGATAGAGTAAAAACAGGAATGACTATGTGCTGCCCTCTGCGATTTTGAACGGAGGATTTACGAATTACTACAATTCCAAACACTGTTTTTGAATTTGAAAATCTCGTTCTTATAAATTGTGACGAATAAAAACCATTTTAATATAATAAAATTATTGACTATTGTAATTTTTTCGAACCGAAGAAAAATCAAACTTTGGAATTAGCACTGCCTGGCATCTTTAGGTCTCTCGGTTCTTTGATGTAAGAGCGGAAAGCCTAACTCAAAATACGTGTATATTCAGTGGCGAATTTATTGGGAGACAGCAGGCAGACAAATTGAGTTGTGCGAAAGAAGAGCGCGTGGTTATCTTTGCAATTTTTCAAAATCTATCGTAAGCCGGTTCTCAGGTAACTTTATTAATCTTCAATAAGGTTCGTAGAAATAGAAAAGAGTAAAATGGTTGACGCGAAAACCGAAGAGATGAACGGAGAAACTGGACCTCCAAAAACAGCGAAACAACTGCAGAAGGAGGCCAAAAAGATGGCTAAACTAGAGAAATTTAAACAGAAACAGGAGAAAAAGGAGACAGACAAATCGACTAAAGTTAAGGAAAAGCCAGAAGTAAGAGACATTGTAGTGCTACGTTTCACGTCATCCACTTTTTCCTGATTGTCACCCTCTCTTTCACATCCATATGGTCTTCTTGCGATCCTTCACTCTCACTTTCAATCACTCCGTCGTATTTCTCACAGAGATACTACGTCTACTTCGATCCGATTACCATGAAATTAGAATTCAACCTTATTAATCGACTGCTACTACCGTCTGACTTATTGTCACGCTTCGAATTAAAATTTCCAATACATACATTGGACATTAACATAAGGCAAGGCAGATTTTGATTGGATTTCAATAAAAATGTATTGCGTTTTAATTCTGTTACTTAGAAAACGGAAAAGAAGAAGGAGACAAAAGAATCTGCTTTGTACACGATTGCTACCCCACCAGGAGAGAAAAAGGATGTAACGTGTCCAATGCCAGATACCTATAGTCCAAAATACGTTGAAGCTGCATGGTATTCATGGTGGGAGAAACAAGGTTTTTTCAAGCCTGAATATGGAGTATGTAACTGAAGATAATTTCCCAGAATGATTCTTTGGAATTCTCATTAACGCAAGATTTTTCCATAGGGGAGAAACATCTTGGACAAAAATCCCAAAGGAAAATTTGTAATGGTAATTCCACCTCCTAACGTAACTGGGTTCCTTCATCTTGGACATGCCTTAACTAATGCAGTGCAGGATGCCATTTCACGATGGTAAGACATTTATCCTTGCACCGACACATAAGTGATTGCATTGACTTTAACTTGCTTGTTCTTTAAAGGAATCGCATGAAAGGACGCACGACATTATGGAATCCAGGCTGCGATCATGCAGGGATAGCGACGCAGGTTGTGGTAGAGAAGAAAATGTGGAGAGAGGAGAAAAAGACTCGGCATGATATAGGAAGAGAAAAATTCATAGAGAAAATTTGGCAATGGAAAAATGAGTAAGTTCGTACGACTTAAAAGTTTAGGGTAAAAAATTAATACGAATAGAACGATTGACTTGGAAATATTTTCCAGAAAAGGAGATAGGATCTATTTGCAATTAAAGAAGTTGGGTAGTTCGTACGACTGGGATAGAGCTTGTTTTACGATGGATCCAAAACTGTGTAAAGCAGTTACAGAAGCGTTCATACGTTTACACGAGGACGGTACTATTTACCGAAGCAATCGTTTGGTCAATTGGTCTTGCACCCTCAAAAGTGCAATTTCGGATATCGAGGTAAGTGTACACTGGAATGAGCAAAGTAAGAATATAGCTGAAATTTAAAAAAAATAATTAATTACAGGTTGATAAAGTGGAATTAACCGGACGAACCTTGCTATCGATACCTGGATATCAGGAAAAAGTAGAATTCGGGGTATTAGTCCTATTTGCGTATGAGATTGAAGACTCTAGTGAAAAGATAATTGTAGCTACTACTCGTATTGAAACTATGCTAGGTGATACCGCTATCGCCGTGCATCCAAAGGACACCAGATATACACACCTCATCGGAAAATACGTGAAACATCCGTTCTGTAATAGAAGATTACCAATAATCGCTGACGATTTCGTTGAGATGGAATTTGGCACAGGCGAGTATTCCAAAACATAATAAACCATTAGACATTCATGAAAAATCTATGTCCATTAATCTAAATTCTAAAATATCATATTTTAGGTGCTGTTAAAATTACCCCTGCTCACGATCCGAACGATTATGAAGTTGGAAAGCGACACAATTTACCTTTTATAACTATCTTCGATGATAGTGGATTCGTGATTGGCGATTGCGGGAAATTCACGGTGCGTTAAATGCAAAGGCAGATCCCTATCCCGTGTGATATAACACTGTTTATTAATGTAGAACAATTACAGGGCATGAAAAGGTTCGAAGCTCGCGCAGCAGTTTTAAAAGAATTAATGGAGAAGGAATTATTCGTGGAAATAAAAGATAATCCTATGGTTGTACCAATCTGCAGTCGGTCTAAAGATGTGGTGGAACCTCTGATAAAACCTCAATGGTTCGTCTTATAATTACATAGCTGTAGAAATCCTTTAAAAAGGGTCATGAAAATACTAATTTGATTTGAAACGATTCTTCCGAAATCTAGGTACATAAAATCCGATGAAATGGCCGCGAAAGCGAAAGAAACAGTGAGAAGTGGCGAGCTGCAAATTATTCCGGAGCAATTTAAGAAGACTTGGTACCAATGGATGGACGGAATCAGAGACTGGTGTATTTCAAGGCAATTATGGTGGGGACATCGTATTCCCGCGTATGCTATCAAAGTGGTCGACACTTCTAAAACGAAAAAACAGGTAATTTCTTCACTGTGTATTAATATGTATGTTGCTTGTATCATAAACATTATTGCTTAAGAGTAATCTTACTCAGGTAGATGATGACTATTGGGTGAGTGCACATTCCGAAGCCGAAGCAAAAGAAAAAGCTGCCGCGGTTTTAGGTACTAATCCAGAGAATATTGTCGCTGAACAAGATCCTGATGTACTGGATACATGGTTCTCGTCTGCTCTCTTTCCGTTCTCTATATTCGGCTGGCCTGATCAAGTTCGTAGTCTATATATCTACTTTTTCTTACTATATATCGTCAAGGGAAATAAAATAAAATTGCTATTACAGACGGAGGAACTACGAGCATTTTATCCGGGAAGTCTTTTGGAAACTGGTCACGATATATTATTCTTCTGGGTTGCCAGGATGGTTTTTATGGGCCAGAAATTATTAGGAAAACTCCCTTTCAAGTATGTAAAAAATTGTAATTCTTCTAGCGATATCTCTATTACGAATATTACTAATTATGTTAAATTGCATTAGGGAGGTCTATCTACATGCAATGGTGCGAGACGCTCATGGAAGAAAAATGAGCAAGTCATTGGGCAATGTGATAGATCCTATGGATGTTATCACTGGAATCTCACTGGAGGTACATACCATTATTAACGAAACAATTTTTCAATACATTTTAATACTGCTCTTCTATTCAGGATCTCCATAAGCAACTGAAAGAATCAAACTTAGATCCGAAAGAATTGGAAAGAGCTATAGAAGGCCAGAAACGCGATTATCCCCAGGGAATTCCCGAGTGCGGTACCGACGCACTAAAGTTCGCTTTGTGCGCTTACACGATGCAAGGTCGCGATATAAATCTCGATATTCTACGCGTGCAAGGCTATCGATTCTTTTGCAACAAGATTTGGAACGCAACAAAATTCGCACTCATGTATCTCGGGTCAGATTTCGATTTCAAGGAAGACTCAACGGTAATACGATTCGATAGATAAACAATTTTCCTATTTTGATCTATCCCGTTGATTATAATTCTTCTCTCTCAATTATCACAGGAGAACTATGCAACGAAACCTAATGATATTGTCGGTGATAATGAGTGGTATTATTGCACGCTCAAAGAGAGTTGCGTACAAGATGCGCTCAACACATATCTTGTGGACTATCCATATCTCGATGGCTATACACCATCCCAAATTGACATAAAAGTTCGCAATGCCCTTTCGAACCCAACAATTGACTCGTCGATACATCCGCATTTGAGTCGTTGGTACAATCATATTCGAAGCTTTGACTCGGAAGAATCGTCTGCCCTGCGAACGGAAGAGGGGAAAATATTGCCTCAATGCATTTACAAAGTGTCCAAGAATAACAACCAATGTTCGAAGGTATATAAAAAATTTCAAATCCCAATATACTCTTAATAAACGACGAATAACCGAGAGGATTTATCTTAGACATCCATCAGTCGAAATAACGTGGATGCATGGATGTTGTCTCGGCTGAGTTATACGGTGAAAGTTTGCGATGAATCAATGGCACAGTATGACTTTAACTCAGCTACTACGGCTTTCTACAATTTATGGCTATACGACTTGTGCGACGTTTATTTGGTCAGTAAATCTATTGTACTCGAATGATTCAAAAACGATAATCGCTAATCGTGTTTCTTTTGTACTACAGGAATATCTTAAACCAATTTTTCAAAGCGACGATAACTCTAGAAAAGAGAAAGCGAAGAAAGTATTGTTCCAAGTTTTGGATACTGGACTCCGATTAGCGAGCCCGTTTATGCCGTTCATCACGGAGGAATTGTACCAACGTCTTCCGCGTAAAAAGATGCTCTACCCTAGTATATGTGTCAGTCCCTATCCAGAAGCTACTGAGGTGACTATTTATTTATTAAAATCTCTGTTTTCTTTTCTCACTTTAAAAATGTATGCCTCTACCTATATATAGTATCCATGGAGAGATCTGGATATCGAGAAAGAAGTTGAATTCGCTCAGAAAATATTCAAGAGTATTAGATCAACTCGAGCTACATACAATTTGCCACATAAAGCTAAAACAGAGGCCTTCATAGTGTGCAGTGAAAATAGTTTGAAAGAGAAAATTCTTGAATATCAACAACTTATAGAAACTCTTTCGCATTCTTCGATCAGTGCGAGCAAACCACCATTGGGTTGTGCTATAATTACGATCTCGGATAAAGTACAAGTGCATCTTCTATTAAAAGTGAGTGATATAAATAATTTTCGACGTGGCATTTCGCGGTTTTCTATATTGATACTTATGAGTGTACGCTTTTTGCTTCAGGGATTAATCGATCCTCAAAAGGAACTAGAAAAACTCGCTAAAAAGGAAACTCAATTAACGAGTGTAATTGAAGAAATCAAGAAAGCGATGGATATTCCTGGCTACGCGACTAAAGTGCCGCTTGACGTCCAAAAAAGAGATCAGGAAAAACTGACGAACAGCGAGGGCGAGTTACAACAAGTCATTGAAGCAACGAAAACCTTAAGAAACATGTAATGCTTATGCAAATTTTCTAGCTCCCGAAATATCGATGTTTCCATTAACATTATTTATTGACATCACTTTCCACGAATAGACCGTACGAACATGGTATTTGATGCTATTCGCGATAAGTCTTTTTAGTGCGAATAAAATTGCATTCGCGATACAGGGAAAAGAGAAATAGGAAGATCAATTGATTTATGAATAAACGTATGAAGGATTATGCCAAGCTTTTGAATATACATCAGAAAAATTCTGGGCTCTTAGGGTGTGATATTTTTAGAATGAATTTTACAAACGAGTTAAACAACGTAAGACACTGAAATAAAAATAGTAGAATCTGCTAAAACCAATGATCCAAGAATCCCGAGAATATTTTTCTAGATTTAACAAGATGAGTAATTAATGCAATAGAGCTGTCAGTGCTGTAAATAATATTTTCTATATTAATTTATTATAAAGCATTACCAATAATTGTGCAACAATTGTTAAAATACTATAATCAAAATTTAACAGGGATTAAATAATAAAAATCCATCGTACTCAATTTGTTCCAATGCACCATCATTCTACACTTAACGCCGGCAGCCATTCTTGACCGTGTGTAATTATCGTGATAGATAAATTTTACCTCAAGTTAACAAAGTTCAGACATTACGACTCTACTCACAGAGCTGAGTATTTCATTGAAAATATGATCGAAAACTAATTTTTCCTATTAATAGTGCGCGTGTATGCTCGATTAGAGGCTATCAAGTGTCTTCTATTATCCTTCTATCATAATACTATAATTTCCGAATAATTGCAATACAGTATTATTAAATGCATTCGATAAGTTTGTGTGTCATTCCTAAGTTTCCAATACTTAAACATGGTTTTCCCGAAGCTTTTCGATTAACGATACACGTTTTATCTTCTCTTTATTTTTTTCTTTTAATTGCGATGAAAAAATATCGGTAGAAAGAAAAAATCTGTTTTTTTTTAAAATCCGCTGTAAAATCGGTATTACGAAAAAATACTGATTTTCGAAATTGTATGAGAAACAGCTATTGGACGTTTGAGTGTTTCCTTCTTTCCGCTAGTCGTTTTCCTCTTAATCATATTCTTCATTTATTCGACGAATTTCGTAAATGTAAAAAATCCGCAGAAGGTGAGTGTGTTATGAAAAACACAAACCTAACACGCCTCCAACTACTTAGTTCCTACACACGATTACAAGTAGGAGACTGATTCTTACTGCATCCTTGGAAAAAGTGTCTTTTTTTAACGGTTCGTCATTTTCCCGGAAAGAGAGAAAGAGAGAGAAAGAGAAAAAACCACCTGCGGTATGTCTAAAATGAATTAACAAAAACAGTACTAACATTATATGTACAATTGTGATATGCGACACTCGCGAATTCGAATGCTACACCTACTCAAACTTAGTCCAATTGCTCTGTGACTTGATTGTAGGTGGATTTAACGTTAAATCAAACGTACTATCAATATTGTTAATACTGCTTTCCGGTGCATTATACACTGTTCGATTCCTAATTGGCGAGTCGCCATTACTTATGTTAAATTCATTAAAATTTAGACCATAGGCCTGTAATAAATCTAAATCACCGAGGCTTTCCGACGGTTTTTCCGATTGTTGATTACCGTTGCTTTTGTGCAACGGTTGGAAGTATGGATACAATGGATTACTCAGACCTTCACCCATTTCGGGAATATGAAGCGACTGTGACATTGGCTTAGAACTAGAGTATTCGGAAGATTTCGACAGCAGTGGGTCAAAGTCATCAGTGCTTCCTGCAGAGTCTAATCTAATTAGATCTCGCAGTTCGGGAGACTCCTGCAAAAAGATCACCAATAGTATTAGAAAAGTGAACAAAAATTTCTAATAATACAATATTATTATTATTATTACTATTATTTAGAGCAAGACTATGAGAAAATTCCTCATGCTGTTTTTCGATTCCAAGCAAAGTCTATCATTCTGAATTATTTTTAATGCCTTAGATATTTGTTTTATATGGACACTCCGTTCGTCTCTTGCGGTGCGTACTAAATTAACTAACACATTACACATAGAAATCCCGTAAACGAGAAGCAAGCGTGTGGACGTGAGAGCTAAATGTATGGCGACTCGAAACTTAATAAAAGACTTACAAACAGATAAAATAAATAGTGAATGATGAGGTTTACCTTCACATATGCAGAACGGGTTGCACTACTGTGTGTATTTGATGGAGCATGAGCAGTGACAGATAAGGGGTTTGTGGATTGTAAGATTGATGTTTGCAAATAGGAAGGTGTAAAAACTCTACTAGTATCGAACGGATCGTTTTCTTTTAGTCGTTCCGAATCACTACTATTCAAATATTTATCGAGAGGGTCATTACTCCACGGATTCGAAACAGAATCGTAACTTGTAAAAACATCGCGAGCGGAAGATTTAGATTTACACTTTACTTCGCTATTCCCAGTCTCGTAACGAATCTCTTCTTTCGCGTTGTTCTTTAGAGAAAAGGACGAAACCGAATAATTCGCTTTGGCTAATTCGTTCCGCAGATTTGTATCGTGTAAGAAATTATTGGTTTTCGAATCAACGTTTGATTTCGAGATAGGAATAAGGGAAGCTTTTTCCATCCGTTCGCTGCGTCTCGCTGAATCAATTCGCGGACTGATTTGGCCGTTCGAGCTACTCGAAGGAGAATGCGAACTTCGGGATAGTGCGATTTTCGCTGGAGGACTTTCGTGTCGGTTTGTAATGACTGTACTGGGTGGTGAACCGTGCCGCAATTGCCCACTCCATGCAGGTCGCAAGCTGTCTAAACTGCGCACTGGTTTCAACTGAAAGTGATGCATGAGACATTCTTACTCCGGCCAAATGCAGATTTATCTTGGAAACTTTTAGTATTGTACTGCTAGAGAAAGATTCTAAAGAGAAATTGGACCATTCGAAAAAACTCCTAAAGTGCACAATTTTCCTGCATCGACATAGAAAGATGATGCATGCACAAGTGATTTCAAACTTGGAGTGCATAAATATATTCTGCGTACGCCGAATTAATTCTATCATGCGCGCAAAAGTACTTTTTAGAGCAACAGTATCAAGGTGAAACATGATTAACATATAGATGAGCAAGGAGGACATTATCTCGAACACACAACACAGATTATACAAGTAACAGATGCAGATAAGCAAAAGAAGAACGATTCGCGTGGCATGAATATGTTACTTCTGAACATACACGTTATATATGCAAACTGTTATTCAACTTTGTGCTTGTGAATTGAACTAGAAAAAAGAGTGTTAAACTTACTGTCCTATCGACTGGAGGAGTGTTTGGAAATATGACATGCTGCAGCTCGTGCATTAGGTCGATTGTCACTCGTTCCGGTGGACCATCCGATTCTTTTGGAGAACCGGGACTCAATGGTGAATATTGTTTTCTGCTGAAGAAGAAAATAAACGTAATCTTTACCGTGAGCAAAGTCCCGAGATCAATAATAAACATTGTACCTGCTGTCCGTGAAATTGGTATTTCGTATCCGGAGATCCTTGCGGTAACTGGTAGTGGCTGTAAAATCATTTGGAGATTTCGGTGGTGGTGCAAAATCGATAGGCCTTCTATCCGATGTAGGTGAACTAGGCGCTGATCTTGGCTGATGAAATCTCATACTTGTATCGCCTCGGTTAGCCCGTCCTTTGTGATGACAAATTTGAGATTTCATAAATGAATTGTGGTAAAAGCACGCGCAAAGCACATGAATCTACGTGAGTTCTGACCTACCTTTCCACTTCAAACCCTTATACGCGGTTTTCATATCTTTCCCCTTATCCTTGACCTGCGGACATATTCTTCACTCAAGTGGTATGTTATACAGTGCGATGCACACGAAAATAGATTTAATTGAACCAACGTAAACTCGCTCGCAAAGTATGCTAATTTTAAAATACACTCCAATCGATCGTTTCACCAGCATACCAGGAGAAAAGCAACGGAAAATCTAGTTATTTATGCTGTGGACTTTTTTGGTACAGAGCTCCGATTTCATAGAAATATTATTACGTATGCAGATGCGTTACGTGACTTTGGCTATGTAGCAGAATAGTAAAAGCCTGTGGTATCAAGACCTTGTTGATGGTGCGTTAATTAATAGCGTCGAAATAACGAAAATTGGCCGGTAAATTGTTAAAGAATGCGTATATAAAAATATATGTTAGATTAAGTTTTTAAATATAACTCGTAACAACTACAATAGACAATCGGTACATCGTACATCATCCGGCCAAACTTACTGTTTTCACTGCATATTTTACTGCCGGATTAGCCTGCAATTGAAGTCATCAAAAATATAAAATAAAGCTCGGATAGATTATGTATCTTACCCGAAAGTAAGCCCACCACGAAAAAAAAGAAATTCTCAAACACAATATTGAAAGACGAAATTAGTGATCTGACCTTATCTTTAACGCTGCGGAAAAAGGCGGAGCTTTCCTTTCGCATTGTCGAAGTCCACTCCCGATACTGCTGCATAAATTTACTACCAGATTTGGCGGAATAGCTGCAAGCTTCCATCTCAAACTCATCGGAGAAACCTAATCCCGAATTAAGCATATTCAGTCTTTCCTCGATAAACTGAAAGAAAGTCACTATGTAAAGAAACTTGCCAAAAAAAAAACAAATAATATAGTTGTCTTACTAAAATGTAATTTACTTGTTGAAATATTTGTAACTCCAACATCTTTCGTAAAAAAGGTTGCATGGAAGATGGTCTGCTTTCGACAAAAGCATTTGGATTAAAAGTAATACTCTGACCCTGTTCCAGAGTTAAAGCATCTCTGTAACCCGCTGTGAGCTGGACCAGAGCTCGCAGGAAAGCCCGTGAGACACCATCTCCAAGAAGCGCAGATCTATTTCGCAATGCTTTCTTCAAGTTTGTCACCTGTTATAAGGAAACTTTTTATTTTATTATTCAAGATGTATTATGATCTTGAAATATGTACCGAATTGGTAAAATAAAGTGGTATGAATTGATACAGACTACATCCTGGGGCAGTGACTCCAAATCTTGGAAGGGAGATTCAATGGTGTTGTTGTCCGCGTCCAATATAACTACCTCTCCTAAATCATTCTTGCGAACCCTCTGTGGAATATACGTCAATATGAAGCCTATGATGTACTCAAAAGAATTTTGATGCTTACATTTAAATAGAAAGTCACTGCGAACCTGAAGTATCGGTGTGGGCACTCCAATTAGAAATGGCATTGGTGCTAATAGATAATCCATTAAAGTTAGAGGTAAAACTGGTATATAAATATGTTGCCAAATCATTGGATAAATCAGAGCGTTGCAAGCTTGAACGCACGCGCTTAATCTTGAAAGGCGTTTCGACGTGAATATAATACGCCGTTCGTATAACATCGAGGCAAATACCATCATCATGTTGTGAGCATCCACCGCACTATAATATTCCGTTAAATTTCTCTACGAGCAAATCACCGTTATTTTGCTAAGTGCCATTTCTCTATGTTGAGTAAAATGCACATCGGGCGACAACTTACATTCTCCGGTATACGTGGTAATTGAAACTGATTTGGACTTTGACACACAAAAGTTACTTTTAAATGTGGTACAGCAAGGAAGGTCGAACATCCTGGAAGTGGGACCACACTCCTATAAACTCTATCGATAAATTTCCATCTGTCATCTGCACACGGATGATTCATCAAAGATGCAATGTGGTTCAGAAATCTGGAAATATTACATTTTTTCTCTATATTCCATTAAAATTTCTACTTTCCCAAATACCACTTAACTATATCAATATACGAACTTGTAAAAGTTTTCGTGCCATGGTAGTGCACTCAAAATGACTAAAGCTATATCGGTCTTAGGGTCGTGCCGGCAAAATCCGAAGGTCCATTTTGAGTCGATGCTGGTGAGTACGAAGGAGAAGTGTTGCACCAGCTCGCTGTAACATAATTAGTGGTTAATTAAACAATAACAAAAGTAGAATTAATTTACGATTGATCAACTGGATCTTCTTACTTTTCAATTTCACACGGGTAGGCAAATTTAGGAACAGATTTAAGAACCTCCTCGTCCGCAAATGTACTGGGAAACTTTTGGAGTATCTGAGCGGGTTTCTCTCCGACTGGTGCAGCTACCTCACAGAAACACTCAAAGAGCTTTTCCACATTTTCCCTGAAAAGTCATAGAGCTTTGATTTACAAGTCAGACCCACGTATCTAGTATTATGCAAGGTATCAGAGTTTTGCAATCTCTATTACGTTACAGAATATTGCAAAATTTTGATTATGTTTTCCCTGAACTGTCATTACTACATCCGACTTTTAATTATTACAGAACTTTTCACACTACACTGTCAAATCCTCCAGAGAGTTGAGAAGATTCTCAGTTCGAAAGATAAACGTTTGATAGCGTTCATAGAATTATCTGTCGTAATGGATCGCGTAAAGTATCCGACTGTCACAGATTTCATATTACAGTTGCACCAAGTACATCCGTAATATTATGCAGAATCAAAAAATACGATTGGAACACGAAAAATACTTTAAATAAGTTCAGATAAAGGATAGAACTACGATTCAAATAGAAGATGAGGGAAATCGACTTGCCTCAATCTGGATCCCATGATAACAGTGGAAAAAAAAAATAAAAACTATATATTCTTGACGTCTATGCGTGATTGTACTACATGACAGTAGTTGTAATCCATCCGTGCGAGCCTTATAAAGGTTGCATGGTTCGCTAACACTTTATGGATTGCTCCAAATGATGCGCTCTCTCTTCCTTTTTTTCCGTCTGCAATCCCTTCTAAGCAAACCACCACTCAGGGTAGTATGTATAATGCTTTTGCCTTTGACTAACCGGACTAACCAGTGAACGCATCTCGTTGTACTCTCGTGTTGAAATCATTCTACCTCGATCTATATACGACCTAGACACATACCTCTATCGTTTCATTCTAAATTCGTACCATCAACGCACCCTGGAAAGAAATATATACATTAATTAACAGACACCTGCGAAGAAATCATCTCGCACCCTTGAAACATCTCATTTCTCAGCGTTTCTGACAATTGAATAATGCAAACGAAAAATTCTATATTTTACACGTAAAATTTAGAAACCTTACGATAAGCGAAATTTCGATTCTTATTCGGCGAAAAACCCTCTCCAGTTTGTTTGATTTTACGAGAATCCCGCAGCGAGGTGATCGAACTCGAATATCTCGTATGCACTGCCCTCTCAATGTTCGATTGTACCAAAGACTAAGGAACATGCTCCTCACGCTTCTTCTCGCCGACGAAAGCTGCTGGTGATTCGCGTGAACATGGCGCTTAACCTAACAGTCAAGGTGCATCCAGTGGTTTTATTCCAAATAGTTGACGCTTACGAACGTCGAAAAGCTGAATCCCACAGAGTTATTGGCACTTTGTTAGGTACTATATTATAATCAACTATAATTTACCGTTTCCAATATCCCTTCTTTCAATATGTGACATGTGTGCTATTGACAGTGGCATCCTTTCACGTGAATGTAATTTCTTATCGTGTGACACGATTTTGCAGGTACCGCAGAAAAAGGGATAGTAGAAGTGACAAACTGCTTTTGCGTACCGCACAAGGAATCGGATACTCAAGTGGAGGCTGATCTTACCTATGGAATAGATTTGTACGATCTTAACCACAGGGTAAATGCCCAAGAAAATATAGTTGGCTGGTGGGCCACAGGGAATGAGGTAAGAAATCTCTATGCATACCACTTATGTATCTCACGTACTGGATTACTAAATTCAAACTGATCAATTTTGTATTCTAGGTTACCACTCATTCCTCTGTGATACACGAGTACTATGTACGCGAATGTAATAATCCTGTCCATTTAACGGTAGATACAACATTGAACAATACTACTAGAATGGGTATTAAAGCCTACGTTTGTGTACCTTTGGGTGTTCCGAATGGAAAGCAAGGTTCCATGTTCACGCCAGTCAAAGTACAGGTACAAAGATCGTTCACAAGACACTAGTGATTAATTGAACATTAAGGTGAAGTGTAGCGAAGTACATGCTGAAAATCGTTTTAGATAACTTCCTATGAACCAGAGATCGTTGGATTACAATTATGTGCGAAAACTCAACTAGCAGCTCAGTCTCAGTTAGCTGGACTGAAAACGGGCGGCGGTGTAGAACCAATGATGGATCTGGCACAGATAGCGGAAGCTAGTACGAAACTGTCTTCCATGTTAGATCAAGTATTAGTCTATGTAGATGACGTGCTGAATGGAAAACAACCACCGGACAATCAGGTGTGTATCTTTCCATAAATTGTGGTATGCGATATGTTTATAATTGAGTAGCAATACTAAGTAAAGGATATGATTCAGGTTGGAAGAGCATTGTTGGACATGGTAAACTCCGTTCCTAAAATGTCATCGGACCAATTTGATGAAATGTTCAATAGTAATGTTAAGGATCTTCTGATGGTTGTTGCCCTCTCACAATTGATCAAAACACAGCTGCAGCTGAACGAAAAATTGACGTTGCTTACGACCTTGTGAAGCCAAGCAACCAAAAACCAGTATAACAGAATTATACCATAAGTCGGCGACTTCATTTCTACAAATAAATTACCATTCAGAATTTTACACAAGCATTTCATTTTTATTTATACCTATTGCGATGTTAAATAATATATTAGAACTATATAATTCGCGGTAGTATGAAATTACAAAATAAATTAATATTTTAAATGTAACAAATTAAGTGTTGAGTAGTGCAGCTGAAATTTTTACATATCGCAACAAGGATCTTCTCTTTGATTATCTATTAAACTAGTCCAATCGGGTACTCGATCTAATTGCATGTACTGTTTTCGTGTTAAACATCTCATTGGTAAATCAGCACTTCCGAAAATGGCACCGCCCAACCATGCAGTATAATTGGGTTTACTCGGAGCAGTATGGAATTTGAAGGATCGAATTTTAAGTTTATCTAAATAAAAATCGCTCTTTGTTAAAGCTAACAATTCAGACTTCAGTCGGCTAGCAAATCCTTTTGCCATGGTTGTCCCCCCTACCAGAAGAATGTTTTCCGCTAAAACTTTCCTGGTATCCACTGGACACTAAAATTATTGTACAGAAATAATGAATATATTAAGAAACATTGATAAGTAGGAGTGGTTACGAATTTAAGCAAACGTACCTTAATAATAGCATCCAAAATCATATTAGGTATACTCAGATTATCGTTATCCCTTTCCCATAATATCTCGAATGCTTTCTCCCTTACTTCCCCAGGTATATTAATACTTTTTACTCCTGGGTATTTCACGGACAAAGGTGGTGCTGGTGGATTATCTGTTTTCAATTTCTCGGACCTTTCCAATGTTGTGACAAAACAGGTCCTTACTTTAATATTCTCTATTATCTGCTCTGTTAGCACCACATTTGGCAAGGACTCCTTCAATGCCTCCGTTAAATAGCTTTACAAATATTATTTCATTATCAAATCTCTATAAGTAATTACAGGTTCATATTGTATTTATATCGATCGCACTTACTTGTGTACAGCCTTCGCACCCAAGGGTAAAGCCTGCCACGCATTAAGAATAGGCACTCCTTCGAATATTGGTATCAACGTCGCTTCCTGATATCCCACATCCAACACTAACGCAGTGTTTACTCCAAGAGTACTAATTGTTGCCAAGTGTGTTGACAGTAATAACAATGATCCAATCTCAAAGTGTCTAAATAATACTTTAGCGAGCGTCTCTCTGAATTGCGTTGGACATAGCAATGATTCTAGCACTGCAACTTTCACATCTTTTGGACTCACGACGACGTGCCTAATAAGAAGAATACAATAGTAGGACAGGAGCATTGAATTTTATTTTAATGATATATTGACATGGATACCTGAAAAATAAGGTATGTAGGAATTCTACAAGTAACTGGTACAAGTCATCGGTATCCCTATAGTCATAAATCTTGCGGATTGTTTTAGTCTCCGGGCATTTGATCTCTGTGGGAATTATACCACGTGGCGTTGGTTCGTTTGCATATCCAAATCTGTACTTAATTATGTTAAAAATGAATGATCTCTCAAAATAATTTTTTTATAGGAACCAATGATTTCGAGCTTACTTTGTATACGCACTGCCAATATCAAATATGACCATTTGCTTATCGGAAAAATATCTGACACCTTCGTATCTCCGAATCATTTTCGCTCTGTTATTATTATAAATCCAGTTAAACCAAAAATACTGTCAAAGCTTGACAGTTCAAGTTGAAAGACAGGTTATGTTTCGCAAATCTTAGAAAAACTAATGCATGCAAAAAAACTTCCTATGATTTTTCGATTTCCGCACAGATTTCTGATCGTAGAAATAGAAAATCAGTGTATTTACTTCAGAAAATCACACATTTAGACGATATAAACTTATAATGAGCGACTTCGGAGTTAATTCGTCCGCCATATTGGAACACAGGCTGCGTATGAATCGTCGGTGACGTTCGGTTTCGTTCGGCCCAGTTCGTCACTCGGACCTGCGCGCGCCGCTGGGAAATCCCTGGCTGTGACTTTTGGTATTTTATTGGTTAGTGTTAGCAATGGCGGTAGCCAACTTCTCCCACCACAAGATCAGAATCAATCGGAATTTCAAGTCATTTATAGAACTGTTGTTCATATTACAATAATGCATCCTTTTAAAAAAATTTAAAAATGTATAATTTATTTTTCATAAGTACCTAGTTGAATGGCAAATTGATTTAGAACGTATAATTCCTTGTTTTGAAGAGGAATTACGTAACTTCCGGAAAGCGTGAGTCCTGGACTTGCCTTAGATCCGGTTTAAACGAGGATAGATTTTTCTTTCATCATTCAATTCCATGCCTAGTGGAGAAGCATAAGACGACGAACCGCCATGACGTGAGTAGAAATTAGTAAATGTAATTTTTGCGTTTATATCGATATATTTCAGATTAAGAATAGAATCCTTATTAACGAGTGAAACAACAGTTGTAATAAATCAACTAAATATTATCGTTCTTTTTGATTTAGAGCTCGAGTGTAAAACGATTTGCGGCGTGTTCGATTGTGCCGGACCCTTGTTCAACATATATAGTGGCACGTGCACATTTCGTACGATATGTACGTAAGTAAATCTGTTCTGCCGCTTTTTCAACTCTTCATGACTATCAATTGCATTAATCGGAAATAGTGAACAATCAGAATTACAGTCGAATAAAAATTAATTTTTCTGCGAGGACGCCATGTGATTTGCGCCTTAGCTTTGTTACACAACCATACTAAAGAAAAAGAACTGATTGTATATAAATATTTCGATATACAACATTTATACATTTTTAAATTTTAAACTTTTGAATCTTTTGTGGCAGGTTAAATTTACTATCTACCACCCTTCGCCAACTCCAGCGTGGGTATGTATACTTGACGTACATTCAGAATACAGTTCAATCTTCTATTCTGCTTTCAAATGAAATTTTATTTTACAATTTCATTGCTCGTATAATCTTTGATAATAGTTTTACCGTCCTCTCATTTTGGCATGCCTCCATTTTGTACATCAATGGAGCATGAATGCTTGTGAGAGGTATAGCATTCGGTGAATATGCCTTCGGAATCCACACGTTTCTGTCTGGAGCCGTTTCTCTATATTCACGACAATTTCAAACTTTTGAACTGTATATTTTAAGTGACTAACACTTAGAGATTTATTAAATAATTTGTACGTTGTTTTATACAGAGTACGCAATGCACAACCAGTTCAAACTATTGTCATCAGAAAATACCAAAAGTTAGGAGAAGACGACGATTCAGATTTAAAATCATTGTACCGTGAAAGCTCAGACTATCGAACCAATAACCGTTCGGATAATAATTATGCTGGGTCATACCGTTCAGGCTATAATCGTAACAGTCGCTCAGAATATGGTCGTCCACAATCCGGTCGTTCACAATATGGTCGTCCAAATGAATTTCGATCAAACTTCAACCGTAACAGACCCAATTCGTTTCGATCGGACGACGAATTTGACGGAAATCTAGGACAACCAGAATTCAGACAACGCAGAGGACAAATAAGTCTAGCAAGTGACACAGTATACAATACAGAAAGTGCTGCTTTGGTACCATTTAATAAGGGAACTTTTGCTTTATCCTCAAGTGTTACGGAACGGTCACAAGAAGAAGTAGACGCATATAGAAAAGAGAACAACATAGAAATATATTCAAATACCGATGATGTTCCAAATCCAATTCAAACGTTTGAGGATGCAAATTTTAGCAGTATGAATATGGATTACCTGATGAAACAAGGATGGGGCAAACCTAGGCCTATACAGGCTCAAGCCTGGTCGATTGCTCTGTCAGATAAAAATTTAGTAGCAATATCCCCCACAGGTAGTGGGAAAACATTGGCATACATTTTACCTGCAATGGAACACATTCAAAGACAAAAAGCACATATCCCAAAATCTCGAACCGCCTTCGTAACGTATAAACCGATTGTACTTGTCGTAACGCCAACTAGAGAGTTAGCTCGACAAGTTCACAGTGTCGTTCGTGCCGTGAGTCCTCGAGACGTATCTAGCGCCTGTATGCACGGTGGACAAAGCGATCGATGGTACTACGATTATGCACAGACTGGTCTCGATATTTGTATATCGACGATTGGCCGATTATTGGATAACTTAAATAACGGTATGATAGATTTGTCACACTGCACCTACATGGTTGTGGACGAAGCTGATGAGATGCTGAAAGGCGAATTCGAAAAAGCACTTCGACAGATTTTCCTAGCCAGTAGGCCGGACAAACAGATACTTCTGTTCACAGCTACTTGGAATGAGACTGTTGCATCATTAGCAGATGAATTCTTACCGGATCGAATTCATATAAACATTGACAATACAACAGAAATAAAAAGTAGTATTAAACAGACTTTTATTGTATGTCCTACCTTCGAGAAGATTAAAAGGTGCGTATAAAAGGCAATTTAACACTTAAAGTAATCAAGCTGTATGTTCAATTCATAATGATGATTCTGGTTTATGACAATACTGTGATTTTACATCACGTTATCCTCTAAGAAGAACTGAATATTTTTTTTAATATATACCAAATGCAAAGAGGACCAATTACGAACGAGATGCTATTGTATAAAATCTTTTGACTTTTACAGATTGGAACAAATCGTACGTGATATTCGTAATGCAGACAGCACTGGAAAAATAATCATTTTCGCAAATACAGTTAAATCGGTAGATTATTTGTGGTACCGATTGTCCACGATGACTGGAGATATTTATAAGTTACATGGTCATTTGACTCAAGCGCAGAGAAACAGAATATCCTCTGGTATGTGCTCGGAACATTATCCATCCGATTATTTCGTTCCTAATTATTTTAGTAAATAATTATTTTACGAAAAAATCTACTTGAATTCCAGCATTCCGTTCGGACAGGGGCAGTATCTTGATCGCGACAGATGTTGCTGCGCGAGGATTAGGTACGTTTTAATATTTGATTCTATTTCGATCGTTAAGAAAAATGATTCTAATATGCACATTCTACTTGCAGATATAGCGGGTGTGGATCACATTATCAATTTCAATTTTCCCACTACTCTCGACATGTACATTCACAGAATCGGTAGATGTGGTCGTCAAGACGTGCAAGGCACGACTTACACTTTCGTAGGCATCGAGGATGTAAAAATGGTACCACCATTAATCGACTTCCTCGAAAAAAGAAATCACGAAGTAGATGAGGCATTACATAAGCTGGTTGATTCAACTAGGAGTAAGTTCTACTATTGTTCTATAATAATTTAGTAACAATTTTCTTCACTGTTTCAATATTAAATTAATTTTAATATTTTTCAGGGTTTCGTCGGTAAGGAATACTATTAAGTAACACAATGTACCTATTACACGTGTAATATATTTTCTATTTCTAATGACGTAGTCGAGAGTCAACGTTGTGGATCCTTTCAGTCTTTAGTTCGGCTAGTCGAATCTCTATTATATTCAATTCATTTCCTCTGATCTGCTTCTACTATACCAAATTAAAGTATTATAAATACTATTCCATAGTTTAGGTTCGTATTTCACGAAGAAAAAGAAAGTGTAAGTCGCCTAGTAGAAAATACAAACCAAAGGAAGTAAAATTTGTACATATTTCTAAATGTGACGTTACTTCTATCATTGGTTGATAAATTAAATTATTTTAGTGTTCCCAATATATACCACCGAAACTTCCACCTTCATTCGTACAGAAAAATTGTATTTTAAATGCCCACTTCAGTTGGTCACATTTAATCATTGTGATATTCGTATTTGTAAATTCCGTTAATAAAAATTGTTTAAACATTCATTGTTGTAATTTTGATTCATACATCTCGTAATTATACACAGAATCTCGTCTGTTCTAACCTATATTGGATGATACGTCGGACATTATTCCGACACAGGCAAAGACTCGTGAAGTCTGACAATGAAGTGTGCTCTACGAATACGAGCAGACTTATTCGAACTAGCCTGACTTCATAAAGATTCACTTACGTTTTTGAATAAGTCGATACTGTGAATACGACCCAGTAGTTACGTGGTTAGGTGTAGGTAAACAAAACGATGTATTAGACGATGCATCGAATTCTTCCATTTAAACGAACATCAATTATTCTCTCTATATCTAACTATATTTCATCAAAACATTGATCTGCAAGATCATGAAAACATCTGACGAGAATAACCATTCGCATTTATACCCTGCCATAGCCGGCGGTATCAGTGGTGCGGTAACCAGACTTTTAAGTCAGCCTTTGGACGTTTTGAAAATTCGATTTCAGGTGTGCTAATTGTCCGTGTTGGTCGAGTCGTGAAATAATTAAGTATATAATTGATATAATCGTAGTTGCAAATTGAGCCGATTGCAGATAATCAAACGAGTAAGTATCGATCCCTAGCACATGCGATTCTGCAAATAGGAAAAGAGGAAGGAATATGTGCATTCTGGAAAGGACACGTTCCTGCACAATTGTTGTCAATCACCTATGGAATATCCCAGGTAATCTTATTTATCTAGACAACATTATTATAATTAAATTCAGATGTGTTACATTTCCCCTTACGTTTAAGTTCTATTCGTACAACGTGCTACTGGAGCAGATACAAAATTTTCCTCTTGAGAAATGGAAGTATTCTTCAAAATTTGTTGCGGGTATGGGTGCTGGCATGATAGCGACGACTGTCTCCTTTCCATTCGATACTGTAAGAACAAGATTAGTTGCCCAGTCGACGCAGCATCAAGTTTATAAAGGCATTTTTCACTGTTTCAGGCAAGCCATCTAAATAAAAACTTGTAACTAATATATAGCTTCAACTTAACAAAACAGGCAACTTTCTTTATCGCTTACAGATCTATCTGGTACGAATCACCAAAAGCATTCTTTTACGGACTTACGCCGACTCTGGTGCAGATTGGGCCACATACTGGTTTGCAGTTTGTGTTCTATAATCTTGTTACAGATATGTGTAAAAGGCATTCGAAAGACAGTAATACAACAGTTACCCATTCCGTCGTAGCTGGTAGTGTGTCAGGACTCCTAGCTAAAACAATTATTTATCCTTTAGACGTTAGTAGGAAACGACTTCAAATACAGGGATTTGAACACGGTAGATCAGGATTCGGGAAATTTTTTAAATGTACTGGTCCGATTGATTGTTTAAGAGAAACTTTCGCGGTGGAAGGAATGGCCGGTTTTTTTAAAGGTCTGGTACCTAGTCAAATGAAAGCAGCGGTTACAACAGCTTTGTATTTTACTTTTTTCGAGCAGGCTATGATATTACTCAAGACTGTGAATGGACGCTTGTTATGAATTGTATATACAACTATTTAAATTATTTAAAATTTGATATATAAATAAATTTTTCAAGGAAGGAACTAATTAAGATACATTTTTCAATTTCCACACAGTGCTATTTCTTACCTGAGAAACTTAGATCTGCAATTCCGCAGGCATTTTTGCCGGAGTGCCTTTTAATACAGCCAAAATATTGTTAGCTGTAATTTTCGACATTTCGTCCCGCGTGGCTGTGGCTGCGCTGCCAATGTGAGGTAGAATCACTGCGAAAAGTGCGATGATACAATTTAATAATAGTGTGATGATTGCTAATAATTCTTCGATGTTACAACTGACCGCAATTGTCCAGTTTCAGGAGTTCACTATCCAAAGGAATCGGTTCGGGGGTCATTACATCTAAACCCGCTGCACTAATAGTCCCCTGTTTAAGCGCTTCAATTAAAGCTGGTTGATCCACCACTTCCCCGCGGCTAATATTCACGAATATTGCAGATCTCTTCATTTTTCCGAACGTCTCTCGATTGAACATTTGTTTCGTCTCGGGTGTCAATGCTGTAGTGACAACTACAAAATCACTTTTGCCCAGCAATTGATCCAAGTCTACTCTTTTTCCACCAAATTCATGTGCTTCCTCTTTGTCGGTGCGACTTGTATAAAGAATTTCAGTGACGGCGAATCCTTTTAAACATTTTGCCACTCGCATTCCGATGCGACCTAGTCCAACAATTCCAACTGTGGACCCGGAGAGACTCGGTCCACACATCCAAGTCGGAGACCATGCTTTCCATTCACCCCTATAGGCATTTATAAAGTGAATATTTTGTACATACAAAGTATACAATGAATTTCTGTTTTAAAAAATAAAATACTAACTTATAAATAGCTTTATTGGCTTCCAGTAATCTTCTGGATGTAGCTAGCAACAGTCCTACCGTTAACTCGGCAGTAGCAGCAGTTAAGACTCCTGGTGTATAACCGACTCTGATATTTCTCTTCTTTAGAGCTTTCAAGTCTAAGTGGTCAACGCCAACAGACATGGAAGCGACAACTTTTAGTTGTGGTCCAGCAGCATCTAAGACTGCGTCATCGATCTTGTCTGTTAATAAGCAATAAATACCATCCACACCTCGGATTTTTTCCAAAAGTGTATTACGTGGTATTGGTTCAGGCTTCTCCCATACAATGATCTCACAGCTGTTAATAGAATCAATATTTACTTTTTTTACTACTTGTTTACTGTTGATATATAGTAATATTTATACTTGAATCGTCGTAATGGTACTCACTGGTTTTGAAGTAAGTTTAATCCTGAAATAGGAATATCAGGACGAGTAACTAATACTTTCGGTCGACTCATCTTCACGCTGTTCGTACTAATAAATTTTACATGGCAATCATCACCCGTTTTCAGACATCGTAACCTTAATAACTGAGACCCTCGAATAAGTCTTCCAGCAGTGGCCAAGACCATTGTGCTTTTTTAAATAAAATTATTATGGATTCCCTAAATGTAGAATATTTTAACAGAGAATTATCATTTTGAAAAATTCGCATTCGATCATAACCTCTTACAGTTGCTACGTATACTAATCTTCAAAAATCAGTAGCCATACGCGTAGAATATTTCGTACAGATTTGTGCAACTGATTAATTCTCTGCGTCTGGTAGGATTACAAAAATGGATCTTCAACATGAGTAGTCTATTTATTCTCAGAATGTATTTACAGTTTTAGCTCAATTGGAATATATATACGTTCCACACATATTTCCTAATCGAGTATATACATTTTAGAAAATTGTAATAAAAAATTCAAATCATTCTCAATCAACTTCCCTGAATACTGGCAATATGCATAGCTACTATGATACAAGTATGCGATTCATCTCAATCAGATGCATTAATTTATTTATCAACCATGGGACTGTGCTAAAAATTGCGTGCGCTAGCTGCCATTGGAATTTGATTCTCCCGTTTGTTTCTTATCGCTGCTGCTATAGTATTTTTCATCAGCATTGCAACAGTCATTGGTCCAACTCCGCCGGGTACTGGAGTAATGTGACCAGCAACGTGTTTTACGTTCTCAAAGTCAACATCTCCAACAAGTTTCGACTTATTTGTACCCGGTACCGATATTCTTGAAATTCCGACGTCAATGACACAAGCACCAGGTTTGACCATTTCTTTCGTAATTAGACCAGGGACTCCAGCAGCCACAACCAAAACATCCGCCAAAGATGCAAATCTGATTAATTCCTCGCGCGGTGTATAACGATGGCAAATAGTCGTAGTCATATCCAAGGCACCAGTTTCACCTGGAAAATATAAGATAAGGTTTAAGTTTAAATTCGATTAGAATAAATCACTGGACAATGTACCTTTGCTGTCTGCATGCAGTAGCAATGCAATTGGCAAGCCAACGTGTTTAGATCGGCCCACGACTACTGCATTTTTCGCAAATGTTTCCACTTTGCTTCTAACTATTAGTTCCTTGACACCTAAGGCTGTGGCTGGGATGAAAGCATTGATATCAAGAGCTAAATTGCCCATATTCTCTAGATGAAATCCATCTACATCCTTGCTCGGTATAACAGCTTGAGACGCTTCCCTCTCACTTATGTGTTCTGGAATTGGCAGCTGAACTATAATTCCATCTATGTCAGGATCTGCATTTAGATTATGGATCTGATTCAGTAGCTCTGCCTGAGATATGTTTTCGCCGAATTTGATCGTTACCGCATCAATTCCTGTATAGGAGAACATCGTAACATTTTATAATCAGAATGAGAGTGATAATCGTGTCAGGGGAGAGTTGGAGTAATTTTCGTTACCAATGCGGTGTGCAGTCTGCATTTTTTTCTTGACGTAAGTCTCACTAGCTGGATGATCTCCGACCATAACAGCTGCCAGCTTTGGTGCTTTATTTCCTGCATTTTTCCATTCTACGACAGTTGCCTTCAGCTCCAGCTCAATTTCTTCCGCTATTCTTTTGCCATCAATAATCTTTGCATTTTGCCTGAAAATAATAATCCTAGGGTCAGAGGGGGGAAAATTCAACAGCTTACCAACTGCTTCGTGCAGAATTAGAACTAGAGAAGAAAATCTGATGTACTTACAAAATTTTGGAGGTATGAAGCTGTTTTCCAAATTTCTCACAGCTTTTGAGAACTGGTCGGTAGAGGAACATTCTGCTGTTCAAATATAGTCCTATACAAAGCTTTCTAACGTTGGTCCGTCTACTGCTGCTGTTTATTAGGACTGATTAGGAAGCTTCGCGATATCGAGTCTAAACGAG